>OW388293.1:18042841-19242841 GCA_936450465.1 Gibbula magus | reverse complement strand
CAAACCATATTTTAAAAGTCAGCATTTCAAACTTCAGTTCAACTTCAGTCAATAAAATAGACATATTAATATTGCTTGATATAAGCAAACCTCAACAAGGTCAATAAATATTTCCAACATAAGTCATCAATTAAATAGTCAATATTTCACTAAATTCAAAATATCTTTTTCAAAACCAACATGTCAACAAGTCAACATTTTATATAAGTTAAACTTTCACAAAAGTCAATAAATATTTTCAAAGTCAACATTTCACCAAAGTCAGTCCTTGATCAAAATAAATTTTTCACTAAATTCAAAATATCTTTTTCAAAGTCCACATTTTATTTAAGTTTAACTTTCACAAAAGTCAATAAATATTTTCAAAGTCAACATTTCACCAAAGTCAGTCCTTGATCAAAGTCAATTTTTCACTAAATTCGAAATATCTTTTTCAAAGTCAACATTTTATATAAGTTAAACTTTCACAAAAGTCAATAAATATTTTCAAAGTCAACATTTCACCAAAGTCAGTCCTTGATCAAAGTCAATTTTTCACTAAATTTGAAATATCTTTTTCAAAGTCAACATTTTATATAAGTTAAACTTTCACAAAAGTCAATAAATATTTTCAAAGTCAACATTTCACCAAAGACAACATTCTTAATAAAGTTAAACTTTCACAAAAGTCAATAACTATTTCAAGAGTCAACATTTCACATAACTCAAACCATATTTTAAAAGTCAGCATTTCAAACTTCAGTTCAACTTCAGTCAATAAAATAGACATATTAATATTGCTTGATATAAGCAAACCTCAACAAGGTCAATAAATATTTCCAACATAAGTCATCAATTAAATAGTCAATATTTCACTAAATTCAAAATATCTTTTTCAAAACCAACATGTCAACAAGTCAACATTTTATAGAAGTTAAACTTTCACAAAAGTCAATAAAAAAATTTCAAAAGTCAACATTTCACCAAAGTCAATCCTTGATCAAAGTCAATATTTCACTAAATTCAAAATATCATTTTCAATGTCCACATTTTATTTAAGTTAAACTTTCACAAAAGTCAATACAAATTTTTCAAAAGTCAACATTTCACCAAAGTCAATCCTTGATCAAAGTCAATATTTCACTAAATTCAAAATATCATTTTCAAAGTCCACATTTTATTTAAGTTAAACTTTCACAAAAGTCAATAAATATTTTCAAAAGTCAACATTTCACCAAAGTCAATCCTTGATCAAAGTCAATATTTCACTAAATTCAAAATATCTTTTTCAAAGTCAACATTTTATATAAGTTAAACTTTCACAAAAGTCAATAAATATTTTCAAAAGTCAACATTTCACCAAAGTCAATCCTTGATCAAAGTCAATATTTCACTAAATTCAAAATATCTTTTTCAAAGTCAACATTTTATATAAGTTAAACTTTCACAAAAGTCAATAAATATTTTCAAAGTCAACATTTAACCAAAGACAACATTCTTAATAAAGTTAAACTTTCACAAAAGTCAATAACTATTTCAAGAGTCAACATTTCACATAACTCAAACCATATTTTAAAAGTCAACATGTCACCAAAGTCAATATTTAATCAAAGTAAAACTTCCACCAAAGTCAATAAATATTTCCAAAGTCAACATTTCACAAACACTATATTTTTTCCAAAGTCAACATTTCAAACTCAATATATATTATCAAAATCAACATTTCATTGAAAACTTCACCAAAGTCAATAAAATAGAAATATTAATATTTCATAAATTTATTTTTTATAAGCAAAACTACATTCAATAACTAATCCTACCACCCACTTCCACATATTTCCTTTGAAAAAAAAAATTCCATTGGAAAAACAACTTTTGTATGGCATTTAAAAATGAAATTTGTTTGTAAAAAAAAGTTTGTCGCGATAAACTTCGGACTCGACCTGATTTCCAAAGAGAGCAACAAAATTAAATTAAGCAATTTTTAATTGAAGGGGTGCACTCAAGAAGGGAACATGTTCTATGTATATAACAAATTAAAAATCGCATTTTTTCATCGTTTATCTCATATTCGAGAGGAGTTTTTCATTGATACACATAGTTTAGTTACGAATATAGCTAAAATGTAATATGATGTGCACAGTTAAAGAACAGACGATTTTAGAAAAAAAAGTGGACAACTTTTTTTATCACTTTATAGCGTCATTTTGTAAAATTATCAACATCAACACAAAAACCTAACGTCACGGCAGTTTTAATGATTTCAAGGGCAACTTTGACGACCTATCGGGTAATTATTATTGAATCTAGAGTGCGTGGTTGAAAAACGAGAATGTAATTTGAGTAACACACATAGAAACATATTCATAGTGAATATAATATGAGACAGTATCATTATGCGTCTGTAAAAAGGCGTTACGGTAAATTTTAGTGTTCTTATTTAGTGTACGGATAAGCATTTACCCAAAATAACATATATTTGTTAGACTTATTCATAACAATAAATGATCGTCGTAAAATGTTACCGCGAGTTAAAGTGAGTACGATTGTTTACATATAAAGGGGCAGTAGCAAATTTCCTATTTATAATCATAGTTTGTGTCATTTAGATTTACTTTAGAGGGTAAACCATTTTATTACACAAACCAATTATCCGTAGTAGTAATAAAGGTGTTGCGTAGAAAGCAAAAAATGCATGGTGGCCATTTTATTGTGAATTTATTATTTCGAATGACGAAAATGATTCCCATGGCCTTACTGAGCCATGTACACTCATTTTAAACTTGATTTTCTGAAGAGATAAAGGTGTTTTACTATAGGTAAAATTATTTTTCAAATACATTTCATCAATGTATTTCATTAAAAAAAAGTGCTACTGCCCCTTTAAGAAGTGGAAGTATCACCACCTATTATTAACCTCCTGATGATATCGTTGATAGCTCGACAAGATTATTCTAGAATAGTGTTCCAGATTTTCCCTTGGTGCAATATTGCTTTACTGGACGAAAGTAAACATAGGGAGGAGATTTATGTGTCCTTTTGGTAGATTTACGATCAAATCGCAGACTGATGAATTAGATTTTCTAAAATAGCAAGACGAGTCAGATATAGGCCATTTCCATAACCTATACTCTTTATATGTTGATATGTTTGAAAGTCTATGTTATTCCATAAGTAGGTTACGTTAACATTGGACTGTTTTAACGGGACAATTAGAAATTACACATGTACGGTTCTCATTATAATCATTTGATTATCCCGATCAATATATAGGAGATTCCTTTCTACTGAATGAATGCTTTCTCATTGAATTCTTTTAAGTATTTATGAATTACATACATATCTATATAAAAATGACAAGAACAATAGCGTTTACTCGTTATGATATCAACATCTTTAACTGTCAGTAAGATAAGGTCATTGTCCGTCAATCACGCACGTCATAATTGCCTCGGACACACTGATTGGTTGTGACTCTAGAACAAAGGATGTTTTCATAAAGAGGTGTGCTTCCTCCCTTTTAGGCAACAGCCGAAAGAAAATAACACAGTCAACTGCAACGAACCACAGTCAGCCTACAAAGTAATCAATCTTCATGTGAACTAGTTGAAACTCAGATCAAAGTTCTAAAATTAGGTTTGCCCCTCATTTAACAGTTTGTCAGTCGTTTCACAGAAGGAAGTGATTATCTCCCAAATACATTTGTACATGCCCGTGTCTATCTCGTGATAAATGAGACACATACTCATTGATCCCCATAAGGCTGCATAAACCAAGGTCTAGGAGGACAATGACCTTATCTAACTGCCATGTATAGATGTTGATATTAAAACGATTTATTGTTCTTGTTCATGTCAACATATATGCAATCTTCCACACATCAAAACATAGTTGTAAAGACTGATACACTAGTCGAAATGAGCTCATCGTATTCAGTAGATTGATCCAGTCAAAACTAGCCGATGTTTTTCACAGGCACTATATCTTGGAGAAACCTATTTGAGGCTAAGACGATGTTTAATCTTGTAAATAGTTCCGATAATCTTTATTAAAATGATTCATAATACCCAGATAGGTTATCTTATCGCTTTCTCCATTCACGGAAATGAATTGCAAGATATACGTTACGACAAATAATATTTCATTACTTAAGTGGAACAAAAAATGACATCAAGAAACTCCGGGGAAACTTGACAATGGTAATCTGTATTAAAACAAGTCAAGCGTGGGGCAAAAGTACTGAATAACTAATGTAGATCATACACAAATGTGAGTTAAACGATAAATGGTAATGCCATATGAATGCCCGTAGCTTACATATAGATATACCCAGTCAATGTATTTCAGTGGAACGCTGTCAAGGCTTGTTGAGCTCAGGGTAAACATGTTCCTTTTCAAAAGCAGTACAGAATATAAGATAGGCAACAATAGTGTTGCGAAATCCATCTGGAGGTAAATATTGAATTTTCACTTTGTAAACAAATATTTAAGGGGTTACCTTGTAGGATGTTAGTGTCAGAGGTAGTAAATATTACTGTATAGGGGACTTTTAAAGGTTTGAAATTGCTTAGGCCCATATTGAAATTGAAATGTTGTCAGTTGAAGTGTTTAACACACGGTAATCGTGTGTATCTAGGCAGTCAGCGCGATTTTGTGGAGCTCCACACATCCAAAGAACAGCAGCTGCAGAACCTTAAAATTATCGCTGCTATATCTTTAAGTTCTAAATATGATCATATAGACCATCTGATGAATCTTTACCCAGGTTTCCTGTTCAGTGTATCATCGACTTTAAAGTTATGTGTATATTTTTATTAAGTGTTTCTACTTCCTTGCTCCTCCCTTTCTTTCAAAACTAGACCAATACATAAACATATTTGCCATTAAATATATTGTGGCTTTGATTAACTAATACACTTACTAAAAAGAAGCAAGACTATAATCTAGATTAGGAGACATGTAATTTATTCCTTGTGATTACAAAAATTAAATAATTGTTTTCAAATAGAAATTAATGATAACTTTTTTCTGACTTCTATTCATCTAAAAGTAAAGAAACAATCTCATAGAGCTAATGTTACATTACCCCATGTCTCACATGGCATGGACATTTGAATACCCATCTGTTTGAATTCAGTGTCAATAAATTTATGAATTATTCACGATTGACCATCTTGGTCAGAATAGAAAACATGTGCATTTTAATGCTAATTTTCGTGTATTATTTATAATGTTTAAAAAAAAGAGACATACAAATAAATTTCTCAAACCTGACCACCACCATCTTCAAGCGCAATCTGTGATGTATAGATTGTATATTGAAACATTCATGTACATTTCACATTATATTTCAGTCAGTATCCAGTTTGACATTGTTACTTTCAAACATTAACCTCAATTAATTTTACTTTCATTTCTTTTTTGTTTTTGGTTGTTTAATATATCGAGGTTAGTGGTTTAATATTAGTATTAAGCAAATACTGTTTTCCTTATTTAAGATTGGCCTGCTTTAAATTTTACTCTCAAAGTCCTGAATAATATCAAATATTACTTAAATTATAAAAGATAAACTATATATAAGTTCTTCAATGAATATTTATGATTTATTTGAATGTCTATTTTTATTGAAAAATATTCCGACCATTAGGTCGATACGAATTTAAATAGTTGCACTTTGCTTTCAATTAATATTGTGTTCATTTGAGGGATGGAAGTGGGCCGCACCTTCAAGAGGTTTAGTTACTGCCGTCGGTCATTGACCCAATAATTACGGCTTCTGAACTTAGGAATTATCATTATTTCAATGGAGATATATTTTGCCGAACGATTACGGAAAATGGACACTATTAGCCAAATGAAAAATACAGATCATCCCGTTTATGACAAAACCAGAACTCTTGAATTTACCACGAATAAAACTATCCAAACCAAACGTCATCTGTCGCTAAACCTGGATTAACAATACCCTTCACTTTGTCGAAAAACTTGCAGTGCTGGCATTCGATAGAACCATACCTATTCATTCAGTTCCCGTCGATAGAAATCGTAACACAAAGCGGCACGTACTCCCGATATGCAGCCATTGCGCGAACCAGGAATAAGCGGTCTTAGCCTCGTTTTCGTTTCGAGAAGGTCATGGGTCGTATGCATGCATAACTATTGAGAATCCCCTATTGTGCTGACTATGGATTTGCAGTCCTCGCTTTTGGCACCATGCCTGCAAGCAAGTTCTCTTTACTACAGAACACAGCTCGCATGTCATAACTTTACAGTCTATGATCGTGCTTCCCGTTCTGTCATGAATTACTTCTGGCATGAAGGACATGGATATCTGACTGCAAATATCTTTGCTCGTTTATCACAGATTACATTACACAGGCTGTGCCACCTGGCACCACTGTTACAATATTCAGTGATGATTGTACCTATCAAAACAGAAACTCAACTCTGGCAAACGCACTTATGAACCTAGCATCTGAAGCAAGATAACCATAACCATTTTATGTTATGTTATTTCTTTCAATAAACATTATACAAATCATACATTTGTTACTTTATTGCGTTGTTTCACATACAATTTTATATCAGAAACTTATTTCAAAACCTTATTTCTTTTGCTACACGTCTTAATCTTAGCTTTCCATGAAATATGAAAAAAATTGTTTCATTGCAATTAACGATAGAGGAGAATTCCCAAAAACTTTGCACAATAAAAAGGTTTTTCCAATTTACCAAAAACTTACAAAAGTGAGTTACAAGCTTTTGAACCGACAGTGACGACATGTCCTCATAATATGAATTTATTTTCAAAGTAACACTGTTAACTTCATAGACGTTATATGAAATGGCCAAAGGGAATGGAAAAGTCGCTACGTTTTGTAATTACAGGCCAAGTGGAAGAAAACCAAGTACAACATCCCTTGATTAACAGATGGTAACGCTATTTTTTTAAAGTGCCTTCGGTTCATTATTAAGAAGATTATAAAGAATCATTGTGTGATGATCCGGATTGAACCACATTTTCCCGAGGCAATCACGCTAACAAAAACAAATCGCGTTTCTGAACTGCTGACAACAAACGGACGTCAAGATTCCATCATCAAGAACGATGCACCGAACATGCTCAGGAACCTCCTTTTGATCCCTGTCTCTGCAATTGTTTCCATACATTATTTATGCTCACTACTCACGCTAGAATGACGTTGAAATAGTTTAAAATAATAACAATAATCAGCAACCGTAACATATTCTCTTTCGAATGAGTTAATTAAAAACAGTAAGCAATGACTTTGACAAGATGCAAAAAGAGATTGCAATGACTTCTTTCAATGGCATTTAGAAAGCGATTAGATGAAGGAGAGCAAGCTTTATGGATACACAACATCTTTATTGCAGGAGTGCGACGCTTCGGTGAAGATTCTAACACCGTTATCAAGCAAATGATACTGGACGTGATTACAAGATGAATATATATATATATACATAAATGGAGAACAAGTTTGTACAATTTCATAGGGTGACGTGCTTTGGGATAATTATTAAAAGTTTACACAGGTTGGTGAATTGAATCGTAATAATGATAACGACGACCTATTTAAGAAATAAGAAAATAAATTCACCCGTGTCCATTAATACAACATTCAATGAAAATAGGGAAGTATACATTTGTTAATCGTGAATTACAGTTATTGTGTCTTTTTGCCGTGTCTTTCCTGGAAACCCAAAATATAATATTTTCTGTTTTCATATCAAAATATCCTTCACGTAACTTGTCTAGCCATGTCCCCAGTCTTCTAGAGTGAGAAGGGTCACATAATATGTGCATAACAGGTGTCGTGGTATTTAAACATATCTCTGTGAAGAAAAGGCAGATAACAGTATTGTAATCCATGTTATATCGTAACTACGATATTATACATTTATTACTATTGGTATATTAATTCTTCCTTTTATAGCAGTATATGTAATAACATTCTTTTAAATATTTACATTGACACTTAAACACATGAAAGTAGCTAGAAATAAAACATGTTATACTCCTGCATGAATTATCCATTGCATACATATGCATTTTAGTTAATCCTGTAGTTGATTGTACTAAACAAATCGAATCAAGGCAAGTGACAAAGTTAAGCCAGTACTGACAAGTCGTATCCCTCGTTAATGGGCTAAATAATAACAAATAATAAAGTTTCATATTCATAAAACTAATGATTAACCATTTTCTCTTACAATAATTCAATTAAATATTTTAACTTCAAGTTACTTACCTGGTTCATTGCCAGTAAATACGGATCAGCTGCGTTTCATCAATTTTAGAAATGTATTTTACAATTTTGCTTCAATCCATCACAAAATCCACCAGGTTTCAGGAAACAATATTTATTATCAAATTCTAGAACCTTTCCTCAAATAAAACAAGTCCTTATCAGCCTTGCGGGTTGAACGTGTACCTACGGACTGCATGTTTCAATACACTCCGTATCACCCCAATGAATTTTTATAAGAAAATTTCTAATTCAAATTACCTCATCGGTTTGTCGTATAAGCCTACCACACTGCTACGCCGATTGGCGCTGCGAGCCTCTCAAAAAGCCTGTTATAACGTTTGAGTCTACCATGGAAATAGTTGGCTTACAGTACCAACTCCCAGCTCAAACTTTTGATTAGTTTTTCCATCCATGTGAGAGTCAGAGTCACACCCTCATGCGTTCACTGAATGTTATGAATTTGAACCAACACATTAACCGCCCCTCCCCCTCCCTCTCCCTCCCCCAATCTCAAACCAAGGGGGCTAATTTGAGCACGATTTCATATGTTGGTCGTTGTTGTACGTGTGCTTGCTTGCATCTTAAACTTTCCAGCAGTTACAGAGACGGGCTCTGTCGAATTATACACCATACCAATTTGAAGTTTCATATGTTTTCTGGAAACGATTTCGGACGGACGGGGGTACGGACGTCATATACCCCGACTACGTCAAGTTTAAAAAAAATAGTTTAGTTGGCTCCTAAGAAGCATGATGTGTTATGCGTCAATCGAGTTGATCCCTCGTGGTTTAAACCATCTTGCACTGTCGCTGGTATAGTTTCTATTGTTCCTGAGTGGATTAAACCATCTTGCACTGTTGCTGGTATAGTTTATGTTGTCCCCGAGTGGATTAAATCATCTTGCACTGTTGCTGGTATAGTTTCTGTTGTCTCCGAGTGGATTAAACCATCTTGCACTGTTGCTGGTATAGTTTCTGTTGTTCCCGAGTGGATTAAACCATCTTGCACTGTTGCTGGTATAGTTTCCGTTGTCCTCGAGTGGATTAAATCATCTTGCACTGTTGCTGGTATAGTTTCTGTTGTTCCCGAGTGGATTAAACCATCATGTACTGTTGCTGGTATAGTTTCTGTTGTCTCCGAGTGGATTAAACCATCTTGCACTGTTGCTGGTATACTTTCTGTTGTCCCCGAGTGGATTAAACCAGCTTGCACTGTTGCTGGTATAGTTTCTGTTGTCCCCGAGTGGATAAAATCATCTTGCACTGTTGCTGGTATACTTTCTGTTGTTCCAGAGTGGATATACATTCATCAAGTTAAGTTATATTGTACATTATTTCTCTGTCACATAAAGTATTGGAATCATAGTTTAATTCGACAAAATGTTACAGTGAGTCAGTAATAATCATAGCAAAATTGCTTTTTGGCTGACATCAAATGATGTATTACGATATTCGAGAGTCACGCCTTGTATTCGTGATAGGATCCATTTATCATCTTTTTATATCAAGAGCAAACCGACGGAGGAAATTAGTAGATAAGGAAAAATGTGTTTACCGAATATACCTTTATTGCCATTAATATGGGCATACATTTACTTGGATATCTGTAACTCGAGTCTGTCAGATATAGTCCATTAGTTTGTTTCTGAATACATCTTTATATACACGGTCTAGTAGGACAGTAAATATGACTAATTGATATGTCCATGAATATCCACACGATAGGGAAGTCTTCATCCTCGATAACACACACCTAACGTTCCAAGCGAGATAATTATTTCCATTAGTTCGTCCTACATATTGTATCGGTACGCTTGCCAATTGAGTCTATCAGTCAGAATATAGTTTGACTTGGTACTTGAACTTGAATTGAATTGGAATGCAAATAGGAATTGGCATAATGTAATTTCCATAGGACTGTAAAGCACGGCTAACAATTGCATCTAGCGTGCGTGCGTCTCTGTAATCTGATTTGAGACTGACATCTGACATTGAGAAGTATTACCCTGAAAGCTCCTTGGGAGGTTACACCTTTTGCTGAAACTTGATTAAATGCTTACATGATTTCAGATCTAGCTAGCATGTTTGATATGTGTATACATTATCATGTAGCACTTGATGCTCATGCTAACATCTTTATCTGGATAGATGTGCTTCGGACAAAATGACTTAGTGTCACTCGTGTCATGCTTCCAAACAATATATTTATTCATATGTAACTCTTGGCAACAAATGGCACATCTAGGGATCATGGTTGACACTCACGTATAGATAGGCTGAACCCTATATAACCCGACGACATCGTGGCGGGATATCAATATGTTGTAAGGTATACTTTCGTGAGATCTATGTTTCCATTGACGGTTATTACACTCCAGGGAGGGTAATTGGAAGTTTTTCAGTACAAGGCATAACTCGCGCCAGTCTCCACCACTCGCTAATTTAAGACTTTATGCATTTTGTAAACTTTTGTGTGCCAGCGTGCTGTACGCATTTACATGAATGTTCGCGCTGCTGCGCTACCACAAACATAAGTAATGAAATACAGCCAGTCATAAATTAGTCTTGAAGATTTACTATTATTATCCGTATTGTTCGTCGCCATCTTATTATAAGTATTTGTACACATTTAATAAGCAGAAGTCGTATAAGTCTTACTGGGTAGATTTTCATGTCAAATGCAGAGATCTTACCCTCTGGACTGGTAATTATACAGTTGAAACCATCTCATACTTTCAACTTTCGTTTGTGTAAATATTCCTCAATTGAAAATAGTATCTCCTTCAGAAAAGCCACGCATAAACCTTGAATGAAATGTGTCAATATTCTATAAATAAAGACTATATTTGTATGGTGAATGCAAACACGTTAGGTAACATATCAAATGCTATTGAAGTATTTTTCTCTGTGTATATTTGTAATTACATGTAAATTAAAGGAAATGAAATATGTTGTCTTCTCATTGAAGCCCGAATGTTACATAGTGAAATTAAGGACTATAATGAACGTATCTTTATTAACGTACTATATGTCACGAAGATATTCAAATATACCAGTAATTCATTACATGATTGATGGTTTAAGGCGATTGAAATAAATGTCAAACCCCAAATCTATGTTCCTAGACAGTATATCCGTTATTATAATCATAAGAGAATACAAATCAGAAAGTGTGAGGGATCTTAAAAAAAGGAGACTCATCATTTATCATGAGTGCCGACCATTGTTTTACCCGTTTGAAACTATAAAACATGGCTCTACTTATAACCCTGTTGCCAAGTAACGTGATAATGCCGCTACACTACCGTCTATACGTATATTAAATTGTATATGCAATCATTTTTGCATTTTGTGAAATTAATCTAGAGAAATAGTAAAATACTATTTGAAAGAAATATGATTTAATTTTTTAAACATTATTGCAAAATCAATCAATCTTTATTCTCAGAAAATAAAAGGCCATAGGCATGGAGTACAATTACAGTTCATATGAGTCACAGGACAAAAAGTGGTGGAATCCGCTTGCCGGGTCCTTCCGGATTCTTCAAGATCCGCCAAAATTTGGGAGAATCCGGAAGGATCCGGCAAATGGATTCCATCACTTTTCGTCCTGTGAGTAGTAATAATTATATGGTATTTCTATACAATGGTCTGAGTAAAGCCATAGCGAAACATGTGTAAATTGTAAGATGCTGTAGTTAGTAACGTTAACAGGGATATTAATTGTCTTTCACTTTAATGTTTATAGTATGGTACTTAATTCCCAAAGTCTTATAAACAGGGTAAATGAGAAGGAAATGCTATTTGCTCTCTATATTAAATTACTGCTAAATAATTAGTACAGTCTGTTTGTCTTAATATACTGAGATACATTGTATCTGTTAATTCCAATAAATTATTCATGGAATCAGCAACGAAATCGGTAGATCGACATACAAATTTTTGTTCGAATCAACTTTCGATAAGTTATTTTCGAAATATGTATTTGGTTTCCAATGATATGGCCACGCAACAAACGATATAGTCATATGACAAAGCAAAATGGTCGTACAAAAACGATAAGGGTACACGACAAAGCGATAAGGCTACACGACAGAGCGTTAATGCCGCAGTGATGTGCCCTTATCAATTTGTCGTGTTGCCATATCGCTTTCTCGTGTTGCTATATAGCTTTGTCGTGTAACCATATCGCTTTGTCGGGTTGGCATATCATTGTAAGGTTTTTTCGCATTGTTACCAAAGGTCAAAAGAGCGATGTTGAGTTTTGTTGCACAGGTCTAAAGCTTTCCTTTCTCTCACGTTTATAATGGATATGTTAAATAATTTTGCACAACCTTGTTCCAAATATTTCGGAAATGTAACAAAACTATTGACGCAATCATAAAGTCATATATCTTAAACAGTTCAAAATGATTATGCAATTAGCTTTTTATAGTCGCTGATATAAACTAGATTAGCGTTTCGGAAGCTCCCTGTTCCGCCTTCTGGTCAGCATCAATAAAATGGCAAGTCTTTTTAACAAAAGTTTGTTCATTATTCGAGTTATTACTAATCATCACTGGGGTCACTTTTCACAAGTTTGTTCTTAAAAGCTATTTCTTCTTTCAAAATTTGATCAAAGGATTAACGTGGCCTTAACCAATATCTCATGACCTTGACCTTTGACCTTCAAGGTCACACCATCAATGATCACTTTTCATCGCGTATAATAATCATGCAATGACTCAAAGTGTTCATAGTTAAAATACGGCATATTAACAAAAGCATGCTTAAGTTTTGACCTCACTGCGACCTTGACCTTTGACAGATTTTAGCGAAAACGTTTTCAAATCTTGGTCTTTCTCCATAGTTCATATATACCAAATAAGAGCCTAATAGCACAAAAAAGTTTGAAGTTATCATGTTTACAAGGATTGTTGTAGTGATTTCAGAACTCATGACCTTGACCTTTGACCTTGAATGTGAACATGTTAAAATCATTCACCAGGTGTATAAGAAAGAAATTAAGCTATCTATATGAGGTGTTAATATCTTCATGGAAAAAGTTACTTAGTGATTTCAGAACTGGTCAGCATGACCATAGCTCGTGACCTTGACCTTTAAAATTCAAGGTCACACAATCAGTGATCACTTTTCATTGTGTATCACAATCATGTAATGATTTAAAGTGTTAATAGTTGAAATAAGACATTTTCGCAAAGGCATGCTTACGTTGTGACCTCGCTATGACCTTGACCTTTGACGGATGTTAGCGAAAACCTTTTCAAATATTGGCCTTTATCCATAGTTGATGTGTACCAAATAAGAGCCTGATAGCACAAATAATGTTCAAGTTATCGTGTTTACAAGGATTTTTTTAGCAATTTCAGAACTTGTGACCTTGACCTTTGACCTTGAATATGAACATGTCAAAATAATTCCCCAGGAGCATAAGTAAGAACTTATGTATATGAGGTGTTGATACCTCCTTGGAAAGAAGTTATTTAGTGATTTCAGAACTGGTCAGCATGACCATATATCGTGACCTTGACTTTTAAATTTCAAGGTCACACTATCAGTGATCACTTTTCATTGTGTATCACAATCATGTAATGATTTAAAGTGTTATAGTTAAAATAAGACATTTTCGCAAAAGCATGCTTAGGTTGTGACCTCGCTATGACCTTGACCTTTGACGGATGTTAGCGAAAACCTTTTCAAATCATGGCCTTTCTCCATAGTTGATATACACCAAAGAAGAGCCTGATAGCACAAATATTTTTCAAGTTATCGTGTTTACAAGGATTTTTTTAGCGATTTCAAAACTTGTGACCTTGACCTTTGACCTTGAATGTGAACATGTCAAAAACATTCCCCAGGGGTATAGGTAAGAAGTTATGTATATGAGTTGTCAAAACCTAATAGGAAAAAAGTAAAAGCGAATACAAAACGCGCCGGCGGCGGCGGCGATGGAAACTGCACAAAAACTGATAGCAGCTCCGACTTAGTCAGAGCTGCTAAATATAGCCTTCCTCTCTTAGATGATAGACATGATTTTGCGTTTTTGGCTTATATTTAATACATGTGTAACTTTAGATACTTACACATCTCTGATTTGTGAAGATATTAAAATATCTCATTCAGCACTATTCTTAAGCATTGGAGATGAATGATTTGTGAAAATTATGAACTTTTGAGGACATGCCTTGTGCCAACATTACAGTTGAAATAAGATGATAATTAATCCAGTTCTCCCACAAGCTATTAGTAATGAACATTATAGTGAAATGGTTAATGTAATATATTTCCCCTTCAGACAAATTCTCATAAGACTCTTGAGCAATATGTTATGGTTAATTCAACAAAAGGCTTTGGTAAAGTCAATGAACAAGCAATAACATTTCCCATCTTTTTTCTTTGATAGATACTTGATGACCATACATGGAGCCTGTAATGTAAATATTTTTATTACCAACGTGGTTCTTCGTAAAGGGGTTCCATAACAAACTGTTATGACACATAACACCTTCAAGTAATTTGATTGGCTAACGATGAACAGACACTGCCTGGACTACTTTATTCATTCATAAAACGAACGTGAATTCATTCATGAAATAACAAGTAGTTTTTCCGACAACACTTATAATTAATATTTATCTCATTGTTCAGTTAATTCAGGAACTCGTAGTCACCGCACTGATTGATTTTAATAAATAATTAACAAACACACCATGACTAGAGCATAGCTAATAAGCACAGAGTTTAGAATGCAGCAAGAGTTTTTGCTCTCAATCTTACCGTTGGGAATGACATTGCACCAAATGCTCAGTATTTCGGTGAAAATAACGTGTTCGTAACGGTGCACAGTGAATTTGTACTCACAAGGCACAAATAACCGAAAGGAAAGCCATTTCAACGGCGATGTTCATCTAAAACTTACATTTAATGAGGTTGTTTTAGCTTGTTTACACACTCGACGAATGGCGGCCGCCATGACATGACGTCATTCAAAGGACGGATAACTCTCATCTCATGTCCTCGAGCAGGGAGATGTTATATTACGTACGCTTCCTTCAGCATGACTAGTGAAACTTGTTTTGCCATACCGAACATCACCGATTATAGAACGGTTTGATTTTAAAAGCGTGAATATTTAACGTCGCAATATTATGAACTTATATATGCTGTGACAGTGTTGATATTACTCCGCTGTTCCGTTCCTTTATGTTGGTAATAAATAGCATATATAACTCGTTCCCCATACATATCCTATAAGTATAAGGCCAATGATTGAATAACTAGGTTTAAAACATGCCTCAGGCTCTATTTGATGTAACCTTTTGTTAATTATTGATGTGAAAAAAATACACATTTCGCTGTCTAGAGAATACGTCATGGTGTGAAAATAGACCATAACTCCACCTGTAACATGGATTTTAACTATATTAGATAAAACATAACCACCCTTTTGATACCTGGTATGATTTCAATTATCGACTTTTGCTACAAATCATTCCAACTGAGTCGGTATATAAGTCATATGTCACTTCTTGACACTTGACTTTGAAGCATTTGTAAAAAATAGTATTGTTTACATCCTTATGATGTTAACTACTAATCCTAAATGACACTTGTCTTCGATGTATTTAACTTATACTCCTAAATGACACATGTCATTGGTGCTTTAGCAAATAATGAATATTTATATAGTTTTGATATGAATTATTAATCTTGACCTTCATGCATTTCAATAAAATAAATACTTTATATCTGTAAGATATAAGTTTACTAATAATCATAATATGCTAGGAAAAGTTCAATAACCTACTAAGTCACTCGAAAGGATGTTCTTTCCAATATGACAAGCATCTTATAAAACTGCAAAGATGAATACATGTATATATCTTAATACAATGTTTTGCACATACGAGAAAAGAAGGATGTGTATATAATATAAGAATACGATTTGTTCATAACAGAAATCATAGAAATTAAAGTTTGACTTGTATCAATTGGTGTTGCTATTGTTGAACATTACTTTCTCAATAACGTTTTTTTACTTCTTGGGTTTTGTGAAGCTTTGAGGTCTAAAGCTTTACTTTCTAATAATAATAATAATAATAGAGGGTTTATATCATAGAGGCCTACATCCGTGCATTCAATGCTCGCTCAAGGCGCTATAAAGACAGACATAGTAAAACTATATACAATATATACATAGAAGAACTGGGGCTTAAGGGAAATACAATCTATGAAAATGCCAAGGAGAATTAATAGGTTTTTAGGAGGGACTTGAAAGAGTTCAGTGATGTGGCATATTTGATGTCAGCGGGCAGTGAATTCCAGTGTGAAGTTGCGGTGTAGGCATATGGCCATAGGAGACAAGTTTGACTTCGGGGATTGTAAGTAGGTGCTGATCATGATTCTGTGATCTTAGGGATCGAGCTGGGCTGTACTGAGTTAGAAGTTCAAATAGATATTCGCGAGCTTGACAGTTGAGACATTTATATGCGAGGCACAAGATCTTGAAATTAACACGGTACTTAGCCAATGAAGAAAATGAAACATGGCGTGATATGGTCTCGTTTTGATTTCAGACACACAATTCGGGCAGCAGTGTTTTGAATTTTCGGAAGTGTCTGTGCTTGCACAGTCTACATGTTTAGTCCAGTAAGCAGGCTATTGCAATAATCAAGTCAAGAAAGTACTAGAAATCTACCTCAGGAATGGGCACAGTCTGCGGTGATGTAAGGGCGAATGGAGTTGATGTTTCTAAAGTGGTGATGGCTGACTTTACACAAACAGTTGATTGTGGGCATCCAGAGAAAGGGAAGAATATATGTACACTACAACAGAGCAAGGTTTGATGACAGAGGATGCAATCTTGACAGCATGGACAGTTACACCCCGTAACTGCCGATGACCGTCGGCTATCAGTTGCAGCTGTCTAGATGTCATTCATCTCTTGACGTCAGAAACACAGTCGTCTACAGCCTAAATATATGCAAATAGCGAGTTTCGTTCAAGGATGGTCGTGAGCTGGGTGTCATCTGCGTAACCATAGTGGCAACAGCCATGCTTGTTGATTACTGCTGGTAGTGAGTTCACATAAAGCAAGAACAGATTGGGTCCCAGGACTGACCCTTGGGGGACACCACGCTCTAACTCAAGGCCTGGTAAAGAAGCACCCTTAATTGACACTTCTTGGCAACGACTACTGAGATCAGACTAAAGTACTCCGAAGCAGTACCCCTCACTCCGACTTGTCGATCCATGCTTTCTAACAGCTGTTCGTGTTCTACAGTGTCAAATGCCGCACTCAAATCAATCAAGACAAGGGCAACAAAGTTCCCGTAATCAAGAATATTTCTTAAATCATTTCTCAGGAGCAGAGTTTTTGTGGAATGTTGTTGGCGATATGCCGACTGATACCTGTTGAGTATGTCATGAATTGATAGGTGTTGTTCTCGATAAGTTTTGATAGAAAGGATAGATTTGGCACACGTCTATAGCTTTTGATTTCGGAGCTGTCCAATTTGTTGTTTTTAATCAGGGGTTTGATTTTTGCATTTTTCAAGGAATGAGGACTAATTCCAGTTGAAATACTTGCCTTATTGATATCTAAGATGACAATCTTGATGATCAACAACAAGATGTGTTGGCATTTGGTCTGAGGCACAGGTCTTATTCAATTCCATGATAAGCGATCTCACCTTAGACGAGGTAAAATGTTGAATAATGGATGTGTTTACACTATGACATATGCACAGGATTGTTTAAAAATGGTTTATTTATTTCCATGGCAATTGCTATCAAGAGCTAATTATTACTCGACGCCAGCAATAACATATCTAGAGGCATAATCAATATGATAAATATCTCACTAGTGACTATTTCAGGAAGAATTTGATTTCTTGTGTCGATCATATTTAAAAACCAATTGAGAGTTAGATATCTTACATTCACTGATATTGGTGAATGAGACTGCAGATCTAGATATAAATATCAATATACAATTTAAAAGTATGTATGTCAGGATATATCATGTGTTAGAGATGAAGCAATATCTCTGACATGAAATTAATACCCAGTGCGATAATATATGCAAAATATAATTAAACATTATTTTAGAAGGGGTGTCATTGTACCATGTGTTTTTAGAACTTCTGTGGCAATCTATATGTTCCCGTTGTTTCACCATTTATCAAATGATCTATTAAAAAATATGTTCATAGAATGACAAAGGGAATAACATTAACGTGTCACTTTTTGCATTTTATATTTCAACAGAGTCTTAGATTTAAATCTTTGTGATAGGTTTGTTTCTCCATTTAAATCTAAAAGCTTAGTTGCTGAATTCCGTTAATCATTTGATTAGTAGGGTTCGGGAGAGAAACAAACAGATGATGACGTTGTGCTGAGCTTTTAAACGGTAATATACGTCTTTGTTATTGTTGGGGCCCTGCGTGTTGATGTGGGCCTTTAGTTCAATACGTTTCCTGTTTCTTTTCTATTGTAACCTTAAGCTCATAATAGTGATAGTATTATTGCAACTTGAAGCTTATAACTTACAGTAGCCATAAGCTAGTAATACAGATTGATACTAATTGCGCTATTTTAATCAGAAGCAAGTAATTCAACATGATATTTACAGCACTAATACAGGCTGATACTGAAGCTATATAGTAACCTGAGGCTAGTAATACAATATGATACTCTTTGTAACCATAAGCTAGCAATACAAACTGGTATTGACTATGATGTGTTGCTCTCGACTCTCTCCAACAGGATTGGTGTTGGTGAAACAGCGCTGAAGTGGTTCAGAACGTACTTGGAAGAGAGTCTGTTGTCAAAAATAGACATGAATCTCAACGCCAAAAGCTGGCCGTCGGTTTTCCCCAAGGGTCAGTCCTGGGACCAGTGCTGTTTACAGTATATGCTGTTCCGCTCGGGGACATTGTGAGGTCATTTGCGCTGGGATTACATCTTTATGCTGATGACACTCAGCTCTCCTTGGCGTTCAAACCTCTAAGTCAATCAGTTTCTCTAAACTGGAACACTGTGTACAATGTAGATAGCATCAAGAACTGGATGAGTAATAATTTCTGAAAGATGACAACCGTGCTTCTTGTGTTCAGCTCGAAGCACACTCAGCGCAATCTCACCCTGCCTGATTTTAAGATTGGGGACTGTAAAATCAATCCCTCTATCAAAGCCTGAAACCTTGGTGTCATTTTCAATTCGGCTCTGAATATGGAACCGCACATAAACAGCGTATGCAGGAGATCATACTGTCATATCGGCATGATTCGGAGATATTTGGACATATATTTCAAAACCGTTCAATATTTTTCACCAAACTTTGTATTTGCTTAGACCTAGTGATAGAATGGTGCCTTTTGCTACTTTGGCTATTCTGAATTTTGTTATTTCTCGTTTTCCATGGACACAATTTCAACTTAGTGCAAATTGGGGGTAGGGACCTGCCAAAAAATTAAATGTTGAGGCAAGAAATAGGTTAGATGATTAGTTTTTATTGAAAATTGCAGCGGGGGACATCACAGTGCATCACATGCACATATTTCTAGTTCATTGAACAAAGTATTGTTTACATAATTGTAATACATTAACATTCAAATCCAAAATACATGACACCATTGTTATTTATGCTATTTACTTAATAGTGGAATATATATAGGGTTGACATATGGTCTTCTCATGTTTTAAGTCATCACATCCGAAGATTTCAAAAGTATTGTAAGTCTGATGGAGATGACATTATAGTATGACAGTACTTTGTCATAGGGTCACTGTTAAAGATAATATCATCTCTCTGGTTTTTTCGATGTTAATTCGTTTATTCATATAGACAATACTTTCAAGTAAGCAAAACACAAAAGATTATTTCGAAGCGTCACCTACTTATCAAGATATTGTCATTCAAAGTGAGTAAAATTGGCTTGCTAATTATCCCAATCCTTAAACAGTTGGCCGGGCCGCCGTTAGCTTTCGTTAGCGATGTGACGTCATACACAGGAGTTGTTTAATCCTTAGGCGATTTGGCGATTTTCGTAGATAATTCGTTTAAAACATACTAAGAACGTTTTGACATTACACGTTTCCGATAGAATGGGCGTTCGTATGGAGTAATTTCGGAGTTTTAGAAGCATTCAATCGCTGATTTTAGATTTGTTCTTTTCCCAATCGAGTGCAGTGTTAGGTTAGCTCTCGGCAGAAGTTTTACGAGGCGTAATTGAGCGGCGTTCTAAAAAGGCGTTATAAAAGGTGTTTATTTGTTGAATTGACATATATCAAGTATAATCCTCGTCATCTTGGAAAATGCTAGAATAAAAACCGAAAAGTGACATGGTCGGGTTTTGTGGGTCTTTAAAGTATAATAAATGATTGTACGCAAATATGGATGCGATATATATACATATATATATGCCATTTCTGAAAGAAGTAACTGTTTCGAGGATATTACAACATACACAAAACGTTTGAAGGAGGAACATATTGTATCATCTGAATCATGTCTTTAACAGAGACGCCTTTGCCTTCTTTACCTGAGGCTTAAAACAAAGTTACGTAAAAATTAGGATAGTTCTGTATTCGTAGTTAGGGGACACAAGTCTCCAATAGTTTACTAATTTACGGAAAGTCTCCAATAGTTTAGAAACCGATACCAAGAATTGTTCCCGCCAGATTGAATGCGCTCGAATGCAGCCGCCTGAATCCCGAGAAAAGTGGTACAATACAAAAGCCCGTGCTAACCTATTGGCGACTTCACGTAACATGTTGAGGTCAATGAAAATCGCAACAGTTTCGAGATGACCGTAAACTGGATAAATAACACGTACCAGAAGTACAGAAAAAATAGCTATATTATCAAAAAAACTCTGAGAAACGATAATAACTACCGGCAAACATACAGTGTATATTATAAATCAAATCAAAAGTATAGTATGGATGAACAGATCCTCGTTCTATTAGTACATTGTCTTACTAAAACCAAACTGGTAACATATACATTAAGAACAAAATGATTCAAAAACCTTTGTTTTACAAGGCTTGGCTGATTTGATTCATCAGGCCTTATGTACAAAATTATAAAACGTTATTTATCAAATTTAAACGTAAATATAGAAACTTCGAATGGACCAAGATGAAAGAAAAAGTAGTTTTGCCGGATTGTAATTACACATACTTTTCTACTTATGATAACAGAAGTATCTCCTAATAAGCAAAATGTACGAATAAAGATATGACATCGTTAAAAAATGATAAAGATGTCTTTGTGAGGGGATATACATGTATATAAATACACTTGTATAGTAACTACTAGATACTAATTTTGGTAAAGAGATATGTTGGAGATGTCAGTCGTGAATTAGACAAGCATATATGTCAGTCTGTCCGGAAAACTTTAAAGGCCTTAAGCATCGTTTTATCTTGAAAATTCAACTCAGAATCTAAAAATGAAACTTACTATTCTGAAAATTCAACTTAATCACGGCGGCCAAGCTACGATATTATTCAGCAAATTTGATCATGAAAATTCGACTTGCTAACTCGAACTTTGTATCTTTAAAATTCCACATATTTTCTTTAAAATCAACATATTCAACTTGGTATCTTGAAATTTCGACTAAATATTTTGAAAAATCATTTCGATGATCAAGGTATTATCTCGAATGTTTACAATGTCAATGATGCAAAATTGTAATTTTAAAGTTTTAAAGTTGAATTTAAAACATTCAAAAGTATAATAACAATTTCTTATAGTTGTAAATTAAAGTTTCAAAGGTGTAGTTACAAGTGAAATATTAACTTTCTTGAATTTTAACGATACAATATTGAATGTTTAAGATACTAAATGTTGAATATTCAACGACATTAAGTTGAATATTCAAGATACTAACTTGGATATTCAACAAAATAGAGTTGGATATTCAACAACATTAAGTTTAATTTTCAAAATAGTAACATGCATTTTCAAGATACTAAATTAAATTTTCAAAATACAAAGTTAAAGATATTTATATAAATTTATACGATACAAAGTGGAATTTAAGATACTTACCTGAATTTTCAAAATATTAACTTGAATTTGCAACTTAGTATCTTGAATGTCAACTAGAAGGTAAGACCTTCAAATTTCAAAATAACAGATACTGAATAATGACATAGCGTAGCCCTAATAGGGTTAATGAATCTGTGTAATCTAAACTTTTTAAAATCTACATACATTCGACAAAGTGTCATAATCTTATAATTATGAAATAAAACATAGTGGTATAAGTAAACTATTAATTGCCCATTAATTTATCAATCAATTATGAATATTTTGCATGGTGGTTTTGATTTTCAAATTCGAAAAAAATCTTTCATTATTTTTTTTGCTTTAACCTTATATAATGTTTACAACCTTACCTTTCACTTGGAAAACGCCTGATGTTTTTACATATTATAACTTGGCAGACGAGGGAATGCAACTGACAATTCGGAGAAGATCATGAAATACATATAGAGCAAAAGTCTCCATTAGTTTTGCACATGATAAGGTGCGTTGTGGCGTGCAATTCAATAGCAAGAACATGTTTACTTAAACTTAACGGCCTCAAACATGGTCCACGTGCAAAACTAATGGCCAGTTTTCGGACATTCTCCTACACATAATACGTTTCAAGTTGGTTTAATAGTATCAATGATGGAGATCGATATGTAATACGACGGAATTCATGATTGTAACTTGCATTCTAATGCAGTCCAAATAGTCAGGATCTAATTGAACAACATTTTTCTCCAGGGTGGATGTTAGAAACAGAAAATCTATCAAATAAATTAAGTCACGTATTCCATCAGACATTCCCCTTGGCTGCCAATGATGACAAAATACTGATGAAGACGTTTCAGCTGAATTGCATATAACGATGCTAGGCTACTCAGGTCTGCTTGTTCCGCTTCTCTATTGCTAGTTCGGGACTGCTACACGGATTCATATTTATGTTTTAATGCTTGGAAATACTAAATGTCGTATTGTCCCGAATATGACAAAAGGTGCTAACACGAAATAAACAATTCGAATTTCGCACAAATGTTGTTCTAATTGTTCCCAACATACAGGTACGTGGGAAGGGCATGTCTGTTTCGCAGTATATCTATGTTGGTAATACAATTGTTATTGATTTGTTTAACTAATAATGCTTATATACATATATATTTATGATCATTCACAGATTTGGCATACGTAGTATGTACAAACAAAATATGCAAGAAAAGTGATCAAAGCGACAAATGCATCACAATCAAGTAAACGTTACGTATTTTAATCCTATCGATGCTCTTTGCGGCACCAGTGGTTTGTCGGGGCACAGAGCCGGATGTAGAGTGAGGGAAGGAAGCGTGGATGTGTCAAATGACGCACGTAATGCTGTGTTATTAGTTTGATGTGTCCGACGTTTGCAGGGGTTTACAATTTAATGTTGTACGATGATTTAGTTTCTGTACCAGAGATCGATATGATCCCTACTTGGATGTCACATGTCATTAAGTTTTAAATTGCTCATAAATGTTGAATTCAAAGATACACCTCTTAAACTCTTGGGAGTAATGTCAATGCAATTATTTCTCGTGATTTCCGTTTCAATTATATTTATAAAAGAAATATAAATTTTTGCAATGTCTGAAGCAAATTTCATTGTAACACGGAAGATATCTAATTACACAAAACTTTTACTTCACATGAAAGTTTAAGCGGCAACTTATACGCGTATTGCTAACTTGTTATTGTGCAGACATTCCCTTTTAGTTCTAATTGCTATAATTGTAACTAATTAAATGGCAGGAATTGCCTAAATATCTTCCTTGCACAAAACTCTAGATCGTTGAGTAATGACTATCAAAATATGCAAATTCAATGTTTTAAATAGTTTTCGCTAATGAAGACTACAAATCATTAACATTGCGTCGGGATATTTAAATCATCATTATTGTCAAAAATTGTCTCATATTTTGCAATCATGTTGATTAGTTCGCTAAGTACCAAGCTTATTCATTGCCAGGTGTTGAAGATTATAATAAATAATTCTCTAGATAAGTCACTATACATTGTCATTGATATCTCGACCGGTCAAGCGTCGGTTAATTAGACCAGCATGGCTTGGAACGAATAAAATGAGGAAAATCAATCACAATGTCGTCTCAATATTACAATTTCTAAGTATCTTTGTCATGTTGGTTTCTCAAACGTTTAAACACCTACAACACTGTCAACTACTTGGCATTCAGGATTGTCCGATGGAACAGTTACTTGTGATTTTTTAAATATGCATTAGTATCTCGATAAGCAGTTTTTGACGACGAGAGAAAATACATCGTTTTCCTAATTTCCGTATGACTTAGATCATATAGAACAATTTGTTTATAGACCAGTTTACGTGCTTTATGTTTCGAACATATATTATTTTCAATTAAGAATCTAGAGATTAAAGAAATTATATAATTGCATGACGTTTTCGTCAATGGTGTTAATTACGGCAATGATGTACGGTAACCTTCCACTATTTCCTTTCATTTAGCATTGGTACACATCCAGTGAGAATGACCAATATCATGAGGCCTTCCATTCGACTATAAACCTCTTTCCGACAAAAACATATAGCAGATTGTGTAGGCATAATTGTTCGTCCTGCTCAATGAGTGTGCTTGTATCCGCGACACCACTACCATATCCCTGATTCGTTTACGTGTCATATGGGAAATAATTAACCAATTCAACCAATGAAATAACTTCCATTGGAACCATGTAGGTAGTACCCGGATGAGAGAACCAATGAGCAACCGTCGACGTTGCAATCGCGACATTTCATTGACAAATCTACAGGAACATTATTGTTCGTCATTTGGATCCGGGAATCAGGATAGTGTAGTAGCGTAGCCGATTCAAATACACATGGAGCAAGATGTCCTTTAAACACGAATAGCTTAATAAAGCTGAAAACTTAAAGGTGTAAGAACCTATTTGCCAATTCGGTTTATATAATTATATATATGGCAAGATTCGTGATCCCTTGCCCCTTGCAAGAGCGAATGGAAGACCAACAAAGCCGAAACCCTCGGTTCAGGAGCCTTCAATTATAATTGTCTCACCATATAAGTGGGAACTGAATTCAGCAAATCAATTACTTTCAAGATTATTTAAAACGAGATATTTTATTGCAGAGAGTGAAGTTTCCGTTTATAAAGTATAATAACTTTTGAATTACCTTTGATGATGATCAAGTATGTCATTCTTTCAAGTAAGCATGATCCTGCTCTGCACTGCCACCTGCATATCAATTACTCTGACTCTTAGTTTCTGAAATGACCATTTTACTAACTATTGCAAGGCTTGTATTTGCTTGTGACATTTTAGCTTTTCACTGTGTAACATCTTTCATCTCAGGTAAAAATTAGTAGAAAATATATTTCACATTGACTACATGTCAGATCAAAAGAGATGTATAGTCGCCGAGCTTGCTACAACATGAAATGCTTAATTTTCTTTGATGTGTGACAGTTGAAGATACAAGTTTATGATGGATTTTAATTTTAAACGAAAACGTGTGGTATTTACACAGGGTTCCTGTGTCTGCTTTATGCCAGGCATCTGATGATGGAATGTTATATAATACGTTTTTTTAATTTGAGGCGTCCAATATGCCTCGCATAGCTTTTTCATAGTTGTTTTAACAAATAACTGGACATATGCATGCGTAAGCTTAGTGAGATGATGAAAAGATTATGAAAACTTTGGACATATTAACCACATTACATGTTTTATAGGCGTTGAATTAAAGACTAATCTATGCTTAAAAGGAACTTATGAAAATGAAGCTAGATATGCTTTTTTGGGGGAAAACATACCCCAGAAGAAGTATCACATGTGTTCTTAGACTGTAAATACGTACAAAAAAACGTGTGGCTTACTTTAAACATTTCCTTAATACCCATCTTGATGTTCAGATATATTACACTTACAAAATTCACTATCATGTTAACCAAAACATACATCTATATGTCAAGTATTCAACTTCCTTCTGAAACATATATTAAAATTTTAAAAGGACCTGAATAATAGAAAAAATCTTTTCTAGAAAGACATCTGCTCGGATGCCTTCCATAAGAAGTGGAAGCAACTACCCACCGTACTGGGTATTATTGAAGTGCCAACAAATATATAACCACAACTTTCACTCTAACCTCTTACCATTATTCATCATTACCAGCAATAGATTAATGACATGTATATTTTTGCTTTTTATGTATAATGTACTAAGAATAAAAATTCTTACCCAAGCGGGCACAGATATGCCGGGTATTAAAATTTTCATAATGGTAATAGGAATTACAGTTTTTCTAAATATAACTTGCGTTTTGATTGGTTGACGGAACTACTTTGCGCTCATTCATTAATTGCTTAGCTATCCTGTTTAAGCTTAATCACTTAATTGAACAATTTCGAGCATACCTAATTGAAGTCACACCTACGTAAAACATATTAATTATAAAATCATGTTCAACCTAAGTTTCCAAGACCGTAATTACAGTACTAAACTTGCAAGGCGAAGCAGCATGCAAGACTCGCCGGCTGCACTGTCGTGACGTTATTGCTTTGTGACGTCATTAACCATGACGTCATTTGGTGACGTAATTACACGCCTATCTTGCATTCCAACAGTGCGATTGTTAGTTCACGTTTTCACTAATTTTCTCTCATTCTGCGACATATTCTACAATATAAACGAGCTGTTTACTATGTCAGTAAACCGTTTTGGTAATAAAATGCAACAGCTACTTTAGAATAGTTCTGAAAAAATAGAGCAAGTTGCAAACTATTTAGATATGCGCATCTTGAAGGTGTGAAAGAGTTTATGAATGGCGTATGACTTCAATTCATATTTTACAGTATAATCAAAGATCGTGAATTGGGGTTTTGTTTTTCGATTTTTACGCATTAAATGATCTTGGGTAAGAAAAAGAATAACCAACTCGGTGCTCGGAATTACGAATTATCTGTCCCTCGTGAATTATTATGTCAAACTCCTCGCTAAAGTTCGGAGTTTATCACAATAATTAACTCGGGACAGATAATCCGTAATTCCTCGCAACTCGTTGATTATTCTTATAATAACAATATGTATCAATCCACGATCGATACATACAACTGAATTGGAGTTACACCATGTCTTCATGATCCAACTGAATTGAATTTGAAAATTCAAAACATTATCTGTTCGCATTTATTAAAATCGTCATTTTCGTATTTCAGACGAGATAGCGTCGAAAGGGGCTTTTGGGTTTGTTTTATAACATCCTACAAAAATGACATGTCTACAAATTTAAGGCCAAAAAGGTACATAATGCCGACATCATTTTATAATAATATAATTTTCATATTTCATATATTTCGAAATAGCAATATCAGCAACCTGTATATGTGTGACCAGGTATAAAATAATAATCATCATATTCTCATGAATGAAATTTTCTTTATCTCTTGATGATAGATATATAACCTCATCACGGGCATTCAAAATCCACTTAATCCAGTAGACACATTTTGTGAAAACTTGATATAATTGCTTTCGCCCCTCGATGTATATGTGTCATATGTTTATACATATACACTTCAAAGCAATTACCTGGCCATAGGAGTTTTATTTTCAAGTTGTTGAAGGTTTTTTTCCTGTGCTTTATTGGATCCATAAAGTCAGCTGAAATTAATTGGCTAGCAGATTCCAGACCAATTTAATCAAGTTAAAGGAGCATTAGCACGTTTTTTCGCTCAAATAAGTTGATGAAATGTATTAGAAAAATAATGTCACTGAAATTAAAACACCCTTCTCTCTTCGGAAAATCAAGTTAAAAATGAATATACATTAAGTAAAGCGTAACGCCATGGGAATCGTTTTTGTCATTCGAAATGATAAAATGTATTCAGAAAAAAATGGCCGCCACTACGGACAACTGGTTTGTGTAATGAGATGTTTTACTCTCTAAAGTAAATATAAATGACACAAACTATCATTATAAATGGTAAATTTGAAAAAAATAAAATTTGCAAAAAACATGCTACTGTCCCTTTAATATACAACTATGATTTCAGGGTAATTCGGTAACTTGTAACAGGAACTTAAAAGCAAATTGCATAACATTAAATATATTCACAACGTTTAAAATGAAATTCTAATATCCGTTCCTGAACAGGTTTATGTAACTATTTTCACCAATAGTCAAGCATTGAATGTTGACAATTACACATGTCTCAAATGGAATAGGTTTACATTGTTAAGTTATATTACTACTTACATGCAGTAAGACAACCAGTCCTATTTAAGGAGAGATAAATAATTATCGATATCAAAAGTAACACCCCTGTCAGCAAATTACGCCATTTTTGACCAATTTCACAGGTACATTCCCGGGACGTGGACATCCTGTGACGCGTAAAAACAAAGCCCTGAAATAAATGTTCACATCATGCGAATGTGTTACTGAGCAAATTAACGTCAGACAAGAGAGAGTGAGTTTGATATTAAGGAAACGAAAACCTTCTTTTCATAATTATGTGAAGTGAGAAACAGTGTCGGCAAACTCAATAGCAGTGGTGTCTTCATGGTTTCGTCTGTGTCTGACTGCCTCGTAGCGCTGCTGTAGGTTGGCGTTCTTGGTGCTTGTTCACTTGTTCTATATTCAGAAGCGCTTTCCAAATGATCTTCTTCATGCCCTTGCTATCCTTCAAGATGGTTGTTGGGGGCGGGATAGCGCAGTGGTTAGCGCGTTCGGCTTCGGATCAAGAGGTTCGGGGTTCGAATCCCGCCAGTCTGCGTAGTCTGCGTAGAGAACTGTTCTACACGCAGTTAGGTTTGGGTGCAATGCTACACTGAATTTCAGCGCAGTACCACCCATGGTTCGCTAGTTCCAGCCGCTGCTCGCAGGTTTCACCGCAATGCATAGCCACATGGCGTTGCGGGCTTTTTCCCTGCCATAATACTAGCAGCCGCGGTATAAGTGAAATACTCTTGAAAGCGACGTTAAACCACAACTCACCTCACCTCACCCACCTTAAGATGGGTGTTTAATCTCAGTATGTCGGTCCTGTGGCAGTCGCAGACTCCTTGTTTCCATCCATCCAGTTGGTCGTGATGTAATCACCGATCAGTTACTTTTCAATCTTTGATAGTAAACAGCCAGGAACACCAGTCATTTCGTCTTCGTCTGGAGGTTCTTTAAGTGTGGCGACACCTACGCAGAAGTACTTTCCACCTCGAGGCGTCAGAAGAAAGTTGTATTCTTACTGTACTGCTCAATCTCAGTCACAGACCAGGCTAGTTCGGAGTTCGCGAATAAGTTAACACTGACAGATAGTTTATTAGAGTCTCACCTCAACTTTAGTTTATTGATAAATCTATGCTTAAAAAGATTTAATGCATATATTTCGAGACTTATTTACAACAATAAATTGTTGTCGCAAAATGCATATTATGTTACCGAAACTACGTTCGATTTCGTCGCCCCATCTCTCCTGAATTCGTATGACTTGACTAGGAAGGGTGGCAGCCAGAGTGAGTAGAGTACATTAGGTATTTGTGGATGAGTTGGCTGTAAGCTGATAGGATGAAGTATCCGTGGTCACTATTGAAAGAGGGCTTATGTCTTAACATTTGTAATGCTTCAGACAAACGGCGGGGACTGTTATCATGTTTATTGTTTGTGAGTGGTTTGACAATGTCCCAATTGATGTTGTGTTGTGGAAATGTGCATCCTCGGTTACCCAGGGTTTTATATAGATATTCTCCGTTACTCTCCACTACATCACCCCTGGAATACTCCATCAGAGAAATCTGTACTCAAATTATAATTAAAAAATGAAGTTAAAGTGATGAAAAACGTTCAGTGACCCTCTACATGAATTATTAGGTCTTCAAGACTACGTCTGGAAGACCTATTGTTCTTATCCTGATTTTTTCCTTATTTTTTAAGGATTCTGCCCTTTGGGGCAGAATCCTTATTGTTATTGGCGTGTTTTTTTTGTTTTTTTTTATTGTTTGCACAGATCTTGTGAACGCGATTCAGCCAAAACGGCTACAGATAATTCAACCAAACTCGGCAGTCTGATAGCTCTTACTAAGGACACGGCAAAATAAGCTTTTGGGCCCAATCGTTTCAGCCATTAAAAGGTCCAGTTCGATTCCAAATTTCGATTTTTAACATGGGAATTTTTTTCAAAATGGACTTAGAGACTTGGAACTTTTTGCAAAAGATGCGCAATGACCATGCGAGCAAAAAAGTAAATCATGGCGAATTCGTCAGTCACGTGGTTTTTCCGCCATTTTGATTTTAGACACATTTTACAATTTTCCGACCCCATGCACCTTTGGCAATCTTCTCCTCTGAAGATACTATCATCTTAGAGCTCAAACTTGCATGTATGTGTAGCTAAAGGGTTGGTGATTAAATGAATGTCCAAAGCATTAGCGTACCTCTTATACTTTTTTCACAGTGACCTTTCAAAGTCCGACAATTTTTGAAAATCGTAAACTTCAAAGGGCCATAATTCAAAAACCTAGGAATGGAATTGAATGATTTTTTTCAGGAGAGTAAGACAGGACTATGGTCATTATGAATCAATAATAAAATCGCTCGTGAACAGTCATTTCCGGTCATAATAAAGAAAAACTTTAACATGGGGAAAATCTTCAAAATCCACATAGAGACTCGAAACTTGTTTCAAAAGATGCGCAGGAACAATACAAGCAAAAAAGTAAATCATGACAAAATCGTAAGTCACGTGGTTAAGCCGCCATTTTGATTTTCTTAAAATTTGTCTGATTTTGACATGTTAAATTTGGGTCTAAATAATCCCAGTGACATACTATAGACTCGCAACTTGTTTTAAAAGATGCTTAATAACTAGACAAGCAAAATATGTTACCATTGCGAAGTCGTAGGTCACGTGGTTTCGACGCCATATTGAATTTTAACCTTTTTTGATCATGCATTTTTGCGGAAACACCACTTTGAAGACAGTTGCATCTAAGCGCTGAATCTTAGATTTATAGGCAGCTGAAGCATTCGAGAATAACAAGTTTGTTATATTTTGAGTAAACTCCTAATACTTGTTTCACAATCACCTTTCAAAGTATGGTCATTTTGAATATTTGATAAGTTTGATTTGAACTGACTTGATGAAGATTTTATTGAAGCGTCACTAGACAATAGACCACTCATAATTTGATTTTCAGTAATTTCTATTGTAGAGGCATCGGACATAGCTACGAACTTTTACTTCAACCCGGAAGCAATTAGGAGACAATGCAGTCCATTTCATTTTGATGTGTAAACAGAGGAAATTCCTAATTTCGTTTTGAAATACATTGTTTTGCTGGTGGATCAGTCCTGCTAAAGATTATAGTGTTATTGTATCGAGAATTACTGACTGTTGCCGAAAATTACCAATTTGAAGATAATCGACTCAGGATAATGACAATATAGGCCAATATGTTTAAGTAGTTCTGATCGAAAACCGGACACTGCACCACGATTAACGCAAATCTATTAGACGATCGAATTTGATATGGGAAACCTATTTAAAACACACAAACACGTCAGTGTAGGTTTATATTGTGTTAAAGGCCTGTGCATGTCAGTGGGACGTGTAGCATGTGTAGTTTCGGTTCTGAATATTTATAATGATGTTAATTGTCGCTCATGCTGAAATAACCTACACGTTTGCTGTACAGTGTATGTTGACGTAGTTGCATCAATGCATAATGATTCTCCAAAGAGCAAAGAAATGATCTTGGACAAAATATCAACAAAAGCTACATAAATTCCCTTAATTTCGATAAATATTATCCGAACAAAACAGTGTCTTATAGATGTATAAAATATAGTCACTAATTTTACCCAAGCTGTCATAGAAGTACTGGTGGCTCAGTGGTAAAATGTAGGATTTCTTTTCCAGCCGCCTGAGTTCGAGTCCACCAGAAAAAAACTTATTTGACTTAGATATAATTTCAAATGTTCAAAACTTATTTTATTTTGTATGTTAAATTGTTTTGAATTGTTTTTGAACTTTTATTCATCTAAACATTCATATTGGCAACACTGTCAACATTAGTGTAGTGGCTACTTTTTTGGGTTGTATTTTTTAATAGTTCTTTACATGTAACCAATGAGATGATGTCATGAAATATTTTGGTACGTTTGTCGTTTTGCCGATTTTGGATTTTCGACTTCTTTAATGAGATTTGGGTCCAATAAGTTAAAAATTCAAATCTCAAAGAAAATCAACTTTCTCAGTTTTTAGGGTACGTGTCTTCACAAATCTTCCCCTAAATTACAACAATACATACAAAATAAACTTCCCAATGCACGGCATAACTCTTGCCAGTCTTCATTATTGGATGATTTAGGCCTTGCAGTATTTACTTAAGATATCTGTGTTTAGAAATCCAGGCCCACTATGCATTTTTGGTACAGCGATTCACAATCTTGGCAAAACAAAGCGAGGAGAAATACTGCAAGGGTTAAATCAGGCAGTAATGTTTTGTCTGCGTTGTAGACTATAGCTACACATTGTCAATGGGGGTGGTTCCCGATGGCAGGTGGGATGAGGATGTAGTGTCTTCATGTACATGTTGGTTTATGTCTTCCAAGTCAGATTTCGTATGCCAAATGGATTTGTCTGTACTGGTTGTTGTACTCCCGGCAAAGGTTCATTTTAAATGGGAGAATCAAAATTATTTCGCTAATCGGCCTATACTTAAGAACAGGAAGAATTTCTGGATAACAACTTCTTTAATGTGAAAATACACGACGTTTCGGAGTACATACTCACTCATTCATCATTTGGAATGTAAGGAAATAACAAAATATGGTACATTTATATAGGCCTGTACTTATACAAATCGTTACACCACTTTGAAGATATTTGCATCTAAGCGATACAACTTAGATTTATATGCCGCTGAAGCATTGGGGAATAACAAGTAACATTAAATCACTCAAAATGTCCTTTTAAGGTATGGTGACGTTGTGAACAAGTTGGGGATTTTATTGAAGCGTCATGTGGAAGAGTTACTTCCCCTTGACCACCCTACGATGCTGTTAGCATGCACACTGACAACAACTTCCTCACTACATACAATACCTAACTGGAAAAAGTGCCATTAGCACGATAATTTATATGACTGATGAGTTTTAAATAGAAGTTCATCAAAATTGACTTTATTTTGATGTGTGAACAGGAAATTCACACTTTCGTTTTGGCTCGCATTGTGTTGTTTGGGGTCATGTCTGTTATATATGGTGCTATTGTATGTAGAAGTACTGATTGTTGCCGGAAATTACCAATTTGAAGATACTCGACACAGGATAATGACAATATTATCGAAACAAAACGATGTCTAAAAGATGTATAAAATATTATATGTAATTGTCTGAAATCCTATCAGCTGTTAGTTTGGTCGAAAGGTAAAGCGTCTGACTTCTATTCAAGCAGGCTTAGTGCAGAAGTTCAAGTCTTCACAAGAAAAAACTTTTTCAACTTAAATATAATTTTAAATATTCAAAACTTATTTTTGTTTGTATGTTAACTTGTTTTCACTTGTTTTTAGCGCTTTTGTTTATGCAAAAATTCATATTGGCAACACTGACCAGATTAGTGTACTGGCTACTTTTTTATGTTATATTTTTGAATATTTCTTCACATGTAACCAATAAGCTGCTGTCATGGAACATTTTGGTACGTTTGCCCATATCCAAATTAATCTATGACCTCGGCCGATTTTGGATTTTCGACTTCTTAAATGAAATTTCTGTCCAATAAGTTAAAATTTCCATCTCAATTTCTGGAAAACTGTATCAGACAGTTTCACAAAACCTTCACCAAACTAAGTACAACAAGAACAGGTTGACATGGCGACTGTACAGCAGGCTGAAAAAGGATTTTTGACAAAGAGATTAAAAAAAAAATAACATAAAGACTTCAAACTTTTTTAAATAGATGTGCAATACCAGGGACCTCTATATAATGTCACTGGCAATACTAATACAAACAAAAAAGCAACAGTCACGTGGTTTAGCCACCTCTGATTTTCTTTGAAGTTGTTCGATTTTGACGTGTAAAATCTCAAAGCTCCTAGAGACATCCTAGAGACTTGAAACTTATTAAAAAATATATGCAATTACATTTGGAAGATGTTCTATTTCATTATCTTTGAATTAAATAAAACATTTAAGCGCAGAATCCGCTTGTCGTCGCTTGCGACTATATTTTTTTATTATTATTTGTACTTTTCTTGTGCGCCGGGTACAACAAAATTGACAGCACCGATATCAATGAAACTAGCACAATTGATGGGCATAGGTGTAAGCTCGTGGCGTACGAAGCCCGATTTTTGATTTTCGCCCTCTAAAGGGGGAGGTAACTCAAAACGTCAAAAAAATTCAAATTGCAATATCTCGAAAACTTATTAACTTATTTGCAAACAAATTGCACCAAAACGTAGGCGACAACTTGTTTCATCGAATGATGTCATAGCGAATTTCGGCCGTAACAATAGATGTTTTGCTATTTTGAGGCGACAACTTGTTTCATCGAATGATGTCATAGCGAATTTCGGCCGTAACAATAGATTTTTTGCTATTTTGAAAAAACTGCATTTTTAAATTTTTTTTTGCAGTTTGAGGGTTCACGTCTTCAATAATCTTCTTCTCCAGATCGGCAATACATAGAAACTCATACAATAGCTCATTTGAAAGCTGAAATACTGCTGTTTATATGAATCTATCAACCTCGGCTCTAGATCAACCCGTTTTCTGGTTACAGCATTTTGAAAAATGACCTTTTTGAAAATGCAGATTTCTGGGCAATGAATTTGCAGAGACCTAACTCTGTTTGTGTCTCGTTTACAACGAAATTGACTACACCTACATCAATGAAATTAATAGAAGTAATGGGCCTAGGTATAAGCTTGTGGCGTACGAAATCCGATTTTTAATTTTCGGCCTCTAAAAGGGGAGGTAACTCAAAACGTGAAAAAACTTTAAATTGCAATATCTCGAAAACTTATCAAGATAATTGCACAAAACTACCACCAAAATGTAGGCGACAACTTGTTTCATCGAATGATGTCATAGCGAATTTCGGCCGTAACAATATATTTTTCGCTATTTTGAAAAAACTGCATTTTTTGGAATTGTTTGCAGTTTGAGGGTTCACATCTTCAACAATCTTCTTCTCCAGATCGACAATACATAGAAACTCATACAATAGCTCATTTGGAAGCTGAAATACTGTTGTTTATATGAATCTATCAACCTCACCTCTAGATCAAACCGTTTCCGGGTTACAGCATTTGAAAAATGACCTTTTTGAAAATGCAGATTTCTGGGCAATGAATTTTTAGCGACCTTACTCTGTTTGTGTCTCGTTTAGAACAAAATTAACTACACCTACATCAATGAAATGGGTAGAAGTAATGTGCCTAGGTATAAGCTTGTGGCGTACGTAATCCGATTTTTAATTTTCGGCCTCTAAAAGGGGAGGTAACTCAAAACGTAAAAAAAACTTTAAATTGCAATATCTCGAAAACTTATCAAGATAATTGCACAAAACTACCACCAAAATGTAGGCGACAACTTGTTTCATCGAATGATGTCAAAGCGAATTTCGGTCGTAATAATAGATTTTAAGCTATTTTAGAAAAACTGTAAATTTCTCGACGTTTCGGGTTTTGAGGGTACACTTCTTCAAAAATCTTCTTCTCCAGATCGGCAATACATAGAAACTCATACAATAGCTCATTTGGACGCTGAAATACCGCTGTTGATATGAATCTATCAACCTCACCTCTAGATCAAATCGTTTCCGGGTTACAGCATTTTGAAAAATGACCTTTTTGAAAATGCAGATTTCTGGGCAATGAATTTTCAGCGACCTTACTCTGTTTGTGTCTCGTTTAGAACAAAATTAACTACACCTACATCAATGAAATGGGTAGAAGTAATGTGCCTAGGTATAAGCTTGTGGCGTACGTAATCCGATTTTTAATTTTCGGCCTCTAAAAGGGGAGGTAACTCAAAACGTGAACAAACTTTAAATTGCAATATCTCAAAAACTTATCAAGATAATTGCACAAAACTACCACCAAAATGTAGGCGACAACTTGTTTCATCGAATGATGTCAAAGCGACCGTAATAATAGATTTTAAGCTATTTTAGAAAAACTGTAAATTTCTCGACGTTTCGGGTTTTGAGGGTACACTTCTTCAAAAATCTTCTTCTCGAGATTGGCAATACATAGAGACTCATACATTAGCTCATTTGGTAGCTGAAAGAATGTTCTTTATATGAATCTATCAACCTCAGCTCTAGATCAAAACCTGTCCATGTTACAGCATTTTAAAAATGTAACTTTTAGATCATGTAGGGGTCCATTAATGAGTGAGGGTTTCAGAGGGTTATTGTCTTTGGAGATTTTTTGAAAAAAAACCTACTGAAGATAGAGACATGTTTGATAGCTCATTTTAAAGAAGAGAAACTGGTGAATAACCGAGGGTCAAACATGGAGTTCAAGGTCAAGCAGAAGTCTTGAAGACCTAAGTATTGACGCGTCAATCCTAGTTATTTCTGAATTTGTTTGACCATTTTTAGCAATAACTAAAATATTTGTGTGAGTGAAAATTGAACAGACGGTGTTCTTTTCTTTAAAAAGTGTATAACTTAATTCTGTTTCTTACAATAGAGTAATTAATTTTCAAAATATAAACTTGCTATACATCGCCGTATGTGATTTAAATGTATCTGAAAATATTCCCAGTTTATTCATTAAAAGGGGGATCTTCATATAGGTAGACCAAATCGGTTCAAAATACCGTAATTTGCCGAGGGCAGTATTGTTATTAATGCCGATAACTCCTATCTCTCCTTTAATCACGAGCATGTTTTACCCATAGTGCACGCTGTCATCCCATTGATCCCTGTGTTTTATTGTCGTTGGTAGCTTATATCTTTAAATAAGCAAGCCCAAACCTGTTATGATACACGATTCTGTGTAAACTGCTACAGACAGCTGATGTTCACATGCTATATTTAGTATATTTGGACTATTTCGAATTACAAAGATTGATAAAATCATTTATATTGTATGTGTTTACCGAGATATATTTTGAATGCTATATAGTTCTGCAACCCAATCCCAAGTTTAAGGGATACGATGGAGTTCGCTCCCTTGAATAAAACTATTCACGTTGCATAGTTGTTTGGCTCGTGATAAATATTTTAAGTGTCAAATAACACAATATTTCCAAATTACAATATTCCACTTTAGTCCATAAATACAATCAAATGCCGAGATGGCCTTCAGGCTAATGTCATTATAAAAAAAGTTTGACAAATGTTTAAACACAGCGAGGTGTAAATCTAAGATGTTTCCTTAAATCGAGCCAATGATCGTAGCAGTCCTCTATGACATGACCGAATACATGATCAGCCTTTAGCTCAACTTCGCTCGTTTTGGTCTGAGATTCGCTTTCCCCTGTCCTATTTACGCTATATACCAATGACTGTGAAAGGGACGGGAATCAAACTCTTACTGTGAAATTCGCTGACGATGCAGCACTGGTTAGACGTTTTTGTATGTAGTGCAATGAAAACCTTTTAGTTCTTAATACCCGCAAATCACAGGATATGATTATAGATTATAGGGTGAAGAAAGACAACTACCGACCCGTTCTCATTGACATTCAAGCTTAGAAGTTGTCCCAGAGTACAAGTATCTCGGCACCATTATTGATGACAAATTGAACTTTAAAGCAAACACAGATATAATCAACAAGAAGTGCCCACAAAGACTTTTTTTCGTATACTTAAAGCTTTTTATGTGAATACCTTTACACATGTTCTTTATAACACAACGTTTATTCAAAGCGTTTTCTGTTTTAACATGGCAAGTTGGTTTGGAGGTCTTTCATTGCAAAACAAAAACAAGCTATAAAACTTATCAATTTGGCCAGTAAAATATCAGGAGTAACTTAAGATAATCTATCACTTTTAGGCACGAGGCAAATTGAAAAACTGGCTTCTAAAACTGTTACAGAATTTTACAACTCCCATTTTTCAGAACAAACGAAATCAAAGACCTTCATTCCAAAAAGCATTGTTGTTTTAAATCTGTTACATGTATAAGTCTATTTTTTTAAAAGTGGTTTCTTTAATTATTTTGACACCTTTATTGATTAATCTGAAATGTGTATGACTCATTTTAAGTCTGTGGACCATTGAAATGTATACCATGGGCCGATGGCCTACATGTACCCTATGGAAATAAACAATATATAACAGACTCATTTTAACATTCATTTTGCATATTTTAATGTTTAGTTTCTGGCTGACGTTGTTCTTTCGTGTTGTCAATGGCTTCTTGGTACGGCACGAGTATCGTGCTTAGTGTGCTTGCTTATTGTTACATGTGTTTTAAGTATACAGGAGCAACTGATGTAAACAAATTCCCTTTCGGGCTAATAAAGTATTATTATAATATTATTATTGGACATCATCCGATGGAAACGTATTGATGAGATTATCTCCAGTTCCCGTGCTTGTACAGTTAATAGCTAAGTTTATTATCCCACCGGTATGTAATACTGTGGGATATAGTCGTCGCCTTGTCCGTCCGTCCGTAATCATTTCGTTTCCGGAGCAGAAGTCGAAAACCGTTCGTGATATCTTTCTGAAACTTCCCATGTGTATTACCCACCTTCTGAAGTGGTGCCTTTTGATATATTCAGATTTCTGAAAATCTTATTTTTTTCCGTTTCAATAGAAATGTGTTGAATTTGGACTCTCTTCAGAGACAGGTTCGTTTCCGGAGCACAGTTCCAAAACTCTTCATCATATCTTCCTGAGACTTTGCATGTGTATTACCCAGTAAAAGTGTACTGGTGCCTTTTGATATTTTTAGATTTCTGAAATGTGAAATGAACTTTTTTTCCCTTTGGAACATAGAAACGTGTTTGATTTGGACTTTGTTCAGAGATAGGTCTGCTCAGGAGCAGAACTCCAAAACCATTCATCATATCAGTATCTCAGCATGTGTATTAGCCACTAACTGAAGTAGTTGATATACAATTAAGGATGTGATTAACAAATTATGTGGGAACGGTGGGATATGTCATCTTCTGATGACTCTTGTCTTAAAAGAGATAATTTACTTTATTACCCTTGAACGAATTAACTCCGTACCATGAACTTTGTGTACAAAAAAGACACACATTACAAATTACAAGTATATACACTTACATAGAAAAAACAAACTCAATTAACTTAATTATCATTTAAATGGGCAGTAGCACGTTTTTTGCAAAATTAATTTTTTCAAATTTCCCATTTATAATGATAGTTTATGTCATTCAAATTAACTTTAGAGGGTAAAACATCTTATTACACAAACCAATTATCTGTAGTGGTAAAAACTATGTTGCGTATAAAGCAAAAATTGCATGGCGGCCATTTTATTGTGAACACAATTTATTATTTTGTATTACAAAAACGATTCCCATGGCTTTACAGAAACATGTACACTCATTTTAAACCTTTTTTCCGAAGAGAGAAGGATGTTTTACTATTGGTGAATTTATTTTTCAAATACATTTCATCAACTTATTTGAGCGAAAAAACGTGGTACTGCCCCTTTAAAAGACCAAAGTAGAAGAAATGAATGTTCCATGACCTCCTTTATTTAAAATGCGGTCATACAACACGAGAGAAGGCATGTTTCCTTCATAATGAAAATAAAGAGAAATGCGACAAAATGTTATTTTATTTCTAGGTGACCGCTGCCTATGACGTCATCAACCTATTCTGGGCATGCGCAGTAGAACCAACCTCGTTTATCCGTTGAATGAGGTCTTTAGAACATTTTTGATGAGAGGATCTTTTTTAGCTCATCAGGCCTGAAAGGCATGGGATGGCGTCCGGCGTCCGTCCATCCTTCCATCTGTCCGTAAACTTTTCGCTTTTTCGACTTCTCCTCCAGAACCAATAACTCCACAGAGCTGAAATTTTATGTGCAGACTCCTTGGCCAATGGGGATTCTAAATTGTAGATTTCGTGACCCCATGACCCCAAATGGGGTCACAGGGGTCACATCCTTAAAAACCTATTTTCATCTTCTTCTCCAGTTCCAAAAGGTCTAGAGAGCTGAAAAGTTCTGTGCAGACTCCTTGGCCAATGAAGATTCTAAATTATAGATTTCGTGACCCCATGACTCCAAATGGGGTCACAGGGGTCACATGTTTAAAAACCTATTTTCATCTTCTTCTCCAGTTCCAAAAGGTCTAGAGAGCTGAAAAGTTGTATGCAGACTCCTTGGCTAATGGGGATTCTAAATTGTAGATTTCGTGACCACATGACCCCAAATGGGGTCACAGGGGTCACATGTTTAAAAACCTATTTTCAGCTTCTTCTCCAGTTCCAAAAGGTCTAGAGAGCTGAAAAGTTGTGTGAAGACTCCTTGGCAAATGGGGATTCTAAATTGTAGATTTCGTGATCCCATGACCCCAAATGAGGTCACAAGGGTCACATGTTTAAAAACCTATTTTCATCTTCTTCTCCAGTTCCAAAAGGTCTAGAGAGCTGAAAAGTTGTGTGCAAACTCCGTGGCTAATGGGGATTCTAAATTGTAGATTTCGTGACACCATGACCCCAAATGGGGTCACAGGGGTCACATGTTTAAAAACCTATTTTCATCTTCTTCTCCTGTTCAAAAAGGTCTAGAGAGCTGACAAGTTGTGTGCAAACTCCGTGGCTAATGGGGATTCTAAATTGTAGATTTCGTCCCCAATCTAGGTCACGGGGTCATGACCCAAAAACTTATTTTCATCTTCTTCTCCAGTTTATATGTAAAGCTCTAAAAAGGAGAAATGTGGTGTAGAGATTCTTTGGTCAAAGGTGATGCTTGATTGTAGGATTGGTGACCCTGTGACTCCAAATGTGGGTCACAGGGGTCATGATCTAAAACTCATATTATTTTGCTTGTTAACAATGTATTACTTGAGATAACTTAGATATTCAACGTTAGATAATAAATCAATGAAATGCTGATGAGCTACAGAGCCCATGGCTCTATTTTTTCTTATTAATGATTGGAAGTATTGTCTGTATGAATATGTTTATTACAACCGAATAAATACAGGGAAGGACCTAAAGCAAAATGTGTTCCAAAATACATATTATCTAGCAACTCTTTTTGGGGTAAAACGTGATTTAGTTCTTTATAATAATAATGGCGTATTTCTGAAAATACAAAGTAAGTGTGCCTTTATATGATTTGTTATTTTTATATATTTTTTACAGCTAAGCAAAAGAAAACTTGTTTTAATACTTTTTTTTGTTTAACGTAATTGAGAATGAAATAAAAGTACCTGTCAAATGCACAGTTAGCATTTACCTAAAGTATATATTTTGAACTCCAAATTCAACAAAAAGCATCACAAAAGAAAGTGTTTATTTTTAAACACATGGTCTTGACGACAAAGTGTCTACAAACTCATTTAATGACTGTAAATTTATGATCTTGTTGCATACAAATAATTCTCATGTTATGAACTTTTATGTGTTTCAGATCGGTATTATCTGGACGTTTTTCAAGTAAGCCTTTTGTAACTAAGGATTTATTCATTTTACATTGAAAGTTGAAACCTGAGTCTATCATAATTTAGAAATATATATCTTATTCCGATTAACTGTCAAACGATTACCTCTGTCACGCTATGAATGGAACCATAATGCCAATGCATTTTAATAGAAATGCGTAACAAGGAGTCAGATGTTGTGTAATATATCACCTTCTTAATGTCACGAAATCTACAGTATGTATTTCTTTTATAACATCTGCTATTGAATTAAAAAAGTCATACGATATCCTTTTACACACACTCGTAAAGTGCAAAACACTACCCTTTTGTAGACATCAAATGAAATCTAAAACTTTTCGATGGATATCGGTCAGAAATCTTATTTTCCAGAATGATACTAGATAAACATTCTTCTTCTCATTTTTATGGCAATTAAATGTACATAAACTATATTTTTGTAAATATCGTATTTTTATAGTCTTTCATGACTCCGCACGGGGTGTCTCAATGTTAACTAAGAGGCTGTATTTTACTTTGTAATTATGTAATTATGAGGTGAGACTGAAATAAAATATCTGTCTTTCCGTAAATGTTATGAAAACAAAAGCAATGATATTGGATTTCCGAACCATGGATAAGCCATTAGAACTGGTTCGTTATAAGTGGGACTCCGGTTGCAATTGTGTCGGATAACTTAAATTGGTATATCAATATTGAAACTCGGTACAAAATGTTTTTAATCACGAAGAAATTAAGATAGTTTGATATTGATATGGTCAGCATCAGAACAAACTAATCAAAATTGTATTATTCGTTCAACAAATTGTAGATACCATCCTGGACCATCCACTGTCAATAAATTTGACAAATGTATACATGCTCGGAAGATCATTTCAGATTTTTCACACGTCTTACGTCAATCGGAACTCAACTTCCAAACGCTAGGCATAACTCTTGCCAGTCTGCATTACTGGCTGATTTAAGCCTTGCGGTATTTCCCTCGCTTTGTTGTGCCTAGATAGTAAATCGCTGCACCAGACATGCATAGTGGGCTTAGATTGCTAAGCACATATTTCTTAAGGAAATAAGGCTTTAATCAGCCAGAAATGGAGACTGGCTCGAGTTATGCCTTGCATTGGGAAGTCGATCGGAATATCTTCTAGCATTTCAATCCTCAGCAAATGTTGATGAAATCTAGATCTGTAAATTGTTGTAACTGTTGTATTGTACGTATGTGTCAATATATAATGTATTATAAATTGTACATTACTGTTTTAACATGTGACACATTTAGACATGCAATGGCTCGCTTACGATGTTGCTCTAGTCATCTTACGAGTTTGTAGGCATAATAAGGAACCCAGATATGAGCGAATATGCAATGTATGTAAATGTCATTATATAGAAGATGAATTTCACTTTATTTTAATATGCAAATGTTATGATGATTTAAGATATGAATTCATTCCTAAAAGATGTTTTCAATTTCCAAGCCGACATAAATTTTATGTTTTAATGTCGTCATGTAACCCAATTGCCATCAAACTGTTAGCAAATTTCATAATTAAAGAGCCATCAAGGATGTTAGTGTTTCAAATACAATTTGTTTGTTGATACATAATTTTCATATCACGACAATGTAATGCAATTTAGTTTCAAAGAGAAGTACGCCTTCGAGGAACGGGCGTTAAGGGTATCTAACCTCATATAAACAGAATGTCTTTTATTGCATTAAACTAACTTCACAGGAGCAAGCGTAACCGAAGCGTGAAGAGTCGTCTCTAGTGCGTGCTGCACGTGCTTACCTTGTCACACATTACTAAATGTGACGATTTCTTATAAACAATGTTTCTAAATGTCCTGAGAATATACAAATTATTGTCTGTTTAATGTACTTTTTTTATTGAGATAAGACCAGCAAATTATGACAATCATTGTAGCAAATACATAACTAGACGAAATGGTAAATAAATAAGGGCCAAAAATTATATATTTTAAATTCTTTCATTGCTCTTAAACTTTGCTATTCTTTCGTGTCTGAGTAAGACCACAATGCTTTGCGCTTGAAAATGGTAAACTGCAGGTCCCTTATTCTCGAAACGTTCGTAGCCCTACGAACTTCTTAAGCCCATTCTTAACACATGGACTACGATTAAAGTTAAGAATTCTTATGGCTAGACTGGAAAACACCTTTAGCAATTTCTCGGCTTATTTTGGGTCGAACAAATCTGTGAAAATTTAAGTGTATATATTTCACTAGGATAGATTTTTGGCAATTTTTATTCCGTCCGTCCGTCCGTCCGTCCGTCCTTCCGTCCGGTCAATTTTCTCAAAAACCGTCAAAGGTACATCAACCAAACTTTGTACAGTTGTTAACCATGTTCTTCCGATCGCGCACAGACAATTTTCAATTTTCTGAGATTTAATCTTGTGTCATTTCCATGGAAACGTCACATTTTGGACTTAGTTTTATTGTGTTCAATGGGGACAAGTTTTCTCGGATACTGTTCAACCTAGGTGAATGAAATTTTGTTTGTGAGTACTCATGACATACTCTCTATCGAGTTCGAAAACCAGTTCCGAAATATTATTTTTTTTACAGAGTTATGGCCCTTGAATCCGAAATTTAACTTAGTACCAAAAGAACTGTGATGCTCCAATGGGGAAAAGTTTTCTCGGAAACTATTACATCTAGGTGAATGAAGTTTAATATGAAGGTAGTCCAGATGATACTCTTCATCGAGTTAGAAAACCAGTTACGAAATATTATTTTTTACGGAGTTATGGCCCTTGAATCCAAAATTTAACTTTGTATTAAAAGAGCTGTGATGCTCTAATTCGGACAAGTTTTCTCGGAAACTATTACATTTAGGTGAATGAAATTTTACATGTAGGTACATTTGTAGTCCAGATGATACTCTTCATAGAGTTTAAAATCCATTTCCGAAATATTATTTTGTACGGAGTTATGAAGTCCTTGAATCTGTAATTGAACTGTGATGCTCTAATGGGAAAAATTAAGTTACCTGAAAATATTACATCTGGGTGAATGAAATTTTGTAATAACAGTCAGTTCCTAAAATTATTTTGGACAATATTATGATGCTTGAAGCTGTTTTTTAAACATAGTACCCTTCACATCTATAATTCTCAATGGACGGATAGCGGATGGCGGGGGTATGTGAGCCATGCTCACTTTTTTCTTGTCCTATATGTTCATCAACATCCTTGATGGCTCTTTAAAGCTATGCATTTAAGAGCATCAATTCTATAACACATGTATTATGTACATACTGTATTATGGGCCTATGGCCTATATACTTCAATTGAATAAACTTCTATATAAATAGGTAAACCACGTCAATGTTCTGTTTGCTGTAAAATGAATTATATATATATATATATATATATATATATATATATATATATATATATATATATATATATATATATATGAATAATAAACTGTTATCGCATCTTGTCTGAATCTAAATGACTCCATTCCACTCATCTCAGCAAAGAAAGCAAACAATTTTGGCTTGATCATGTCACTATGTTGGAGATGAGCTGTACACACGAAGGAAACATGTTGCATGAGCTTTCAGACATAACATGCGTGCTATTTTTCTTGTCGAAATGTGTCCATTTTCTGCCTCAAAGTCAACTTCTATTATTAACTTTGATGATATTGATTTGAAGTAGAATATATAAGAATGTGATGGAAACGAGATTGCAATAGGTAGCCTTGGCATAAGATCATTTGTTACCGAGCTATGTCCCTTGGAAAATGAACGCCCTTTTACAAAAGGACCATATTCAAGGGCAGGCAACTCGATTCCTAGGACATTAATCATAATTCTGTTCTTTGATACAGCTTTTTTTATGAGCTATCAGACACAGCTGTATATATTGACGTTAGTGAGAAAATTTTCAAAGACGAACAATTGGTACTGATGTGGTTCAAATGTTAGGGGGATGTTATTGCTAACATTATGTTGAAGGTTTTGTGTAATAATCTTGAATAGTCTTCGAGTTATATGGGTCTGACTTTTGTCCCTTTAGGGGACTCGAACCAGGAAAAATAATACCCACCCGTCTCCTTACAGAACGAAACCTCGGTACACTCTATTAATCATGAACATTTCATGCAAATCGGAAAGCACTTACTGCAGAAAAAAAGTACAAAATAGAGCCATGGGCTCTGTAGCTCATCAGTGTGTATATTCCTTAACTAATTCAAAATGTCAACTTCTAGATGTGAGATATAACTCATAGGAAGCACTTTAAATGGAGAAGATGAAAAAGGTCTTAAGGTCCTCTGATCTATCTTTGAGGCCAGAGATAAAACCCCTTGCAAATAAAGTCACACTTGAAGATTTAATTCATTACTGTTGTTTCCTTTAAATTACCTCCCTTAAAAGAGCACACCAAATCTCTAGATGAAAAAGCTTGTCAGGTCATGACGTCTGTGACCTATATTTGGGGTCGCAGGATCACGAAATCTACAATTTAGAATCCTCATTGGCCAATGAGTCTGCACACAACTTTTCAGCTCTCTAGACCTTTTGGAACTGGAGAAGATGAAAATAGGTTTTTGGGGTTGTGACCCCTGTGACCCAATTTGAGGTCACGGGGTCATGAAATCTACAATTTAGAATCCCCATTAGCTAAGGAGTCTGCACATGGACGGACGCCGGACACCATGTCATGCCATAAGCCCATCGGGCCTTTCAGGCCAGATGAGCTAAAACGGCCAAAGTGGCTAATTACTTTTTGCCAATTACGTTTTGGAAATAGTGCTAAGGTTTGCAATAATATATTTGAATTAAATTCTAATTAACTGTAGTGTAGTGTAGTGTAGTGACCCTCCTGGGCACGCGGATGCAGATTAAATGTCATAAAGGTTTAAAACGCAGCTTTAAGTAGAATACCTTCAACATGTACATGTACCTGTTTTAACGACAGAAGTTTCTTATTTTTGTAGTTCATTCCAGTTCAACACAATTTCCACCCTATAAAACGCTCTCAGTTATAGTTATAATAAATACATGATATTTTAAGAATTTACCTTTCCCGATTGCTTCCTAGAAGTATGACAATCGCTCCTCGTGTTATTGTACGATAACAAGCTTTTGACAGAACATACACCTTCACGTTATATTTAATTTAAATAAAGATATTATGGGAACCTACATGCTCGCATTTTCATATTATATTCGATTATATTAAGTTACAATAAACGGAAATGACAAAGATGAACCATTGTTTGTTTTTTTAAATATTGAATAACAGACAATGACATTAATAGTAGAAATATTTAACACATTTAATTTACTAAATATTTCCCTAAATCCTCAGATAAATTGGTAGATTTCGATGCGCCTTTTTAATTATAATGCATTTAGAGAGTTCGTTTTTTAAATCCTTCCGTGGGAAAGGGAATGATCTATAAGATCCCTAAACTTCTGAACATTCGTGATCAAACAAAAATCCAGACCATTCACTGAGCTTCTTGCCACTTTATGAAGCAAAACACTCAAAGACAGTTGTTAAAACCTCACACAATTCCTGATATAAACTTGTTTAAGATTGCAGAATGAACATCATGAAATACATTGTCATGCTTTGATGTGTGGCAAATTGATTCTAACTAGCGATACTATCTTCGTCTCTTTAATGCCAGACTTCTTCGTGTGTACTCCCATCATTGTCCATTTGGTACTGGAAATCTATACAAAGCGATTATTTCGTTCAATTCGAATGGGTCAGAAAGTTACAAACTACTATTTTTTTTGACAAATACCTTGAAGAATGTAACTTGATTTCCTTTCTTCATGTCAATGCGATGCAAGAATATCTTAATCGACAGCGTCGGTCAATAAATACTACTACGTCTGTACCTTAAGAACTCATGTTTGTTTATACTTTGCACACGTGAGAAATAACGTGTTGGTACGTTAATTAAGAAATAATATGAAATATAAAATCATAGACATTTATTACGTTCATCGCTAATGTTAAATCCTATTTCAGCATCAAAATCTAGTAAGTTAAATCGTATTTTGCATGTATCACAAATGATCAGAATAAAGCCAATTTACAGAGGTTTTAAATATTGTGTATGAGTGCAGTTATAGATAATGCCTAGGCATATGGCACCCTTTATTCGAGTTTTACGAAAGCCTGTTACCGCCAAATTCGAAAGAGAAAAAAATAATTTTAACTCGTAATGCGAGTTTTAATCTCGTAATTGCGATAATCTGTCTCGTAATTACGAGATATAAACTCGTAATTACGAGATATAAAGTCGTAATTACGAGATATAAACTCGTAATTACGAGATTAAAAAGTCGTAATTACGAGATTTAAACTCGTAATTACGAGATATAAAGTCGTAATTACGAGATTAAAAAGTCGTAATTACGAGAAATAAACTCGTTATTACGAGATTTAAACTCGTAATTACGAGATTAAAATATTGTTTTCTTTTTCGCATTTGAACCAGTTAATTTCTCGTAATTACGACTTTATAATCTCGTCATTACGACTTTATATCTCGTAATTACGAGTTTAAATCTCGTAATTACGACTTTTTAATCTCGTAATTACGACTTTATATCTCGTAATTACGAGTTTAAATCTCGTAATTACGACTTTATAATCTCGTAATTACGACTTTATATCTCGTAATTACTAGTTTAAATCTCGTAATTACGACTTTATAATCTCGTAATTACGACTTTATATCTCGTAATTACGACTTTTTAATCTCATAATTATGAGTTTATATCTCGTAATTACGACTTTATATCTCGTAATTACGACTTTTTAATCTCGTAATTACCGAGTTTATATCTCGTAATTACGAGACTGAAATTCGTAATTACGAGATTAAAACTCGTAATTACGAGTTTAAAATATTTTGTTCTCTTTCGAATTTGGCGGTAACAGACTTTCGTAGAGTTTGTTATATAAACGAGTATAAAATTCACTGTCAATTCTGTTAGAAGTTTCGAGTATAAAACGTATGAGTGCAGGTATAATATATATTGTTTACATACTTATCAGGTTTGAAAAACCAACATTGCCCAACGCTTCCCCCTGCAGCGTTCCTCAACATAGATCACATAGAATGAAAAGGGACCCTACAAGTATAGGTGGTGCTTGAGCCACGTGACACCGGTGACGTCATCATTCCCTATTTTGTTTAGCAAGCACACGGTTACGCGTGTGTTCTCTCTCGACTAATTTCGCTACATTTTAGGTTATTAAAGATTTCATAGTTGCTCATACCTATAGTTATATTGTTACAGGTCCTTTCTGTTCTTTAATGACCAAACTGCTGAACTAATTCTCGCTAATTAGTTGACTCTTTGGTTGTCCGAGTTGGTGCATTCTGCCGATCCAGACAGCCTGTCTGTGCTCGGGCTGCACGTACAAGCCGTGCGGGTCGTGACACGTGCCTATTGCATGACTGGCTGTTGGCTTGTCTCTCGCGTGTCTGCTCCTTCGGGGGTTAGCGTTAGCTCGCTAGCCTTTGCTTTCGCCTTGCTTTCGCCTACCTGGTGGGTTAGTGAACGGTTCGGGGTACGCCCTCCGCCGTGCGAGCATTCGCAAAGCGTGTGAACGAGCATTGCCAAGTGTGTGAATGAGCATTCGCCGAGTTTGAGCTCATTCGCGAGTGAGTGTCAACTCACCTGCTCTCGCGTTTCAGGTGCCCAAGTTTGATTGTACGGGCGTACATTCGTCAATCGTGAATTCGGCTGTGAATAGGTGTTCATTCATTTGCCGTCTTGGGTAAACGAATTTAGTTACGCTTGGGGGTTCACTTTCTGTCTCACTCACCCTTGCTCTTTGACGGTTTGTCAGTGAGTGAGTGAGCCTGGGCCTTTCCCGTCCTTTTGTTGCCGGTGTGAGTCTTCGCTCTCCAGCTTGCGAGCGTCGACCTCAGTGTCGGGCTTGCTTGCGTGTGAGCGTTGACTCTCGTTAGTCATGCCTTGACACACTTGGCGGGTTATGCTCCTGTGTGAGTGTTCGCTCTCCGCCTTGCAAGCGTCGACCTCAGGGTCGGGGTTGCTTGCGTGTGAGCGTCTCTCCGCCTTGGTAGCGTCCGTCTCTTGGGCGGGCTGCCTTGCGAGTGTTAACCACCTCGCTAGCTTTCAAATTCAACTTGAGGGTCAGCGTCTCGCTAGGCTGTCTGCCTTGTGAGTTGTGTTAGCATGTGGGTGTACGCCTTGCCAGGTTCCTTGCAAGTGAGTGTACGCCTTGCAAGTTCCTTGCGAGTGATTGTTACACTCGATAGCTTTCTATTTGAGGGTCAGCGTCTCGCTACGCTGCCTGCCTCGTGAGTTGTGTTAGCATGTGAGTGTACGCCTTGCGAGTGAGTGTTACTCTCGCTAGCTTTGTATTTGAGGGTCAGCGTCTTGCTACGCTGCCTACCCCGTGAGTTGTGTTAGCATGTGAGTGTACGCCTTGCGAGTTTCCTTGCGAGTGAGTGTTACGCTCGCTAGCTTTCTATTTGAGGATCAGCGTCTCGTTACGCTGCCTATCTTGCGAGTTGTGTTAGCATGTGAGTGTACACCTTGCGAGCAAGTGTTACTCATGCGAGCTTTCTATTTGAGGCTAAGCGTCTCACCACGCTGCCTGCCCCGTGAGTTGTGTTCGGTTGTGAGGGTACGCCTTGCAAGTGTCCACCTTGGGCGGGTTTTCCTTGCGAGTGAGTGTTACTCTCGCTAGCTTTCAACTTGAGGGTCAGCGTCTTGCCTCGCTGTTTGCCTCATAAGTTGTGTCAGCATGTGAGGGTACGCCTTGCGAGCGTCCGCCTTGGTGGGTTGTCTTGCGAGTGAGTGTTACTCTAGCTAGCTTTCTATTTTGAGGGTCAGTGTCTCGCTACGCTGCCTGCCTTCTGAGTTGTGTTAGTATGTGAGGGTACGCCTTGCGAGCGTCCGCCTTGGGAAGGGGTTGCATTGCGAGTGAGTGTTGCTCACTCTAGCTTTCAACTTGTGGGACAGCGTCTCGCTCGAGGCCTGTCTAGTGAGTTGCATGAGTATGTGAGGGTATGCCTGGCGAGTATTGTGGGCGGGTTGACTTGCGAGTGAGTGTTATTTTCGCTAGCTTTCAACTTGAGGATTAGCGTCTTGCTACGCGGCCTGCCTCGTGAGTTGTGTTAGCGTGTAGGGTACGCCTTGCGAGCGTGTGGCTTTTCCATATATATATATATAATATTTGCATATGACATCAATTGGATAGAAGTATTAAACACTTTAGAGTTTGCTACATAAACAAATATATGTAATTATCAACATATATGTTATAATGTAAATAGTGTGTGAACATTTCTGGTTAAATTTTATGCATTATGCAAAGTACAATGTGCCCTGTATTAAATTTTATGAAGTGGTTGAAATTTAACAGACCAGTTACTTCAGTGCGTTGAAATGTAGGTCGCCATACGTCACTTCCTCCAAGATGGTGAAGGTGGCTCGAACATTTGCTTGTAGTTACTATAAAGTTGCAATAAAGTTGTTCCGGTAAGATACCACAGACGATTTAAGTATGTCAAATGTATTAGGGATGTAAAGTTATAGTCGAAAACTCTTTTTCGAGATTGAGTACTTTTGCTAGGAATGCAATTTTTTCTCGATGTTTATCGATGTATTTCTGAGACACCATTTTGGCCCACTCAAGTTTGACGAGTAAAAAATCGTGTTCAAAGTGTCATAGCTTGAAAAATAATGCACCGATTTTGTTGATGTTTGTTTTAATCGAAAGAGAAATCACTTTTCTCTAATTCTGTAGCATGTATTATGTGTAAACCGTGTGGTAATATTTTTTAATGTGGACTTGTTTGGGCAGGGGGTAAAATTCGCGTTGGATCCCTTTCTTTATGTATTAGTATAGGGTTTATTTTGTCGAAGTACTGGACCTAGGAACTGTTTTGTTTCAGCAATACAACCCCCTGTGTGCGAGTCTCTGGTTGTTAGGGCATCAGTCCATGTTTTCCCGACGCCACGGGAGTTCCTTCTCTTGAAATGGCGGGTTCTTTGTTGACTTCACATGATTGAATTTGAAACTCATCAAGTTATATTCAGAAATGTTTTCACTCAACATTCTGTGTTGATTATTGTCATCAGACTTTTGAAATTTACATTGAGGCATGAACAATTATTGTCAGATCATAAAATATTTACACTAGGCATTTGATGAATTGATCTAAGTGTATTTATATATCATAATGTTGAAAGTAAAATATTTAAAATCTGCAGGTAATTGAATTATAATTCAAAAATATTTAATCACCATTATCGTAAGAATGGTCATTTTGCATTAATCTTGATGTCAAAAGGTAGAATAAGTAATAGTTATGCTGAGAGTGGAAATTCAGTTGAATTTCAATAGATGAAAACAACCTGAATAGCAGGTATTTAACAAAATGTTTAAAAGAATTAACAACACGTTACACCTTGTTTCTGAAGTCAGTTCAAATGGATAAAAATTACTACTGTTACTGTGTCAGACTGACAGCTGATGAAACCTTCTTTTTTGTTTAAATTAGAAGTTTTTTATTTGGGCAGGCAACTATGAAGACGGGCAGGTAACATTTGCTGGTCACCTGCCCGACTGTCTTGTTGGCTTTAAAAATTATTTCAATCACTGCAGTTACCCATAAGGTTAAGAAGAGCCTTCTAGCTTTTGGTCTTAACCTGTTAACGGCCAGCTAGGGCTTCATCGGGACCCCCTAGGGAGGAGCACGCCTCCTTGCTCCTAAATAGTCGCCAACCCCCCTTTTCCTTAGGGCGAGTTAACTCTTCTGCTCTCGGGTTGGCTCGCAGTCTGCCTCCTTCAGTGGCATGCTGGCTACGCTTACCTATCAACTAGAGTATTTAAGTTGTCACTAATGAAGGAATGCGTGTGTCCCTTTTGAGAACATATTCTAACATGACATTGCTGGATACTCGATTCTGATTGGTTCTCCAGAAAATTCAAACATTATCAATTCTGGATTGAACGTCCTCCGATTTTCGAGCCGCTTCACCGCGTATTGACGCATCTATTTTGTGACGTCACAATCTATCCGAACAAACGGCCGATTCTAAAGTGTGCTCTACTTGTAAAAATCAAAATAACTGATACTAATCAAATCAATCTTTCCTATAGCGTGATTTAGAACTACATTAAATGATAGATTAGCAAGACAAACTTCGTCAGTATCAAGATATATCCTTATAGCGACACTTAATGCAGGAGAGCAAACCCAATGTCAATGACGAAATGGTCAGCCGGTTCTAAAAACCGAGCGTAACGTTTTGATGCAAAATAAGTATGTCATATCAGCTGCTCACCTACATGTACGTCGATAACTAAAATGTGCATTCCGATCCTTACCCGAATGAGACAATTACCCTCACCTGGATCACTTCATTTTAATAAATACAAGCATACCTGCCTACCCCTATTTTGTCCTAAGTGTATTGTTGACCATCTTAACGTGTACAAACTATTTTTCAAAGTGTACTTTTCACATTCAAAGTGTACAAACAATATTTAAAGCTTTATGACAGACAAACAATTTTATTCAATAGAGGCCTTAAGCCCACAACACAGGCAAATAACATGAGTAGAACTGTGCGCATGAAGTCATTGCAGCTTTGCATCCAGGAGTTAAATAAATACTGGACATGATAAGATGTAAACCAACATTTTAATCTCATCATTCTTATTTTGCAACATATTGACAATGGAATGGTTTAAGTATGGTGCTTTTGTAAATATTTACATGTAGCTCTAAGTTTATGATAAATTTTACATATAATAATACATGAAATTAATTTTCTATATAAACTTGACCTGTAATATTACATCATTTTTTTCTTTATATTCAATATCACTGCACCTGCCACATTTAAAGTAATGTTAAAGTTACATCTGAACCTTGATACAGCAGTTCAATTGAATGTCAACAAAAATATCTTTCAACATCTAATAAGTATTTAAACTATTGTCTCCTATCTCCTAGCCTCAGCTGGAACATATACATAAGATAATCCACATTTCCAATTTCTTGACTTCTTGACAAACATACCCAAAACCATAATGAAACAGTAATTGTCTAACCTGTCTTGCCCAGGTGTAATAACCTTAACTACCTTATGTTTTAAACATTAAGTAAGATTAATGATTGATGGGGGGAATCTATTTGGTGACAATGTAGACATATGTATAATTCTACACCAAAATTTAATCACTCTTGCCTATACACATGCTGCCAAGAAACATGCCATTTAACAAAGTGTTTTTACACTTATTTATTGTTTACAAACTTTTATTTGCACAGTTTTTATAAGGTGTGAGTGGTGTGTTCTCTAAATTTCAGACCAATAGCAAAGAATAGGCACAATCAAAGATATTAAATAAATCAGTACTGTTTATGTTACCAATTTCCATCTGAAAACCAGTTTAAGACATACTAGCTTAGAAGCCTAAGATGCAAGACATCACATATCTGGGCTTTGCTCCAGATTAGCAGGGTGAACATTAACCCAAAGAGCCTATAGTTAGAAACTGTATAACACTTGAACAACTATAGAACCATTTCTCGTAATGACAAATAATTATCAACTATGAACTGTAACAATTTCAACAACTTTCAATAACACTCAGTCAAGGAGTTGTAGATCAATCAATTTAAAGACGTTCCCGACAACAGCCCACACACTTCTCAAATCGTCAGATTATGACTCTAAGAACATTATAGGACCATAATAAATAAGGTCCATTTTTTCATCAACAATGTGTTGTGTTATGGTAGTGTGTTTTAAAGTATTTGCTCTTTAACCTTAGGTATTATGAATGCTATAATAAAAATTAGAATTTTCCACTGAAGAACTATCTCCCATTGCCAACAACATTTCATAAATATTCAATGTCAGCATCAAATAACTTTGAAAATAGGTCCCTGAGATATTTCTTTTTCATTCTGGTAAAATATTTTTCAACAGTTTGTTGTCTACAATGTTTATCATTTTTTAATCATTTTTAATTTATTTTTTATTCTTGAACAGTAATTTTTAAGTTAATATTTCTACCGAATCCATTGTTGACATTGTATTTTTATCACATAAGGTTTATGACAAAAGGCAACATTAAAATTGCAGGAAACACTTTTCTATTCCAATTATATTCCATTTATTAAAGAAAAGAAAACAATAGTATAGCTCTGAATTGTTCAAGGGTATCTCAAATATTTTGATTATTGTTGGGAACGTCTCTGACATGTCATAGTAGTAACACTAGACTTCTCAGTATTCTTTTAGACTCCTGTAGTAGGCTGATTTTACTTTTCTACACTGGTCACTAGTATATTTTCTTTGTGTTAAATCCCCCGACTGTGATTTGAGAACCACTAAAGCATCTAATGTCTCAATGTTCAAGCTTGCCCTTTGATCAGTTTTGTTTTTTTCTGACACATGAAAATATTCTCTCACAAGATGCATTGCTGGGATAACTTGGGAGAAATTCCAATACATCATCTCCCCAGTAGTATCCCTCAGATTAGCTACATTTATCCAGAACTTGTCAACTCTGTCTACATCACCAGCCACACCAAACAGGTCTTGAGGATTGATAGTCATTAAACTCTACCATGACTGTATTCTTAGTAGAACCTGAAATACATGGAGAATATATCATAATCAGTTAGCTGTTCTATTATTTCAGTTAAATTTTCTGTTACCAAGATATTTACTGATGGCTAGAAGGTGGTCATAAATGCAATATTTCCAAGGTTTAGTAAATTACCTTACATAGCATCACACATTGGGACACTCATATCAACTTGAATTCAAAAGATCAATATAACTAAACTTAGGCCAGAAAAAGCTGTACTATAATACACAGCTTTATGTTCGACGGATGGCTGATGCATGCCAGCAATCATTTTACGACAAAAGAAAAATAATATACAAACCATCTGGGACTAAACAAGGGAATCGGTCAAGCCAGAAATCAAGATCAGGCAGGGTATGATTTATCCTTGTGTCAGGGTCAGCAAGTTCTGCAAACGTCAAGAGGTCATCATGAAGAGGCAGCTTTGTCTTCATATAGGTGCAGGCAGCCCTGAAATGAGAGAGATTATCATATGATCATTCACTAACTTGAGAGCAACATCCTCATTAATAATAAATAGCATGTTCACAATTACTAACTCACCTACTGCTTAGTACTCGCCTATTACAAAGACTCACTGATGTCACAGAAATATCAATCAAATGTCAATCTCACCTGTAAAACTTCTTCACAGCCTCAAAGAATTCTTCTATCTTATGCTCTCGAAGATGATTCTCTTCTCTCTGCTGAATGAATTCTCTTCCCTTCTCTCCAATAATGATGTGGTCAGATTTCTTCATGAATATGTCTTGTTCAAATCTAACATCAGTTACATCTTTGCCAAATATTTCACTTGGAATTACAAATCTGACCAAAATGTCCCTCAGCAACTTCTGTAGAGACCTCTTCAGTGAATGTATTTGGGGTTGTTCACCTTATAAAGTTGTTATAAGCTTCTCAAATGGACACATGGCATTTTGTAGAAACAAACAATAAAGTTGGTGATCGGTAGAACTGTTCGAGTGAAAGAATCTTTGCTTTCTTGTAAGAACTGCATCCTTGAGATCAGGTAGCTCCTTTGGTGCTGCAGATTTCTGTGAAGCTGCAGACTTCTGTGGAGCTGCAGATTTGCTTGATGTAGAAGTTTTACGTTTTGCTGGAGCAAGTGCTGCCTTCTCATCAACGAAAAACATGTTTAGACTGTCCTAATTTTCAATAATCCTGGATACACATGTTCGTATACTCAACCACCTAGTAGACACATGTTTAAGGATTTTAGTGTGGCGCACATCATACAACTTTTGATATTTCTCCAATCCAGCAAGTCTCTTGCTGGACTTATCCAGGACTTATCTCAGCTGCATGGTGCAGTAGATGGCCCCAGGTTAGAAAATGTGGCGATAAACCATGCGCGACATGTAACATTTTGATTGAGGGCACATCGGCTAGTATCCCACCAAATAAAATATTTTTTTGTAAAAAGAAATATGACATGTGATTAAAAAAATGTTGTTTATATGATTGTTTGTCATGGATGTCAAGAAATATACATCGGGAAAAAAGAATTAAAATTAAAAAGAAGAATGCGCATCTTGAACTATGTGGAAAAAATAAATATTCTGTTTTTCCGATATACAAAGTTGATTCAACTGAACTGATTGCTTGGCAGAAAAAGAATTATTGTTTATTAATAAATATAAGCCAAGACTCAATTCTAAAATGTAATGTCATTCTCAATGTACATCTATTTCTATGCATTGTATCTATGAATGTATGTATGCCATGTATTGTGACGTCATAATTACACTTCATGACGCATCAACCGACTCAACGTCATTCACCTGATGAGAACCGTAATGGTCGAATGCATGCTTGTGAATCTGATTAAATCATCGTAATTTCTTCGAACATTTTATTTTATATATATAAATATTTGCATATGACATCAATTGGATAGAAGTATTAAACACTTTAGAGTTTGCTACATAAACAAATATATGTAATTATTAACATATATATTATAATGTAAATAGTGTGTGGGTATGGCGTAAGGCAATTGCATTTATTAGGTATTCCAAGTATACTTGAACATTTCTGGTTAAATTTTATGCATTATGCAAAGTACAGTGTGCCCTGTATTAAATTTTATGAAGTGGTTGAAATTTAATACAGACCAGTTAATTCAGTGCGTTGGAATGTAGGTCACCATACGCCATTTCCTCCAAGATGTTGGAGGTGGCTCGAAGATTTGCTTGTAGTTACTATAAAGTTGCAATAAAGTTGTTACGGTAAGATACCACAGACGATTTAAGTATGTCAAATGTATCAGGGATGTAAAGTGATAGTCGAAAACTCTTTTTCGAGATTGAGTACTTTTGCTAGGAATGCAATTTTTTCTCGATGTTTATCGATGTATTTCTGAGACACCATTTTGGCCTACTCAAGTTTGACGAGTAAAACATCGTGTTTCAAGTGTCATAGCTTGAAAAATAATGCACCGATTTTGTTGATGTTTGTTTTAATCGAAAGAGAAATCACTTTTCTTTAATTCTGTAGCATGTATTATGTGTAAACCGTGTGGTAATATTTTTTAATGAGGACTTGTTTGGGCAGGGGGTAAAATTCGCGTTGGATCCCTTTCTTTATGTATTAGTATAGGGTGTATTTTGTCGAAGTATTGGACCTAGGAACTGTTTTGTTTCAGCAATACAACCCCCTGTGTGCGTGGCGAGTTTGGAGTCTCTGGTTGTTAGGGCATCAGTCCATGTTTTCCCGACGCTACGGGAGTTCCTCCTCTTGAAATGGCGGGTTCTTAGTTGACTTCACATGATTGAATTTGAAAGTCATCAAGTTATATTCAGAAATGTTTTCACTCAACATTCACACTGTGTTGATTATTGTCATCAGTCTTTTGAAATTTACATTGAGGCATGAACAATTATTGTCAGATCATAAGTTTAAAATATTTATACTAGGCATTTGATGAATTGATCTAAGTGTATTTATATATCATAATGTTGAAAGTAAAATATTTAAAATCTGCAGATAATTGAATTATAATTCAAGAATATTTAATTAGGTGATAAACCTACTGTGTAGCGTGAGGTTTCATTTTTAAATTTACTCCCTATCAATCCAGTATAACATGTCTCTGATTTTCAAACACAGTAGGTTTATCTCCATTCTACCATGACCGTTTTACCATGGGACTCTTTTTGTCGGATGCTGACAGTGCGTACAACGGCAGGGCGCGAGTTCCGAATTACGTTCGAAAAATCCTTTGTGACAACAGCAGCGATTTCGTACAGAAAATAAGTTCTTTTTAAACATTAAAAAAAATATAATATATGTGTCATTTATTACGGGAGTTTTAATTTTGTTTTCCCAACATTCGCGCTCACAAAATCAAGATTCGTATTTAATGAATATCGCATTTTTGGAATAACCCTCATAAACATATTACGCGACGTTCATAATGGCTACCGTTTGCCAGCAGCTGTGAATGACGAGCTTGAGGACTTGTATTTATTAAAATGAAGAGTTCTGAAGAGTAACTGTCTCATTCGGGTAAGGAATGCACATTCTAGTTATACACGTAGGTGTGCAGATGATATAACATATGTATTTCTTATTTTGCATCAAAACGTTATGCTCGGTTTTCAGATCCGGCTGACCATTGCGTCATTGCGTTTGCTCGCTTTCTCAACTGTGTCTCTATTTGAAGATCTTGTTACTGACGATGTTTGTCTTGCTAATCTACCATTTAATGTAGCTCTAAAACATGCTACAGGAAAGATTAATTTGATTAGTATCAGTTATTTTGATTTCCAAAAGTAGAGCACACTTTAGAATCGGCATATTTCTTTTTCATTTAAAAAAAATATTTTCAACAGTTTGTTGTCTACAATGTTTATCATTTTTTAATTATTTTTCATTTATTTTTTATTCTTGAACAGTATTTTTTAAGTTAATATTTCTACCGAATCCATTGTTGACATTGTATTTTTATCACATAAGGTTTATATCAAAAGGCAACATTAAAATTGCAGAAACCACTTTTCTATTCCAATAATATTCCATTTATAAAAGAACAGAAAACAATGGTATAGCTCTGAATTGTTCAAGGGTATCTCAAATATTTTGATTATTGTTGGGAACGTCTCTAACATGTCATAGTAGTAACACTAGCCTTCTCTGTATTCTTTTAGACTCCTGTAGTAGGCTGATTTTACTTTTCCAAACTGGTCACCAGTATATTTCCTTTGTGTTAAATCCCCCGACTGTGATTTGAGAACCATTAAAGCATCTAATGTCTCAATGTTCATGCTTGCCCTTTGATCAGTTTTGTTTTTTCTGACACATGAAAATATTCTCTCACAAGATGCATTGCTGTGAGGAATACATAAATATCCCAGCATAACTTGGGAGCAATTCAAATACATCAGCTCCCCAGTAGCATCCCTCAGATTAGCTACATTTATCCAGAACTTGTCAACTCTGTCTACACCATCAGCCACACCAAACAGGTCTTGAGATTTATAGTCATTAAACTCTACCATGACTGTATTCTTAGTAGAACCTGAAATACATGGAGAATATATCATAATCAGTTAGCTGTTCTGTTATTTCAGTTAAATTTTCTGTTACCAAGATATTTACTGATGGCTATTAGGTGGTCATAAATGCAATATTTCCAAGGTTTAGTAAATTACCTTACATATCATCACACATTGGGACACTCATATCAACTTGAATTCAAAAGATCAATATAACAAAACTTAGGCCAGAAAAAGCTGTACTATAATACACAGCTTTATGTTCGACGGATGGCTGATGCATGCCAGCAATCATTTTACGACAAAAGAAAAATAATATACAAACCATCTGGGACTAAGGGAATAGGTCAAGCCAGAAGTCAAGATCACTTAGGGTATGATTCATCCTTGTGTGTGTCAGGGTCAGCAAGTTCTGCAAACGTCAAGAGGTCATCATGAAGAGGCAGCTTTGTCTTCATATAGGTGCAGGCAGCCCTGAAATGAGAGAGATTATCATATGATCATTCACTAACTTGAGAGCAACATCCTCATTAATAATAAATAGCATGTTCACAATTACTAACTCACCTACTGCGTAGTACTCGCCTATTACAAAGACTCACTAATGTCACAGAAATATCAATCAAATGTCAATCTCACCTGTAAAACTTCTTCACAGCCTCAAAGAATTCTTCTATCTTATGCTCTCGAAGATGATTCTCTTCTCTCTGCTGAATGAATTCTCTTGCCTTCTCTCCAATAATGATGTGGTCAGATTTCTTCATGAACATGTCTTTTTCAAATCTAACATCAGTTACATCTTTGCCAAATATTTCACTTGGAATTACAAATCTGACCAAAATGTCCCTCAGCAACTGCTGTAGAGACCTCCTCAGTGAATGTATCTGGGGTTGTTCAGCTTGTAAAGTTGTTATAAGCTTCTCAAATGGACAGATGGCATTTTGTAGAAACAAACAATAAAGTTTGTTAGTTGGTGATCGGTAGAACTGTTCGAGTGAAAGAATCTTTGCTTTTTTGTAAAAACTGCATCCTTGAGATCAGGTAGCTCCTTTGGTGCTGCAGATTTCTGTGGAGCTGCAGATTTGCTTGATGTAGAAGTTTTACGTTTTCCTCGAGCAAGTGCTGCCTTCTCATCAACGAACAACATCTTTAGACTGTCCCAATTTTCAATAATCCTGGATACACATGTTCCTATACTCAACCACCTAGTAGACACATGTTTGAGGATTTTAGTGTGGCGGACATCATACAACTTTTGATATTTCTCCAATCCAGCAAGTCTCTTGCTGGACTTATTCAGGTAGTAATGCGTATCTACAAGCACTTGCTCTATGCTGAAAGGTAGGCAGCATGCAGCCTTTTCAGCTGCATGGTGCAGTAGATGGCATGGACATCCTGACAAGTAAACTGAGGGTTGTTTTTTTTCAGAAATGCATATTCACCTTTCTTGCAACCCGTCATCACGCTTGCGTTGTCACTACCAAGTGCAAGGCAGTTTGACCAAGGTAATATACTTGTTGCAGCTGACTGTCCACGAGGTTGACGATGTTCTCACCTGAAATTATGTCAAGAAATCAATTACAGATTTATTTACTTAAAGAGTGCAGTAGTAATATGTACAGATGAAAGCAAAGACAAAATTCATACTGGACCTGTTTAAATGTACCACTAGCAACGCACATGTTCATTAAAATCAAATATTATATAACTATTAACTAAGTATACAGGTATAAACCAGTATGCTAAATTAATGATATTGTGAGGCTGTTAAGTACGCCAAATTTGGTGAAGATTGGTGATCAAGGACAGAGCCATTATATGCAGCAGCATACTAAATGAAATCAATGCTTACATTGAAATTGTCCTGATAAACACTGTGGCTGACATCTCAATCAATAAAAGATTAGAAACATTCAAACTGAAATAAACGAAAAGTGAAACTTAAAGACATGCAAACACAAAAACAAAATTCAAAAACAGTGTTCCCATTTTTTTTTTAAATTGTAAGCCTGTAACCTTCGAATCATTTTTGTAACTCGTAAATCAAACTGAAAACATAAAATATTAAAAGTTTAATTATCTCATTAAAAATTCGGGAAACCATATTAAATTCAAATAAAGAATACAAAATATTTCAGTTAAATTAAAATTATCTCAACAACATCATCTATAAATAATGGTACATACCAGTAGCTGCCTCCTTAAGAACTGGTACAGCCAACAGTTCACATGTGATACTATCTGGACCTAGCATAGTTAGGTGGGGAGCACACTACGTCCGATTTTACTTGCGATGCGTTATGCGATGCGTTAAAAAAACGCAGACAGTGTATTTTTCATTGACCGCGCACACTACGTCCGATGCGTCAATGCGATGCGATGAAAATAGGTGCTGCACCTATTTTTGACGCATCGCAAACGAAATCGCATGAGGGATTCCCTTTTGACGTCATATTTCGCACGTGTGACAGGGGGTTTTCCTCTCAACTCACTTGGAAGAAACAACTCAAGTGGAAGATACGTAAGGTATGTGTCACGTTGCATGTCACCCAGAGGCGTAACTACCATGTAGCACAAAAAGCAAGTGCCTACACTTTGAAATTCCCAAAAAAACATGTAAAAATGTAATTTAGGTTTTTGTCATTTTTTCTGTAATTTATTGGTGACATTCGTCAGATAGCAATAGTCTTCGCAGACTACTACACTACTACTACACTACAGACAATAGTCTACTACACTACTCAAATACAGACAAAATGACAAAGCTTTCCTAATATGCAATTTTTATCGCACTAGCTTAACGCATGTAGTGTGCGCGGAAAAATCGCAACGCAACACATCGCATAACGCATCGCAAGGAAATTCGGACGTAGTGTGCTCCCACCCTATCACAATAGGAAACTGTTTCTCGCGTTGATCATTACTGCCATCAGTGACAATAGCAAACGGTTTGGCTTTCATTTTTTCTTCAATGTCAACCTTTGTGAATAAGGCCAATTCTTTAACGATTGCAGTTGTTTTGCTCCTACTGCATTCATATTGTTTCGCGGAATCCGGAAATGTAGTTTTCACTACTTTCGTCACAAGTCTGCCGCCGAAATCGGCAAATTTATTTTCATAAGAAATTGCGTCAATTGAATTTCAGCTTCAAAAGAATTGTCAACACTACTTGCTTTCTGTGGAATGAAAGATGTAATCCTCGAATTGGTTTTTGAGCTTGCCACTTTGCCGATGTGTGATTTCGTTTTCAAGTGTTTCTTGATGTCGTACTTCCCCCCGAGTGCGAAATGGAAATGTCTGATCTGGAAATGTCTGATCGACAATACTCGCAAAATACATAAGATTAGCCTTTAGAAGATTTTGTTATGCCAGGGAATGACGAATATTTGTCCATAAACTTTTGGTGATAGTTGTTCGTATTTTTAGCGATTTTTTTGGCGGGCTCTTCCTGTCCCCCGCTCTCCGCCATTTAGTTTCAAAAGCAATCGGAAATTTCCGAAAACAGACAATCGGTAGAAATCGTCAATTTTCGTATCGTATGATAGTTTGCGTACTGTCAGAAGGTCGGAAAATTATGTTCGCAAAGCAAACGGAAATTTCCGAAACGGGCAATCAGAAGAGATCGTCAATGTCCGTATTTAAAGTTAGTTTGTGCAATGTCAGAAGGTCGTATAAGTGTATATCAATGACAAAAGACGAGATCAGCTACAAAACGTAATTTTGTTTCAAACTATGTTTTTTAATGTGCAACAAAACAGTGATTGGCGTAAAAATGACATAGTGGGTGTATAATCGTAATTTATTGACAAAAATCGTACAAAATACGCCAAAATCGTACAAGTAGGCAGGTCTATAACAAGTCCTCAAGCTCGTCATTTACAGCGACTGGCAAACGGTAGCCATTTTGAATGTCACGTGATATGCTTATGCGAGTTATTAAAAATTTCGGAATTCAGGCAAAACGAATCCTGATTGTATGAACGTAAATGTTGGGGAAACAGGATTAAAACTCCCGCGTTCGGTTTAAATTTTAAATTTACCTGCTATCAATCCAGTATAACATGTCTCTGATTTTCAAACACAGTAGGTTTATCACCTAAATGACATACGAAGTATATTGCAGTATAACATTAGCGAACGCACATGTATCAGAAACTCCTCTCATATACTCATACACACTACTTTTATTTTTATTTTTGTTATTTTGACATTGCTCACCAAATGAAGTAAATGCATTCTCATTTTGATTACATCACAATACCATGACACCACGATTTTCCATTGATTGATTTAGAATGATAGATACAACATTATTCTGTTAGCATAACGCTAGGCTATAATGACAAGTCTCGGATAAATATAACTTAATTATAACAGTTTGAGTTTGATAGTTTATATAAAAAGACAATTGGTTGAGATACATTAAATCACCGCTTGGGACAATATTACTATTGGACACTTTCAATCACATATCTTTCCATTACATATCTTAATTAGATTTGTCCATTTTTACACATATCTAATAAATGTTGAGGCCGGTGTTGAGTTTGGAAACTTGCCATCAAAATTTCAAAGCATTTCGATAGATTATGAACATGAAATGAGACCCTGCTGCTGAAATTAAAAACATTTAATCATGAGTTTGGTATATGGGAAATATAATCTACACAGATACTCCGATAGTAATAAGAATGGGTCTATCTGTTGTTACTCTCTTCGTCTGGAGACACACTGTCTGTGTATGTGAAATAAATTGTGCTCACAACTTAGCACTCTTCAAAGTAGACATAAGAAATAATGTATATGTACTCTTAGACCACAGGACCGAGATTCAGACAGTCAATTTAACTTTCATTTCGTCTGAGTTAGATTCGCGAAGATACATGAAGTTAGCATCGTTCCTCATCAGAATAAAACTCGGACACTGAAGATAAGTGCCTACACCCGTTCTTCTGCAATACTACTTATACTACTTTCACTACCAATTCTCAATTCAAAATAAATCGAAGTTAAGACCACGTGTTATGATTTCGTTCTATGTGAACAAAGGTTCTTGATATCATGTTATATTGACATGCTGTTTAAAGCTCAAATTATTGTCATAAGTTAGTTCATCGCTGTGAATTTGCCTACAAAAGCAATGTCGTTGAAATCGACCTGAGGAAGCTTGGTGTAAAACATGCAGAAAATCTGTGAACGTTAGTTTAAGATAATGGGTTGACATAGTTTCTTTGACAATGAAACCAAACAACTTGACAAGAATAAATGATATTGTGTCATTTTGAAGAGCTTTTATTGTCTTTTCAAAGAGAACTACCGACCAGTCTCTGTAACTTCTAGCTTCTAACTTCGTCAGGTTCTAGTAACTTACAAACTGGCAGTGACAATAAATGCAGAATGTGATGATCTTCAAATTTCTTTTTTTTTACATAAACAAAACGTTCATTGTATATAACCAAATGACATTCATGGATGATCAGCGTCTTTATTTAACGTTTCGGAAAATTGGCGTATAAATATAAGCAGTAACAGTGTAAGTATATATGTTACGAACCATCTAGGGTATATCAGAATATTTTATTGTGATCATTCCTAGATTGCACTGAACATATATACCAAAACGTCGACATTGTTAGATTATAAAACATGATATCCATAAATATCCATGTCTTTACAAGCAGTAAACAAGAATTATTATCTAATTGTGAGGTAATTAAGTACAAAAAGATACGGTCTTATGTGATGAATTTTAAACGTTACTCATAGCAATCATGATCAGTTCACTGTTATCTTACAAAATATCTGTTATGTTCAATTATGAGATGATCAAAATCACTAAAAATATTCATATATATCTATTTCCTTTGCAAAATTTACACATGTAAATATGATAACGATAGTTTTACAAGACAAAAGTAAGCAGAGCTAACATATCCCTTACATAATGTAATAATCATGGTAGCATTTGCAGTAAATATTATGGATCGTTTGAGCTATGTAACCATAGGTATCACATCTACAGGACATTTAGAAAAGAAAAACAAAACTTTCTTGTTATCACCTTCTGCACCTTAATGTTTTCTTGTGGTAATGCATAACACTTCGTAAACCTCAGTTGTAGCACCACAGGGGATTTAGGACATTGTTACCAACAAAATGAAGTCATAACATCGTGAGAGGTTACACTAAACTCGCTATGTTTTGAAAGGTTAAAGGAGAACACCATTATAAAAATACTAGTTACCGAGTGATTATGTATCATCCCTTATTATAATTTAATTTCGTCTGAGATCTTATGATGGGATGCGTCCACGTTAAGGATACGTCCACACTAAGGATCCAAAGTTGAAAACGATGGATCAGTAATTATCAATTTAAAACCGCACAGTACACAGCCTGCTCCGACAGTGTATATGTATCTGCTATGTTATTGTAGTAGCATAGCGAATGCAAATACTATAACGGAATAGGGGGAAGAGAACGAGTTTATGGATTTACAACTTCTTTATTGCAGGAGTGCGACGTTTCGGTGTAGATTCTAGCACCGTTATCAAGCAAATGACGAAACACCGAAACGTCGCTCTTCTGCAATGAAGAAGTTGTAAATCCTTAATACTCGTTCTCCGTCATCTAACCAACTTCTAAATGCCATTGAAAGAAGATATTACGTAGTAGGAAGCTCGCTACGTCGCTGACGCTCTCATTTAGAGCTATTGTAATTCTGTTAAATACTGATGTTCAATCACAGTTTGGTTATCTCTTGAACATCACCAGGAGTTGATTTGTTCCGTGTGTAGATTTAGGAGATAAACCTACTGTGTTTGAAAATCAGAGACATGTTATACTGGATTCGGTTTCAATTTTAAATTTACTCGCTATTATTCCAGTATAACATTCTCTGATTTTCAAACACAGTAGATTTATCTTCATTCTAGCATGACCGTTTTACCACGGGACTATTGTTGTGGGTAGCTGACAGTGCGTACCGAATTACGTTCGAAAAATCCATTGTGAACAACAGCAGCGATTTCGTACAAAAAATATACACAAACTTACCCCATAAGTTGTCTTTAACTGATTAAAAAAATCTTCTATATATGTGTCATTTATTACGGGAGTTTTAATTTTGTTTTCCCAACAATCATGATTGGTTTCTCTTGAATTCCGCATTTTTGGAATAACCTGCTAAGCATATAACGCGATATTCAAAATGGCTACCGTTTGCCGGTCGCTGTGAATGACGAGCTTGCAATTGAGGACATGTATTTATTAAAATGAAGCGTTACAGGTGATGGTAATTGTCTCATTCGGGTAGGGAATGCGCATTCTAGTTATAGACGTAGGTGCGCAGTTGATATGACATATCTATTTCTTATTTTACATCAAAACGTTACGCTCGGTTTTCAGAAACGGCTGACCATTGCGTCAATGACATTGCGTTTGCTCGCCTTCTCAACTGCATCAAGTGTCGCTATTTGGATAGATCTTGATACTGACGAAGTTTGTCTTGCTTATCTATCTGATGTAGCTCTGTCACACACTACAGGAAAAGTTTATTTGATTTCCCCAAGTAGAGCACACCTTAAAATCAGCCGTTTGTCCGGATAGATTTGTCAATAGGCGGTGAAGCGGCGCTAAAATCAGAGGAGGTTCAATCCAGAATTGATCACGTTTGATATGTCTGGAGAACCAATCAGAATCGAGTATCCAGCAATGTCATGGTAGAATGCAGTGAGAACTGGCGACGTTATCCATCCTCCTCGACATGTTCAATATTCTCTGAATGGTCATAGATACAGATATGCACATGCATCAAATGTTGTCATTAGAACAATGTATGCACGATCCTGTTGTATGACTGTAGGTTTTGTTAAAAAAATTGTGAGGTTAAATCCAATGTTGAGATTTAAGTCATTATTTATTTACCAATTTGTATCACACAACAAATTTCTTTAACAAGTTTTTTTAGTCTATATTTTGTGAAGAGAAGTATACAATGACCATACATGATCGATGTGTCTTTCAATTTAATAGAAAGGTTTTTGAAACTAGATTTATGAACTGTTTGTTTTCACCAGATGCGTCTGCGTCCATGGAATTAGTGAGTCCGTGTTTTAAATCCTTCAGTTGGAGAGGAATTAATATGTACTATCCCTTAACGTCTGAAACTTCGTGATCAAACAGAAATCCAGACCATTCCTTGAGCTTCTTGCCACTTCATGAAGCATACAGACTAAAATACAGATATTAAATCTTCAAACATTTCCAAAATAACTCGCATTGTTGCTGATTCGAGTTTTGTTTAAGATTACAAAATGCACTTTATGAAATACTTTGACATGCTTTGATGTTTGGCATTTGTAGAGGTAAAATTAGCGATACTGTATTCGTCTCTTTATTGCCAGACTAATTAGTTTTTAACTTTGGAATCCCATTATTGTCCGTTTGATATTGGATATCTATACAAAGTGACCATTCTATTCAGTCATGTGGATACGAAAGTTACAATGTAGTGTTTTCTTTAACAAATACCTTGAGAGATGCAACATTATCTCCATTCTTCACATTTAATGCGACGAATCAGCAGGATCAGCGTCCTGCAATACTACGTTTGAATTGTTGACTGTTGACGGACTCATTTCATATATTGTACACAGATGGGAAACATCCTCAAACAGTTAGTGACCTTCACCTTCATTTCAAGAATACAATGAAACTTTGACACTATCCTTTACAGTGGGATATCCGAGGAACCTTTCACTGAATTCACACACATAAATATGACTGATTTACATCTGATTTCGATTGAAGTTTTTATAAGAATGACAAAATTACTGCTTCTCATTTAACATAACGACATGCAGGGAAATGAATTATATTGCAGAGGTGTTTGTTTCTTGAAAAGTGACATTTAAAGAGTTAATAACTCTTGAATTTGTGTCGAGTACTCTTCATAAGTTTGACAGCATTTGACAAACACTTTCAAAGGATAATTATTTTTTGACTCCATAAAAATATAAAATGTCCTCTATCTTACAGATCGCATATGCGCGAAAGGTAGACTGTTTCAGGAAACCAGTTTATTTTTATGAGCGATATTTTGGATATTATCCCCACTAAGTTCCTGTTTGATGCATCGCCGTGTGTTATAATGATATGTGTTTTATATTGGCCGGGGGTATAATACCAATGATTCCGTCCGTCCTGCCGTCTGTCCGAAGACAATTTTTGTCCGATCGATTACAGAAAAACTATTCATCTCATCCTTTTGGCACATGACTTCTTCACCACTAGGAGAGGTGCAGTGAGAAATTTAAACCGAATTGGTGATTTTTCAAATTTTTGCGAATTTGGGCATTTTGTGTCCGATCGAAAACAGATAAACGATTCATCTCAACCTTTTCAAATTTGACACATGTCTTCTTCACCACTAGGAGAGGTGTAGTGCAAAATGAAACACGATTTGGTGACTTTCTTAATTTTTAGCTAATTTTGTATTTTTTTACTACGTATACGTCATATTCAGAGCTAGAATGAATTAAGCTACTTCTGTGTTGTGATTTGTTGACTTTATCATTTTCTTTTTCATGTAACTTCAACAAAGGCTACTTCTGTGTTCTTGTAGATTTTACTGTTTTATATTTCCATTAGTTATATTTTGGAAAAAGTAAAAAAAAAATTCCTTTCAGCCATAAACTGCTGTATATCCCTCACTGTGCTTACTTAAACCGCCTTATGGCATGGCATGGTGTCCGGCGTCCGTCTGTAAACTTTTCACATTTTCATCTTCTTCTCCAGAACCACTTGCTCTAGGGAGCTGAAATTGTGTGTGCAGACTCCTTCTTGCTAATGGGGATTCAAAATTGTAGATTTCATAACCCCGTGACCTCAAATGGGGTCACAGGGGTCACAACCCCATAAACCTATTTTCATCTTCATCTCCAGTTTCAAAAGGTCTAGAGAGCTGACAAGTTGTGTGCAGACTCCTTGGCTAATGGGGATTCTAAATTGTAGATTTGGTGACCCCGTGACCTCAAATTGGGTCACTGGTCAATGGTATGTATCCCGAACACAATAAAAATCAATTTTTTGAGCTAATTAGTTGCTTTCCTCGAACATTTAGCTGTCATGGTCGTAATGACATAGCTAATATTGACTTGAGACCTACATTTTGTAAGCGCGTTTCAATGCTTTCCGGCGTATGGTTGTGCACAAATCAGCATGCAAAATCCTATCCCGTCATTGGCTCATGGTTCAATAATTATATTTAATTCATATGATTGAGTAATTCTCTGTATCATATTTTTACAATGATTAAATTACAATATTTGATAGACATTTATTACTTTCATCGCTAAGCTTAAATCCTACTTCAGTATCGAAATCTTGTAAGGTGGGGAGCACACTACGTCCGATTTTACTTGCGATGCGTTATGCGATGCGTTAAAAAAACGCAGACAGTGTATTTTTCATTGACCGCGCACACTACGTCCGATGCGTCAATGCGATGCAATGCGATGCGATGAAAATAGGTGCTGCACTTATTTTTGACGCATCGCAAACGAAATCGCATGAGGGATTCCCTTTTGACGTCATATTTCGCACGTGTGACAGGGGGTTTTCCTCTCAACTCACTTGGAAGAAACAACTCAAGTGGAAGATACGTAAGGTATGTGTCACGTTGCATGTCACCCAGAGGCGTAACTACCATGTAGCACAAAAAGCAAGTGCCTACACTTTGAAATTCCCAAAAAAACATGTAAAAATGTAATTTTAGGTTTTTGTCATTTTTTCTGTAATTTATTGGTGACATTCGTCAGATAGCAATAGTCTTCGCAGACTACTACACTACTACTACACTACAGACAATAGTCTACTACACTACTCAAATACAGACAAAATCACAAAGCTTTCCTAATATGCAATTTTTATCGCACTAGCTTAACGCATGTAGTGTGCGCGGAAAAATCGCAACGCAACGCATCGCATAACGCATCGCAAGGAAATTCGGACGTAGTGTGCTCCCACCCTAAGATAAAACATGTCCACTTGCATATATCGCCAATGATCAGTACAAAGGTAGTAAATCTTTTGTATGATAACAGGCACATATAATATCTGCATTTGATATACATTGAACGGTTTAAAATGTGTAAGAATATGACTTTATTTAGTATATGTAATTTATTGTCTGTTTAGTTATTTAATATATGTAATTTAATTGTCTGTTTAGTTATAAGGTTTCAAATTTCAAGTTACCCCAAATTGATTTGTACCCCAAATTGATTGGTTCGAATGGGATTCTAACATTATACATACAGCAAGTAGAGTATCGCGTAATCACAATTCAATTTATTAGGTTTTCCTAGTATACAGGAACGATTCTGGGTATAGTTTAGGCCTTATGTATAGTGCAATAGTCGTTGTACTGATGGAGTGGTTGATGCTTAATCTCTTTAAAGACTCGTCTTCTTACCTCCAAATGTCTTATGTAAAACTCTTGTTAAAAAATACTGCGTCTTCTGCATTTCTTATAAATTAAATTTGATGTAAACCAGATCCCCACTTATGTCACTTATTTTCATAATTACATTTTAACAATAGTATAAGATGCATGTATCACTAAATCGTTACTTGATAGCCGGGTGATTTTCTTTTTACTTGAAAAAGTTATTTCACTTTCCGTCACGTAATTGATACGTCAAATGTGTAATGAACATTCTGTCGAAGTTGAAGACATTAAAAGGAGTTTTAAACAAGTGTTTTTGAAGGAAACTTATCTTAAACACTTAAGTTGTCGCAAATGAAGGAAATGCCTACACAATTCCATTCAAAAGTGACAAAATAATTTAGATCCCTTTGGAGACATTTATCATGTCATAAGAAAAGAAGACATTGCATAACTAACCACCTTATATACTCATTCCCGACACTTTGTTATTATTTTTATACATGGATATAGTTCACTGAATGAAGTATATGTCTTATCATTTCGATGACAGCACAATGCCCTGACACCATGATGGCACAGTTGTATAGCAGCTCGTATGCCAGTGCTCTGCTCGGAAAGATACATTTTCTATTGATTGATTTAGAATGATAAATATAATCTTTTCCTGTTGGCAAAACATTAAGCTTTGCTGCCAGGTCTACGTTATATATAAATGTAATTTAAAGTCAACCGATTTGGTATATTTTATGTAAAAAGACATTTGGATGAGATTCTCTGTATATTAAATCCCAGCTGGAGACAATATTAGAATTTTACACTTCAACCACATATCTGAATCAAATTTGTCGTATTATAACATTTTCATCCCAGGCATGCATACATTTTGTTTTGACAAGACTGTAGTAGGCACATTAGGATGTAGACACATTTGCATGGGAAACCATCCTTATACAAATGTCAGTTTAGCCCGATGTACATTTCGGGGAACTGCCGTCAAAACTTCAAAGCATTTCTTGCTATACTTAATAAACATGAAATGAGATCCTGCTGATGAAAGTAAAACCTGAAACGGGCTTTTGAATGCATTTGTTATATGAAAATATAATCCATACAGATATTCCGAGAATAACAAGAATGGGCTTATTTGTTGCTACTATCTTCGTCTGGAGACACACTGTCTGTGTATGTGATATAAATTTTGCTCACAACTTGGCACTCTTCAAAGTGAAGATAAAATATAGTTTTATATGTGATTTGTTTTTCACAGGACAGAGATTCAGACAATAAATTAAAATTTCGTCTGATATTGATTGTGGAAGATGCATGTTAGAATAAACTGGGGACACTGAAGACAAGCGTAGAACTGATGAGCTACGCTCACATACCCAACTTCCCCTCTTAGGTCACAGAAACTTTAAATTAGTTAAGGTACAGATACAGATTAACATATTATGTTGGAGATGATGAAAGGGGCACATGCAGTATCAGAGGTGTTTTCAAGTTACGTTTTTTTTACTCATTGAGCAAATTATTGTTGGCATAATTTTAATATACAAACAATCAATTCCAAAATGCATGACAAAATTGGCTACAACGTGATTATATTTGGGATAACACTAGCTTCAACAGTGCAATTTTTTGTACTTTTTCGGGCCGAATCCCTTGCGGGATTTAAACCCACACCCTCAGAGTAAGGCAACTATCGCCAGCACTGACCGTACCAGCTTATAGTCCGGTTGCCAAACCCCAGATTTTTGGACAACCTTGCATTGCGGTATGTACAAAGTTTTTTTGCTGTTTCTATACCTCTGAGATGCCACTCTGCCATCATTGGGCAATCCGCACAATATGCAAATTAAGGCAGCCATTACTGAAAATCTTGTTTTCGTCAATATCTCAGTAACTATGCATGATGTCATCTTAATGTTGGTGTCTATCCCTATGTTTAGAGCGGTAATGAATCAGATTTAGCCTTTTCAGTAAAGATCACAACAATAATTTATGCTGAATATGCAAATTAAGGCCGCCATTACTGAAATTCTTGATTTCGTCAATATCTCAGTAACTATGTATGATATCAACTTAATGTTGGTGGGATTAGATGATTAGAGGGATAGTTAATCAGATTAAGCCATTTCTTTGAATATCACAATATAATTTGTGCTGAATATGTAAATTAAGGCTGCCATTACTGTAAGCAATCCAGTGGTAAGAGGGTATGTCCATGCTGAAGACATGTCTTGCTCAGCTTATCTGTCAATTTCGATGTACATTTTTCATTACAGAATTGACTCCTCTCAACACACCTTCTCGCAATGTTATTAATAGTTGTAGACTAGGACTGCCGCGGCAGTACTTAGGTCTTCAGACTTTCGCTTGACCTTCACCTCCATGTTTGATCGAAGAATGTCACTGATAATGTTCTGTCAAAACTACCAATGTAACATGTGTATCTTATACCAACAAACTGAAAATTACGAAATTTCATTGTAAATAAAAAAAATAGCGCCTCAACCAGGTGACCTAACACTTCGCCATGATTAACTTGTTTGTATTACTATTTCACATCTTTAAAAAAAAGTGTCTATGTTGATTCTAAGATTGTCCCCAAAAATCGAAATCCTTATTTTCTGTCATTTGTCAGGCTGCTGTACAGTCGACATAGCAACCTGTTGTTACTGTACTTAGTTCGGTGAACGTTTTGTGATATTGACTTCATAGTTTTTCGAGATTTCTGAGATTTCAATTTTTAACTTATTGGACAGAAATCTCATGAAAGAAGTTGAAAATTCAAAATCGGCCGATGTCATAGACTCAGATTGTATACAGGCTAACGCACCTGAAAGTTTCATGACATCAGCTTATTGCTTACATGTAGAGAAATATACGAAGAAATTTAACTGAAAAAAGTAACCAGCACACCAAACTGGACAGTGTTGCCAATATGAATTTTTTTATAATAACAAAAGTGAAAAACAAAATGAAATCAAGTTAAACAAACAAAACAATCTAAATTTTGAACATTGAAAATACAAAAGTTTTCCTCATAGGGATTTGAATTCAAGCTGCTGGATTGCAAGTCCAAGACGCTAACCACTACACCAGCGAATCCTCTGCTCTCAAACAGTCAATTTAGTGATAATATTTTATACATCTGTAAGACGTGTAAAGTACAACGAATATATCAGCTTTATTTATTTGCAATGAAGGTTATTTTGATTCATTCAAAACAAGTTGCAAGTCTGAAAGTAGATATTTAGAAATAATATAATGACAATAACATTAAAGAGATGAGATGCCAGATTCCCGCAACCTCTTTCTAAGGAGCATGCCGCCAAAGGCAGGGCTTCCAAGTCAACCGATGAACAAGCATTATAATACAGAAAGTGTAAATGGAGGCTAAACCTCAAATTAAGTTGCAAGTCTCTAGGTCTATTTTGAAAATTTTGCCCATGTTAAAAATTTACATTTTGAAAAATGTCATTTTTTTTCAAAATTCCTACAGACCGGAAATGACTGTACGCGAGCCATTTTATTATTGTTTCTTATACTATATACTATATCTTATTGTTTCTTATACAGAACATATGTATCTTCCTTCCCTGAAAATATCATAAAGTTCCCTTTTCAGGTTTTTTAGTTATCTGCCCTTGAAGTTTGCAATTTTTCTGATTTTCTCATTTTTAGACAACTTTGAAAGCTGACTGTGATAAAAATACAATGAGTTTGCACTTCCCATGAGATAGCCAGATACTACAATGCATCTGCTTCAAGGAAATGTAACTTACAGCTGTCTACCCCAAGTTCTTTCAGAGGAGAAGATTTTTAAAGGTGCATGGGGTCAAAATTCACGAAAAATCACTAAAATCAAAATGGCGTCTAAGTCACGTGACGTACGATTTCGCTATGATTTACTTTTTTGTTCAGAATGATATTGCGCATCTTTTGAAAAAAGTTTCAAGTCTCTAGGTGCATTTTGTTAAAATTTGAATTTTCCAAGGGCCATAACCAAAAAAACGGAACCGGAAATCGGAATTCCTAAAAAACGTATCAAGTTCATCCCAGAGGCTATCCTCCCTGAAAGTTTCATGAAAATCGGTTAAGCCATTTATTTTATAGAAATTCCACAAAATTCATGTGGAATAATAATCAGGATAATAACAGTAGGTCTTCCAGACTTTCGTCTGAAGACCTAATGAGCATGGTACAGATGCACCGGGTGCCAATGCCCAGACCTTTCGCCGCACAAGGAAGGACTAGAGGGTAGAACAGGTAATCCTTGTCAAGAGATACCATGTTCCTAAAAAGTAATTTCTTCTCATGTTGCCACGTAAATTTCTAAAATGAGGTGTTAATCACAAATATCACATTCAAAGATTACAACAGTATTGTAAGTCTCATGGAGATCGCATGTATCGTTTGTAAAAAAAGGATATCATGTTACCGTGGAAACTGCAAAATATTAAATTCACAAAAAGCTTAAACCTCAAAAGGCACCTAGGGATCGTTGTGGACATGTGTACCACGTCGATGAAGCTGTCGATGATCTCAAACTAAGAAAGAGTTCGGGTCCGGATGGTGTACCGCCCGAGGTTTTTAAATACAATTATGATATCCTTTCTTCTTATTTATTTGTTCTTTTCAATAACGTTTTCAAATCTGGGTATTGTCCAGAACAGTGGTCTAAAAGTATGCTTTTTCCTTTACATAAGAAGGATAGTATACATGATGTTAATAATTACCGTGGTTTATCATTGATGGATATATGTGGTAAATTGTTTACTGCTGTGCTTAATAATCGTTTGAAAGATTTTGTTGAATTTATGAATTTGTATCCTGAAAGTCAAGGGGTTTTTCGTAAAGGTTATTCAACTGTGGACAATATATTTACCTTACAAAGCATTTTTCAAAAATATTTATCAAAGTCAGGAGGGCGCGCGTTTCTATTGTTTATATGTAGATTTCCGGAAAGCGTTCGATTCTGTTAACAGAGACTTGTTATATTATGTTTTGTTGTCAAATAATATTCATGATCGTATGTTTAATATTATCAAGGATATCTATTCCAAAACTAGAGCTTTTGTTAAGTTATCTCGTTCTCCAGTCTCGGATTATTTTGATTCCTTTAGCGGAGTGAGGCAAGTTTATATTTTAAGCCCGTTACTGTTTTCGTTATTTGTAAATCAGCTTCATGGTGTAATGGAGAAATCAGATAGAGGTATCTTTTTATGTCCAGAGTTTTTGGAATTGTATCTTTTGCTGTATGCAGATGACTTGTGTTTATTTTCAGACAGTGTTATTGGGTTGCAACGGAAGATAACTTTATTGGTAGAATTCTCTCATAGATGGGGATTAACTGTTCATTTTGACAAAACAGAGGTGGTAAACTAAGAAAAAGTGAAGTTTGGTATTTTGAGGATAGAATATTGAAAAGTTCATCCTATTACACCTATTTAGGGTTATTGTTTTCAAGTAGGTTATCTTGGTCAAAGTCTGTTCAGAATCTTGTAAACAAAGCCTCTAATGCTTCAGTTAAACTTCTAAGTTATAAGCTTAAAAACATCTCTCCCCTGGTTCTCTTTAACATTTTTGATGTTCAGATAAAACCGATTATATTATATGCGTCGGAAATATGGGATTATCAAAAGTGGTCAGTCGTTTCAAGTAAGGTTTTGCAAGTTTGTATTGGGTGTGAGCTATAAGAGTACTAATGTTGCTGTTTTAGCTGAATGTGACAGGCATTATATTTATGTTGATTCTTTGCTGAGAGTAATCAAATTCTGGATTAGATTGCTTGAAATGTCAGATGATAGGTATCCAAAACAGGCTTACCTAATGTTGTGTAATTTAGATAAAGTTGGACGTAAAACGTGGGTGCAGCATGTCAGAATTATTTTATTTACTTATGGTTTCGGTTTCGTGTGGGAAAATTAAGGTGTAGGTTTCAAGGAGGCTTTTCTTTTCAATTTCGAAACTAGGATTAAGAACTGTCATGTTCTAACTTTAATGGCTGAAATAAGTGAATATTCAACATTGTATTTATATTCTAGAATTAAATATGTGTTCGGTTTAGAAAAGTAGTTGGTAACAATTAAATCTAAAGAAGCAAGACGTAGAATTACTTTCTTAAGAATTGGTGAGCTACAAATCTATAAAAATACTGGTAGACGAGATTGTATCCACGTGAATGTCGTTACTGTAAGATATGTAAATCCAACATCGTGGAGGATAAATTTCACTTTCTTTACAAATGTCCAGTTTATAATGATTGACGTGATAAATATTTTGAAAATAACCAATGTACATGAATGAAGACATAATGATACATAAACTTCAAGATTATAACGTAACTCATGTGATAGCTACTTCAAATTATGTGAAAGATGCCTTGATTGTTCGAAATTATTTTATTCAACTATAAACAACTCTGTTTATATATTTCATTTGTTGATTTTGTACGTGGGCCGTAGGCCTTTCTACTGAAATAAAAGATTGATTGACTAGAGACCGATCATGTGTAGCATGTTCAGTGAAGCTAGCATGTTCAGTTTGGGAGATTATGCTCCGCACAAAACGACTTCCTCACAGAGTCACTGTTTTGGTCATGTTTCCATCGAAACCGAAAAAGAATACATTTCAGAAATTGAAAAAAATGAAATTCAGAAATCGGTCTTACCCTCAACAGTCACAACTAGAGGTCATAGCTAACATGTGTAGCATGTTTGTATGTACAGTCTGAGAGATATGGTCTATGCTATGTTTTGTGAACAGAAGGAACGGTATATACCCCTGCTTACGCTGTAAGGTGGGGGTATAGTAAGCGCCTACAAACGTCCTTTGGCAATACTACTTACACATTTATGATTGAAAAAGAATTCGTTGTATGAATCCCTCTAAGCTTCCCTCGAAAAATGTAAATTCAAAACAAAAGCCAATTCTCTTGACATCTTGTTATATTGACATGTTGTTGAAGCTCCCAACTATTTGCATTACTCGGTCACTCAATGTGAAATTTTAATTTTGTTTTAGCTCTTCTGGCCTGAAAGGCCCGATGGGCTTATGACATGGAATGGTGTCCGTCTATCAGCTATTCACATTTTCATCTTCATCTCCAGTTCCAAAGGGTCTAGAGAGCTGAAAAGTTGTGTGCAGACTCCTTGGCCAATGGGGATTCTAAATTTTAGATTTTGTGACCCCGTGTCCTCAATTGGGGTCACAGGGGTCACAACCTTACAAACCTATTTCAATCTTATTCTCCAGTTCCAATAGGTCTAGAGAGCTGTGTGTAGACTCCTTTGCAAATGTGGATTCTAAATTGTAGATTTCGTGACCCCGTGTCCCCAAATAGGGTCACAGGGGTCACAACCTTAAATTACATATTTTCATCTTCTCTAGAGAGCTGAAAAGTTGTGTGTAAACTCCTTTGCCAGTGGGAATTCTAAATTGTAGATTTCGTGACCCCAAATAAGGTCACAGGGATCAGAACAATAAAAACCCATTTTCATCTTCTTCTCAAGTTCCAAACGGTCTAGAGAGCTGAAAAGTTGTGTGAAGACTCCTTTGCAAAGGTGGATTCTAAATTGTAGATTAAAAACCTATTTTCTTCTTCTTTTCTAGTTGCAAAAGGTCTAGAGAGCTGAAAAGTTGTGTGCAGAATCCATTGCCTGTGGGAATCCTGAATTGTAGATTTCGTGACCCCATGACCCAAAATAGGGTCACAGGGTCACAACAATCAAAATTTATTTTCACCTTCTTCTCCAGTTCCAAAAGGTCTAGAGAGCTGAAAATGTGTGTGCAGACTCCTTGGCCAATGGTGATTCTCAATTGTAAAATCGGTGACCTTGCGACCCCAAATAGGGTTAAAGGAGTCTTCTTCTCCAGTTCCAAAAGGTCTAGAGAGCTGGAATTTCATGTACATACTCCTTGGCCAATTGAGATTCTACATTGTAGATTTCGTGATTCTACGATAGCAAATCACAGAGGTCATGACCTAAAAAGCTATTTTCATCTTGAGAATGGATCTGTAAAGGGAGGTAATTTATAGGAAACACAGTGATCAATGAAATCTTCAAGTGTGTCTTTATTTGTATGGGATTTTATCTCTGGACCCAAAGACAGGTCAGCGGCGTAAGGACGTTAAGACCTATTTCATCTCCATTTAAAGTGCTCCTTGTTTGTTGTACCTCTCAGGTAGAAGTTGACATTTTGAATTAGTTGATGTATATAAAGCCTGATGAGCTACAGAGCCATTGGCTCTATTTTTTGGCCTTAGCATATCGTGCCAGTCGTTGAAGTTGGACCTGGTGTGTAGTGTACCACACGAGTGGTCCATTGCTGTTGCAGGCATACTCGTGTACGCAGAAACCTCATCGCCAGAAGAGTCGTCAATTATATGGTCAAGTCCTCATAGGTTTGTCCAAGAAGATATTTCAGACTACTCTCGGGGATTTCTGGCCCTTGATCAGTCTTGCTGACTTTAGTCGGAGGTTCCATATCGCCTGCCTGGGTTGTCAGATTTGATACAGAAAGAGTCACACGTTCTTTTATTTCCGAGTTGTTCATCAGCGGAGAGGTTTGTACCGTGGGTGTAGAAAATACGCTGTGTGTAGCAGGTATTTTATTTCACATTCTTTGGCAAGAGAAGTTTTTTTGCGAAGTGCCACAGCAATATTTGTGTTCAGCTGTGAGATAACAGGTATGTCAGATTCGTAGGGGGATAGGTGGTTTGTCAAGAGACACTTTACAATGGGCTATACATAACCCAGTGTCGGGTATGCTTCACCACTCAACATTTCCGAAGCCACTTTCAGTGGTTGAAGAACTTGTGGGATACTTTGGGATGATAGTCCATGTGTCATTGTTTATCTAAGCATCTGAAACTTTATTTTTGTGACAGACTTGTCCTGTAATATAGAGTACACCGGAAGACGGTCTGGTCAGTTCAATTTTTTTTCAAATTTATTTGAGTCTCTTTCTCATTTCCTCAGTTCCTTTGGGTGATCTGTGAAAATGGCTGACCACGTTCTTACCTGCAGCAATTGCCCTGGATAGGCTCTGATGTTGAAGCCCATCCTTAATCGCTAATTGAAGGATGTAGCCGAAACATGGTACGTAAGGAAGTCTCATTTCCTCATCGCTGAGGTCATATTTGCAGCATTATCAGTGACAGTGCTGCAATTTAATTTATTTCAAACTCTGTTGCAATATTTTGAATTCAATTGCGATTGCGTCCCCTGTATGCCAGTTTAAGCATATGACCTGTCGCCATATCATTTCGAATGTACCACTGTCGGTCCATAAAGTGACCAATGACAGTTCTGTAGCCCTGATTCGCTGCACTGCTCCATATGTCAGTGGTCAGTGCAACACTTCATGATCAGTATTTTTCAATTCTGTAGTTAACTCTGACTTGTAGTCATCGTATACCTTAACTACATAATTACCTACCGTGGCACTTTCCAATATGGAATTACTTTTTCCATTAAAGAAAGAAATCCCACCCCACTCACAATGCTAATTGGTCGCAATCCCTAGGGCACATTGCTGCAGTTTTTCTTACAAGTATCTCCGATTTTTTAGTAGACTTACCATCATCTCCGGTTTGTAACGACATTCTTGACCAAACGTCTGACCTTCGTTTTGAATATGTTGAAGATCACTTATAACAAACGAATTAATTTAATTTCATACAATTCACAAACATCGACACCTTTATGCAGGACATTTGTCACATTAGTGCCGTTATTTTTTCACGAAAACAATGATTCACAGTAGACAATTAAAATGTCATACAATTGATCTACACATTGACCTGAATGTCAGTGATTTGTATCATTTAATTCCCGATGATTGATGCGAAACAATTCAGTGTTATCAGTCATTAGTCAAAGTAAAGCCATGCCAATAACTACGAATAAACAATATATAGCATATAACAACTATTCCATTCCGTGTCGAACGTGTCCTTTCATTATATCCTGTCTGAGAATAAGTAGACGACAATTGAATAAAAAAAACAGGCTATTAGTTACTATTACAAACTATATGTGATTCCGTGTATTTTAAAACGGTAGTTTACCATATACCGTCTAACCAAAAGGAAGGGAATATGAAATGCAGTTTGATACTTGGTCCGAACGTTGTTTAACATTTGATATTCTTGATAAATACTACTAGTATAAAGGAACAATCACTTCACTATTTCTAACCTAACAAATTACAGCACCAATCTATTATAACAAACACATCACAATTTTTAAGGAGGTTTTCTTTTGTTCTGCATAGTTTGAAAGAGGTGTTAGTCAGATTCGTGATTTAATCAATTCGGATGGAAAATATCGCATTCTTGAAGAATTTCGAAGTACTTATGAACTTTGTGGTCACATTCTTGCTATCAAAAGTTATCAGGCAAAGTTCGAGATCAGCAGACCAATTTCCTTTCAGCAAGTAATTGAAAATACAGTCATTCGAAAACAAACGTCTATTAAAGGGGGAACCAAGTGCTATTAGTTGGAACTGATGTGTATCTTGAATTCAATCACAAATGGGAAGGTGTATGTTTACTGAACTAGATAGGGAAAACAAAAGTGAAACCTTTGAATGGCCACAATGGATACTTAATTATGATGGTTTTTAGTTTAGGATTACACATACTATTTTATCAACTAATTCTTTCCTCTTTAAGATCAAATTAGCTGAAAGCCACCCTAAGTACTTTTGCCAATGTGAGGTGAAAACAATCATACATATTTCGGGGGATTTTTGAAATAAGTTGATTAAACAAAAACCAAAGAGCATAAGCAGTATGTTAAACGGAATACAGGGGTGAGCTATACCGGTACTTCTATTCAAAATTGAAAGTCATATTTTAAAAGACTACTGAAATCAATAAAAACCCAATTTGATACTGGTGCATTATAATCGCCATTATTATGCAGTTCCTCTGGTGATTGTTTGCACATGCATCAAATGTCGGCAAAAGAAAATATCTTGAGATAACAGATGTACTCGAAACTGTGACTTAACGTTTTGTTTAAAAATCTGTGAGGTTAAGTCTTAAATCAAGATGTAAACTCAACATTTGGAAATATTTTACCAAAATTTAGCAAACGGCATATATTGTTTTAGAAATATAAACATGCCAGTGCAAACGTTTAATGAGAAATATGTAATGGCTGATCCATGTCTTTCCTCAAATATATAGAAAACATTGAACCTTATGTTAACATACGCGTCCCCATACATGTGAGGCATAATTCAACCAACGTTTCCCTGATAATTCCTCGTGATTTTTTCGCGTGCTACATTTTTACACAGGATTTGTCGTTTCCTTTGTGTGAGAACATTGTGTTGTTAACTTCTGTTTGACAATTTGTTTCATATTTGATCGGTTTATCTAAAATACTTCATTTTCCAAAATGACGTCGATTAGATTGGCCTTTGGATTTCTTATTAAACGTGTTTGCTTGTTTGAAGTCAGTATTAAGTTCTGTTTCAGAGTGTTGTCAATCATACAAACTTGCAAAAGATAACATGTTATTTATTTTTTTTATCGCCCTCGCGTTTTAATCTTCACGTAGGCGAGGTTCAATTTGATAAATAACATCGTTGACAGTAGTTATTTTCGATTGATCACAGGGGTTGGCGTAGTGGTAGGAATAAATCGAAGGGCATTTCGGTTAACACTCCAAACGGCACATTGCGATAGCCAATCCTGAATGTTACTGTTCTGACAATGAATATAGACTTGCGTAAATACACCACACAAAGGCGTTATCCGTGAAGTATCAAGAGTGCCTTACAAACTGTTGAAGATGTGCAATTAAAACATGACTTCATATTTTCTGTTTGTCATCTATATCAATCGAAGGGTTGCCTCGTGGTCGCATGCACAGCTCAGTTGCCCGTTATTGATAAGTTTAACAACAATAGGAGCGGTTCAGCACATGGACGGGTGACCTCGAAAGACGGTGTCACATTGGGTAAGTGACCTTTTTCAACATGTGCCTGTGTTCACCCAGTGACATGAGTAACTGGTAACGCTTTTGCAGGAGGTAACCTTCTTGCCACATCTATGTCAGCTTGGGTTAGATCAGGGTAATAATACCGATTGTAAGCCGCCTCTGAATATCCCAGCTGAAACTCTGTGCTATAGAAGTTGATAATCATATCATTAAACAATAACAACATTTATCATACAATGGATGGTGTTCTCGGCAGGATAAAGGCAACGGATATTTTCGGTATCCGTTGGGGTCATATACGGATAAAGATGCAAATTACAGAGGTCAAGTGACGGAACTTCTTTTGAGAATGACGTCACAAGCATTAACATTTCGAACGCCTGTTGAGTAGGTATATTGGTAATTCCGCTCATGAGGATAAATTCCTCTCGGTTGCTAAAAATCTGCCATTACAAGCCTGAAGTGTTTTGTCTTCTTGTATAATTACCTCGTTTGAAAACGTTGTTATAATACTGTGTCATTTATGAAACCCAGTTACATTTATTGAGTACCTAATAACCGTAACAATTGAAATAGCGTAATAGCTTCATGTAAATACATATGGCGGCACTGTATACATACTTCATTTCATATAGATCTGCATTAATTTGAGAAATGACAAACAAACATAGTGCAATGCATATTACGGAAAAAATTATTATGATCAAGCAGTGCCAAAACATGTTCATCGCGAGTTGAAAACTACGGCGTAAACACTTTATAAATACTCACAGGTAACAAAGGCAGTTTGAGTCACATATGCATTTATCGAAAGTCAATCTTCACTGTTCCATAATGTGACTTTTGTAAAGGGGATTTTAGGAGTCGCTGCTTAACATTCAGTTTAGCTCTCCGTGTGATGTGTGAGTCGCCATTTGCAACCGGGCGGAAGGGAAGCAACTCTCGCCCCTTCAAGATTGACTCCCCGACACTCATGATTACACGAAAGGACGTGAGTTCGAATTCGCTGTCCTCAGCTTAAATATTTTTCATTTGAAAAACGTATTTTAAAACGTATTCAAACATTGAAAATTAAGATCATGCCAAAAATAACAATTATTTTCTCTGAAAGCATAATTTAGGAGGCGTTATTTTGTGTCATTTTACTGTGAGAATAGCACGCAGTTCATTTGCATATATCAATACGCGTAGTTGCAGTAAAGTTCAACTTTGAAATTAATGTTGTCATGCTGTTTTGCGCAAAATGAATGAAGAATGACATTGTATGATAAAGAAGTTATCATGCTCGTGTGTTTTGGGATGGCTCGCAAAATACAATGTTTATTCCTAATGCAGGATATTGACCATCCCAAAACACACTCTCATGATAACCTCTATATATCTGGCTACATTACAATATATATCTTCTTGAAAGCTTATGACACCATATCTCCAAGTTTCCGTATCCTTCATCATGTTTTTTTCCTCTTTCGAGAAGCAACAATTTCTAATATTTCATTCACATCAAGGTTTTAACCTTTAGCTCATATAACGTTTCTCAAGTTGATTTGCATCGATTTTCGTGTTTGTGTTATAAGACCGAAAGTAATAACCCGAGCCTCCAAGACTGAAAGCACTTCTGTAACTGGAGCAAGTCGACTGGATATATATGATGTTTAATCAATAATCCGATCCTCTGGACAAATTCTAATTCATTATTTTTTTTCTGAGAAGAGACACATCCCTAACCTGACAAGTCATTTGTAAGTGAAGTTGAGGCGCCGTGCTACTTTACATAAACTAGCTTGACTTTCTTTGATATATCACATAAATTCAATGAAGCATGAATGAATAGTCATTACGTATCAAATGCATTTAACGTAACATGTTTGCGTAACATTGAAATTTACAAATATTACAACACTGTGAAACCTCAAATATACTATTAATAAAAAGGAATGCTATAATAATTGATTTCTCGACTTTAAGTCGGTTATCGACTATATTAGACAGCCTTTAATCCCCTCATCGTGATATATTTTATTAATAAAATGATACATTTTTTTCTCCGTTTCATTTGTTAAGTCCAATGTGAGGAAGCCATTAAACAGATTTTAGTTTTTTTAAGAAGTGGAGATTTACTCTGTCATTATCCTGTATATAAAACATCAGAAAGACATTTCGATTTTCTGTTTTGGAATATTAGTATTCCGTGCATAAATGTAGAAATTAATCTATAGCGAACATGTTAGGATGTTAGCAAAACCATTCAAGTATTGTGGTAAACGAGAAATGTTGTGCTTGAACATAACAACTGCTCGAGGGAAACCAGCTGCTCAACATTCAACGAAGCATACGTAAAATTCGATTGCTTACGCCAGAATGGGAATTGACGGAGATGCGCCGCAATCGACTGATATGTCAATAGCATTTATCATAATGATCGTGTATTGGGAATCACTGCCGGACGATGAAAGACTGTGTCTAGTGTGCAAAATGAATGTTATCGATGGCGTATATAATTTCTGTCTGGTGTGCAAACAATACTATACTTTTAGACTTAAATACATCCAAAAAGAACTTCAGCCAGTATACAGTCTTATAAATTGTAACACTATTGAAATAATCAACAAGGTTTGCCATTTTCTCGAGCAGGCACTGGTCAGCTGTAAAACCGTGTTTGTTGTTCGATTTAAATGTCTTTCGCCATTTTTTATGCTGCATTATGTTCAATATATGATTATTAAATGTTCCTGAGCCGTTGGCGATTATAAAAAATATGGATTTTGATTTTGATTTGATTTTATGTCCAAGACACGAAACATAAAATAAGATATAACGAACTGCGGTACTCTGATGAATGACAATGATTGACAAGTGCGCGCGTCCCCGTGGTGTCATATTGATGCATTGGAATTATAGATATTATTATTTCTCAATTCTTAGAAACTGTTGCGTTGCAACTACTACACAATCCAAAACCTTATTACAAAGCTGCTGAACAACAGTATGTTTAATTGCATATAATCATACTTGTGGCCCCTGGTGTTGCGTTGTCATACAGAGAATGTCAATTGCCCGGTCGAGTTATTCAGGAGGATTTCGTTGTCTTCATTAAAACAGCACAGCATTAGTTTCTCTAAATAGTAAGCCTTATTCTTAACGTTACTCTCATGCCATGCACACGTCCTGATACGAACCTAGCTAACGTGTCTTTCCTTTTTCGGAATCTTACTATCAAAGAGTTAATTGATTATGTTTAATTTTATGACAGAATGTATATTTGGAATGGTCTCATTATCTGTTTGAGGTAATCCAAGGTGAATCATCATCTGACTGTTTGGTTTCCTCATCTGAGCGGACAGGATATATATGACGAGTGTCGTAGATTGTTTGTTTAACAATTGTAGATGTTAAGATGAATCTTAGCGAAAGTAGACTAGTACAAGTTACTATTCAGAGCCGGGCAACTTGAAATTGTTAGATAGGTAATAGTTACTTCCATAGTTCCCGAGTTGTATTGGGAAATAGCAGGACAGTCTGTTCGAGAGGCCCAAGTCCGAGGCCTTTAGGCCGAGGACTGGGTTCCAGGACAACTGTCCTGCTATTTCCCGATGCAACGAGCAAATCACACTTAATCCGAGTGAAATAACATGAAAAATGAACAATTTTGAAAAATTGAAAATACCTTAACTTTCCTGTGGCCCCTTATCTCAGGTAAGAATGAAATGCGTAGTACTACGGGTGTTCCGCCTGACCGAATTTATCACGTGATTATCGCGTGTAGAATTAGGCGCACGAAATAAATGTTCAAAGATCGTACAGGTTCGTGAACATTACGAACATACGTGTAATTTACGACGGAAAATCACAGTTAGTCAATTTCTAGATTGCTCTGGAAGAATGAGGACGTCTTTTTAGCTTGGCTGTACGTCAATGGAAATTGAAGGTGACTTCTTTATAGAATTAAAATCGGTTTAGAGAACTTGAACATTCTTATAAATTGTTAATTTTGTATATTTCCTAAATGGTATAAATCTATGGAAATTGAAGGTGACTCTTTATACAATTGAAATCGGTTTAGAGAACTTGAACATTCTTATAAATTGTTTATTTTTTATATTTCCTAAATTATATAAATATTATTATTTTCTATGCTTCAAACTACTATTTATCATTTCTAACATAACTTTCTAAACGGTTGTTGTGAATTTGTGGTCTATTCTTTCTATTTCATTTTTTGACAGAAGTCAATCAATTGATTCAAGTATTTTACTCCCAATCGTCGACGAAACAGTCCTGATATCGATAATGAACAGGACAATTTTATAAATGGTTGCTACGGGCAACGAGGTCTAAGTGGTATTTAATTTATTAATAACGTATGAATACAATTTGTATTTTAAATAGGATCGTAAGAAACGTAATAAGCAACTCAGTGTTCCGAATGATATGTCTTTCGTGAATGTTAGTGTCATTCTACCATAACGTTTTGAAATAGCATGAAAGCTGATTCGCAACAGTGAAACATCAGAGACGGTATGATTTGGTTATGCAGTGCTCGTGCTATGTTAACTTCGTCTTATGCACAATGAATACACTTGTTGCCTAGCAACGATACCAAATGCAAATTTTGTTTTTCAAAATGAGCCATTGTTGTGATTAAAATGGCACCAAATAATATTATTTTTAAAAGAATGAAATCTGAAACTAGTAATAAATGAGAGAAAACAATGCATTTTGAAAGATGTTTGATTCAACATCGTGACATTTCAAGAACGTTCTTGAATAGATTTAATTAATGCATCTTGTAAAGTATATAAGAATTCATTACGAATTAGTGATTTAGGATTTATTAAAGAATAAAGCTTCATAACCATGTTTTACTATTTTTTATGATACATGTTATTGTAGTCAGTAGGTACCACCGGTGATTCATCCCTTTATTACCATTTGTATTTATCCACGAGAATAAGAGAGGGTTTCCACTGTGTCCGTTGAACCAATATCTAACACATATGATTATACTTACATCTGAATCGCACAGTAATTATACAGATATGCACTTCAACTTCTATTTCAATGAGTTCACTTTTATAAAATGCAAATTTTGATAATATTGTGGCATATATCTGTAACAAAAAATTGCTTGTTCGTTCGAAATTGTATTTTAAAGAATGCTATGATTTGGTCATACATAAGAAAGTATGAAGATCAAAAGTTGTCAAATAACAATTGTACTGTCATTTCACAAGGTAGTTTTTCAAGCTCCTTTATTATCTTCGGTAACATAATGACTTAATGAATTAGTTGGAAATACATGAAAATATATGCACGAATGCCATCAAACATTCTGACAAATTTGTCTAACTAACTATAATAACGTAAGTTCATTTTGTAAATATGCATGAAAGTCTTTATAATCAATTCCTTAATAGAGACCGGTATTGGACGTACTCAGTAAGGGTACATTCTGAGGCGGGGTGTCAGTAAAATGGAGTCATTATTTGTGTGCTGATTGAATACACTCGTGCTCGTTCATGCTCGTTCAACCTTAACTAAATCCATACAATCATTCCAAGTTGTTCCTGTACCCTAAACGTCAATAATACTTGGTCGCTCAAGGAACACGAAAACTAAATTAAGTCTTCATCGAGTTAGTGTTCAATAATCAACTGGGAGATTCTTTGACCTCTCAAATACACCTTAGTTTACCAAGCTGAACGATGTCGCTTTTGTATTTGTTATAACTAATGGCGTGAGATCGCGAATTGACGATTCTGTGTGGGATAGTCTAAATACATGTACTTATTCTATCAAGTTGTAAGCTGCAATCTAACCCTCATAGAGTTTACTCGGATAATCACAATAATTGAATTACCATCTCGTTCAGCATGCCACAGGAGGGCACTACTCGAATATAATACATGTTAAAGGGGCAGTAGGACATTTTTTCCAAAATTTATTTTTTCAAATTTCCCATTTATAATTATAGTTTATGTCATTTAAATAAACTCTAGAGGGTAAAACATCTTATTACACAAACCAATTATCCGTAGTGGTAATAACGATGTTGTGTATAAAGCAAAAATTGCATGGCGGCCATTTTATTGTGAACACAATTTAAAATTTTGTATTTCAAAAACGATTCCCATGGCTTTACCGAAACATGTACACTCATTATGTCTCCCCGCGAAGGGTCGGGAGACATATTGGTTTTAGCTGAGTTCCCGTCGGCGTCGGCGTTGGCGTTGGCGTTCCCATTTCGTTTCCGGAGCAGATCTCTAAAACTATGTGACCAATCATCACCAAACTTGGTATACTGTCTCTCCATATCGTGTAGATGTGCCTTTTGGGGTAAGAGATTTTTTTAAATTTTTTAATTTTGTTTCCACCTTATCGATTTGGACTTGGTCTATTTCAAGCGTAGTGTTCGTTTCCGGAGCAGTTCTCTAAAACTATGTGACCAATCATCACCAAACTTGGTATTCTGTCTCTCCACATCATGTAGATGAGCCTTTTGGTGGTTAGAGATTTAAAAAAAAAAAAAAAAAATTATTTCCACCTCATCGATTTGGACTTAGTCTTTTTCAAGGGTGTATTGTAATGTATGTGGAAAAAAATGTCACCAAAAGTAAAATACCCTTCTCTATTTCAGAAAATCAAGTTAAAAATGAGTGTACATGTTCCGGAAAACCATGAGAATCGTTTTTGTCATTCAAAATAATAAAATGTGTTCACAATAAAATGGCCGCCATCAATTTTTACCTGTATACGCAACTCTCCGTCATTACCGCATCGGATAATTGGTTGTGTGATAAGATGTTTTACCCTCTAAAGTAAATATAAATGGCAAAAACTATCTATAAACTATAACTATAAATAGGAAAGTTTAAAAAATAAAATTTGCCAAAAACGTGCTACTGCCCCTTTGATGACAGGATCCGATTTAGCCGCTTCATGGTTTTCTATTCAGCATTGGTCAGGTTGTCTATTTTATTGGCATTGCTTGAGTTAATCTTTTCTACACGTTGCCTATCTGGTGGTAGAGAAAGTCAACGTTTCCTTCAGGAGCGAGTTCCTACAGTTCAAGTTCAAGTGTATGATTGTTTGAACGGGAATAGGGTGCAATGTTAAGACCTTCGGAAGGTTACAAACTTGTTCTCCATTCATGTCTTTATTAGCAGCTCCTATCAGTTTTTGCGCAGTTTCCGTCGCCGCCCCCGCGCGCGCGTTTTGTATTCGCTATAACTTTTTTCCTAGAAGGTTTAGAGAACTCATATACATAACTTCTTACTTATGCCCCTGGGGAATTTTTTTGACATGTTCATATTCAAGGTCAAAGGTCAAGGTCACGAGTTCTGAAATCGCTAAAAAAATCCTTGTAAACACGATAACTTGAAAGATATTTGTACTATCAGGCTCTTATTTAGTGTACATCAACTATGGAGAAAGGCCAAGATTTGAAAAGGTTTTCGCTAACATCCGTCAAAGGTCAAGGTCACAGCGAGGGCACGACTTAAGCATGCTTTTGCGAAAATGTCTTATTTCAACTATTAACACTTTGAATCATTAAATGATTGTTATACACAATGAAAAGTGATCACTGATTGTGTGACCTTGAATTTAAAAGGTCAAGGTCACGAAATATGGTCAAGGTCACCAGTTCTAAAATCACTAAATAACCTTTTCCCAAGAAGGTATTAACACCTCATATACATAGCTTCTTTCTTAAAAACCTGTTGGATGATTTTGACATGTTCACATTCAAGGTCAAAGGTCAAGGTCACGAGTTCTGAAATCGCTAAAAAATCCTTGTAAACACGATAACTTGAAACATATTTGTACTATCAGGCTCTTATTTGGTGTACATCAACTATGGAGAAAGGCCAAGATTTGAAAAGGTTTTCGCTAACATCCGTCAAAGGTCAAGGTCACAGCGAGGGCACGACTTAAGCATGCTTTTGCGAAAATGTCTTATTTCAACTATTAACACTTTGAATCATTAAAGGATTGTTATACACAATGAAAAGTGATCAATGATTGTGTGACCTTGAATTTTAAAGGTCAAGGTCACGAGATAGGGTCAAGGTCACCAGTTCTGAAATCACTTTATAACTTTTTTTCATGAAGGTATCAACACCTCATATATATAGCTTCTTTCTTGTACACCTGGGGAAATATTTTGACATGCTCACATTCAAGGTCAAAGGTCAAGGTCATGAGTTCTGAAATCACTACAACAATCCTTGTAAACACGATAACTTCAACAACTTCTGTGCTATCAGGCCCTAACTTGGTATATATCAACTATGGAGAAAGACCAAGATTTGAAAACGTTTTTGCTAAAATCTGTCAAAGGTCAAGGTCACAGCAAGGTCACAACTTAAGCGTGCTATTGTGAATATGCCTTATGTTAACAATGAACACTTTTGAGTCATTGCATGATTGTTATACACAATGAAAAGTAATCATTGATGGTGTGACCTTGAAGGTCAAAGTTCAAGGTCATGATATATTGGTTAAGGCCATGTTAATCTTTTGATCCAATTTTGAAATCAGAAATAGGTTTTAAGAACAAAGTTGTGAAAAGTGACCCCAGTGATGATTTAACTTGTAAGAATAACTTGAATAATGAAAAACATTTTGTCCCAAAAAATTCCCATTTTATTTATGCTGAGGAGAAGGCGGAACAGGGAAAGGCGAGACCCAAAGTTTCGGAGCTGCTCTGCTTTTGCGGTGTCCCGCAAACGCTCTTCTAGTATTCATCCTGTAATAATAAACAGTATCATTTTCTTGATACCGGTGGTACCATCTACAGCGAAACATCGTAATGCTGCAATAAAGACGTTGAATATCCATAGAACTCGTTCTCCTTCTTCTAACCAGTGACACACTGTCGCATGACGGTTTTTCGGGACTGTCAACGGTAAAACATACTTTGATTTTGCTCACGGATAAATACACATGTATAAATGACATCTACTGTTATCTGATGCTTTTTTATGTCCATTTGATCTTTACTCCGGCCGAGTGTTCAAAGCAATAGGTCGGTGACGGGACACTGATGATTCAATGACATGATCCATCGGACAGCGTTCATAAACATGTCCTTTGTCAGATGTTTGTAGTCATTTTTCTCTTTGATTGTATTTATTAATCTGTGAATGCCTGACTGACTGTGTTTTAAAAAGAACCCAACTGTAATGTTGATTCTGACATCTTCTTAGGCTAAAGCAGCAATAGGTCCAGATGTCTGGATTTCAAAGTGACAAAATCAAGTGCTTCCAATCGTGTGTGTCACTGGTAGACCTGATTGTAAATCCAAGTATTAATTTTCTATCTGATAGAAAAGTTAGCGTTTAAAGACGCACTGGACTGTACAGATTGAAAAGAAATACAATAAGAAATGTTTTTAATGTTGTAGAGCCAAGAACATATCATAATATTTCTAGAAATAATGTACTGTATAGTGTACTGTTTTGGTTCTTATGTCAACATTTGAATATAAAAACCATCTTCACTTCTATGGTGTAAATATATATTTAACAAATTTAAAAAAAATATATTTTTGTAAAATATATAATGAATTATATTTTTAAATTAACTTTGAATGATAAAAATTTAATGAGCAACTTAAAAATACAGTTCAGAGGTTTTGTACACATAACCAGTACAAATGATATTTCAGGATTCATTGTAGACATACATGTATTTATGTTATACTATATATAATTATAGATGTTTTATTTGATATCAAAAGCTGGGAGTTTAAAAACTTTGATTTATTATTCCTGCACTGAAGCTGACAACACACTAAGCTTTCTTCAGGTTTAAGCTGAAATAAATCGTCCTGTACTTTGCATGTTAAGAAAAATATTTAATTCAGGGGGAAAACATCAGAATTTAGACCCAAACTCAACATATTGGTCCTGTCGGGTCCACCAAATAATTGCTCAAAATTAATTATTATGATGCACTTCTACCATCAAAATATGTCGGTGAATTTATTCTACCCACTGAAGCTTTAGATATTTTTATTGTTACCTTGCCATTAGAAACTCATGTACTGCAGACATTAAGATTGAATTTAAAAAAATTAGATATAGTTCCCAAAGTGTTCAGAGTGTTTGAAGAATAATTTGCATGTAAGGAAATTGAACATTTGTTAAAAGGCGCCAACATATCACTTGAAAATATGACTCTGCATACAATTCATTGTATTAAAAATTATTTTATTTTATAAACATCCAAATACATGTAAATTGAATTTATATTTTCACAAAGTTAATTCTATTCGCATTCTGTAGTTGAAATATCTTCAGGAAATCATAGCTGTTACATTCAGAAGTCATGTAATTAATGGCTGAAAAATATACAATTAATAGTCAATTATTCCAATCAAAGGTTGCAAAACTTCCACAAATCAACACTACACATAAAGAATAAATATGTTCAGGTTATGAATCGGAGAAGTTTAAAGGAAGGGTTTGAGCATAGTTATTTACGTATTGGACTGGGCCTATTTTGAGTCTAATTCAACGTCAGAGCTTCTTCACATGTTAAACTTGAAATGAATTCAATGTTTAATTGTCATATTTCAATTTCAGCTCACTTTTAAATTGAAGAATAATTAATTAAAGGTAGAATTATGTTGACATATCAGAAGAATTTGAATATTGGAATAAATTATGAATGTGTCAAATCATTTGTGAAAACAGTCTTTTTCAATGTGATAAAAAAGTGGTCTGACTACTTAATATTGTGGACAAACTATTGAATCTGTTAGGTAATTAGTTTTATATTTTAAAGTAGAATCAATATCAATTTCCAGAAGTTAATGTAACAACATATTTTCATCACATAGCCAGACACAATTAATTACTTTGTTCGGGCAAAATGTCTGTAGGCAATAGGAAAAAAAGCAATTTTGTTCTGGTGTAGATTAAACATTTTCAGGTAAGCATAACAGATGCAGGGTTTGTTAAGAAAATTATAATTTTTCACTTATAGTTTTAGTTCAGGGGTAACATCTGGTAAAACTTTAAATGGGGGGGGGGGGGGGGGGGGGGGGGGAAATGTGCCAACATTTTTAATGAGTTGAGAGGGATTCAGAGTTGGTAACAATCAGGCAAGGATAATCCGTAAAGTAAGCAAATAAACTGTTTGTGCCTGATGATTTAAAAACATACAATAACCCTTTGTCAATGAAATTATTTATGAACTTGTGAAAAGTGAAAATTGAATTGTTGTATTTATTTGTAGTAGGTATACATAAAACAACCTCTGTCGATGAAATTTGATCAGTTCATAAAACAAATAATTTATTTCTTTTATTTCTAGGAATAAATTATTAAAACAGTAATCAAACACATTCTGTAGTTTGATAAACCAAAAATCAACACAAAAAACAATTGATGCACTTTTTCTACAATTTTATTTATTTATTTACACATTTATTGTAAAATGGCTAACTTAATCTACAGACTTTGTTAACTTGGGTATTAAAAATAAAACAAAAATCATGTCTTGATTGAAATTTTTGGTTTATATATCAGCTGTGTACGGAAACTGTTTTTGAGCATTAATATAGGGTGAACTGGAGACGTTTTACTAGTTTCAGCATCGTAAATATAAACTGGAACTAAAATATTTCATGTCATAATTCAATACACAGGTCAAGTAGCAAATTGAAGAAAGATTTATTAATTATTTGGCTTGCATACAACTCGAACGTTGTCGACATCGATGAAACCTGGATGGGAAGTGCCTGCTTCCCAGCCAGTTCAATGCTGTCACTGCTGAGAAATGTCCGGTCAAAAGGGAGATAACTCTAACTCGACCTTATCAGCAGAAGGTCTATTGAATACTTGGTGTATGGAATGGAATTTAATGTGAGAGTAAACCTTAAATTGCATTAAGTTGCAGTTAGGTTGCATACTCCCAGTGATTTGAGAATGATACAGGGACGATGTTGGTCCTTAAACACCATGGTAATAATGTGTGTGCGCTTTGAATCCAGCGCGCTATAAGTATCCATATTGATTTTATTGTATACTTTGAAAGTTTGGTTTTAAAGTTAAATGAGAAATAAAAAAACAACTATTTCATTTCATTCAATGTTGAAAGCGGTTAGCGCTGGTTGTGTTGAACAAATTATGCTGCATGTCATCCTGGGCATGTTCATTATTTTCACAAAAGTAACAAGTATATGCATGACGACTTGAAGAGAATAGCAGAGCAATTGAGTATAATTGAGTAAACTAACGAATGATTGCCACACATCCATCTGCGTATTGTGCAGACTTGTTCTTGGAATTTATTTATTTATCATTTGACACAGTATACATGAATAGTCCGTCAACCCAAGATTTGGGACGGCGTTTTCCGCAAATATCTTATTAATTGTTCACTTCTGTCAAATTAGTTTTATGGACATATTGATGTTTTCGTTTGTCGTTACAGGAACGAAATTTTAACATTGACTCCATAGCTTATTTAAAAAGTGGTCTATATAACAATCATTATATTTTTGTGTTTGTTTTTCATACTGCACAGGTGGGTGTAGAGTCAATTAATGTAATATCTAACATGCTGTGTAAACTTGTTATGCGTGACCAAAGGTCAGCTTTACCGTGTGGTGGGATTTAGCTTGTGAATGGAAGGATCGGCTCAAAATGTCACTTGCGAAGAAGTCTTAAGAGCAATTCACCTCGAGCGTAATAACTTTGAGATGTTCCCAAAAATCTACACACAAAGTGAAACTGACCTCAGGTCATGCACGTGAATCACAAGGTTACGCGACCTGCTAGACATTTCCCCAACTACTCCCGCCTTTATGATTACAAAACAAACACAAAAATACAATGATAGCTATTTAAAGAACTTTTTATTTAAATTATGGCATTGACGATAAATATGTTTTCCTGTTACGTCAAGTAAACTAATTAAGATACACATTAAGAATTTAAGACGGATGTGAAAACTAAATAAGATATTTCAGAAAAAGGGAGTCCCAAAAGTTAGGTTGACAGACTATAGGTCCTGCACATTTTGAAATAACTGCTTCCCACAACTTGGTGTGAGTTACCTCCAGGGCGAAGAAGATCACGACACTCGTGTGTTGTTATGGCGACATCGCAATATTAATATTGCGATGTCGCGAAAGCAATTAACACATATTGAAAACAGTTTATTAGAACATTTTGTATTGCACATTTGAACTTACTTTTAGCGATTATTAATTCTTTTCTTTGAAAAGATGCATTGTATGAACCTAAACTAATCACTGATGACCTAGAACTTGCTCGGGGCATGTATCTAATACAAGACGGAAATATAATTTGGATAACCATTTCTCTGATTACCGATATTATGTTTTTTATTCTAAAATACTTTTATGTTAGAGCAATATATTATATGATACATTTTCTTACTTTGCCAAATATTAAGGCCTCACCTTTAGGCAAATATGTGATCAATAATCTGGAGAATTGAATAATTTGGGTTCTTTTTAATCGACCATTCGGTGCAGTGAGGTGTTATTCGATCTAATGTATTCCCCATCACTTTTCATAATCGAGTTGCCGAGCTGTGTCCTATCAATATAATTGAGAATATACACAGAACACACATGTGGTCATGTCATTGCAATATAATAAATAAAATAGCTAAACCGAAAATTGTGTGTATTATCAAAACTCCTTTGAAAGGAATCAAAGTCTTCACTATGTTGTTGTAAGAACAATGCTTTAATATTAATTTCCATCTCTGAATATCACCGTGAAATTGCCAAGAAATGCATATGAAAATATTTTTCTGTGGCAATTGTAGTGTTTACTTTGTCGGGAGCTGTTTTGATCCATTAATATCAAAACACGTATTCATTTATCATGTTTAATGTAAACTCCATGCAGTACAATTTTAAACAATCTTATTACCATGCGAGATAGTTTGTAGTTTAAAATTTCCAATTTTAATGTCATTAAATGCCACTGGTTACAAATCAGATTATTAAGTAACAACCGGGGGCGAACGAACAGATTTCTGTGGTAACATAATGTTTCAATATTGGAAATACATGTTGAATTGTGTATAACGTGTGTCATCAACCAACGACTGTCATGTGTGATTTGACATTTAATGACAGCTCGTGTAAATATTTGCAAATCTCATCAAAAGGAGATTGTGTTTGTCGAACATATTTTCTGATTAAGTCATTTAATACTTTAATGTTTGAAAACTGAAAATGCGTTGAACTTGGTTTGTAAAGTTTATTAACATAGCATTATGATGGTCCAAACAACAAAGAAAAAATAGATATTTCAGAGTTTATAACGAATTCAAATCTGTTTACTGCTATAACATTTGCTCGTAGCTAAGACTAATTCATTTTGTTAATTTTAAAACAATTTTATTTCAGTTAACTTTCCCTCTTATCAATGATTATCAATCGTTATAATACGTTTACCGGGTACTTTAAAGCATAGTATTTTCAACGAATACTCATATGTGTGTCGATGATTCAAATTTGTCAAGTGTATTACACGTGTCTAATCACGATATTTACTCACATGTGTTCTGTTTTGATGCGATTATTGGACATTCGTATTTAGATTATGCTTACAACAAATTAACTTGAATTTCGAAACCCTTTCATGTCGCATCTAACACATTTGTACTCTGAAATATCGCACGATTGGTTAATGAATAGGAATAGTTTTCGTGGATGCAAATATTGAATTATCTGTGAGAACGGGGCCTGCAAAGTTACACCTTTCAGCCAATAAAACATATTTGATAACAATATACAGGAACAGGCTAATCGGATTCAAATCTATATTGTGACAATGATCATTCTTACAACACATGTCATGCTTTTATGAAATGATCTTATTTTGACATGGACAGTTTCTTTAGTCTTCTCTTGAATCGTGCAACATTAATTACGTCCCACGAGAAAACTATGGCAAACAATGACGAACTGCTTAAATTATAAATTCTATGGTAGTTTGGTTAAGAAATAATGATATCAAAGTTAGAAATTCCCTTGCTGCCTCGTATTAAGCTTTCACATCTATTTACTGCTAACACATCTTAAGATATGATTTCATATGTTATAAAATAATATAGTTCAGTATAAGTACGTAAACAAATTCAAAACTCAATTTAAAACTGTGTAAGACCTTTAGGTAAGTCAGGCATTCGGGGCTTTTGCAAAAGTACCGAAACCTTATTTTAAAAATAATAAGTAAAAAGTAAACCCATTAACCATCCTGCAAATATATTTTGCGTTGACATTCCTTGTTATTAACAGTTTGTTCATATTGAACTATATCCTGCTGGGGACCACAGTCTGAGGCGAATCTTTGATCTGATGGTGCTAGGATTAACTTGTAGTGGCAGTTTCCTGAAAATAATGACTTTCCTATACATGATCTTATTTCTATTTTCCGTTACCGCATAAGAGATTTATTTACCCCAAAAGTGTGTTAATCTAGCTGTTTACGTATCTATATAAAACAGCCGTCGTTCAAAACTATATTCCAATAGAATCACAGGTTTCATTCTTTAAAATAATTATGTCCATTGTGTATTTAATTTTACCCTTTTGTGGCCCTTTATAAATAACATGAAAATACAAGTGCAGTATGTACTATAGGACAGTGAATAAGATTGTTATATACGGTAACGGTTCAAATAAATCTTATACACATTGCAGTTATTAGTTATATTGCGATTAATAGTTGTTGTCTTCCAAACCGTTGAGGTAAACACTGCCAGCTATAAAGACTTCCAGATTATAGGTAATTTGTTTATGACGCATCCAACTGTGTATTTCACCTTACATGTACTCAACTCCACAGTTAACGTGTAATAAAATAAAGCATGTTACAATGACACACACCCATGGTTCGCTAGTTCCAGCCGCTGCTCGCAGGTTTCACCGCAGTGCATACCACATGGCGTTGCGGGCTTTCTCCCTGCCATTATACTAGCAGCCGCGATATAAGTGAAATACTCTTCAAAGCGGCGTTAAACCCCAAATCACTCACTCACTCACAATGACCAACGTGTCTAACACAGACCGGTGTGTTGCAAGAACAATGAGGTTAATGCAGTTGTAATGATACCTTTGATACCATGATAAGTTTGACCAGTTTAGTCAGGTTGACAAGTCAATAAGCAGGTCTCATCGACTAAATTGTGGTACTTTCCCGAATGCACTACAAGGGGAAGAATATACGTTTTAAAATGGGCATTTATTTCATGTACGGGAAATATGACATGCACATTGGAGAAAATGAAATATTACCCATACGGTTAAGGATACACAGGTGGTTATTTTTGTGATATTCGCACATGATTGGTTATTACTTTCTTGTTTCAATGATGAATAGAACGTGCCGAACTCGGTCACTCATATCGATTTAAAAAATAAAAAAAGAGATCAAGAATATAAAAAATATTTAGTTGATTATATTTTCTATATTCGAAATTATAATATAGTTATGTATCTACATTGTCAGTATAACTTTAATTGACACTTATTGACGATTATTTTTAATAATTTCAACGGCTTCACGTTGTGGTTGTTGCTTGGAAACAAACATGGTTGCAAACAGAGCTACCTAACCATCAACGAGAGACAACATCAGAGAATATTAGACATTCTATGCATTTTTCTCGTTGTTTCTGAATCAGAATCAGCGTGCAGAATGGGATCAAACCTGTCGTTTGACATCGGGACTGCAGCTCAATCACGCCACGATCGAAATAATCTTTCACCAGGGCGTCCCCTTGCACGCAGTGTATCTACATATGGTATCCATTACAATAAATATTTCCCTGAGTCCACACTTCCTGGTTCAATGTTTCGTTGTTGTAATCGTAATCTCCATCGACTTCTCCGTCAGTAAACGTCTGATTAGGGTTATCGTTCTTTGTTATGTATCTACGGCTGACATGACGTGAACTGAATCCACATTCCCGAGACGAAATATTGATCAAACGGCAGATTGGTTGACCCTCTTGGCATACACATGTGATTTGCATTCGTTGTATATTCTTCTTGTGGGTATTATTAATTTTAACCGTTGTCAATTGACACTTTTTTTCTAAAATTTTCGGTTCAACGCTATGCTGTTCAGTCACTCGCACACTTCAGTCTTTCATGATACTGAGTGTACTGCAGTAAGGTACAGTGATGTACTTACAGGTTGTATCGTACATGTATTTATAATATAAATATGCGTCATATATGGCAACTATGTTATTGGTTATCTAAACAGATTAATAACATATTAGTTTCTCGTCGCTTTATTAAAGAACTATTTTGTATAGTGTTTGACCATTGGAGATGTTCATTGTAACACGCGCATGAATACAAATCAGTTGATCAATGTCACTTACTACGGTCTAAAAAAAGAAACGTTTGTCGTTCGTAAATGTGTATTTAATGGATTGTAATGGGTAATATATAGAATAACCAACGAGTGATTACTGGAATTTGCACTCGTCGAAATGATGTTCAGTCAGATGTTAAATGCAGAGGATTTAACGAGGGCTACATGGGACAAACGGGGGATACACTCAGATCCAGAGTGAGGGTTCACAAGCAGCAAATACCGCTACACACATGTTCCACAAAGTGGAAATATTGAACACTGCGCCTGGAGTAAAACTCAAAATTTTAGAATATTCCCATTCTACTAAGTCATGTCAGACAGCGATGAAGAGAGAAAAATCAAAGAAATTTAATTTCTTTAGACTCCTGAAACCACGACTTATTTAATGTCGCCTAACACCGTCAATTTCCAAGTTCAATAATTTCAACGGCTTCACGTTGTCGTTGTTGCTTGCAAACAAACATGGCTGCCAACAAAGCTACCTAACCATCAACGAGAGACAACATCAGAACATATTAGACAATCTATGCATTTTTCTCGATGTTTCTGAATCAGCATAAGCGTGCAGAATGAGATCGTTGTTTTTTCTCTAAACTCTAAACTCCACCTAACACCGTCAATTTCCAAGTTTCAAAACTGCTTTAAGTATGCGATTTATATACACCCATGACGTCATTCATAAGGGGGTACGCATTGTTGTGCGCCCCTTTTTCTGTCATAACATGGCCACGTCACTACATAGTGGGAAACCGGCCGGGGATCCCAAACCATATCCGGACTTATTTATCTATCACTATCCCACAAAAAAAGTCAAATGTCCAGGTGCATGACAGCTTGGAGTTATAAAACAAAAACCAAACATAACGAATAACGATAAAGGGAATAAAAGTGGACCCTGAGATGAAAACAAAATACATTAGGTGCGATAAGCAACTTTAAAAATATAGGTGTTAAGACTATTGTCCAGTGAGGATAAGTTTCGTAGGCAAATTTGGAGGTTGATCCACAGCTTAGCAGACATGCTGTTGAAACATCTGTGACAATATGTTGCTGTACGTGAGAGAAATGAGACTAATATGGTGCCACAAGCTCCTGCTAGTAGGATGGAGCAATTCCATACATGGAGACATTTGTAAGTATACATGATGATTTAAATACTGGCATCTCTGTCTTACTGGGAGCCAGTGTAACTCTGTCACAGGTGTAATCTCCTCACGTTGGCCAGGTTTGGTAACCAGTCAAGCAGCGTTGTTCTGGACCTTCTGTAGATGACTGGTTAGAGTTCCAGGTAGACCACAGAGAAGACCATTCCCATGCATAGTCCAGATGTCACCAAAGCGTGAACTGGGGTCTCATAACATTCCACTGTGATGTAGCGGCGTGTGGCTGTGATACACCTGATCTGGAAGAAGCATGACTTGGAGGCTGTATTAACCTCCTTCTCTATTGTCAGATTATGATCAAGTGTAAACCTAAGTTCTTTACAGATTCAACAGCTTGGACAGAGCTGTTACCGACTTATATGTAATGTAATAACATTGTGACCGCTAACTACATGATGCGATGATGACAATGACGATGAAGTCATCGACCGGAAGTGGACATAACAAATATCGACATTTTGTTAAAGGCTTAAAATCTTTAGCTGTCATAACTCTCTGGAATTAGAAGTTTTGGACGTTCTAATGCTTTAACATTACGAAACCTCAGTTAAATACTTTGTTGTAATTGTCTTGGCCTTAATGTTAAATTTTAAAAAATATAATAAAATGGTACGTTTGACACACTTTGTGCACGGAATATGCATATAGTAATTGAACTCCGGTTTCATCAATAAATACTGTTTACTCTTCATCAAGGAAGAACATTGTGATATATTTGCGAGATTACTACATGCCGTGCCCTGCGGTATTGGTTTACGAATATACAAAATTCAGCCGTTCGCGATTCAAAATAAACAAATCTCAAATTAAAGATTATTATAACTTCTTTGACGCTCAGTTTATCTGTCCATGTATGTTGCTTTACGGATATTAGCAACGCCTCTTTTCAAAAGTCAATATTAATTTTGCACATGAAAAAGAATCACTTCTATTATCTATCAGTATAAAAGATGTCAGAAAGAGAGAAAAGATCAAAAGAAGGCATTACGTTCTATCGGTGCCGTGGACCGAGTTATATAATTAGAGAGGGCCATCTGGTCTCCGTTTATTGATATAGGAGTTATTGCACCGACAAACAATTGATTCCTGGCCTCTTAAAATAACCTGCACAAACAACATGACATAAAACCAAAAAATATGGACCACCATGACGTGAAAACAGCTTTGATAAGGGCATAAAGGTACGTTTTTTGGCATCATGTTAAGAATAAAGCCCGTAAATACAATGACAATGGAATTTTTAAAAATATCTTAATCTCTTAATGAATATTAAACTGCAATCAGTGAAGTCCCGTTACTTATTAGTTTTAAATCATATTTGTAACTTAGCTATTAGTGAAGTCCCGTTACTTATTAGTTTTAAATCATATTTGTAACTTAGCTACATATATTTGGTATAAGCACAACTACGTGGCCCGGGGGTGATAATGTATTTTAACTTCCATCATCTGATACATTTTATGCCCAATAGATTTAATCAAATTGTCTTACAGAGTGCCTCTGTCCAGCATATTCATGCTTGATTACCATCCAGACAGTCATATTTATTATTCATTGAAAGGTGATCATCTCACTATAGCATCTATATAATAAGGTATATCTACTGTCTATTAACATTTGTAGCAGGTTCACATCATCCATTGACTTCTACAGGAATGAATCTTTATTTGAACTTCTGTCCGCCTTCCGTCTTCCGCCTTCCGCCTTCCGCCTTCCAACCTACGCTAATGGGTTTGTACATAACTGTCATTGAAATGTGAAAGTTCAATTACCGTTTTCATATAAGCATATATTTCCCCTCAATAGTCATTCAAGAAGCTTAAGAAGACGGAAAACAACTGTCTGTTGTCCGTCAACGTCTCTAATGCATTCACGTCAGGACGTTGGTCATTTTTAGAACGGGGCAATTTTACAACTTTTGATTTTTATCATGATCATTATTGGGGAATTTGCAGTATGAATTTTAAATAAGATAAAGACTACGTTTCTGTTACAATTAACATAGATAGTTTTGACGAAACTTTATGAGATATTTAAAACAGGTTCATGTTTTTAAAAACACATCGCCGAATTTGCGCCTTTTACAAACGTGTACTACTTTGGATTTGGCATACAATGTACTCATTACATACGACAGTTATTCTTATTTGAACAAGTTTAATTCACTCCTAGGTAAGTTTTGAAACGTCAGCTGTGATGGAAATGAAACATTACATGCATAATGTTTTGATAACATGACATATTTTTCCAGTTGAATAAGTGTCATCTAATGTTATTAATTAAGCCATTCCGTATTGATCACATGATCCGTACAGGTCCGAGGTCCGAGACGAAGATGAGAGCCAATATATACAACGGACTGAGAACTAGTATCTCGGCCAATACGGAAATATCTCTTTCCCATCTGTTGACACAATAATAAAAATCGTATTCCCATTGAAATCATAGTTTTAAACAAGATTAAGGAATCGATAGTCCGTTCTAAGTTTTAAAGCACAGTGTGCGGTTGCGTTTGCTCTGACTCATATTGGCCCAGTTTGTCTCATATTGGCCCAGTTTGTCTTATATTGGCCAAGTTTGTCTCGCATTGGCCCTGTTTGTCTGATATTGGCCCCGTTTTTCCTGTAATGGACAAGTTTTTTCGTATTGGCGCAGTTATCGACTCATAAGGTCAAGGCCGTAAATAAGGTATTGCACCACAATACTGAAAGTTAACTAATAACAACTAGACTAGAAATTGCGCTTGTACATCAACCCACTTCTGTGTAATTAACGTTATAATGTGTTTGATTCAAGTCCTAGTATCTTCATCGAAACGTTGAATCTCTTACTGTAGAGAGGGTTTAAATCCATATAACATGACATTTCTTACTAATTATAATTTTACATAAGTGTTCAGCTTTAATATACTAATCGTAAACTTTTTCAAAGCCACTTAATCTGCTTTCCAAACATCGTCATTGCTGTATCATCTACATGTTCGTAGTAACACTGCCTATCAAACATCGGATCAACTAATCTGCCTCTGATGTTTTCCTTTGATGGTGTCATTAAGTGTAATGTCCTAGAAGGAGGACATGGAGAACATAACCATCAAACGTATCTGTCCTTGTAATTCATTTGTTGCTGTCATAAAATGTATATGTCAAAGAAGAAGGCATGTTAAAAATAACCATCAAATCGTTTCTTCCCTGTAATTAGAAGATTATACGAGACTTACACGCTCATCAACGGTAAGACAGAATCAATCATCACCTGACAGGTAAGTCTCGTTTAATCTTATTCTGTCTTACCGTAGCTTAGAGCTTTCGTGACGTGAGATGTTCAAAGTTTTTAACTATGAAAAAACAAAACAACTTCTTGTAAAACATAGTTTGAATTCAAAAGAAAAAACATGTAAGTGATCTCATTTGACCAATTTACACAATAAACCTCGGAGTATGGGAGAGAAAAAAGCTTAGTCCTCAACATGACAAACTTCAAGGAAATATACCTGATAAAGAAATGACAATCAGAGAATGTCAATGAGAATCTTCCCGATTGTTCCTCCTGTAATATTACCCTGTCAGGTAAATTCTTTATGTGAAAACATTTTCAATTTGCAATAACAATAGTGTGACAAAACTGTCATTATGACAATCAAAAAGAGAAAAGTTTAGCATTCATGTGTTCAGTAGGCCTATAAGTTCATAGTTACTCAAAAGATAATGGCACCTGTCAATACTGCATTTACTTGGTTAAATTATTACTATTATAAGGAAAAATCATGATACCGAGAATATGGGACGGTTGTGGACCCTGAAAGATAAAACCGGAGGATGCGAAGGTTTTTCCTGACAATCAGGGTCTACAACCTAAACATATCCTAGCTATCATGGTTTCTCTATATCATAAACCGTTTTAAAATGTGAAAGAGGCTTTTTAATTGTTATCGCGTTATATTGAGGTTCTCTGGTAAATAGGGTCGTTCATAAAATCCTTGTTTGGAACCTGAAATCAGCCTGTTAACAGCCGCGCTATATAAGTTGATAAGGTGATAGTGAATACGGATTCGAGAAGCACTTTCTTCAAAACATTTGCTGTTCATATTCTGTCGTAAATTTTTAAAAAAAATCAAATTTAGTCTTATTTACAATCTTTCAAGCCGTCATCTCAGCAAATATATCGGCGTTTACAATCATTGTAAATACTTCTAACAGGGTTTACAACTGTCTATGTAAACCCTCCTGGAGGGACTTACAATGTTGTAAGTCCCTCGTACCGGGGGGGATACGGTTTAGAAAGGTCATTTCAAGCATCACGCGATATGGCTAGTAGGTTGATAAGCTGTTATAACATACCAACCCCAAAACAGTCCTTGTTCTGTGAGTGTTCTTGACCAACCTGCAGTCCCAGTGGAACCATGGATCTGCTAGCCGCTGAGCAAGCAGCTGATCATGAACGAACACCATGTGAAACAAAAATACTAGTGTCAATTCCTGACAATGACAGTACCGTTGTAATCCACCTGCTTAAAGTGTCTCTTGAAAGAGGGGCATGGGGTTTTAATAAACATATAAACAATTGTGTATCCTTCCGGAATTCTTCAGTTCTTTTGATATATTCCTTGAATACAATTAACACACACATGCTCATATCTGGAGAATAACATTTAACAACACTTTCTTCAGGATTGAACCCTGGCCGGGTCTGCTGTAACAAATCACCAACTCTGATCTTCAAGGCCGAGTTAGTAACCACAATGTTTCGTATGTCCAGTATTTGGAGTGTCTGGATCCTCTAACCAGAGAGAAGTAGCAACAACATAGCAAGTTTTAGAGATAACATTTTAAAACTGAACAGGAGACAGTTTTTACATAAATGTCAACACAATATTGACATCCCAGGTAACTTGGTTACGTGGTAATGTTGGTCTCAGATTGTAAATCCCTTTCATAAATCTGATTATTATTGAAAGTTTTCCTACAGGTTGATTGTCTATTGTTATAATACTAGATAACGCACTTCTGGCAGTGTTAATACTGGTATAATCCCTTTTCAAAAAGATCAGTAAGGAAGTCTATCACTGTATTAATAGAGGGATGAAAGAAATTACAATTCCTTTGAGCACAGTAGACGGCCCTCCTCCTGATAAATCTGTTGTACTGGGACTTAGTTGAGCTTCGCCATGAAAATAGCAAGATGTGTTGAGCTTACGTCTGCCCGAGACTCTCGCTGCAACAAGACACATCTTGGTAAGTTTCTAGTGTTGGAAGAGTTGGATGGCAACAGAAAAGGGCAATCTATTAACATTATAGTCAATATTACGAAATACACTAAACCCCAAAAGAAATTATCCACTAATTTAAATCTTCACAGAAAAATAACAAGAGACGGTTTTCTATCCTAGCAACTTTTTATCGAATACGGAGTCATTTGCACATCATTCAACTTCAGTTGTTCTGCAATAACCCGTTTATCTTACAGTCAAGAATTGTTTATTAACACTGTTGTGAAAAGTTAATTAACAATTTATAGAAATTGAAGGTATTTTTCATGTGGGAATGAATTACAAAATATGGAGTTCACAGTCATCACTATCTCGTATGTCCACCTTCAGCTCTTATGCAGGCAAACACTCGACGTCCCATCGATGTTGTGAGACATCTGACGGTGGCGTTAGGGATGTTCCCCCATTCAACCTGCAGAGCTTGTTCCAGCTGCTTCAGGTTGACTGGAGGCTTTGCTCTTATCCTGATTCGCCTCCCTAGGCAGTCCCACATGTTCTATAGGAGAGAGATCAGGAGAACGCGACGGCCACGGCGAGACGTTGACATTATTGTTGTCCAGGAATGTTGACACTGCTCTTGCTGAATGTGCAGGCGCGTTATCATGTTGAAACAAACTTCACGGGTGGTTGTGAAGTAATGGCAACACAACAGGACGAGGAATTTGACCAATGTATCTTTGTGCAGCCATGTTGCCCCTAACTATTACCAATGGCGACTTTTATCCTCGGACACAAATACACTTTCCCCGATTTGTCCTTGGACTTCTGCAACACAGTTTAGAGCGCTTATTGCACCATCACGACGGTAAACACGGGCTCTGCCATCATGCTTAAATAAACAGAACCTACTTTCATCGGTGAACATAACATTTCGCCAATCACGAATCTGCCACCTTCGTACACGTCTTGTCCAGATTAATCGGTTACGTCGATGTTGACGTGTCAAGGTTGCACCAAGGTCGACGGGCCCGAATTCCCGCTGCTCTTAACCTCCTTCTGATGGTTGATGGACCTGAACACCCTTCTGAGAGCCGTTGATGCAGATTCTTCAATTGTCAAGAATCGATTTCTGAGATGGAGAGTTAAGTATCGGTCTTCCCGGCGTGACGTCACACGTGATGTTGATCCTGTGTTCCTATAACGTTTAATCAAATGTTCCACTGTATTTCGGTGACAGCCGAAGGTTCTTGCAATAAAGGCATTTGAAACACCCATGTTCTTCATACCCAAGGCCCTGTCGCGCTGATCCGGGTCAATCGTGACATTTTAAAAATGGTTTTCTATCACCTGGCTCACACGTAAATGGATCGCTTGCTAACTCACTTTCTTTTCTTTTTTTATAATTTTTTAAATTTGTGTTGCATTTTACATGACAACAGACTCTTTCTTAAGAATAATAAGAACATAAATCACTGTCAACGTATCCCATTTTATATAAGCGTGAATTCGTTGGTAAAATATGATGGAAGATCTGATATTGGAACAACTGAAGTTTGGTAGCGTTGGTGCTTTTAAATACTACTAAATTATAACTTGCGCGTTCTCTTTCACAGATGTCACGACCGAATGCATTGTTTTAACAATTGAGATATTTGAAAGGGAACCAATGGATTGGTATTTTTATTCCTATTGGAAATAACTCACTTTCAAAAACGAAAGTGCGAAGCAATAATCCAAGAAAAACGTGCTTTCTCAATGTTCACCAAAACTCATGAAAATCACGCACCTACTCAATTTCTGAAATGAACAACTAAAATGTTACGTTTTGGCGATCTGTTTAACTAAAATAAGTGAAAAACATTTTTGAATAATAAAAATGGATAGTTTATTTTGGTGTTTAGTGTAATATTGAGTTGGTCACCATGGGACAACCACAATAGCCTGAACCTTTTCATTTTCTATGTTCCTCAAGACTTTGCCTATTAAGCAAAATGGCGGAAAGGCATATATGAATCCAGTATACCATGCAATTGAGAAAACGTCAACAGCTTATGCATTTAGGTGTGGTTTGTAAGTGAAAAATCGTGATACTTTGTAGTTCAGTCTAGACGCAAACAAATCTACTGAAGGGAGACCCCGTGATTTTATGACCTGTTTGAACACTGTAATTTGAAGACACTCAGTGCGTTCATGATCAAGTCTGCTTTGAACATCAGCCCTAGTATTTTCAACCCTTGGCAAGTAGCTAGCAGTTATCAGGATTTTTTATGCTGCTAGCCCATAGAATCAACTGTCTAGTGATGTCATTACATTATTTAGTCTTGCCGCCTAGCGCATTGTTGTAAGCTACAGCAGTTGTATTGTCAAGTTGTACCAAAACATGCACATTGCATTCATGACCGCATTGGAATTGGACAGCGAACTGAGCAGCTAAAAGTTCCAATTCATTGATGTGTTTACTCGTTTGCTCAGGGGACCAGTTTCCACCTGTGGGCTGTTCATTCCCAACTCCACTCCACCCCTTTTTGACGCATCCCACTGAATGATAATAGAAGAGAGCTCTATGATATTGACTTGTACTGAGAGTCAATGTTATCAACCCACCATCTGAGGTCATCAATGCAATGTTTTGGCAAATTGACATCAACATCACCTTGTGAAGTCGTAATACTTAGGTTTTAAATATCTCCGTCCTACAGTTTCTTCCAGTTTTCTTATTTTTTTAATAAAGGATTCAGCAAATTATTTTTTTCTTCTTCTTTTTATTATTCCACGGATCTTGTTAGCAAGATTAAGCCAAAACTGCTGACGCTAATGCAACCACCTTTACTTATCGATAGCCCTTTCTGTCTGGTTGCGAAACTAAGCTTTTGGGCTCAATCAGCCCAGCCAGCCGAATTTCGATTTTTACTATAGGGAAAAAAATTCAAAATACACCTAGAGACTTGCCTTTTTTCTAAAAAATTCAAAACAGTAAATCATAGCAATTTTCGTAGGTCATGTGGTTTGGCCGCCATATTGATTTTTAACACCTTTCCATTTTTACTGACCACATGCACCATTGAAAATCATCTCCTCTACAGATACTTGCATTTTAGAGCTGAAACAGCTGAAGCATTAGTGATTTAACGATAGTCAAATTCATTGCAGGGGCGGGATAGCGCAGTGGTTAGCGCGTTCGGCTTCGGATCAAGAGGTCCGGGGTTCGAATCCCGCCAGGGGCACGGCAACTTTGTCTGCAGTAGAGAACTGTTCTACACGCAGTCAGGTTTGGGTGCAATGCTACACTGAATTTCAGTGCAGTACCACCCATGGTTCGCTAGTTCCAGCCGATGCTCGCAGGTTTCACCGCAAAGCATAGCCACATGGCGTTGCGGGCTTTCTCCCTGCCATAATACTAGCAGCCGCGATATAAGTGAAATACTCTTGAAAACGGCGTTAGACACTAACTCACTCACTCACTCACTCAAATTCATTGCAAACTCCTAATACTTTTTGCACATTGATCATTCAAAGACGGGCAGTTTTCAAAAATAGAGCCATGGGCTCTGTAGCTCATCAGGACTTCATTGATTTATTATCTAAATATATCTCAAGTAATACATTAGAATCTCCTTTGTCAAAGGAGTCTGTACACAACATTTCAGCTTGTTAGAACTGTTTGTACTGGAGAAGAAGATAAAAGAAGGTTTTCAGGTCTCAAGATTTGTTAGAAGTTGACTATCCATAGAACTTGGGGGCGGGATAGCGCAGTGGTTAGCGCGTTCGGCTTCGGATCAAGAGGTCCGGGGTTTGAATCCCGCCAGGGGCACGGCAACTTTGTCTGCAGTAGAGAACAGTTCTACACGCAGTAAGGTTTGGGTGCAATGCTACACTGAATTACAGCGTAGTACCACCCATGGTTCGCTAGTTCCAGCCAAAGCTCGCAGGTTTCACCGCAAAGCATAGCCACATGGTGATGTGGGCTTTCTCCCTGCCATAATACTAGCAGCCGTGATATAAGTGAAATATTCTTGAAAGCGGCGTTAAACGCCAACTCACTCACTCACTCCATAGAACTTGTTCTCATTCCAAGGGAGATAACTAAAAAACCTACCCACCGAATTTCAAGATTTTTACAGGACAGGAAGACAAGAATGTGTTCTTTATGAATCAATAATAAAATCGCTCTCGAATAGTCACTTCCGGTCATAATTTAGGATGTAACATTCTAACATGGGGAAATTTTTCAACATCCCCATACAGACTTGAAACTTTTTTTTCAAAAGATGCGCAAGAACAATGCGAGCCAAAAAGTAAATCATGACGAAGTTGTAGCTCACGTGGCCATTTTGATTTTCTTTACAAATCTTGAATTTGACATGTACAATTTGGGTACTAATAATCCTAGGGACATGCTAGAAACTTGCAATTTGTTTTAAAAGATGGTTCAATAACATTAGAAAGATGTCTTAATTTGTCAAGTTGGTCCATAACATCATCAGCGTCTTTACTTCTGAACTCGCTTTGTGTCAATGGTATGTCTTCGCTTTCGGAATCGGAACTCAAAACACGTGAGCTCTGCTTGCCGCAAGCCGGCTTGCTGCCGGAAGCGTTGTCGTGATGTGATTTGACAGTTTCTGCGATACATGCTTTCATATCGGCAAGTTCTTTCATAATATCTTCCCGAGTTTGGATAGAACCAGGAACAAAACTACATTAGCTGAAATTGTTCTGTGATTCAACATTAACGGAAGTACTTGTAGTTGCAGTTGGTTCATTGAAAGTAACACGTTTCGGCGTTATGTCCAACGAAAATTCGACTGAAATGTCAGTCCTAGAAGTAGAGGTGGAAGTTTTAGCACTATATCGCTTACGTTTTAGTCTGAATTTGGTTTATCCATTTTGGTCAGTGAAGAGGTGAATTCTTGAGTGGCTTCTTTATTTGAGTCGTCGGCCATGGTTCTTTGTCGTCAATTTTAGACGACGTGGTATCTTCAAAGTTGAGATTGGAATAACCAAGATAACACTCATCCGTTGGGCAACTAGTAGTTTGTCCAGCTGATAGAAGGTGGGCCATCGGTGGCAGACAGCTAGTGGCCCACTAGCTATCACAGTTGCGGACTACTTGCTACCCACCAGTGGCACGCCACTAGCTATCTTGCCCGTGGGCCACTTGCTACCAACCAGTGGCAAGCCATTAGCTATCACACCAATGTGGAGAATTAGGGGAACACAAATCTATTGATAAGGGATACGCATATACATGGACCGACTTTAACAGGCTAAGATGACCACAGCTATCTTCACCAGAGCAATCAATATATTAGTCAGGATTGTGGCCACTAAAACCACCTATACTTAATCATATACATAATGTTAGTGATGAAATATTGAACAATAGCACGGACGAACTTACTTGCAGGCCTGTTCATAAATTACAAGATGAGTTCATTATCGAAAAGTACACATTTCGTTGAAACGCCGGGAGTATTTGTCCAATGTGTACCTTTTTGCTTAAAAGCCAAACAAACGTATAGCCTATATGGATCCAGCATCTCAATATACTATCAATATACTTTTATAAAACTTCAGCCTACTGGCATTTGCAAGGTTTAATATTGTCTTAGTGATGCAAACGAGAATGAACGTTTAATGAGATGCATATATTTTACAGTCAAGTCTACAATCAGGCAATGTGTACATGGCCTGTTGAACCTAGTCATTGCGTACATTGACTGAACATTCCAGGCATTGTGTACATTGCCTGATTAAATAATCGATGTTATTTTTGCTAATAATAATAATTTGTTGAAAAAGGTATGCACGCTCGCTTTCAATGTTATTTTAGAAACTTGTGTAATACGAATATCATTTCAAATGTGTTTGGATTGTCTGTGACAATGGTGTAAAGAAACTGAAAACCTGTTCATAATATCAGCATTCTGAAGAACACTTGGACACGAGGACAGCTGAGCAACTCAAAGCCTCTTTCTTTTTTATCAAATTGTCTCAGATCGTTATATCCTTAGCAGTTGTAACTTTGAGTTTCATTTAAATTAATCACTTTCCTTGTAACCTTTTGAGCGAAATCGTTTCATCTTCAGTATTCTTTAATGTGCAGCAATGTGTACGTCAAATCCAATCTCCTTTATAGCTTCTGCCTGCCAACTGAAAAGAGTATTCTGATACCAAAAGTGTATTGGTTTTTCTCAAACATGAAAATTGGAACAGATGAAATAGAATTATTAATATATTTCAACAAACATTTTAAAAAGGAAATGTCATGACAATTAGCTCCTTTGCTTGGAATATCAATTATGTCAAACCGCTATGGAGAATATAATCATCTTAAATTGGCTCATAGTTATTTCATCAATTTGCCCTTGTTTCGTATCACAAAAGAAGGCAATCAGTTATCACCCATCAGGCAATCGCAACTTGCATACTTTCCACCATGAAGTGCGGATATTCTACAGTACCTATAAGCAAAGCTACAAGCTAAAACTCTCCTCATATATACCATTCAATAGATTCATTTGTAATTCCGATTGATATATAAAATATATAAAATATTGAGAATACTTATACCGCGCTATATATACTCCATGTCACAAAGGGGCATGCTCGAAGCGCACACACATTATTACCCTGGTGACCAACATCGTTCCTTTTTTCCTTCTCAACTCACGGGGAGTATGCAACCTAGCTGCCAAGTCAGGTTATCTCTCATATTGCCTTCACTTCCATACCAGGTACTGCTCAGAGGCACACTTGAATAAAGTCACATGCCCAAGGTATACCACAAGTCTTCACAACTCGTGTCTCAGTGTGGGGCAGTGAATCGACCTCTCAGTATATCCAGCAATGGCAAGGGTCATCGACCCTCAGATTCTTGCTAAACAATCCACTATCCATGATCGACGCTCCTAAAGCCCTGAGTCAGTTTGTGCACTGTTCGGTATCTAGAGTGATTATCATGTTTTTATCCGATAACTCTTTAACAAAGTCACATATCTTTTATTTATCATACAATGGATAGTGTTCGGATATTTTCGGTATCCGTTGGGGTCATATACGGATAAAGATGCAAATTACAGAGGTCAAGTGAAAATTAAAATGACGTCACACGCGTTAACATTTGGAACGCCTGTAATAACCGAGAGAGCTATATACAGATATATACATGCTTCATTTCATATACATTTATTTGAGAAATTACAACAAAAAACATTGTGCAATGCAGAGTGCGGCAAAATTTATTATGATCAAGCAGTGCCAAAACATGTTCATCTTGGGTTGAAATCTACCGAACAAACACTTTATAAATACAATGTACTCACAGGTAACAAAAGCAGTCTGAGACTCTGAGTCACATATTCATTTACCGAACGTCTATCTTCACTTCCATAATGTGACTTGTGTAAAGAGGATTTTAGAATTATCCGCTTAATATTCCGTTTAGCTCTCCGCGTAATATTCCGCATTGAATCGCCATTTTCAACCGAGCGGAAGGGAAGCAACTCTCGTGCCTTCGTGACTCGCCCACATGATTACACGATTTCAAGCGACAGGACGCGAGTTCGAATTCGCCGTCCTTACGTTAAATATTTTTCATTTAAAAAACGTATTTTGAAACGCATTAAAACATTGAAAATTAAGATCATGCCAAAATAACACTTATTTTAACTGAAAGCATAACTTAGGAGGCATTAATTTGTGTCAGTTTATCGTGAGAATAGCACGCTGTTCATTTGCATATATCAATACGCGTAGTTAAAGAAAAGTTAAACTTTGAAATTAATGGTCAAGTTGTTTAGCGCAAAATGAATGAAGAATGACATTGTATGATAAAGAAGTTATCATGCTCGTGTGTTTTGGGATGGTAAATATCCTGCATTAGGAATAAACACTATGTATTTAGCTCGCCAAGGCTCGCAAAATACAATGTTTATTCCTAATGCAGGATATTGACCATCCCAAAACACACTCTCATGATGACCTTTATACTCGACCGTCTCGGCTGTATGATATTTAGTCCAGTCATGTGTCCATGTATACCCTTACCAAATGATGGTTTTGTTGATTTGATTAAAGAAAAACACCCAATTCATTCTGAATTCGTTCTCCATAGAAAATGCTCATTTCTGAAATACACATTGCCGTTGAAGTTGCAGCACACTGGGTGTGTCACATTGTGACTATATCACGTATAATATGTCATCACTTTTTATCGTTTGTGTAGTTTCTGGCAAACCCAGGCAACATTGCCAGTGGTTTCGGATAGGCTTGTAAACATATCAGTTGTCCTGCACATTAGATTAATTTGAAGTAATTTGGAGAATCCCGATTGATGGAATTTAGATTGTGTTTTTCAATAGCGACGATGGAAACATCATAGTGGTCAGGCTGTCATCCTTTTATGCTCATATTTACTTGGTGCAGTATATATCATTTAGTACAGTGCATGCATGCTTCGAATAAATTCTCGACACGGACAGAATGAACGCTACAATGCTTAACGTTGTAAGGTGGGGTTTAATTAAACACTTTTGTTTATACTGTTAGACACAAAAGAAAGTTCAAAAGAAAAAAGTTCAAAAGAAAGATATATTCCTGAGTTATGAACGACTTGTACACCACATTACTTTTGCAACTAGATTTAATCTCAGGATTTGGCTCTAGGTGAATAATCCCAGACAAAGCAGTGATTAATTCAAGGACAGTTGTCAATTTGGTTGCTTGTTATTTGCTCAAAGCGAATGGAACGTTTGTGATAAAATTACGCTGGAAACGTTTTGGTCTTAGACAACCTTTTCTTTATTACTGTCATTGTCTGAACATGTGATCAAAAATGTGTTTCATATGTAGACAAAACATAGTTTCTTTCACGAAGAAAGTTTTACTTTCCCCTGTCTGAAAGGCATGTATTCATCATTGTAACTGTCTTTTTATATAAAAGTAACTATGATTTAAGATATTCCGGTTTCAACATCATCAATTCACAGACAAAACTCATTTAAAGTTGTAATCATCTTCCTTTTTCTTCTTTCAGAAATTCAATAATTAACTGTGTCACTGGGACCTTCCAATCATGTATTATCTTTCATTACAGTAAAATACTCGTTTCTGATTGGCTAACGGTCGTTACATTGCTTTCGATGTACTGTGTTCCGAATCCGAATGCGTTAATTTATTCGTGAATTCCGTTCACTGTGGTCTATCAGACAGAGCATAAATTGATGTCAGTTTTGATTGATTTAAAACAATTACACTGTGAATACGTTCACTCGTGATTTCGCTATATATTTCTGACAAATCGTGAAGACACACCACAGGCCAAGTCCACCAACATGCAGCAGCGCTACGAGGTAGCAAGACACAGACTAACCAATGGAGACATCAGCCTCACTGGTTTTGCCGAAACTGTTTCTCACTTACTAACATTGTGAGAAAAACATTTCGTTTCCTTATATGATCAGATTTTAGAAGTCGTGTAATCACAAACTTCATCTATTGTCTTGCGTTAATTAGCTCAGTGACACTTTCGCATTATGTGGACTTTGTTTTTACACGACACAGGACGTCCACATCCCGAGAATACCCCGCTAAGAGTAGGTATCGCATTTTGGTCAAATTTAATTATAGAATGACGCACGCGGTGTACAAAATAGTCGTAGTATCATTATAAATATAAATTTAGTATGATAAGCACTTTTTAAGAAAAGATAAATATAGTTTTCTTTGACCTAAAGTCAGAAATAGAAGCATTGAGTAATGTTTTTCTACTAGTCAGCGATGAGATCACAATTTGATATCTAGGGTGGAGACACTACGTCTGGTTTACACAAAACCAGCATCAATTTTTGCATATAATTCAACGTCAATTGGAGTGGTTGCTAACAGAAAGTGAAAGTAAAATGTGATAGAATCCATCACCGTTCCAACCTCATGCATCAAATCAACATTAAAATGTTATTGTCCTATGCAGTTCGACATATGCGATATGATCAAAGTAGTAAGTAATACTACTACCCATTTTGATGAATTTATTTTCCATATACACATGATTTTCCTGTAAACAATGTCTGGAAATGATATTAAAAAAGTCAGTCAAAATTGTTGAAAAAGTAAAAAGTATGACTATAATTATACATATCCAGTTGAGGTTAAAATGAACAATTAACGCAGAGTGATATCCTGCTAGCTATTCTTTTTATCCTTGCTGATTGGTAACTTGAACAAATACCTCATTTCAATATATCTATATTAATTTGACATTTGTCTATGATGCATTTGCTGAGAAAATAGAGACATTGGATATGTAGCTCATCAATCTTCAAATAATACATATTATGAGGTTGACTATTTCAATTTTCCAGAAGTAGTTGTCTGCAATTTATTATCCATATAAGCAAAGGCGTCTGTACAAGACATTTTAGCTTTCTAAGGAGTTTAGCTCTTGGCGAAAATAGAAAATAGTTTTCAAGGGTGAAACCTGTATGGTCCTTGTCAGAGAGGTGACAACTCTACAATTTATAATCCATATTGCATGATGACTGTTCGTAAACTAGGCCTTTTCGTTCTGGTCAAGAAGGTCACAGAATCATGATTTTATTCACTTGGTTTTTTCTTTCCTGGCCATATAGTCTTACGGTTACGCATGTGTGAGTGACGGACGAATGTTGTTGGATAATGAGTAATTGACATTGTGCAACAGTGGATCGTGTGTAGTGTATAATATTAGTAACATTTATATAAAAGTCACAATAACAACAGAAGAAACTGTCAATTTACATGATCAAGATTATCACACCAAAGTTAACACGAGCGTTAAACAAAGAGTTATCATTTTATAATAGGTTTCATAACAAAATAATGACTCATTCACGTTAACCACTGTGCAGTTCTTCGTGACCTGGAGGGACATTCAAAAGAGAGACAGGAATAATTACCGGAAAAGTTGGGTTTTCACAAAAATGTAAAACCATACCATAATCGTTATAAGAATAGAGTTAACAAACCATTCTCAAAATAGGATACTTCAAGTGGAATATAAGCATGAGACATATGTCTTCCCATGTCTTCAGCATAAGACTGAAATGGCAATGTGTACAAGGTACTTGAAAGGATATAAACAGAGTAGACAGATACGGAAGATACTTTCATGTTCATGTCAACTACCACAACATTCAAGGTTAATATCACTATCATTTAATCACTTCACCTAAATGTAATGTCTCTGTAAGTCAAAGTCCCTTTCAGTGTCAATTTGAAGAATACAATAATTTATTACATTTAACCCATCACTATCTTACCAATGACCATACTTTGTCATTCTTATTGAGTATTGGTAATCATTTTGCAAAAGATGATCAAGACAGTTACATATATGGTATTGTGAACAAATGTTTTCGGCCACAAGAATTCTAATAATAACACGTATTTAGGTTAGGTGTGGTTTAACGCCGTTTTCAAGAGTATTTCACTTATATCGCGGCTGCTAGTATTATGGCAGGGAGAAAGCCTGCGAAGACATGTGGCTTTGCATTGCGGTGAAAACTCCGCGCATTGGCTGGGACTAGCGAACCATGGGGAGGGTACAATGCTAAATTCAGTATAGCATTGCACCCAAACCATACTGCGTGTAGAACAGTTCTCTACTGCAGATAAAGTTGCCGTGCCCCTGGAAGGATTCGAACCCCGGACCTCTTGATCCGAAGCCGAATGCGCTATCCCGCCCCCAACACGTATTGACGAGACCGCATGCTCCATTGACTGGTCCTAATAAACAACCCTTTTTCTATTAACCTGCATGTCTCTCATTACTTTCTATTTTGTTGTACCAAATGTTTACACGAAAAGGGAATTGCAATCCATTTTATTTTAACTTTAATATTTTGTGTACTGGATAAAAATAACTTTGTCCTTGATAATTGGAATATTGAAGAGGAGGTCTTTTTAATGTGCTCCAATATTTCACACATCAATAAAAACTTTTAATTGGGTACGAGAATCTCCAATGTTGATTTTTATTGAAAAATTTCTACTGTTTAGATACTACACATACATCCAAGAACACTGTACATATATTCATTTTGAATTCAATATGTAAACTGTTTATCGTGTTCTAAGTTTCCAATCGAACTTTTGAATGGACAGGTAATTGTTGTTCGTATATGGTACTGAGGAATCACGATAATTGCAGACGTTATCTTTATCACTAGATCTGTTGTCAGATCACTGATTGGGGCTAAAACTGAAACTACATAATAGATAAATTATTAATTGCGTTTGTTGCATTGCATGAGACAAGTGAGATGTTAAATACTCTTTTAAAGTTTTGAAGTCACCATTATAGATAAATCTCACATTAGAACTATTCTTATCAGTGCATAAAAAAATGTGAGATATCTCTCAATTGATAACATATTTCTTGACTCGATTAATGTTAAGGTTATCGTCGAAGAATATTATCAGCAACTATCCAAACGTTACGTCAATTATAATTAGATATTGCAACATGTAATATACAGCTGAATAAACTAATTTTTAAATTTTTTAAATAAGTTAATTGTACCTTCCTTCGTTATAAACTATTAATGACTTTTATTTGTTTTATTCAAATACATGACTGATGTAACAACTTGAAAGTCAGCATTTGAAACAATTTCAGTTCAATTTCAACTAATGATTTATCCTTAGCCCTACTATGCCATGCCTCCTCAGGGACAGTAACCCCACGGTCTCCTGACGTCACTCCCATGATTCCTCATTCTCCCAACAGGCCAAGTCTATGCAAAAAGCGGGGAGGTTGGGCGGCACTAGAGCGTAGGCTGGAGGTCAAGAGGTAAGTATACATAATTACAGACCCCAGCGCCGGAAAAGAGAAGGTACACCCCGCCTCATCAGTTGCTTGGTTCTAACAGACGAAATCGAGAGCTAAACCAAGCAGAAGTGACCCCCAATCCCTGACCTCAAAACGAAGAAGGTCTGCCTGCAGCGCGTGTATCTCAGAGGTCCTGGCTGCGGAGGTCATGGCTACCGTCCACCGAATGGAAGGTCTTAATGAGGTCCATGAGGATAGACAAATCTGGCGACCTCTTCCTGGGCACTGAAAGAATAGCCGACAGGTTGGTGTTGATGGACAACACCTTGAGATAGATACTTAATACAAACCAAGCTTAAAGTTCAGAACAACTGAGGGTGTAACCTTCAGCCTGGCCTGCTGAGAAACAGGTCCTCCCGAAGAGAGATCGGGATGGACCACCAGAGATAGAGTCGCTTGAGTGGAATTTGGTCGGGCCGGCCACCAGTGGGCGACCAGAAGAGCCGAAGGACGCACCATCTGTCACTGGCATATTGAGAACAACGCATCAAAGGCGCGATGCATCAACCAATCATGTCGGTGCACTTGCTACATCGTTACAAAGAGCTGCATGTCCAGGATGACCCCTAAGAACTTCAGTCGAGTAGCCGGAACAAGGTCTGACTTCTCTAGGTTCACTAGCCATCCTAAGCAAGCCCTTCATCAGAAACTTATGTCACACTGTTGGAGGTATTGTACGATAGGCTGGGTCAGCTGTGTGAACAGCCACGAGGCGGATGAAATCACGAATCCGAGGACACACCACTGGAATTGTCTCCTGTCCAGGACGAAGCGGACGTACCTGCGATCGCGAAGTGGATAGGGATGTGAAGATACGCGTTCTGGAGGTCGACATTCACCATGCAGTTGGAGGGCTCAACAGATCGTAAGGAAGGAGTGGTTTAATACCTTTAAGTCGTGGATCAGCCGCCACTTTTTCGAATTAATTTTCAGTATTACACAAACTGGGAGTCAGATCCTCGGTCGGAAGCTCCTGCACCGCCCCCTTGAAGATTAAAATCTCCACCCGTGACAAGGGACACTCCCGTAGTACATGTGAGAGGAGGTGGTGACGAGACGGGGATACGGAAGCCCCGATCTGTCTGACAATTGAACAAGCAGAGTTGACCATGAGTCCCTTCTTTCACTTTCCCTTCTGTAGGGTAGGACGCTCAGGGCCTGGATGATGAGACTTGTTGTTAATGTTTACCATCCCTGGTACTTCTGTTGAAGTTTCATCAATGTTAAGGTTGCATTAGCCCCTGGATGTGGAGTCAAAGCATAGTAGGCTAGTCAACAGACAGGTATTTACATAATATTTTATTCAGAGCACTGTCCGAGATTCGGTCAGTTTACCCTTGTTTAGTCAACAGTAGTTTCCAGATCGAATAGGCATGCCCGTTGGCTCTTTACTGAGGCCGTACACTCAATCCAGTTTACATTGGAAGTTTTTTATATATCTTTATCGAATTTATGTTTAATAATCAACACTTGTTATCTGCAGTATTTCAATTCAGTAATCTCATTTACCTCTCAAATAGGCCTTACTTGTGGGTGTGAAGAAGCCAAAAAGCGGGGGCGACGGGGCTTATATGTACGCGATCTATTGCGACCATAATTGATGTGTTATCTGTGCCGTAATGAAGATTGCGTGACTAAACTACAGATCTACATGTAATTGTATTTATCTTAATAACGAATGTATTGATATTTAATTGCGGAACTCAAAAGTCCTACATGTACGCATGTCAGATTCTGTAACAGGGTGAGACAGTTTGTAATATAACTGACCGAATGCGCTTTGAGAATGCTTTCGAGCGTGGATATGTGCGCTTTATAAATATGCACTATTATTATTATTAATAAACTAATTTTTTTATTCCCCGTTAATCGCCGCTAATGGCTGCAATACTGCCGAAGCAGTGTTAAACAATAACTCACTCACTCACTTATTCCCCGTTAATGTTAGGATAAACGTGATTGGAGAGAATAGCAATCCTGTGCATCCACCAGTAATTTTACTGGGGAATTTACTTCATATAAGTCTGAATGTTGTCGTCCGCATAATACTGTACTTAGAATTATATTCAAATACTTAGTGTGTATACATTGTGTAGTGTTCTTTATTGTTGTTGTGAAAGTTCACCTCTTGAAAATGATTATGGTTATATTTTGGTGTTTGTGTGATATGGTGTTGTGGGTCGGTCGATCTGAGCAATGACGTGTTGTGTTTATTTATACGAGCGGAGAAACGTACATGTGCATGTTTCGTATTCCCCCGAAGCCCGGCTTGTAACACAGATAAAATCCTTGTATGATGTATATTGGTTTAACATTGCTTGTATAAGGGATTAAAAGTTGGTAAATTTAGAACTTAGTTCATTTTGATAATCAAGAAACTAAATGACGATTGATTTACAAGATAGTGTAGTATGCTGAAAACTGAATTATATTTTATTGTATTAATTTAAAATTGTATAAACATATATAACCGACGGGGTGGATGGATGGGCGTTATCAATTATTGTGTTCAACTGTACTCACTGTCGATGATATAATCACAAAGCATCCTAGAAACCATAACCATCCTCCAGTGAATAATAGAGTACCATAATACTGATTGATATGCAATTCTTTTTATTTCAATTAACATTTACAATGACATATTCTGTAAGGGCGTCGTTACATTTACATCGTTATATGAGAGTAAAATATTAAACACCCGAAGGCCTATTTTTTTTTATCATTTGGCATAATAAAAATAAATAGGACTTCTTTCGGAGGATGTGTTTTTCTGTATATTAGTGGATTTGATTAAACTATCAAACTTATCAAACTGTTGCTCCCGTACATGACGTGTTTAAGTAACGTGACACACATGTGAATACATCGAAATAGTGAACATATATACTAATATTTCAATGATAAGAAATGTACTTTAGAACAAAACATTGTTCAAGATACTGGATTTTGGTTTGAGGTAAATATAACAGTTCATATATGTTAAAGACACGCTTATACACTCAAGGCTCACATATGTATCAACAAATACATGTATGTATGTCTATAGTATATATAGATATTACTGTACATTATAAAGAGTTACATGTATGATGTCTAACATTGGCATGAATTTCGATAGAAATATATTAAAAACATCAACATAAACATTGCATTACATTTAAATTCCGTTTAGATTCATGTATGTGACGAATGTCAATAATTTTATGTGGATACTTAATGTTTGTCTTGCACATGCAAACACATTTATAGACTTCAGGTGCTTAATATGTTTAGTGAATATATTTACATTTGTAAATAAAATCTGTGTGTATACATTTTATGAATAAAATGTGAATTTGGGTTTATATTCACATAGTCCCTATAACCTTGATCTAAAATAGATACACAATAAGTTCCGCGTGAGTTTAGATTATATGTTTTTAATACACAGCTGACATGGCTATTTTTAAAACGGGAAATACTAGTCATGAAAACGTTAATTATGCGCATTCTCCATATGTACACGTTGCCAGTATCCTGCATATAAATGGTCGAACTCGTCTTCATTCCCTTTTGTGATAAAGTGGAGTCTGAAATACACTTCCTGTTAGAATATAGTTTTATTCAGATCTTCGTTTTAATTATTTAGATTCTCAAACGCACGACTTTACTGATATACTTAATAATCAAGTTTCTATACTTGATGTTGCAAAATTAACTATAAGAAATATTTCTTAAGACGTCAATATGTTACTTTATTTATTAATTTACCATTATACAGTTTAGTCTTATATCGCTTTAACCTTCTAGTTCTTACCGTTACTTAGCACTTTATGTGTTATGTATATATGTGATAGGTTTTTAGCATTGTCTCATAAGCCAAAGAATGACAACTAATAAACACGTATTAGTTCTTTTATGCCGCTTTTTAAATCTTGTATTCATCTATGTTTAATTTCGACACTTTGATGAACTGATTATCTCATACAAACTGAAAACAAGTAAGTAAGGTTACTGCCGGTAAATTTAACAACATAACAGTATTGTATCTATTTGACGTGAATCATCAATAATTTGCCCGTAAATGTGCATTTCTAAACATTTACTCCCGCCCATTACAGTAGTAATCCAATCAGCTGTTAACGGCTTAATTTGCGACCTGCCCGCATCGGAATAGCCCCGTGTACATTAACGCAAAGAGATTGTAATTCTTGCGGGAGAGACGCTAAATCAGCGCGAGAGAGTCGCGACCCTACCGCAGGAATAATGCAATCACGACCCAAATGTGCTCCGACACGATCGCGGCAATACTGCAATTTTACTCCCATGACTTTTGTCCGGCACTGTAGGTTAATCCCCTATTACAAATAATGTCTCGTTCAGCATGCCACATCCCTACTGCGTCGTAAATCAATATAAATAGGAAATACGAATAGACACCAGCATTTCTTAATTTCAATTGATCAGAGTTTATGCTCGGAAACTATTAAACCTAGGTGAATGAAAGTTTGGTTGTGAGTACTCATGATCATACTCTTTATCGAGTTCGAAAACATGCCATCTTCAAATCTGGTGTGGTCGTAGGGGATCTGCGTCGGCAGGGATAATTTTTTAACGGTTATTTGTTATGCTGCTTCACCCAGGTGTTCCGATTTTTCAACGGGGAGGTACCCCTATACTAGTAAAACACGTGACTGAAAGAGACAGATCTTCTACGGTAATATTTGTTACTGTTTGCTGATCACTTATACATTTGTCAAGAAGTTGATAGGATTTCATTAACATTGGTCATATGTTATGCACATAGAAGTCATTTTATTGTAAAATATATTGTATTATATTTTCTGACTTTCGACACATAATATTCACTAACTAAATTCGATTGTTTAATAATTCTTATGGAGATAGTGTTCAAAACATCTTATCGTCATGTAAAAACTGACTGCAATCTATTTCATTCACGCGTTTTTTCAACATTTCTGTTCAAACACAAGGACCCTATTTTTTACTGTTACGTATTTTGAACTTGCCTTACCATTTTTGAACATGAGTACATGACAGTGTTACGATTTTCGACAAAAAATTCGCAATATTAAAATGTTAAGGGTCACGGAATAAAACAACTAACTTACATTTTAGATGATGAAATGACTGGACAAATGTGCCTACGATACTGATTTTACTCAAAAGCTGCCTTAATTGACAGGGGATTATGTTAGTATAATAAGATATTGTCGGCATAATGTACTAGGGTGACTTTATATTGACCATCAAGGACTACTGCGATAGCGATAGTCTCTTGTGACTAACCATTGCGCATGCAATAGTGATAGTCTATTGTGACCTACTATTCCAATAACTATTGCAATAGTTTATCAATAAACTAAAAAGAACAAATTCGAGGATAAACAATGTTTTATTGTCTTTTCTTTGAACTATCTTCTTCCAAAGTCACATAAGTTAGTGCATAAGCAACAAGAATAATAACTCTTACATCTTCCTGTGTTTAAGTTTAGTTGTCAGTGATCTGTTTGGAGTGGTCTATCATTTTCAAATCTTAAAGCAGTATTTGTGTGCAAATTTACTTTTAGGTTCACGTAAACAACTCACTGGATTAAATAAACTATTGAAACTATCAATAATTAGCCATGCTATCGATGCTATTGATTGTTTTTTTAAGGTTATTATCGATAAAGTACTATTGACACAGTAAGTATTGCCATAAATCGATAGTTCAATCTATTGTTATACCCCATGTACCCTTTTCGACTTAAATTCGCTGACGCATCGTTACTGTAGGTCGTCATTATAAAACAAGAGGAAAAGCCATTTTTGGCTCTCTCCTTTCTCATCCTGTTAAGGAGATTTCACAATTGCGATCTCTTAAAACACGATAAAACAGATATTGTTTTGAAACTTCAAATTTAGTTTAGATGGCTTCTGAAGACAATCTTCTGAAGCAATCGCATTTTATTGGACGGAACTGATTTATTTTCAAGTTTGTGAATTAATTTTTGATACGACGTAAATGTGGTATGGATGATTCCATCAGTTTGTAATTTGAATAGTTGTCATGTGAGGTCAACAAAGTGAAATATGCTTTACTGTGAGAAGTGTATATGTAACGAACCATCTAGGGTATATCACAATCTGCAGATGGTTCTCACAATCTGCAGCTCAAAATCTAGGAATATTTCACAATTCCAAGATAGTTTAAACAATCAGCAGGTTGTTCGACCCTAACAATCTGAAAATGCTCACAATCTAGGAATTTGTTTGTCAGGTTATTTAACTTGTTTGTTAAAACTTTGGGGTACAAGGTCGATTCCTAGTGAACGGTTATGATATTTAAGGTACCAACTATTCTTAGTTTGTGAAGGGTTATGATGTTTCATCTAACGACTACAGTGGTCGATTCCTAGATTGTGAGGAGCTTTCAACTCGATTCTCTATCTTATCTACCGATTACAGGGGTCGATTCCTAGATTGTGAAGGCTTCAAATAGTTTTTCTATCTTATCTACAGATAACATTTGTATAGGGATCGATTCCTAGATTGTGAGGAGCTTTCAACTCGTTTCTCTATCTTATCTACAGACTCTAGGAGTCGATTCCTAGATTGTGAAGGCTTCTCAAATAGTTTTTCTATCTTATCTATAGATTAAAGGGGTCGATTCCTAGATTGTGAGGACCTTTCAACTCGTTTCTCTATCTTATCTACCGACCACAGGGGTCGATTCCTAGATTGTGAAGGGTTATGATATTTTATCTACAGACTGTAGGAGTCGATTCCTAGATCTATATTATCTACAGATTACAGGGGTCGATTCCCAGAATGTGAGGACCTTTCAACTTGTTTCTCCATCTTATCTACCGATCACGGGAGTCGATTCCTAGATTGTGAAGGGCTATTATATTTCATCTACAGACTGTAGGAGGCGATTCCTAGATTGTGAAGGCTTCTCAAATAGTTTTTTCTATCTTATCTACAGATTATAGGGGTCGATAATCGGTAGAAGAGATAGAAAGAGTTGCAAACCTTTCACAATTTACATATGAATTCCATTTGTATTAAGGTAGACAGGAAATGAGTTGTATATGCTCACAATCTACATCATATAACTGCAAGGAAACTAATTTCTAGATTGTGATCATTCTTAGATTGTTCAGGTCACACAATCAGCATATTGTTTAAACAATCTAGGAATGGAGAAACATTCCTAGATTGTTTGAACAATCTGCAGATTGTGATGATTCCTAGATTGCACGGAACATATATATGTTTTTCGGAGGAATAACCGTTTCCTTTGTAGACGTTTGCATCGAAACGAGAACAAAACAGTTAGTTTCTGTAGGGTTATCTTTTACTACTTATAACTCATGAACGTCAACTACCTGGGCGTTTTAGGGTACCTTACTTCAAACTAGTAGTCCTGCAAATCTAATAGTGTTAACATAATGCTGACAAATTAAAAACTATTTGTAGTTTTGGAAACTAATCACTTTTCTTGGACTGTCGTGGTTTTATTTGCCTCTGAACTGTGCAGTTTCTTTGAGAATGAATGTTAAGGCTCTGTTTGGACTTTACCTTGTTCACGTTGAAGAAGACTACATCTTACTTAAGGTGTCTATTGTAATGAACACACAGAGGTCATCATGACGCATACCGAGTGCTCACCATGGACATCTGAGCTTTGAGATTTGAAAAAAATCTCGACCGTTTTTCTCAGAAACCGTTTAAGATAGGATAACCAAATTTAGTGTGATGGTTGAGGGCATAAATACCTTGATGGAGTTCGAAAATAAAAGGCATGTGATTATATTTCCCGGATTTATTGCCCTTGTTCCGTTTTTTCGACACTGTTCCAAGTATCTGATAGGGGATAGCTTTTCTCAGAAACTTTTCAAAATCAGAAGGTTTGTGGCTTGAGGGTATCATACATTGAATGATGGAATGAAAATGAGAAGTGCAAACATTTTTATTCTCAAATTATTGCTCTTGTTTCGATTTCTTAGGTCTGGCGGGGGATGTTTATGACTATGTCTTCATGTTTGTATGTTTATCAAATTGATGATAATTCGTGAAATAGCATTTCACAACACAAGCAAATTACCTGGATAACATTCCCGTGCGATAACCTTTAGGGTTTGTTTATGTTAGCTCATGTTTGATTTCTGTTAAGTACTATCACAAGACAAATTACAAGCAACTATTATTCTTTTGCTGTACATGAAAAAGTGTTATACATAGAAAATATTATATTTTATGGTTTTAATAATAAATTTATTGAGAAGTAATAGTTTGGTCAAACTTACAACTTTTTGCATACATGTGTTTCATAACATATTTGCCGGAGGAAGAAACCCACGCTTTGTCTTACTTTGATATCAATAATACTAGTAATTCCCCTGGTAAATACTATTAGTTATCAAAATTAATTGGTTAAAAGGAAATTTGTCATTCCTTAAGGTTTACAATATCAATTCACTTCATCAAAAATAATACAATCTTCTTAAACAGATTTCCACGAAGATCGGTGGCAGTATAAACATTGAAAAAAATTAATGAATCACTGAATATTGAAAATACAGCTCCGGGTAAAACCACCTTGTTCTCTCTATGTTTCCATGACAAATAGTTATCTTGAATTAAATCAACTTAACTGTTCGCTTTGAATTTGAATCAGCAGTTGGTATTAAGTATATATATAATATATATTTCGGCATGTATGCGAGTCGACCACGATGCTTTTCACTTGAAGATAATAGACTCAATCTATATTTAGATTACCTTTTTACAATTTTTTTCAAACAAGATATAATTTTAGAACTTATATCAACATAACAATGGCTCTTTAAGGAGATAGAATAATGTGATGCTCATTGGTACAATCTAAACACGTGGTATGCGTACGATGATACCTATATACTATTGACATCTCGTATATTTGAAGGATGATCAGATGTTGTTGGTTCAGATAATCAAACATATTTTACCAATTTAAAGAATCATGCATTCACATCAAAATTAATACAACGCATTTATAAACTTCCTATGCCATCTGTCAAATTCAGAAATTTATTGAACTTTAGTATGGATCAAGAGAGATGTTCTGTTCAAAACAACTAATAATCGATTTACTGTACGATTAAAGGGCGACTTAAAAACAAGCCAATACTAGAATTTTACCATCGAGTTGACTGCAGTATTTTGTGCAAATGCACTTTCAAATAAATACATTTCAATAACGAACCCAATAAGGTATGAAAACAGTTCTATATCATGCAGTACTACTCTTAAGATTATTTTACAAAGACGTATATATGCCCAGCTTCAGCAATACCGGGTGATTTTACAACTAGTCTTTTAATAACTAAATGTTCGCATTTCTCCTTCTACTATCAACAGAAACCGGTAGACAAATCATAAAAAGCCCTTCTAAAATAAGCATTTACACAATGAAGATAGGTCTATTCGTTTTTCCTACATTTAATTCAAATTACCCAACTGATGTATGTTTGGTATTTAGAAATTAACAAATCTATCATCAGTTCAAAACCGGTGGACTCGATCAAAATTGAACATTCTCCTATCCAATTGAATGTTTGATTTGGATTTGAACAGTGTCGAAACACATCAAAACGCTCTCGTCTTTAAGCTGAGAACACACATTGATTTCCGGTGAAGAGGGGTTAAACATTACAATTTTACGGTTACAATTTGGACTTTGTCTATTTGAAGGAAAGTGTTTCTAAAACTATGTGACCTTTCCTCACCAAATGTGGTAAACTGTCTCCCCCATATCACGCAAATGTGCCTTTTGGGTGTTTGAACCTTCCCAATTAATTTCTTTCTGGGTCCATGGCAACAATTTGGACATTGTCTTTCAGAAGAGTAAAATTGAATTGGGGGAAGGGGAAGACATCTGTTTTTACGAGTAAAACACCTTCTAGTTTTAACATGGGGGTAATTTTTTCAAATGCAGCTAAAGACTTGGGACCTTTTTGAGAAGATATGCATTGACAGTACGAACAGAAAAGTAAATCATGACGAGTTCGTAGGTCACATGGTTTCGCCGCCATATTGATTTTTCGCACTTTTGAAAATGTCCCCGACCCCATGCACCTTTGACAATCATGCATTGGTTTACTCCTTAAAAACGTTAATTCGAAATACTTTTGTCACAGTAACTAAAAGGTGCAAAAAGTGCAAACTTCAAACCCCAATAGCTCAAAAACAAAATAGATAATTTCACAAAACCTTCACCAACATGTTGACAACGACATTTGCAATGTATTGGGCTTTTAGCGATTTTCGGCCGTAATAATAGATTTTTTGCTATTTAAAAAAACGGAAATTTCACGGTTTTCAAAAGTGTTCTTCTAAATCACGGCAACACATACAGCTATGTATGATAGCTCATCTGAAAGCTGCATGAATGGTTAAGAAAGTGTCTTCACAAATTTTGAATTTCATGTTAGAACTCAAATTATCTACCGTTGAAAATGGTATTTTTTAAGCGTTTGCTTTTCGCCTTCATGTTCTTTAGAAACAGTCTGTAAGAAACTGTCTCATGTCAAAGTTACTGACTGCAATCTCACGCAACATTAACAATTTTTTAACATATCATTATCATATAAAAGTTGATAGTTTGGGCTCAATTTTGACAAAGAAACAAATAATTGAACATTTTCGAGGGGTACATGTACTTTCTTTCTGTTCGATCGTAAACCACTGAAGATACCTTTATGTTTAATAGCTCGTTTAATAACTAGAGATAAATTTCAATTATGTATCTGTCATAGTTGACGTATAACAAGTCATATAACATTGTCATTTTTCGAAAATCACCATTTTCGGCGAATTTCAAAGGATCATAACTGTTAAACTGATTCCGACATTGAAACTTCATTAAAACCTACCTTCGAATGAAAATATTAACCGTTTAATCTTATTCATGAGAAACATAATGTAGGGTCCAGTACTGTGTGACCTTTCCATTTCACTTGCAACTTTCTTCAAAAGATGCACAATTACTATAGAATGATGGCTTCATCCATTACGTAGGATTCATTTAGGCGCTGAATGCATTTATCTTCACTTGTGACTATATTATTGAATTCATATTTGTTTTAAGCTACAACGACCATTTTGATGGAATGCATCCTTCTTGAAATGACATTTGTTATTGTAAAGGTGATTGAGTAGTTCATAATTCAATCGAGTTAAATTTTAAAATTCGTATTTGAAGTTATACGTGGAAAGAATTAAGTTCTTGTTCATGTCATTGTTCACTCTTGTGATATCATGTTTATAAATAACGAAAGCCCAGCGACGACTTCTTCGAATTAAGATAAAGGAGTATTGATGTTTCTTCAACTGAATAATGCTGCTCAAAGTATTCAAGATGAAATTTGTTAAAGCGATTATTCAACAAAGAATAAGTGAAGTGGATAATTATCACATTACTGAAGAACCAAAGATGCACAAAGATGACTGCAACATCAAAATTAGTTATTTCTGTGAATTGATGATTTTGAAACCTGAATACTTTAAATCATGCTTTATGGAAAAATACAGTTATAATGATTATTCGTCATTAAGACACTGAGATGTTGAGTGTACTGTAAAAAAGATAATTGAACTATCGATCAATACGACTATTTACAGCCAAAAGTAACACAATTTTCTCTGATTTCTGTCCTGGTCAAAGCGACATTTCAGCATGAAATGCATCTCTGACATTACGACAATCATGACTGGACCAAACAATGACCGCACCATAAAATTCCGTTAGCACAATTTTGTTAGCAAGATTCAGCCAACACGGCTGATGCAACCAAGTGTTACACTCAGATACAAGTAGCCCTTAATGTGGAGTAGAACTGCCCAGCCATTAGAGAATCTACATTTCAATTTTTAACATGAGGAAAATTTTCACAATCCACTTAGAGACTTGAAACATTTTTTAAAAGATGCACAATGTCAATGCAAGTTATAAAGTAAAACATGGCGAATTCGAAAGTCACGTTGTTTAGCCGCCATATTGATTTTGTCACGTTTATAAAAAGAAACCCGACCTCATGCATCTTTACTAATCATCTCCTCTGAAGATATTTACAGCTCGATGCTGAAGCATTTATCTACAGCTGAAGCATTTGTGAATACATGATAGTATTTTTCATTAGCGAACTCTTATTATATTTTTCACAATGACCTTGCAAAGTATGGTGACCTAGGTTCTTAAAAAAAATTTTTTTTTTATTTCTCTAAAGACATACACTTGACTATGCACCAAGTCATACCAGTATTCATATATTCATATATTTATACAATGGTCGATTTAAAAGATTTTGCAAGTGTAAAGACTCATGCTAAAACATGAATAACCGGACAACAGTATCAACACTGTCTGCTTCCTTGGGGCCTCACTGGAAATTTTTAGAATTCTTATACCTCAAAGATATCCATGTTTCTAAGTATTAAGTCATACCAGATCGAGTTGAAATGTATTCTCCGCGTAATGAGAGGTACATCATAAAAGAAGAAAGCCAAACGATATTTACACATATGTTGGAACAACTCATACGAAATATACACAATAGTCGATTTAGAAGAGTTCACAGTTCAAAGATATACACGCTACCAAGTATTAAGTCATACCAGTTCGAGTGAAAATCTATTCTGCGCGATCTGAGAGATACATACTGGAATATATTCAGGGGGTATTTACATAATAGTCGATTTATAGATGCACACAGCTCCAAAACCGGATCCAAATTCAACCCTTTCATTTCAGCTGTGACGTCACCAAGACGACTCGAACACCATCGATACCGTTAAAGCTTTGAAAGTGGATCCAAATCCAACTCCATCGACAAAGCCCAATTCTGACAAGTGTAAATTAAAGATTTGATCAAAAAATCACTTTTGGAACATTATAAAGGATTGATATTTCGTTATACAAGTTTCAAACATTATACGTTCACCAATGATGCCTTTCATTTCGATGTGTAAACAGAGGAAATAGTTTTTTTCTGATCGAATTTTGGAGACTTATTCACAACACCAAAAAAACAAATTTAGGTTAGTAATTATAATGTGTTAATGGTCTATGCATGTAAATGGGATGGGTAGTTTCGGTTCTGCACATGTAAAATGATGTTGTTTGATTCTTATTTGGAATTCGGATAAATATGCAATTATTTGAACTAAAATCAGCACATGTGGATATCTTATGTTAGCACGTATTAAAAGTCATGAAGTATTTCCTTGTCCTTTCCGGAATAAAAATGTTATGATGTCAATTGATTATAGCGATTTTTCAAGGAACGGGAATAGAGGTGATACTCAGTGATTACAACCTAATTGTTAGATGGTAGACGCTTGGCGCGGATCTGGCACTTTGTTATTAATGGAGGACTCCAAGGAGAAAATTGCAAGTGTCTGTCCAATCATTAACATTTCCTCAAATTAAATTTGCAGCAGGGTTTAATTTTATCTCAGGACATACTCAACCAAGCTAGCTCTGCAGCTCACGACACGATATTTCCCTTTAGCATGTCCTACTGTCATTACGGATTTTCAGTTTTACTCACAATATATTTTTCTCCAAAGATGTGTATATTTCAGTCTGTTTTGCATTACTGCTGGTAAAGTTACATTAATCGCAATTTAAAATGTCAGTCACATGAATCTAACACCGTGCAGTTTTAACATTGTATTGAATTCATCTAGGCTTAGGTTAATTTTGTATGATAACATCAAACCGAGCGGATAACAGAACATTGATATGTAGTAATGGCAAAAAAACTCGTGTTTAATATTGAAAACAGGAGAATGTTAAATTTTCCATTTCTGTAGATAAAAGAACACTTGTGTCTTATTCATTACTAACAAAGCGAAGCTTGTGCAGATTTAAATTGTCGTTGTCCTTGGATCAGGACATATCAAATATTAATCGTTTATTCATTTTAAGTCTTGAACAGACGAACAAACAAACCTCCCGGAACCGCTCATACAGCTATACAAATGGCATACGATATTCTTAGCATATCGTATTAGTTATTCATTTTCACATGAAACATAAACATAAAGGTTGAAAAACATAACCGTTACGTTTTGTCCTATATGCTTATAATCGTAAATCCTCCATGACATTTATCTGACAGCAAATATTTTGAGAGCCTCTGTTTAAGTGTTCTTTTATCAGCAAAACATAAAATCATACACCGGCAGTTAATATTTTCGTTATTTGATAACATAAAAATAAATTCTAAAAAACGTGTACTTCTAAATCCTTAGTATAACGTTTCAATGATATTTCCTTCAACTTCAAACATTTCTTCATTATTGAGCTTGAATCTAATAAAACTATGACGTATAAAATCTCAACTATGTGTCTTCGGATATCAAACATATCAACATGCGAAGTTACAAATATCCGAGGCTTGCAAATGATGGATGAGGGTGAGAATTTCGTCAAGTATTAGGAAAAGGATGAAAATATCTTAAACAGTGATCTCGTTGGAGGCCATGTCATTGCGATATCAACTGTGGGAGTCAGTTTTGGATGAAATATAATAGTTATAACCATAGTTTCGGAGTTTTATCGGGAAATAGCAGGACAGTTTGTCCGAGAAGCCCCGGTCCGAGTCCTTTGGCCGAGGAGGTGGTTCGAGGACAATTGGCCTACTATTTGCTGATGCAACGAGGAAACTATGGTATTAACAGACTTACATATCTCACTTAAAACGAGTGAAATAACATGAAAATTAACAGTTTTAAAATATTGTAAAATGCTATAACTTTTTGTGGCCCCTTCTGTAGTGTATGAATGAAGTGTGTAGTACTACCGAAGTTCAGCCTGACCGATTTTAGCGCCAGTTTCTCGCTTGTCAAACTAAATGATGAAAGATTCGTGCAATTTAGGAACATATGGATAATTTGCGACGAAATTTCACAGTTTGTCAGTCTCTTGATTGCTTTGGAAGAATTCAGACGGCTTATTAGTGCCCCTCTGCGAAAATGGAAATTGAAGTTGGTTTCCATATCAATAATAGAGGCGACTGCAACTATTTAAATCAAAGATGTTTGCCATCAGAGTACTTACCTTTGTTCTCCAAGTTATCGAAATAGCTTTAGTTAGTTAGAAGGTTTTAGTAGAGGAAGACATTTATCTGTAATATGAATTATATTCAAAATATTATTATGTTAACATAAACTTGCATACTTATCATAGGTTAATTATGATTAATACGTGTAACTTGCAAACCGTGTTGTAGCCAATGAACAAACACATTTTGATATTTTATCCTTATTCTTATAATATAGATGCAAAACATTACAGATTTAGCACAACTTATAAGACTTGTCTATGGCCAGGCGGTTAGCTTCGCCCACTATTAATACCGATGCATCACTGTAATCACTTATCAAACTAAACGTCAAACTATGAAGTTTATACATGTGGAACGTTTATTAATGTATTCATGAGAGTATACAATGATCACATGACCTGGTGTAGTTCAATTAGAACTCAATAGATCATCTATCTTACATCAGCAGCAGCCCCGTGTGGCACTCATAGAGATGGAACGTGCCTATGGAGAATAGTTGCAAATAATTCCACAACACGTTACAGCTGTGTGACGTCATCGTTTAGGCACACATCACTGCTCAAATCGCTGAAAAGTGAAACTTTCCACCCAACCATTGTTTAACTAACGCCCACAATTCATGTGCTGTCAGAAATCTCATGATTTGTTTTGTTTTCGTTATTGCTTTTCCTTTTGCCGATTAGTTTATATGGTATTTGCATAGGGTACTTTCTTTTCATCTAGATAACTGACAACTTTGTCGTACAACATGAAAATATGTTATCACATGTGTGTTGTTTTGAATATTGAAAACCTGTACTTTAATTATGCTTACAACACATTATCATGTATTTTGAAAACCGTTCATGTAGCATTTAACATGTTTGTTCTTTGACCTTACAAAATATGCTTTATTAATGAAATAGTAATCTATTATTCATCACTGCAAACATTAAATGATATTTTGATAACTTTGACATATACCTTTTAGCCATTATCATTTCTTCTAGAAACATATTTGACAGATTAATAACATAGAGAAAATGGAAAAGTTAATCTTTTGCCAAGAAATTTGAAACCTTTCTTGCAACACATGTACAAGCAATTTGTTTATGACATGTTGACATATTGACGTGAGCCGTTTCATATGCTTGTTTTGTATCGTGCTACACGAAATTCGTCTGGAATGAAAATATAATAAACGATGAAGATTAAAATTTAAATTAGTTTGTTGCATCAGCATTTCCGATTATATTTCATTTGATTTTCATATATGAAAATGTTGATGAAACATATAGAACACATTCCAAGGATATCAGTTTTCGAATTAAAATTATTTCATTTTAATTTCGTTTCAAAATCAAAATATACTGCAAATTGTTATTGCTAAAAATGTACTACTTTGAATTTTCATAATTCAATTTGCCATTTATACATTTCTATTTTAACATACTTAATGTTTCACTCCCTGATAAATTGACGTAATCTGCAATCCATATACACTACTCCTTATCATCTACCATAGCAATAATTGCCATCAGACATAGGTTTTATTAATCTACCTCTGATGTTTTTCTTTGATGGTATCATTAAGTGGAATGTCCTAGAAAGAAGATTTTGAGAAAATAGCCATCAAATCGTCTCCGCTCTCGTAATTCCTTTGATGGTGTCATTTAGTTGTATTTCACAGTAGAAAGACTTGTTGAAAATAACCATCAAATCATCTCTGTCCCTGTAATTTACTTTGAGACATGCAAAACCACATTGACTACTGATAACTACATGGAGATGTATCATTTTATCTCAGTGTGATTTTCAGGTTAATTAGTTTACAATGAAATAGCCGCTACACATACGTAAAACGTAACCATTAATATATTTAGAGATTTATTCCATTGAATTTAATTGAATATTCATGTTAATAAGTTTCAATTGAATTAGTCAGTCACATAAAACATCCACACATTTTCGGTAGACTATTTCAGGAACTTTTGAAGTCAGGCATTCAGCTAATAATGAGCTAAACACGTTTATCAAGTGACTTTAACTACTGCATGTATTACACAGATGAACTTGACACAGGCTGCCTAAACCGTACTTATTTCAAGACAACACTTTTAGGTTTTGACCCACAGGAGAGTGTAATTTGTATCCAGTTATGACGATAACAACGACAGCTTGGCAATCAAACGGCCTTCTTTGTACCTGTTTTAAAAAGATGGTTATATCGTTGATATCGTATTTAGGTTGAATGGTATTCAGTTGACATATTCATGGTTGCATCTGTTAGCATCTGTCATTGCTTCAAATACACTTATGACACAACTTTGAGCTTTATTGCAAATCAATAAACTTCAATGTATTTTTTGAGTCATATTTCAACATTTTCATCTTAACAATTTCCACATCAGGATCTACATATATTTAAAATCCAATCTCGTTGGTAGCTTCTTGAAAAATAATCCGGAAGAATGTCGACTGAAAATAATTATTGATAGTAGTTTTATCGACTATCAGCCAGATGAAATGAATTTCACTATTAAGATTTTATTATAACTAACCTTTTTGAAAGTGCCAATACCTATATTATTTTGGCAGAAATGTCAATTACTTAAAATCCAAATCCCAAATTCCAATCATCACAAACTGGCTCTGTCTTTTTTAATTTGTTGTTTCAATTCGGGTCCTTTCTTCGTATTGGTCATGTCGGTTCCACCTGCTACAATCGATGACAGATCAAAAGTATCAGCCTGTCAGCAATCACTATACTGTGCATGCCACTGACTGTGGAATGAGAACTGTCTTCAGGAAACATATTTTGCCTTGAATAAAATTACTTTATGAGTTAAGGGATACTATTCAACCGACATCTGTGAAAATACTGATTACTTTATCAAAGAGAATGTTCCAGTATTGTAAGATGTATACACAAATATTAATGCTCTGAAGAATCAATCCATCATCGATGCTACTCAATTCTTGAGTCAATTTGCTCAATCGTCATTATTGAGGTTGTCATTTAGGAGATAAACCTACTGTGTTTGAAAATCAGAGACATGTTATACTGGATTGATAGCGAGTAACTTTAAAATTGAAACCGAACGCGCAGCGCACGGGACTCTTTTTGTCGGATACTGATAGTGCGTACAATGGCTAGCGCGCGAGCTCTGACTTACGTTTGAAAAATCCATTGTTGACAATAGCAGCGATTTCGTACAAAAAATATTGTTGTTATACACAAACTTTCCCCCATAGGTTGTCTTTAACTATTAAACCAAAATCCAATATATATGTCATTTATTACGGGAGTTTTAATCGTGTTTTCCCAACATTCACGTTCATACAATAGGGTATCGTTTCTCCTGAATTCTGCATTTTTGGAATAACCCGCTAAGCATATCACGCGACATTCAAAATGGCTGCCGTTTGCCGGTCGCTGTGAATGACGAGCTTGAGGACTTATTTATTAAAATAAAGCGTTACAGGTGATGGTAATTGTCTCATTCGGGTAAGGAATGCACATTCTAGTTAACGACGTAGGGGTGCAGATGATATGACATATGTATTTCTTATTTTGCATCAAAAGGTTACGCTTGGTTTTCAGAAACGGCTGACCATTTCGTCAATGACATTGCGTTTGCTCGCCTTCTCAACTGCATCAAGTTTGTCTTGCTTATCTATCTGATGTAGCTCTAAAACACGCTAAAGAAAAATTAATTTGATTGTATCAGTTATTTTTATTTTGAAGTAGAGCACACCTTAAAATCGGCCGTTTGTACTGATAGATTGTGACGTCACAATGTAGATTTGTCAATACGCGGTGAAGCGGCGCTAAAATCAGAGGAGGTTCAATCCAGAATTGAACACGTTTGATTTTTCTGGAGAACCAATCAGAATCGAGTATCCAGCAATGTCATGGTAGAATTGATATTAAAGGTCAGATGTAATGCAGTGTTTGAAAGAATGACATATTATTATCTACATTTGCATTTTCTATCGAGATCAAATGAGCATAAGACCGAGGCAATATGCACTTTAATTTGATTATGAAGACAACTTTTAACCCAGTTTGAGCATTTTACACAAGAAGGGCGTCAAGTTTATTGAAACATGAATGACCACGTGACCGCGATAGCCTGCATGCGAGGATTTAACTTTCTGGTTGATTATTAGTTACATAGGTTTAATGGGGGTTTAAACATCACAAACCACAGGTTTATGCAATAATGATTCACGTGTCGTCTACAGCATTACCAAGTTATATCTAGTAATCAATGTACATTTGTATATATATAATATATATATTTCTAATGATTGACTTCGCACACTGCTAAATAAATTATCTTATCTTATCTTATATTCTCATGATGCAGAATGATAAGACCTCAGTGAGATCATTGCTGAAGATGCTAATGAAAATTTGATATTTTCAACCATTTCGTTATAATTCTTGAAAAATGATATCAAATGACAATCATTGACAAGCCTGAGATATTTGTAGCTTTAATCAATGCGTGTTGATATAGAGGACACTTGATTGAAATTCTCTTTGGCTTCATTTCTAGACGTCATAGCTTTTGGGAGTTATGTATTTTGGTGACAAACACAAACAACATTCCCAGTGATTTCGGGTGACAATTACAATTTGAATGTTTTCGGGGACAAACCCTTATCGGTTGCAGTGGAATTGTGTTGTGCTATCGTCGATTCATAATTTCTTTACTTGACAATATTGTCTTTATCATTTATGTTGATACCGCTCAACTTTGACAATGCATCTGTTCATGTTCTGTTTTCAAATAAGGAAAGAAGAGAATGAAAATGTAATGATATCAATTGATTAAAGCGAGTTTTTCGAAGAACGGGAATAGAGGTGATAATCAGTGATTACAACTCAATAGTTAGTTGGGAGACGCTTGGCTCCGGATCTGTCAATTTGTTATTAATGAAGGATTCCAAGGAGAAAATTGCAAGTGTCTGTCCAATCATTAACATTCGACAAATTAAATTTGTAGCAAGGTTTAATTTTATCTCAGGAGAGACTCAGCTCTAAGCAGTCATTCAATGTTCACCCAACTAGGTCTGCAGCTCACGATTCGATATTTCTCTTTAGCGTGTCCTCCTGTCATTACTGATTTTCGGTTTAACTTACAATATAGTTCGTTTTTTTATCCAAATATGTGTCTATTTTACGCCCGTTGGAGTCTGTTTTGCATTAATGCAGGAAAATTTATATTAATCGCATTTAAAAATATCAATCATATGTATGTATGTAAGCTCGTGCAGATTTAACACGTCTCTGGATTTGGATCATGGTACATCGATATCTAAATTGTTTATTCCATAAGTCTTGAAATGATGAACAAACAACCTTTTAGGAACTGCTAACACAGCAAACAAACGGCATGCGAGATTCTAAGTATATCGTATTTCATATTCGCTTTCACAATGAAACATAAACATAATAATTGGCAAAAAAAAAACCGTTACCTTTTGTCCAACTGCTTGTAACCTTAAGTGCTCTTTGACATCTATTTGACAGCAAATATTTTGAGAGCCTCTGTTTAAGTGTTCTTTTATCAGCAAAACTTGGTATCATACATTGTCAGTGAATATTTTGTTTATTTGATAATATAAAATATTTATTTTGTAAAGCCCTGAACTCGTAAATCCTAAGTATAACGTTTCAATGGTATGTCCGAAACTTCATCCAATTCATCATTATTGAGCTTGAATGTAATTTGCGGCTCTTGGGTGTATACTATAAAACCCTGTGTACACATACACTTGACGTATTCAATAAAAGTGTAATGATATAATAAATCATAAACATCTGATATGCAATAGGTTCTAAATTGTACGGCTCAAATTTATCATGTTTTTAATTTGGAAAATGTAAACAAAATGTAATGCTAAGTATTTTGAGATGTAAGTTTATCAAATACATGAGGTATTTCAATTTTTGATCGTAGTAAAATCCTAGTTTAATGTTATGGTTATCTAGATATTCATGTTTGAGGTTCGATTGATAATCAGTTTTAATTAACCCTCAAACTGCGTCTGTGCTCCCATCGCGATGACCTATACATAAAACTGAGTAATTAGTTTCAAATACCTTAAATATATTTAGCTGTACAAATTCCGAATCGATCACTTTCACACTTCGAACCGATCAAAGTGCCATCACTTTTAAAATCTTCTCGCAATAAGTACTTCAACGAAAGTTTATGCTGCTGTCATTGTGTTTGCTCCATTCGTCTTTGTCGCAATGTCAGAGATGCATATCATGCTGAAATGTCGTTGTGACCACGACATGAGAAATATGGCAGAAATTACCGCAAGTTATGGAGCTCTGTGCTGTGAAAAATTATGTTGATAACCTAATGCCCAATTTTCTATATATATAATGTTCATTACTGTTACAGCGTAAGAGAACAAACTTAGACTTCATGTAGAGCAATACAGCAGACTCAACATATCGGTGTCTTAATTCCGAATAATCACTGTAACCTCTTTTATGTTTATATCTATAAAATCATGGTTTAAAGTATTCATGTTTCAACACCATTTCACAGAAATTAAAAAAATATTAATTTTGAAGTTGCGATCATCTTTAATTTTGGTTATCAGCAATTTTATAATTAAACATTCCTCAGAGACATTTCACTTCCTCATTGATGACAAACAGCTTTAAAACATTTATTCGTGATTACTTGGATCAGCATTATCCGTTGCTAGACTTTCACTATTTATCATTTATTTAATTATTTATACATGAATAAGAACATTATTGTTTCCAAGAATGCTTCAAATACAGATTTTAGCATGAAATTATATTGATTTATTTACTACTCGATCACCTTTACAACAAAAACGTCTTTTCAAGAAGGATGCTTTCTATCATACAAAATGGTCGTGGTAACTAACCGTCACTCAGGAACAAAACAAGTTTTTTCAGCAATGTTTTTTTTAAGCAAACGGTATTTTTCTACCACTTGGGGATTAGAACAGAATTTGATTTCTGGTCTGGAGACACAGTGTCTTTCAGACATTTTCAGCACCAGTTTGTTGATATCATTCAATCGAAATCAAAATTGAAAATAAGATATAGACGTTATATCACGGTTTCAAGCACATTAGGGGTCATTTCAAATCATCATTAAAATGTTCGTGAGATAAGTCTTTTTAGTTTATTCATTGCAAACATCTAAATATGGACTTTACAGTTAGATAAATACACTTATCCATAACTCTTAATTCATAATATTGATTAAAATTAAGAAACTTGTTCAGAGTGTACATGTATACAAATTGGATATCAGTTGTTTTTTATTCCTGTCACAATTCTACAAATCAATCAATAATAGCATTAGCCAAAATGCAAAATATAAAATAGACATGTCAAAATCCGATGTTTATTGCAAATTGCTACAGCTAAGGAGTCGTTGTTCATGTATTTATGCAATACAACTGCAGTTCATCTACATCTTGTTATAATCATATCATAATTTCAATAATGCATGACTCACATATACTACAAACATGGCCAGAGAAATAAGTTGGAACGATAAGGGACTGTGTTCATACTGTCCACTATAAATTATATTTGAAACATTTATACAACAGTCACACAAACTGCCAATTTACGTGAATGATATCAACCTTTCCGATCGACTTTACCAGATCGAAGCAAACACAATCGCTTACCAAAGATTTCTCATGATTAAAGTTTGAATGTGACAAAATAATGACTCTAAATACGTTCACCACTACACAGAGATGAGTGGCATGAACATTCAACAGTCAGCGTCGGGGTTTCCTTCTCCTGCAATACATATGTGCATACATACAAGATTCACGATACTAATAGATTCAGTAAACTGTTTTCTAAATATAATAATGTCTTATACATGTACATGTAGAATACCAGCCTTATACAGATACACGTCTACATCAACAACAATTCTTATATAAACGGATGTTAAATGCCCTTCTATTCTAGTAGTTTAAAGGTGCATCCATTGTGTTTCATAAAATTTGATTTGACTTTAATACGTTCGAACACACCATATGTGCTGTTTACAATACAAACAAATTCACTAAGCTTGCATATTCATCCCCAATCGCCAAATATATCATAATTACTAGTTTCCAATTAAAATCGAGTAACATCATTATACATGTGCAGAAACCGAAAGTGCATGTCCTATTTACACGCACAGTAGTTATATGACCTATTAAACATTATCAACCCAAATGTTTTATTTTATCTGGTTTAAATAAGATTCCAAAATTACGTTTGACTCATTGGCGCGCGCCACACGCGGTGCATTGTCCGGTTTTCGATCAGAAATCGACACTTTTACCTTCATATCGTCAATATACTAAGTCGGATATCATCAAAATGGTAGTTTTCGGTAACAGTTGGTACTTCTCGATAAATTAAGACCATTTATAAAGTTTGGCATATTTGACCCCAAACAACACAATGGAAGTACCTTTAAAGACATTGTGGACGTTATCCAATGCATGTGTGTACATATATAAATTCTGATGTAAAATATGTGAAATATGTAAAATGTAAACATGGTATAAAGTGTTTTTTTCAAAATTCGTTAAGTGCTATAAAACAATCAGCAGACAAAATTTACTACTCGTTTGGATTTGACTATATGAACAGCACAAACTGTCTAATGTTCTAAACGTTTTTAGAGTTAATTATGGACAGACATGACACACATCCCATGTCTATAGTTCAATTTCTACAATTAAAAACATCTCATTTGGTGTTAAATTTGACATCATATAGTGTACACTGCTTCAAAACGGAGACTGATATATATTTAACAACCAAGATCTAATGGACTAGGTTTTGTATGCAAAGATAACTTTTTTGAAAACGAGTATTTTATGCTGGTTTGTGACTATTACCAAAACTTAGGATGCATGTATTTATTATGTAAATTTGATTCAAATACCACTATTCAAAATTTTAATATGCGGCATGTCAATTGGCATTCAAGATGTTGAAAAAACACGTGACCCATTTAATATATAATGGACTGAATCTTCTGATTCACTCCTACGTCAATAATATCATCATTTGTCTGTATACTTTGTAAAACGTCATTATATGCCATTACTTTATGAGTTATATATGTACACATGTATCGCTCCGAAAATCTGAAATGTAACTTTTGCCTTTGTCCTCAACTTCTAAAGAGATTGATTGATTGAAAACATACTGTACACAAATACACAATGACTGCACATTTATTTAAGGCTTGTCATCATCCTGGCCATTGGATCACTGTATCTTAAGGACTTTAAATGATGTGTGGCAAATTACAAAGGCCATACATTGTTCAAAATGGCTGCAATTGTCCATGTCGGTTCCAATTGGAAGCAAACAATTATAACATTTCTCTCATTACAATGTACTAAATGGCAAGCATACTTTGAAACGTGTTGAAGAATTGAAATCAGCTTGTATGAGCTGATCACCTCATTTCCAGTCTAAATAGGCTAATATTTCAAAATCTAACTCAAAAGAATATATTGTATTAAAAAAAACCGAGGTAATAGAAGTTCGGAATTCTAATAATAACACTTATTTAACAGATCGTATGTCACGTCCCTTCCAGTCTATATCAGCTGATACTTCATAATCAAACTCAAAAGAATTCATTGTATAATAATAACACTTATTTAAACGATCGTATGTTCTTTACTATCGTTTCACTTCCAGGAGCCTTTATCCTTAAACTTGCATGTTTTCCCTCACTATCGTCATTTCGATTTACATGAAAAGTGAATTACAAACCATTCTGTTTAACCATTAAGGCTTCTGCGCATCAAATTGATTAACATAACTTCGCCCTTAAGCGTGCTCAGATCCATATCAAACATTCAATTGGACAGGCGAATAGTCGATGTTGATCGAGTCCATGGTTACTGAACTGATGATGACGGTTTTCCTGATCTCTAAGTATCAAACATACATCATGTGAGTAGTTTGAATTAAATGTAGAAAAACCGAATGGACCTATGCAGCTGTTTTTTTTAGAACGGCTTTTTTCGAGTGGACTCCCAGTTACTATTACTAAACTCATGGGAAATAAGAGAAAAGCGAAAATTAATACTGAACCAGTACTGCTGTCAAATCGCCGGTTATTTCTTAAGCAAGGACAATATAATTATTTCTTTAGAGTAGTACTGCATGATACATACTAGTAATACTGCGTATCATTCCTTTCTCTGGTCGTTATTGAAATGGTGTTATTTGAAAGTGCATCTACACCAAAACTAAACCTATGTTAAAGTAACAAAACAAGGTTCAATCCTAATCATATTAGCTGTATGTACAGCTGCTGAACACAAATTTGTTACATTCACAACACTCGTAACATTTGTGTCATTATTTTCCACAAAACTTATAAACGTAGTGTTTTCTTCTCATTATAAGGTAGTCAAATCATTGTAAATGCAAATGAAGTTAGTAAAATTGTTGATATTATGCATATATTAAGTTAGATTATGGTTGCACTGAAATTAGTGCTAAAGTTGCAAATATGAATACTGCAGGTATCATCAGTTGGTCTCGGTGAGTTCATTCTTGTTTTGCATATCAACTTTAAAATGTTTTGAAACATAACTTTTGCATATTTCTTCAACACATACATTGCTTTTGAATAAAGTATGTACATTATTTAATCCAATGTGAAGGTTTAAACATTTACACAGGTTCTGAAAAATGTTTCAAAACTTGTTGCCCGTTATCTCTACTAATTAATATTGAAAATGAATAATGTATCTGCTTTCATTGGCATGATTGTCTCAGACAACTGGTAATAAACCTATATCATGCAGTGAATATGTTAAAGTGACGAAATGCGATGTTTAATGAAATAACATGGATTGCCAACGTCAGGCATACCGGAATGGAAGGGATACCAGTTCAAAAGTAATGACCGAAATATACATGTGCATGGTCAACAATTATGGTGTGAATAAGTTGATTTAAAAATTTCATGTTACAGAACATGTTATCCTGCAGGAATATCTTGCAGACAACGAAACACAACTAAAGGAGAAGAGAGATTGACACGAAATTAGTGTATGAGAACAGAGTCTCAACTCTCAACATTATGAGGAGTATTGTGCAGAAAAGGGTTGATTTGTGGATCAGCTACATGACTATCTCCGGGCATGTTCAACAATTTGGGTTTAAATGCTAGGTCCTCGTGCAAAAAACTCATTTTGAATGACTGGAGAGAAAACTAAGAAGAAATTGGAGAAGAGCATACAGATTTTACTGGGAGCCAAATTTGGACCATGTTCCTTTCGCTGACAAATCTATTTTCACATGTTTTAGTAATATTCGTAAGATGTAAGTAAGGCGTCTTCAAAGTAAGAGATACCGAAATTATTGCCCAGAGGTGACTGCAAAACACCAATCCCCAAGTCCATTTTTGGGGATATTGTCAGCAAATTGTTGCTGGAATCTTAAACGGTGGTTGGTATTCTGTAATTCCCAGAAATATCACAATTGGATCATTAACGACTTAAAACATCATAAGAATGTCTTGTATTTCTGATTAAAAAATCAGATTTCTGCAAAATAAAATCTATTCCTCAATTTTTTAAGAGTGGTCATTTATTTTGGGCTGTTCTGAACATACCATAATTGGAATACCTTTGGCTTTCCCAAAACATTGACCCTATTTGGACTCTCTGGGACATTATTGGTAACGCAACTGCTAAAGGATTGCCTATTTCAAGCCAGGAGCTTTGAAAGTAAATCAATTTTTTTCTAAAAAGATACATGTCGCAGTTTCAAGGAATTCACGTCTAAACCAATACAGGTACTGAGAAAAACAAAAAAATATTAATATTCCTGAGCGGATGTACTTTCTTTTGATACAAAATAGTGCTACAATACAAATTTAGAAAAATTGTTATTTGTGTATTAAGTCTCAAACGTCATGTAAACATAGCAATGTAACAAACTTTTGTTCAGCAGCTGTACACAAAGGACTGTAAACATTGTATTTTATCATCTGAACCAACAACAAAACCTCCAAATATACGAGATATCATTATTATATGGGCGTTTAGGTAAACATATAATGTGTTTAGCTAGTAGCACTGGTCCTCCAACTAAAATATTCCTTTAAAAAGCCATTTTGTCTTTGTTTTTGTTTTATTTGTTCGACCCAACATATGCGGAGAAATCACACTAATTAAAAAGGGTGTTTTCCAGTCTAAAATAGATACAGGTATATTGTCTTCAAGCGAAAAGCATTTTGGTTGATTTGCACACGGAAATGGGAAATTAATAGATTTTTGAGGTATATATTTAGACCATTCAGATATTGAAATAGCCGTTTTACGAAATTCGGTGTTTCGCTTGAAGCATATTTTAAAGGGATTAAAAGCGAAATAACTATCACATTTCCCGCTAGACAAACGTTCCAACAGTCACCTCTATATCAGTTATTAAAGTATTACGAATTCCCGGATAGATAAATCTGCCTTTGTTGACTTGGTTAATATAAGGATGTATTATGGAAGACAATGTCAGCAACTATTCAACCTTATGCTGTTTATAGATTGCAACATGTATTAGCACGTGCACACCTGCGTCAGAGACAGAACTGCATAATAATAATTTATGACATTTATATAGCGCTCTTATGTTCATTTTGTGGTCTCAAGACGCTCATATATAAATGTTATGAGACACAGTCTTGGAACATGAACTTAGATGTTCATACATGAGGTTTAGACAGGGTAGAATTAATTCATTAGAGGAATAAATATGTCCATATGCAGGCTATTGCGCATTATATAAGTGCATTATTGCGTTCATAATAAAACTATTTACGTCATACACATTGTCCGTACTCTGGATATGTTTCAGATTATTATTACTCCTCTCCTCATTTCAAGGTAATTTATCTATCATGATATGTTAAGGGTCTCTGTATGGTTCCATGATATATAGTTTCCAGAAATAACCTTAGATGATTGATAGCTAGTTGACCTGAACAAAAGTATTCCTATAAATAAACACCCATTGTAAGTGACGTTGCGGATGGTAGTCGCACTTTAAACGGCCATTTTGTTAAACTGTAATCTTGCTCCCGAAATGTATGTTATGTAACACCAAATGCTGATTCAAATTCTATATTGTCGGAAGTTATATGAAGTAAATGTTAGAAAAAGTTCATTTAATTCTAAAAAAGAATATATCATGGTGGTTGTACACAATTTACAAATGTTCAGTTATTCTTACATTTCCATGTTTATTTTGTCGCCCGTTTTCTTTGGAATCTCTTTTAGTAGATCTGAATGTGTTTTTTTTCCAGTTTAGTGAATTGATATTGTAAGCCATGAGGGATGACATATTAATTTTTAACAATTTATATAACTTAACATAATCAGAGGAAATATTAATATTATTTATATCAAAGGAAGACAAAGCGTGGGTGTGGTATCCTTAAAATCAGAACGACACGTCCCCTCCGGCAAATATGTTATGAAATACATGTTTACGAAAAATAAGTTTGACAAAACTAATACCTTTCATTGCATTTATAATTGAAGCCATTAACTTTGTAATGTTTTTTTAATAATATGTTTACCGTTATTTCTATACCGCGAAAGAATAATAGTTGCTTAGAATATTTACCTTATGACATTACGTAACATATGTCAAATGTATTTAACATAAACAAACCCTAATGGTTATCCCACGGGAATATTATACAGCTGATTATCTAATTTAGCTAATAAACGTTTACTAAGATTCAAATAGATCTCAAATTTTAATACATGAAATATATATATTAGATGAAATCAAGTTGTAGTATGGTTTCTTTCGATCACCTCAAATAAAATATAAACAAAAAGGAAAATAAAATATAGTCACAAGTGACGATAAAAGGATTCAGCGCATAAATGAATGAAAGTAATGAATGAAGCCACCCTTCAAGTGAAAATGCACATCTTTTGAAGAAAGTTGCAAGTCTCTAACATGTCTGTAGGATTATCGGGACCCAAATTTCCAATGTCAAAATGGCATAATTTTCCAGAAAATTAAACTGGCGACTAAACCACGTAACCTACCAAGTCGCCATGATTTACTTTATTGCTAGCATGGTTATTGCGCATCTTTTAAAAGAAGTGACAACTCTCTATCTGCATTTGGAAAGTTTTTCCCTTGTTAAAAATACATTGCAAGTCTCGAAGTGAAAATGAAAACATCACATATTAAAAGATCCCTACATTATATTTCTCATGATTAAGATAAAACGGTTAATATGTTCAAAGTAAGGTGAAACATGGAAGCTGTTGTACTTTAATTTCCACTTAAGTAGATGTTATCATCATTCAGATTGCATACATAATTAATGCGTTATGTTCTGAATATTCAGGAAAATACTCCAAAATGTTTATTTTCGGACCCATAGACCGATGTTTGAAGCTTAACTATTAACTTTTTGATGAAAGGGTTCAACATAAAAGTTTTTGTTCTTGTAATTGTGCATACGTAGGTGCAAATAAAGTTTCATTATCGGAATTGGTTAAACAGATGTGAACCTTTGAAATTCGCTGAAAATGGCGATTTTCGAAAAATGACAATGTTCTATGACTTGTCATACGGAAACTATGACAGATACATGTATGTAATTTATCATTATTCATAAATAACATCTCCACATCAATATGAGCTATTAAACATAACGATATATTCAGTAGTTTACGATCGTAAAATCTCCAAAGAAGGTACCCCTCGAAAATTCTCAAAATCACAAAATTGCAATTATTTGTTTTTTTTTGTCCAAATTGAACCCAAACTATCAACTTTTATAAGATCATGTAATGTTAGGGAGTTGTTAAGCTCGTTATAAGGAAGAGATTGCAGTCAATAACATTGACATAAGTCAGTTTTTTACAGACTTTTACAGTTTTGTATGCCCCTTTGAATATGAAGGCGAAAAGCGAACATTTTAAAAAATGACCATATTCAAGGGCAGATAATTTTAGATCTAAGATGAAATTGAAAAGTTTGTTAAAGAGACTTTGTTGACCATTTATTCAGCTTCCAGATGAACTATCACATATAGCTGTATATGTTGCCGTGATTTAGAAGAATATTTTTAAAGTCGCACAACCTCAAAATCGCGAAATTTCAGTACATTTTCAGTTTTTGCCAAATTATGACAAAGAATGACTGTTCGCGAGCGATTTTACTCTTTGATTATAAGGACCATAATGTTGTCTTAACCTCCTGAAAAAATTATGAAATTCGACTGGTAGGTTTTTGAGTTATGTCTCTTTGAAGTTTGCGCTTTTTTCAAAATCCACCAACTTTGAGTGTTCACTGTGCAAAAAGTATTGGGAGTACGCTCTTGAAAAGACACACCATTCATTCACCAATACCTCAGCTGCATACATATATAAGTTTTAGCGTCGTGGTGCAAGTATCTCCAGAGAAGAAGATTGTCAAAGGTGCATGGGGTCGGGAAATTTTCAAAATTGGGAAAAAACAATATGGCGGCGAAACCACGTGACCTACGAAATCGTCATAATTTACTTTTCTGCTCTCATTGTCAATGCGCATCTTTAAAAAAAAGGTCGCAAGTCTCTAGCTGCATTGTGAAAATTTTGCCCATGTTAAAATTCGAAATTTAGAATCGAACTGGACCTTTAACGGCTTGTTCGATTGGGCCCAAAAGAAGCGGCATAAAACTAAACAGTAAGGGCTATCATTCTGCAAAATTTGGTTGATATAGCTGCATTCCTTCTGGTAGAAGTGCTGGGGACAAAATCCGTGGAAGAATAATAATAAAACACGCCAATCTCAATAAGGATTCAGCACTTTAGTTTAGTGCTGAATCCTTAATAAATTGGTCATAAACCCGAATTATGAAAACCTACGAGACGTTTACTAACCATCAATTCTTTAAAAATGTGTGAGTAGGACAAAATTTAAGTGGAATGGAAAAACGGAGTGAAAAGAAACCATTTTGGGGTTCCTTGTGTTATTGATGCTTTAGTCCGTACTGCTCCTTCACCTTACGAGTGCAGAGTATAATGTAACTCCAAGTGGCATACGTGATGTAATCATAAAGTTTTATGGTTGGTTGAAGTATCACAGGTAATAGCGCGGAATAGTGTTTGTCCTACAATTAGATACCAAGCGAAATGTATCCTCGAAACATAAGTTTGGTATTATATAACATATTTGAATATATTTTCAATTTATTTTTTATTCATTTAATTTCGTGAAACTTTAGTCATATTAATGTTTACTATCCATTAACTTGAATTACATTTGTTGGACAACAAATGCAAAAAGCCTATGTGAGATATCATTTTTTTATCACTTTATTTCTTTTTCTCAGTGTACAGCATTTTTCATTTTTATTACATAGTTAACACAATATGTGATACAAAACATTTGACAAACAAATTCTTTACTTGAATAGATTGTGGCAGGATGACCAGAAATGAATCAAATTAATCGTATTTGCACTGTGAATAAGCGTTGGATTTAGGTAATTGGTAATTTAATCTTAATATCGGTTTCACACCGCTCATAGACGGTATATATATTATGTTTGCCAATTTGCAATGGTAGATGTATTCTTTTGTTAACGTAATGATGAAATTTAGAACATTATTTCTCCTTTCTATGAATTCCAGAATGACCGTATCTGCGTTGAGGTTTAGACAGATCATCTCTTGATATATCTGCATTCATCTAAAAGATGGATAATTGATTCTATTTCAACATTGCAATATGTACAAAGTGGTGTTTCTATTAGTTTGAATTTATTTGTCGTAAGGATTCTATGGGGAACACGATATTGGAACCACCTATGCTTGATGCTATACGATGCTTGGAAAGGTATAGAATTGTATGTCTTTCACATATCTGGTGTAATTTCTATTTTTAATTCTTTTTCCCATTTAATTTTATAATTTTGCTTTTGAGTTCCATATAGTATTTCCAAGTTAGGAGGGATAAAGGGTACATTTTTCTGTTTGTTAATTGTTTGCAAACACCCTTTGTAATAAGATTTCATTGAGGATATTAATCATGCGTGTTCTAGAAAGTTTGTTTTAACTCCGTACAATTGTACGAATTCATTATACGATAGAAATGTATTATCATATTTTATATACTCGATATTAAATTGTAGGTAGTGGTCATAAATTACTGGTTTAGTTTCGAAGGTTATGTTATCATTTGCCCAAATATATTGTCTACTAAGTTGGTCATGATTAAATTGAATGTTCTCTTGCAACTCGGACCAGGCATCAAATACATCTTTCCAGAATGGGCTAATGACTTTAGGAATATATTGCGTCCTAAGATAAGTTGGTCCCATTTCAACGGGGGTTAACATACTAAGGTTTCATTTGACGTAAATAAAAGATGTTTAAGTTTGAATCCTGTACATATAATCTTCTGATCCATGATATTTTCGGGGACTTTATTGTTTCAAGTAAAGCGGGCATTTTCAAACCACCTTCCTGGTACGTTTGTATCATTAAGCATCGTTTTATTTTGTCAGGTTTGCCTTTCCAAATGAAGGAGTAACATTGCAGATTTGTTATTGTTTCTAGTCTTGGGTTCGCAAGGGAAGTGAAAAGATGATTAAGCTTTGGTAATATTAGACCTTTTAGAATACTTATTCTTCCCAAAGGTGTATGGTCTCTCGAAGACCAAAGCTTCATTTCTCTTTTCAATTGCCTTTAGCTTATCTTCGTAGTCTTTCTTTCTTTTTGTGAGATGAATATTTTATCGTGTGGCCTCTTATATTGCATAGTAGTGTTTCGAAAAAAAGTTGTTCACTTATCTTTATGACTTTTTATTATTTTTTTATCTCCATCCTGGTCTCGACAGTTGTATTTTTCAACAGTATCTTTAATAATACTTTTTACTTCGTTCACGTAATCTGGATCGTGCAACAGACTGTTGTTAAATTTCCAGGAGCCTTTTCCTTTTTCAAGTGATGTGAACGCAATCTGTATAGATATTATAGAATGGTCCGATCTCTAACTTGGCTCTATTTTCGAAGTAACGACTGACTTTTCTACTAACGAGAAAGAAGTCTAGGGGTGCTTATTTCAGTGGTTTTGGTTTCCCCATGTATATCTTTTTACATCTAGATTGGATTCGCGCCATGGATCATATAAATTCAGTTCATCTATCATATCAAAAACAGCTTCCTTTGATTTGGGGTTATTGATGTGTAAATAGTTGAAAGTATCTTTTGATTGATCCTGGACTAGGTTAAAGTCTCCGCAAATGATATTTGTTTCAGTATCCAGATTTTGTATTTTTGTTTTTATTTCATGATAAAATTCTGGTGTGTCTACATTCGGACCATAAACACTTGTAATACTTAGTATCTCTTTCTCTGATTTTATCTTAAGTATTAAGAAGTTACCATTGTCGTTATCTTTTATTTCTTTGAGAATTTCAAATTTCATTGTAAAAGAACTGACACGAGCCTCTGATGCGCTCCATTCTAATTTGATATTCTGTTCAATATTACTAGTGTAAGTGTTACTAAGTGTGTCACCTGGAAACAGCAGGTTATAACTTTTCTTGTTTTCATATTTTCAAATACATCGATTCTCTTTTTCTCATTGTTTAGACCTTGACACTTTGCAGAGTATATATCGAGCCTATGCGGCATGTCGATACATTTACAGTGTAAGTCAAATAGCATGAATCTAATGAATTAGGTTGATAACCATGATATAGCTGACCCATTTTTTGTGTGTCACAGAAATATCTTCTTAGAAATGAAAGTGAATACAAAGTGATAACGACCATAAATATAAACAAATAAAAGGGAGACACACTGCCTTCCGTCATTTGTTCAATGAAACAGAAAGGTAGTGATTGGCCTCCCGTAGGAAAGTCAAATATTAATGAATGAAAATATCAAGTCTGCCCTTTAATTAATTAAACTTAAAGTACACAGCTGAATGCAACGCCGTTACTGTGGTCGTCACCAGCTATAACCTTGTTTCGTTATTTAGACGAACCAAGACGGCAAGTGTTCATCACAAATTAACATATGAACTAGTAATAGTAACAAAGTAAAGACACACTCACTGGATAGTGTCCAAATATTCCAAAACGAATGTCCTCATACTATAGAACAATTCACACATAAAAATCCCGAGAATGAATACACCAACATTATCATGTAACTAAACACGACCAACGTGGTGAGCTGCACGTGCTTTCCGTTTTCGCTGAAATGCTATTTGAATGTAAACTGATTATGTCAAACTTAGAGTTAATGCTCACAAAAACGATTTAAAAAAATAACATGTAAGTATGTGAGATATCATGCATCATCATTCCACAAGCGATCAGTATCTTTGAGCTGATAAGCTGATAACATTAATTATGAAAAGATTGAAAATCTTCGATTCATTGTCGGCTCATTCGTATTTATCAGTTCAGATGACATGCCTGTTGTCCCTTGATAACAGTTAGCACAAAATGTTGCACATGAAAAGACGTGTAATATTTGAGCGAGATATTATAGTACGTTCAATCTGTTTTGTTTTTGCATACATTCAGTAAGAACAAATGTATCTTATCTTGCAATTAACTAAAGTATTACCCATTAGGAAGTCAATAATTTAGAAAATAATTTTTAATGATTTCAATTTTCATTTTAAATCCTCAATGTCTTACAAATTAAATATTGCCTTACAATGTAATTACCCCCAAAATAAGTAAACTGATATCATATAATATATTATTTGTGCACGGGAGAGCTTTACCAATCCTTTCAGTTACTTGAGTAAAATATTGTTGTAACTTGTAACGAGGTCCACACTGTTATTGTTATAGCTTCGTATTTGTCTTCGTGACTTATTCTGATCTCATGCAAGCACCTAAATCCTAGACTAAGGCATCCTCCCTGGCATTTGCCATCATTAATCTGTATTTAGTCCAAGCAGTAGTCTTGTAAAGGTCATTGGCACTTGACGGTTATCTTGTGACTTATTAGGAAGCAGGTCAGGCAAATGAAAGCTAATATGGTCCATTATTGACTTAACCTACATATAAACATTGAGGAAGTCATTAAATCATTGAAGACATAAAGTTCTCTTTTCATTATTCTACCTATCGGTAGTTAATTGCAAAATATCAAAGGATTGCATGTTTACGTGCGAAATGTCTTATTCTGAAAGAAAGCTCGTTATTGATAGAACACAAAGAAAACAAAAACATATTCCTGGATAACAGGCAAGTTGAGGTGGTCATGACACCTAAGACATGACACCAGACAATGATTGATTCTTGTGTTATTCGTTTCCTGCTATATATGTTGTTATTGAGTTGAAAGGACTCAGCAATGTTAATTATAAACGGTGGCTATTCATCACGTTTTGCACAAGAATATGGCTGATGTAAACTTCACGTGCGATTGAGAAGACAGGTTGACACTATAAGTATTTCATGTCACTCATGTCTCTGTGTGGGACAGGGATTCGCCCTTAAAACACTCATTTTATCCAAAAGCGGGTTATCCGGCCATGCAAAAAGCCGCGCCCATTGTTTTTTGTTTTTTATCTTAAATGATAGCAGTCGACTGGGCCTTGCACAGGACCACGAGCCACCATGAACGACAGGTTGATTCAATAAGGGATTCTTGCTTTTGGAAGGGAAAAGTTAAATACATATAAGATACAATCACACCCTTGCCATGTTTTATGCTATTAAAGGGGCAATAGCACCTTTTTTCAAATTTTATTTTTTAAAATTTCCCATTTATAATGATAGTTTGTGTCATTTATATTGACTTTAGAGGGTAAAACATCTCATTACACACACCAATTTTTCTGAGTAGAAATAACGGTGTTGTGTTTAAAGCAAACATTGCATGGCGGCCATTTTATTGTGAACACATTTTATTATTTCGAATGACAAAAACCATTTCATTAAAAAAAACTAGACACCACATATTTATAACAAAAACGGAATAAACCAATCACTTGGCACTTGGCAATAATTAAGAAAGTGATTTCATATTGTGTTATAAACGGTTTGAAAGGTGCAAGTTAAACTCGTATAAATGGCGGAGCTTGTCGACGGCATTTGTACTACAGTTAAACTTGAAAACCCTTGCCCATTCCAATCGACCAGTGACCAAAACCACTTTGCACGTCTCTGTGAGCCAAAGTACCAAAGACTTGCCACTCTTCGTTTCTCCAATGGCCCAATATCCTCAAGCATCAAGTGAAGTAAAGCACTCATTTCACGTTCAGCTTACCAGAGCTGATATACCCTGGGGGTTTATGGTATGGTTTAAACATATTTTATTCAATATAGAATGTGATTTGGTAAACAAGCAAAATGTTGCTTATATCAATACCTTACCAGTACATGTAATGAACACCATCTTCATTGTGGTATCCACAAGCGCATTCGGGATTGTTAGATATGTGTCTATTTACTTTATCAGCATTCAAGTCGCTACAGTTGAGCTTGAGCCTACAGTGTATGAATCGACTACCGTAATTCAGATCAATTCAGCAATGATTTGAATTCTCCGATAGAGTTTGCTTGCACGAAGTTGTCAGGTAATGAATTCCACAGTTTAATTGTATCAGGTAGGAACGACTGATCATATATTCTAGTTCTACATTTAATTATCTGCAATTTCGTTTTGTTTCGGAGATTGTATTCATTATTTTTCAGACAGACAGATTTCGGAACAAGATCGCTGAGGTAGTCCGGCGCGAGATCATTTTTCCTCTTGTAAAAGTAGAGCCATGGGCGCTATTGCTCATCAGGATTTACTATCTAAAGTTGAATATTTAAGTTATTTAAGTTAGTTAAGTTATTGTTTTCAAGCAAAAGATAGGTTCTTAGATCATGACCACTGTGACCCCATTTGGGGTCACACAATCTACTATTTAGAATCCCCATTGGCCAAGGAGTCTGCACACAACTTTTCAGCTCTCTAGACCTTTTGTAACTGGAGAAGAAGATGAAAATAGGTTTTAAGGATGTGACCCCTGTGACCCCATTTGGGGTCACGGGGTCACGAAATGTACAATTTAGAATCCCAATTGGCCAAGGAGTCTGCACACAACTTTTCAGCTCTCTAGACCTTTTGGAACTGGAGAAGAAGATGAAAATAGGTTTTTAAGGTTGTGAAACCTGTGACCCCATTTGGGGTCATGGGGTCTCGAAATGTACAATTTAGAATCCCCATTGGCCAAGAAGGAGTCTGCACATACAATTTCAGCTCTTTGGAGTCATTGATTCTGGAGAAGAAGTCGAAAAAGCGAAAAGTTTACGGACGGATGGACGGATGGACGGCCGGACGCCGGACATCATGCCATGCAATAAGCCAATCGGGCCTTTCAGGCCTGATGAGCTAAAAATGTATTAATTTGATATGGCGTCTTCTTTTAATGGTTTAAACTTTGTTTCAAAATAAAGCTTATGATGACTTATGGCGTGAACAGCCGCGCATATTGTATGAGTGCATCTAAATGTAATCGCTCAAGAATAAGAGATTGATAAATTGTACAATTATCCCAAACATGACAAGAATAGTCGAATATCAGTAAAACAAAAGATTTGTACATGGTTTCTAACGTTTTTCTGGAGAGACGATACTTAAAATTCGGAGACCATTTATCATTGGACTTACTTCTTAACAATATCTTCAATGTGTTTTTCCATGCGCAGTCACTTTGAATAATTATACCTAGATGTTTATTACAACATGTCTTTGACTGAGAGAGAAAATTTATTCATTTAATAGTTTCACCTGAAACCAAGCTCCATCTGCATCTTGATCACATTTCACATGACATAATTTCAATATCATTATGAACAAGTTCGAACAAGTGTGCCTGTGGAAAAAGCCAATGAACGTTTGAAATCAATGTATTTCTTTATATATCAAATGTGTCTCCCAAGTGAAAGCTAAGCAGCCAATGTCATCATTTCAGCAATGAATTTATCACGAGAGTTCACATGACAAAGGAAGAAATTATGGAAATGAAATGACTATATCTACTGCGGGATAACGTTCACGGGAGAGGTTGTTTTGGTCGATGTTCGAGTTTGAAGCGTTATTTAAGTTATCTTAGGGGTGACATATATTGAAAACCAGCCGGGTTTTGCGGAGAAATGTATAGTTGACAAGTACGTTCATTCATTTGTGAATGTCACCAAGTCTTAGGTTAACTTGGCTAACCTTGAAAAACGGCTGCTCTTGCTCCTTTACTCGATGTTATATAGGAGGTAGGTTTTTAAACCTACGTTTTACCTACGTTTTAATTACGATATCGAGTTCCTGTGTATTTATAGTATTTGTATTTGTAGTATTTATACAGCAGACTGTTAAAATAAGTTGCTTAAACTAATTTAATAGTTCTTCGTTCCTTAATACTGATTCAATATGTTAATGGCAATGTATTCTTTGCATCAACCTGACAATATGATTTATCTCAATTAATTCTACAGAGTACAGAATGGACATAGCATGACGATGAAGAGAATAAGAAAGAAAGAGATAATAGAAAAATAGATGGATAACGACTCGGTTATTCATGATATGCGACCTTGCATCAAACGACACAAGAAATTGTGTCTGAACGTCGCATATAATAAATAATGTAGCTGTTATCCATCTATTTTCCTATCATTTTGCCATTCCAAGTTCCTTAATGTCACCCAAAGAAGGTAACAGCGTGGCACCAATTCTTTTATTAAGTCTTCATCATTATATTATATTATATCATTAAAAGTATGCTATTCATATTTTGAAACATAACCGATAACAAAACAGTAAAACTCATTAATTGAGTGTACAGAGGTATATTAGAAGCACGTGCACAGTAGTAAAAGGAACACTGTAAGATCCCAACTAATAGCCTATATAACTGACACGTCTGAGGACTAACTAAAACATGTCTAGAAATAAACCAAAGTATACAAATATTCTGAGCGTGCATGCTTTGAAGTATTTTCACATTAGGTTGATGGTGAAATATCGACTTTTCACAAGAAACATCTCTGTTTACTTACACAATCAATAAAATAGAAAATAGGAAAGATAAAATATCTTGTTAGTTGTATAAATAAGTTAAGTATCCCCTCTGAATGTCAATATACATGACATAAACTGAAGAGATGTTGTCTACTGATTCTTCTCAACATATTTTAAGTAAGGTTTAGTTAGTGTATACACACTGCTTGGAAACGGCATTATTTATATAGAACATCATACTTGTTCATTTTGATCGTTTATACTTCAGCTTCAGCTAAAAAGGATGAGGTGTCACCACATAGTAACAGCGATATATCTTTTAAATGCACTAGTCCCTGTTCATCATTAGCCAAAGTCGTTATAACCTTGATAATACCATTTTAAGGACTGTAACGGCAACCATGAAATTTCATTATCCAGGCGGTTTGTAATATCGTGGGATATAATCGTCGCCATGTCCGTATGTCTGTCCGTCAATATTTCCGTCATTCATTATTTCGTTTCCGGTATATATCCGGTGTAAATTATCAACCAACTAAAGTGATGCCTTTTAATATTTTCAGATATCAAAAACAATATTTTCATAGAAAAGTGTTACATTTGGACTTTCTTCAGAGAAAGGTTAATTTCCGAAACACAGCTCCAAAACTATTCATCATATCTTCCTCAAACATCGCATATGTATTACACACTAACTGAAGTGGTGATATTTTAAGATTTCTGCATTTTTTTGTTTTTTTCGTTTCCATGGAAACTTGTTGAATTTTGACTTTGTTCGTTTCCTGAGCACAGCTCAAAAACTTTATATTAATATCTTCCTGAAACTTTGCATATGTCTTGCCCACTAATTGAAGTTGTGGCTTTTCATATTTTCTGATTTAAGTTTATATAAGTTAATGTAACTTTCGATAGTAAAAAAATCTCATTACATGACCCGATATGCTGTTTCCATAAGAAACCAATTACGAATTGTAAGAAAAGGGCGCAACTTGTACAGGGAATTTTTGTTGTTAAATTATTCACTGTGAGACGTAGATATGCAGGTCATACAGCAACACGATTGACCATTCCATCATGGTCCCATAAGTAAAACTCTACTCGGAGTGTTTAGGAAATGGACTCTCCTCGAACCATGTACATTCGTTTTAAAACAGATAATCAAGGTATCTGTAAAGGATGACGTCATGGTTTACGTGGATGAGAATTTATTTGAGCTAGACCAAGCATCACACAAAGAAAATCGAAACACAAAATTGAAACACAAACATGTAGTCTAAGACACAAAATACCCTACACCTAACAAGAAAACAAAACAATTAACTTACGATTACGCTGGCATGCCTTGAAACACACAATACACAAGAATTATGAACACAGTTCATTCACATGACATCCTTTGAGTCACAATGATATTCAGCAGTCAACAATTCACGATGACCTTTCATGGTCGAGAGGACATCAGAATTGCACAATGTCACAGAGTCATGATGCCACACTACTACACGTAACATGTCCCCAATTTACAGTCTACAATGTATACAGGTTACCCCCTCAAGCAAGATAACATGACAGTCTGCAGCTCACTGGTACAGCCTTTCCATCTACACTGCACCCTATGATCTCACAAACACTTTGACACTTTTATACTGTCTGTACATGCCTCACACACAATATGTGCTCCCCTCCGAGGGTAAGGTATTCACTTGCTCTCACCTAAAGGCTGGGTTCTACTGGAGATGCACAGTATTGTGACCATTGGACTAACCATCCTGACAGATGTCACATGCACTGTGCATGACAAATGTAATTGCAGTAGTTTAATGTGCTGACGCTAGAGAGTCTCAATGTGTACTTAAACGTGAACATGACCCCAAATCAAAGGTTACATCAAATCAAATTTAAAAGAAAATAATTCAAATACTCTAGTAAGAAGATATAGAATAGGTATGAGATTCAATAGAGGATTTTAAAATGACATCTTCAGTAAGCAACGAAATTAATCCCATACATTGTTCATGCCATTTTGTTTAAATAAATAATTAATTAATGGCCTTTCCAGTTATCATTCATCCTCGGTTATCATGGTTTTATATATGCTCCGTTACGCTCCACTATATCACCCATGGGAAACCTTATCAGAGAAATCTGTTCTCAAGTTACCCGCCCTTGGCCGGCGTGACGAAGTCAGTAACCAAAGAAAATGCTCAATGGGATAAGACGGACATTGTTATAAAACCATGGCTAACCGAGGATGGTTACCATGCGAAATGTGTCATTTTCTAAAATGAACATTGGATAAAAATCCAGTTATGAGATGGCTTCTTAATGTTATGGATAAGTTGTAAGACTAAAAGGCTGTCCATGTCAACTTGTCAAGCACACAACACAGCACAAGTCCATTGATCTGTGAAGGGCTTCCTGGTGGGATGAAGAGCTTTCAATTCTCAGTTACGAGTCCATTAGATTGTTCACCTTTATATTACTCAGTCAAATAGCTCACTCGAAGACATAAATGAAAACTGTAAAACAGATTAATGGAGGACTTCCGTGAATGTCGGGTAAAGGTTTTGTATAAAAAGTATTCAATTCACAAAGCTTTTATTTTCAAAGCTACTGCTTTGAACGGTTCGAATACTCGTGTAATTTCAAAATAAATATGGAATTTATATACACATACGAATAAATTAAACGACACCAGATATATTTTGTAAAACAGTCAGACTTCGTTTGACCGGACCCCGTTTATCTGGAAATCCGACCATCCGCAGTCTGTAGTTTCGTACGTTTTAAATATTTTGATGTTTTAATGATGTAAATATTTTAAATGGAGTTTGCGTTATTGATATCGGGCTTAAGCACATCGCGCACACAACAGGAATTACTCGAAATTCATGGTAGCCACGGATTCCTAAAAAAGAAGCAAGAAACAATCCGATGTGATAAAAGATGTACAATTGCGACTTTGAAAGTTATGGGCATGCACAATGTAGGAATCTTCATCGGAGTGTAATTTGTTTTCCGGATGTTGAAAGGTATGAAATGTAATAGGAGCTGGTCACACAAAGGGAAATTTTTCTAAAATAACAGGCATCTTCATTAAATAGGGAAATCAAAATATTTCCTTTATCAGATAAAGTCCGTGTAAACTATATCTTCACTACAGGTATGCCTCTAGCTAGATATCTACAGTGAGATTAGATACACATTCGCGGAAAACATCGCTACAAAGAAAAACATAAAAACTTTTAAACATAAAAGTAAAAAATGTCCTTCCTCCATTTAATCGCCCCAGGAAAATGTAGCTATCATCAGGTGAAGATTTTTGTGATTAACATCAACATCTTCATCAACTTTGATCACAAATTAATTTAGATAGTATCTGAAGATCTTCTCCCTGGAAGGAATCAATACAAATGCACGTGAAAGTGATGCTTGTATGTTACAAAATATGGTTGATCTTCACATTAAAACAGAAAAGTTTGCAACTTCTATGTTCATAATTACGATTAAACACATCCCCCTTTGTAAACTACAATCTGCCTGTGAATGCTGGGTCCAGAGTCTGAAAACTTGTTTGACCAAGTGCTTTATTCATAATAACACATAGTTGTTACTGAACATACACTGTTAAACATTATTCATACATTTTAGAGCAGTTGAAAACTCATCAGAATACGTTTCACTGATCACGAACATTTGGAGAGAGGATGTCCTCATTTTGGTTACATACATTCCATCAATTTCTGATCTTCAAAATAACATTTTTAAAGTAATAACAACTATTTCTTTGTACATGTATATTGAACAATGCAGTGCGATTTGACGTTGTTAGCTTTTCGCTGGGCTAGTACCATGATCTGACGACGCATCATTTAGGTAGTGTTTCCCGTGCCGTTAGGCGAGGTATAACACCTTATTTACAAATTGAATCCACAAGGAAAGCAATAAAAGGAACATTTGACCACCGTATTACTATAATGACAATGATGGTTGATAATTTAAGCAATGAACTTGTGCAGAATGGAGGGGGGACACATTATAATTAAGCTCTGAAACACTGTTTCATCCATATGCTTCCCGGTTATTAAACTCGTCGCGCGAACACAGCCGGGCATGTGCTACAATTGCAGATAAGATAAAGCGAATAGTTATTGCAAATTCATCAAATAAATTGGATTACCCTAGAAAGTAACAAAGTTGTCCGTAAAATTTCGCAGTTGTTAAAGGCAATAGATATGCTCCATGCAATCTAGGAATCATCACAATCTGCAGATTGTTCGAACAATCTATAAATGTTTATCCATTCCTAGATTGTTTAAACAATCTGCAGATTGTGAGACCTAAACAATCTGAGAATGATCACAATCTAGGAATTTGTTCCCTTGCAGTTTTATGTAGTAGTTTGTGAGCTTATGTTCTGTCTTATCTACCGATAAGATATTGGTTGATTCATAGATTGTGAAGGGGTCTGATATTTCATATACCGGCTATAAGGGTCTATTCCCAGAAAAAAATGTCAGACTATCTACAGACTACAGGGGTCGGTTCCTAGATTGTGAAGGCTTCTGAAATAGTTTTTCTATCTTATCTACATACTATAGGGGTCAATTCCTAGATTCTTAAGGGTTCACAAATCGATTTTTTATATCTTATCTACCGTCTATAGGGTCGATTCTTAGATTGTGAAGGGTTGTCAAATAGTTTTTATATCTTATCAACAGACTATAGGGGTCGATTCCTAGATTGTGAAGGATTATAGCATTTCAGATAGGAATCGACCACTGCAGTCGTTAGATGGAATTCTATAACCCTTCACAATCTAGGAATCTACCCAGGTAGTCTGTTGACAAGACAGAAAAAACTATTTGAGAACACATCAGTCACTGTCACTACAAATATCTCGGGACAATAATTGATGACAAATTAAACTGGAATGACAATACAGATGCTATATACAAAAAGGGCCAACAACGTTTATACTTTCTACGGAAACTTCGCTCTTTTAATGTTGACAGACCTGTTCCCTCATTGTTTTACCAGAGTTTCATCCAAAGTGTTTTAACTTTCTCAATTCAGTGTTGGTATGGATCCCTGACAGTTCAAGACCGAAACAAGCTCAACAAAATCGTCAAATTAAGCAGAACAATTGCAAATGTTGATTTTGACTTTCTGGCCCACGATTATGAAGATAGGGTTTTAACTTTGGCAAATAAAATTGTAAATGACCCCTCCCACATCTTACATTCGGAATATAACCTTTTACCTTCTGGCCGACGTTTCCAAATTCCCAAGCTGAAATCAAAATTTTAATAGAGCCCTGAAATCGTTCGTCCCGTAAAGCATAGGTCTTTTAAATAAGAAATGATATTTATGTTATGTAAGTTTTATCTTCATACCAGTGTATCTACGTTATTGTTATTTATGTCTTACTTGTTATTAAAAGCAATTTTTAATATTTAAGTTTTAATGTGCTTTCAACATGAACATGTCATTTTAATATTTATATAATTTATCCAATCTACAATATTTATAGTTTTATAGTGTGTGCTCTGTGGTGATGTAAGCCAAATTCCCATCAAGGGTAATAAAGTTTTTTCGTCTTCTTCTTCTTCTTCTTCTTCTTCTTATCACAATCTGGGAATCGACCCTATAGTCGGTAGATAAGATAGAAAAAAACTATTTGAGAACCCTTCACAATCTAGGAATCGACCCTGTAGTCTGTTGTAAAGACAGAAAAACTACTTCAGAACCCTTCACAATCTGGGAATCGACCCCTGTAGTCGTTAGATGAAATTCTATAACCCTTCACAATCTAGGAATCGACCCAAGTAGTCTGTTGTAAAGACAGAAAAACTATTTCAGAACCCTTCAAAATCTGGGAATCGACCCCTGTAGTCGTTAGATGAAATTCTATAACCCTTCACAATCTAGGAATCGACCCAAGTAGTCTGTTGATAAGACAGAACATTTGTTTGAGAACGCATTACAATCTGGGAAACGACCCTATAGTCGGTAGATAAAATAGACAGAAAAACTATTTGAGAAACCTTCACAATCTGTGAATTGACCCCTGAAGTCGTTAGATGAAATTCTATAACCCTTTACAATCTAGGAATCGACCCATGTAGTCTTTTGATAAGACAGAGAAACTGTTTGAGAACCCATCACAATCTAGGAATCGACCCTATAGTCGGTAGATAAGATGGACAGAAAAACTATTTGAGAACCCTTCAAAATCTGGGAATCGACCCCTGTAGTCGTTAGATGAAATTCTATAACCCTTCACAATCTAGGAATCGACCCCAGTAGTCTGTTGATAAGACATAACAACTGTTTGAGAACCCATTACAATCTGGGAATCGACCCTATAGTCGGTAGATAAGATAGACATCAAAACTATTTGAGAACCCTTCAAAATCTGGGAATCGACCCCTGTGGTCGTTAGATGAAATCTTATAACCCTTCACAATATAGGAATCGACCCCAGTAGTCTGTTGATAAGACAGAACAACTGTTTGAGAACCCATTACAATCTAGGAATCGACCTATGTCGTCTGTTTATAAGACAGAAAAAGTATTTGAGAACCTATCACAATCTAGGAATCGACCCTATAGTCGGTAGATAAGATAGAACAAAAACTATTTGAGAACCCTTCACAATCTAGGAATCGACTCGTACAGTATGTTAGATAGCCTTACAAACAAATTCCTAGATTGTGATCATTCTCAGAGTGTAAGGGTCAATGTGGGAATGGTGAAATATTCCTAGATTGTGAGCTAACAATCTGCAGATTGTGATATATCCTAGATGGTTCGTAACAGATACACCTTTCAGCACCTTTCAGGTTTGGTGTGCATTAGTATCAACGTTCTAGGTTTGACACGACTTATCGGGAAAACATTAACAGATTTAATTAGTATATTTGAATTAATATTTTTTTAATAATGGTTTGACATTTGAGCGTTTAAATATGGATGTTTGATGAACTTACGAAATATAGTTGCATCACTTGAGGTTTATTAGTAATGTTCTTTTTGGCGTTAGAGCCATATACCCATGTGTGTTTGGGATAAGATAGCTCATGTCACCCGTGATCTACAATTGACAAATCGTGATAGGTGCTACAGATCGCAGGCTTATTTATTGATGTTTCTTCTCTTCACGTTATGTTTCATGGGCAGATATACAAAATGTAGCAATAACATCCTTGTTAAGTCAAATACTCTTTGCAAAAACTCTTGACTGCTGATAAATGATATCCTGCAGAATCATACTCTCCCAATTATTCTAGCCTTATGTAACCGTCTACATTAAAACCACGTTCGTTCGTTCGTTCTCGAAAGCAAAATAAAATAATATGATTGATGTGTTGATGGTTTTAAACTGAAACCTACTGAACGTAAATTACTTAATATCTTATTGATATCACTTCCTTTTCTGTCAATTGTAAAGAGATCGAAAAACATTGTGTAATTTCTTCCAATGTATACGCCAGCCAGTGTGAAAATATCGATGTATATTTTATTGTACATGTGCTACATCCGGGGCAGGGCTGACTTATACAACAAACGGGGTCAATCACAGTGACTCTACGAAATGATGAGATAATTATTACAACCACATTAATTTGTTTTTGATCCATTTTCATAAAGTTACAGTATCGTGTTTTGTGTCAATTTTAACACTTAGTAACACCCTATGGTAAGATCGACGTCCATTATTAAAAATAGATACACGACAAGGCAACAAGCATTCTGAATAGTTCACTTCAAGCAAAAAATAGCGGGATGTTCTCCATGAAGTGACCGATATGGAACTGCTGTTGACGACACATTGACAGTATTGCTACATTTGGAAACAAGAATTGACAAACAATGAACAGAAACATGTTTCTTTTTTTGGAAGATTATGTGATACTGAAAAGTATGAAAGGAATTCCAAGTTTATTTTCACGGATTTTAAAATGTAATCGATTGATATTTTCATTTGCGGACATTTTGGTAAATTTTCAACTCCCCCCTCAAATTTGTAAATAAGATAGGTTTGGATATTGTAAACATAATGATGAAATATGTATATGAAGACGTCAAACACGCACCTGCAGGCAGTTTTGCAGTATGTTCAAGATTTGTATGGCAGTATCAGAAATTCCGGGGGTATATTATTTTTCACCTGTCCGTCTGTCTGTTTGTCCGTCCGTCTGTGTGTTTGTCCACAAAAACTTTAACCTTGGCCATAACTTTGGATTGCTCAGAGCTAAGGCTTTCATACTTGGCATGTGGATACTTTGTTATGAGACCTTTCACATGCGGTCATCATATTTGACCTTGACACCACTTATACCGTTTTGAATATGTGACCCCCAACAACACAATGGATGTACCTTTAAGGAAATGGAAAGTGTCACATATAAAGAAAGAATAAAGAAATATATATAGAAAGATATATAATTTTGATTTTACAATTATTCAGCATGTTTCCATTGAAACAAAAGTATCCATATATTGAATGTTCAGACAGTGAAATGGAAGCAAGTGCAAGGAAAAAACCCTTATTTTAGGAGAGATGGGATGAAGAAATCATACTCACTTACGGTAACATTTTGCGACAACGATTTATTGTTGTGAATAAGTCTCAAAATATATGTATTACATTTTATCAATAAACTAACAGAAATCGCTTGCATTTACCGTGACATCTTTTTAACGGTCAATTTACGACATGCCGCATGTCGTTATCTTCACCTATTTTCGCGGTAACATATCTCAACTAAGTGATGAATATAAATCACCTTGTATGATCAACTGATAATTGCTCTTCTATCAAGCATTCTTAGATTGATATTTTTATGTTCAATAATAATTACATGATAGGCCGTCAAAGTTACACCTGAATTGATCAAAATTGCTGTGACGTCAGGTGTTTACGTTTATGTATGTAATTTATATAATGACGTTAAAGTGATGAAAAACGTTCGGTGACCTCCGATTATTATTCCTTAATTCGTTTGTTTATTCAACTGTGCACAACGTATTACAATTTTAGCAATATCTAAAATATGTGTGTCAGAATGTTAAATATGCGAAAAAGGATTATAAAATTTCCGTTTTTATTTAAAAATAGCCTCAAATTTTTTTGCTATGTATTCCCTTATGTGATTGAATTGTTTCAGAAAGGATTCGGAGTTTAATTGTTGAAAGCGAGTAGGTGAAATCGGTCAAAAAAGCGCACTTTGGTGACAGGGTGACCAACTTTTCTTTCATTTTTGGATAAAAGACATGATAAACTTGCTATTGTGAATTTTTTTTAGCGAATTCTAAAATAGTTTAGTTCATCGTCCCATCTCTCCTTTATGAAATACATGTATTGTTTTTTCACGATTTTACAAGGACATTTATCATACTTTCTCATTTGTGTGTAACTATTCTTTTGGGGAAAGAAGTGGCATGATAACGTTTTCAATTTTACAATTCTCCGAAATTGTTTTAGCTTTGTCTTTTACTGATTAAAGAGCCATCACGGATGTTGATGAAAATATCAAAAAATTTCCAAAATACTATCTCCGTGAAATAAATACACTTAATTTTTTTCTAATTTTTCCAACTTAAAATAAGCCGAGGAATTGCATTAATTAGTAAGGGTACCGGTGTTTTCCAGTCTAAATATAGATCCAGTCTATTATTTTCAAGCGCAAAGCATTATGGTCTAGCTCACACACAGTAAACAAAGACACGAAAGAATAAAACAAAATATGAACAATGAATGAAATCTAAATATATAATTTTTTGACGGTTATTTATTTACCATTTCATTTAATTATGTATTTGCTACAGATATTGGAATAATTGTTTTACCCAACTAGGTATTTTTCTTGAATTTTATAATTAATGAGAGTAAAAATTTGTCATAATTTGCTGGTCTTATCTCAATAAAAAAACATTAAACAGGAAATAATTTGTATATTCTCGGGACATTTAGAAACATAGTTTGTAAAGCAATCGTCACATTCAGTAATGTGTGACAAGGGTACTTTGCAAGAGAAACACGTGCAGCACGTGCAGCACATGGGTTGTTATGGCGACTTGCGCTAGAGACGAGCCTTCACGCTTCTGAAGCGCTTGCTGTTTGTGTAGTACGTATTACGCAAAAAAGGGGACTCTGTTTATATACGTCAGATACCAGTAGCGCGCGCTAGTCGAAGTGATACTTCTCTTTGAAACCAAATTGCAATACATTGTCTTGAATTGAATTTTTTTTAACATATGCCATGTTGTAGATAAAAGATTTCTCTTGCGAATGACGTTAAAAGTATATTTTCCCAAAATTTGAAACACTAACATCCGTGATGGCTCTTTAAGGACTCGCTTGCTTCAGTTTATAAATTATTCAGACGTTGAAAAGAAAAGAATTTAGAGACTAATTGTTATTACCATTTTTCAGACATTGGCAAGTAGCCCTCAGGAACAATGGGTGTTTCAGCTATACATTCTTTATGAATGCAACTTTGTTCTTGAACTTTCAGAAAGTTGTTAAACAGACATCAACATCAAACTCTTTGTAATGAGATTCGTCACTTAGTTATTCATGTTCCATCTTCCACAATAAACGTTTGTTCAAAGAACAATTAACAGCACAGGAAATCGAAGCTGGTATTCATAAATTTCAAGATTTCACGTCTGTATGGATATGTTAATACGACTCTCTCTTATACTTGCTTACATATGTAAGTGGAAAATCTTTTCAAATTCATTCTCAACAGTTAGACATTTGGGGAAAAAGGTAAATCATTTGCTGAGTTTTATTGGAAAGCGTAAACAGCAGGAGGAAAGCGAATTTTTTTGGGTTAAAACAAATATATGTTAGAAGACAGAGATATCAGAATGAAGATTGTAGTTTTGTTGTGTGTTTCGATGATCCGGATAGTAATACCTTCTTATGGCGAACCTGTCAAACCAATCAGTACAGCGTCGAAATTGAAGATGAGATGTGCAGTTGGGTGCAGATCGACATGTACTTTTGATTGTGTCCATTCAAAGGAGTTGCACATAAAAGGTGAGGGCGTTATAAAAGCTCTGGAGAAAACTACCTCATTCCTCGTGATGAGTTCGGGTCGAGAGAAAAGGAAACAGCCAGTCCTGAGAGGGTCCTTCAATTCTAGTACCACAGAGAGGATTGGAATAGACATTTCCGAGGAGGTATATGCCATTGCCTATGACAATGATACCAATACAGTGTTCTGGGCGACACGCAAGTTCATAAAACAGCATACTGTTGGATTTGAGAAAGCAGATGTACTTCACAAACTACGGATGACGACAGATTTGGCAATATACAAAGATAAACTTTATGTTTTGTTTCACACCAAAACACATCACAGAATAATCAGAATTTCAAAAGTAACTGGAAAAGATAAACACATTTGGTACCAAACTTCCAAACGTCATGAATTACAGCATGTAACCCTTGACGTGGATCTGATGTGTTGGACTGAGCAATCGGCAAGTCAGAGCAATCTCATCTGTGCTGAACTACCCTCCAATCACACAAAAGCGGTACATAGCATTCGGGGGTTGGGGATTAATTTTTCTATTCTTAGATTACCAAATATGACCATGTTGACGTGGACAATACATAATAAACAAACATCTATTTCCATTCGTGATGAAATCACTGGGAAAGACATATGTACGAAACGTATCAGGTTCGGTTACAGACCTGTCTTCTCATTAGTTTTGAGAGATTTTTATTTATACTACTCTTCCTTTGGTTCACCAAAAATTAGAAGAAGGGCAATAGACTCGAAGTGTTACATTGGGGAACAACTTTCCTTCTGTAGATACCCAACACCACAGACAATAGATTATCTTTACTTTATTTCTTTTTGAGTGAAAATGTTTTGAATGCGAACGTTTGTATTTACATGAAAATTGTCAACTATATCATTGTTAAATTGTGGATCACATTGTCTTGGCTTTCTTCCTGCGATAGCAACTAGCAACTGTGAAAGTGGCGTTAAAAACCCAACCCAAATCCCACATTTGTATTACAGCAGACAGTGAGATATGACGACAGTACATTGTATATCGATCATTGGTTCGCTAGTTAAGTGACACGTATTTCTATCTATCAACTAAGCTGTTGTTATTGTTTAATTTATTGAGAAATAAATACAACGTTTAATGCATTTATTGATCTTTATCCGTTTTATTAAATCAGTTTAAAGTTGCAAGTAAAGTAAGAACATATAGTTGCAAGAAAGAGTAAAAATATTTAAGCCTCACATGTACATTTGTTTTACACCTTAGATTTGTCACGTTGTGACGATGTGTATATGATAGTATGTGTAGTTTGGGAAAGTTGTAGAATATTTTTATTTTGCAACAAAATGTCATGTAAATCAACACCAGTCTAAGAAACTTCAGACATGGTACGGAAGTGACATACATGGTATGAAAATGAGTTCGAAACTTCAAAAACTTCTTAATTGTTTAGCTTGAATATAATCTTTGGTTCACCAACACTTGAATTATTTAATAAAATGGTATTACGAATTTCAAAGGCTATACATAGTTCAAAACGACTCTTTCTGCTTTTGTCCTTGTCAATGCCAGTTGGAGGCAAACAATTATAACATTTCTCTCATTACAATATACTAAATGGCAATCATACTTTAAAGAACTTGTTGGAACTTTGAAATTAGTTTGCAGTTGATTACGTCACTACCAGTCTATTTAAACTTCAAAATCAAACTCAAAAGAAGACATTGCATAAAAATGCCCCAGGCAATATCGCAGTCTAATAATAATACTTATTTAACAGATCGTATGTCCTTTATTGTCATTTTCATTTCCATGACACTTTATCTTTTAACTTGCATGTTATCCCACAATATCGTCATTTCGATTGTATGATGAGACAAACATTTACACGAAAAATGAATTACAGACCATCCTGGCTTTTGCGCATCAAACTGATTAACATAACTTCACCCTTAAGGAATTTAAGAATTATTTCATTAGAAGAGTAAATATGTACATATGCAGTCTGTTGCATATAAACTCACGGGCAAAAGAAACGCTACCACGTTAACTCAGATTCAAACCCAACCACATGAAAACACATCGCCGAAACACATCAATGATTGTTTCATATTGAACAGTGGTATCAAACGCATTATTTTCCCAAATTTTCCCAAATTGTGGTTTTCGCCTTTTTCATACAATGCAAACAAGACCCATGCCGGACGGGTATAAAACCAATGCGAATTGGTTGTTAGACACCCACTTTGTAAAAAAAAACATTTGAAGAATGTCAAGATTAACTTTACAAGAACGTGAGCGAGCAATCGGGATGATTGAAATGGGAGCCACCCACACCCATGTTGCAAGAAGGTTTTGCTGTCACCACACAACTGTCACAAGACTAATGCAGCGTTATCGTCATTCCGGACAGACCTCAGACAAGCCAAGATCAGGCCGACCAAGAGTCACAACCCACCAAGAGAACCGATATCTGCGCACGTTACACATCAGGAACCGCTTCTTGACAATGACGTCATCTGAGTCAAATGCCCTGGGCCACAGTGTCTAAACGTCTATGGTCCCATGGCATCAGGGCATACAGTCCGTTCTGGGGACAGCGGTTGACAGCCGAACATCGTCAACGAAGACTGAGATGGGCAATGTCGGTGTTACGTTGGCAGCAACGTCAGTGGCTGAGGGTGCTTTTCTCTGACGAAAGTCGGTTCTGACTCTTCAAAGCAGATGGAAGAGTACCTGTTTATCGCCGTCGGGCCGTGGCCAGCATGCTAGCCTGACATGTCGCCGATCGAACATCTTTGGGATGCTATGGATTGTCGTATTCGCCAACGACGACCACTTCCACGTAACCGCCTGCAACTTGTCCAAGCTCTCAAATAAGAATGGCATCGCATTCAACGTAATGACGTCAGGCGTTTGATTTTCTCCATGCATCGGACGATCACTGCGTGTATCATTGGCACGGGGAGGCCATACATGTTATTAGTGTGAACTGTTTTCGTTACATTGAGCCTGGATTTCCCTGCACCGGGATCAGTCATAACCGTGAACTTGGACTTTTTGATCCCCGGACGAATATAGGAGACTGTGATGTTGATACCGGAAGCTGATTGGATGCATTTCTTATGATTATGATAGCGGCACATGTTCTTTTTGAATACATTTTTTTTTTTAATCTGACTTATTTATTTATTCTTCAATCTTGATTAAAATACATGGTAGCGTTTCTTTTGCCCGTGAGTTTAAGAGAAGTAGATTATTTCGTTCATCATAAAACTATTTACGTCATACACGGTGTTCGTGCAGTGGATATTTTTCAGATCATTTTTACTCCTCTCCTCATTTAAAATAGGTGATTGATCTATTATGGGATTTTAAGGGTCGCTGTATGTTTCCATTTAGTTTCCAGAAATAATCTCAGATGATTGATAGCTAGTTGACTTGAATATAGGATAATTTGTCACGGTCTAATGTGAGGATATCGATCAAGTATTGCTATAAATAAACTCCCATTGTAATTAAGTGACCTTGTAGATGGTTGTAGTACCTTAAATGGCCATTTATTAAAACTGTAATCTCGCTCTCGAAATGTATTTTATTTAACACGAAATGTTGAATCAAATTATTTATTGTCGGAAATTATTTGAAGCAAGTGTTAGAAAAAGTTGATTTAATTCTAAAAAAGAATTTATCATGGAATCAAAGCAAACAAGATGGCTGTACACAATTTACAAATATTCAGTTATTCTTTCATTTCCATGTTTATTTTGCCGCTCATTTTCTTTGGAATGACTTTAAGTAGATTGATTGTTTTTTTCAGTTTAGTGAATTGTTGTTGTAAACCTTGAGGGATGACATATTGATTTTTAGCGAATTATTGTGGATAACTAAAAGTAATAGTCAAAGGAAATATTAATAAATTTATATCAAAGAAAGACAAAGCATGGGTTTGATATCCCATATATCAGAATGACACCTCCCCTCCGGCAAACACATGTTTACAAAAACTATTTAATGTTTTCTATGTTTTACGCTTATTGCTGTACGGCAAAAGAATAATAGTTGCTTGAAATATTTTTCTTATGACATTACTTAACATATGCCAAGCATGATTTAACATAAACACACCCTAATGATTATCGCACGGGATTATTATACAGCTGATTATTTAATAACAGCTAATAAAGTTTTACTGAGATTCAAATAAATCTCAAATTGTATTACAACATGTACATAAGGTATATTAGATGAAATCAAATAAAACGTATATAAGATGAAATCAAGTTGTAGTACGGTTTCTTTTGATCACTTAAAATAAATCAAAATAAATCAATCGACCCGAATTACGAAAATCTACGAGACATTAACATAACAACAAACGTTGCATCTTTAGATATGTTTGAGTACGACACAATTTAGATGGAATGGAAAAACAGAGTGACAGGAAACCATTTTTGGGGTCAATATTCAAGGATATCATTAAACCGTATTATAGCTGGTTCGCTTGTAATGAAGGGAAGTAACTCTGATCGTGTAGAGCTAGGGTATTTATTCCCGTATCTGGGACCACTTGCGCTCAGTTGACACTGTTACAATGTCTGTTAGTGCTTCTTTCTGGCCCAGATACAGTACTTGATGTTTTAGTGTGATTTTGAAAATGTGGGACCACTTGTTATTTTGCCTATATAGATAGTGGTCCCACATTTCCCATAAGTGACATTTTAGTGTGATTATCATTTTAAAAATATGCCAAATGACACATGAATGGAATGCAAATGTAATCATTTTAAAATACGTAAAGTATCAAAATATTTTCTACTTCCATACAATAAATGAAAAAAAAAGATGGAAACATTTCAAGAAATAATTAGAAAACAATCAATCAGCAATTATAACTGTGAAATATGTCACCAATAACCTTATATAGAGTCCCTGATGTCACAAACAACACTCTCGGACCATTTTAGATGGAAAACATTTTCCATCAATTTTCAAATGCTGATAACTGTCGGAGGGTCAACGTTCCATCATCTTTATCAAAGATGGAAACTATTCAGGAATCTCATGGAAACACTCACTAATAATATTAAACTGGGAAATACGTTGATACCGGTACCTGTCAATCTCGAAGCGAATGTTTGGACAGCTTATGTTAATATTTATTGCACTTTGACCTGACCTGTGCTGGTCAAGTATTTCAACCAATGAGATTTTGAATACATATGCTAAATAGCTGTGACCTGTGACCTTACTTCAACTACAGCCAATGAAAAGAGAGTGCTCATTAATATTCATGACATTTGTCCTAGACTTCTGTTGACATGTTACGATGTAGTAGATTAAATAATGGTTTCCATCTTGTGAATTTGGAATAGGGACATGTGAACTTTATTTCACATTGTCTTTTATATGAAAACCACACAATACCAGTCCCTTTTACCTATCTCACGATTAGAAATGACTACCTTTCACAACGAATCAGGAAATGTGGGACCACTTGTCACGGCCGTATATAGGTAGCAACAAGGTGGTCCCACATTTTCATAACAACGACATTCATCTTAAAACTAACCCGGAAATAGAAAATGTAATACTTTAATATTTTCGAATTGTTCTAGTACACCACTGTTTTATATGTTTGCAAGTCGGCTTGTCAGTATGAATACGAAACCAAAAGGCTTAGCTTCAGTGTGAACTACAAGAGTTACCTCCCTTCCTTACGAGCGAACCAGCTATAATACGGTTTCGCCACAATTTTTAGCTCATCAGGCATGGCGTCCGGCGTCCGGCCGTCCGGCCGTAAACTTTTCGCTTTTTCGACTTCTTCTCCAGAACCTATAACTCCACAGAGCTGAAATGGGGTCACAGGGGTCACATGTTTAATAACCTATTTTCATCTTCTTCTCCAGTTCCAAAAGGTCTGGAGAGCTGAAAAGTTGTGTACAGACTCCTTGGCTAATGGGGATTCTAAATTGTAGATTTTGTGACCCCATGACCCCAAAATAGGGTCACAGGGGTCACATGTTTAAAAACCTATTTTCATCTTCTTCTCCAGTTCCAAAAGGTCTGGAGAGCTGAAAAGTTGTGTACAGACTCCTTGGCTAATGGGGATTCTAAATTGTAGATTTTGTGACCCCATGACCCCAAAATAGGGTCACAGGGGTCACATGTTTAAAAACCTATTTTTATCTTCTTCTCCAGTTCCAAAAGGTCTGGAGAGCTAAAAGGTTGTGTGCAAACTCCTTGGCTAATGGGGATTCTAAATTGTAGATTTTGTGACCCCATGACCCCAAATGGGGTCACAGGGGTCACATGTTTAAAAACCTATTTTCATCTTCTTCTCCAGTTCCAAAAGGTCTAGAGATGGGGATTTTGTGACCCTGTGACCCCAGTCTAGGTCACGGGTCATGACTCAAAAACCTATTTTCATCTTCTTCTCCAGTTTATATGTAAAGCTCTAGAAAGGTGAAATGTTGTGTAGAGATTCTTTGGTCAAAGGTGATTCTTAATTGTAGGATTGGTGACCCAGTGACTCCAAATGTGGGCACAGGGGTCATGATCTAAAACCCATATTATTTTGCTTGTTAACAATGTATTACTTGAGATAACTTAGATATTCAACCTTAGATAATAAATCATTGAAATCCTGATGAGCTTCAGAACCCATGGCTCTATTTTTTTAAATACTGATGCAAATATTTAATCAAGGTTTAAATCTCATTCTTTGCTATGCATACATAAATGGTTATATATGTATGCTTTTCCGTAAATGGTAAATGAGTAAGAATATATTTCGAAAGGTCTTTTGTGTAAATAGAAGTTGTTTCCCATCAAAGTTTCCTTTTCCACAATGCTTATACCGTCCTTGAGATTGATTTAGCCTGTACCGCTCCTTCACCTTACGAGTTACAATATACCTCCAAGTGTCAAACGTTGTGTCACCATTAAGTTGAATGGTTGGTTGAAGTATCACAGGTAATACCGCACATAAGTACGTATCATGCTATGTGATTTATTATATAGTGTTCGGCCTTGCTACAATTAAATACCAGGCAAAATGTATCATCAGAACATTAGTTTTGCTATAATATTTGAATGGTGGCATATATTTAAATATAATTTTTACATAATTTTTATGAATTGTTTTTCATATTAATTTTACTATACATTAGCTGGAATTAAATTTGTTGGGCTAAAACATTTGGAAATAGCCTATGTGAGAACTCATATATCAACATGCCACAATATCTATGAGCTTTAAGGCTGATACGATTAATGACATTACAAATTATGATTAATGAGATTGAAAATCTTCGTTTCATTATCGGCTCATTCGGTTTTTTTCATTTCAGATGACATGCATGTTGTCCCTTGATAACTGTTCGCACACAATGTGGCGCATGAAACGTGTAATATTTTAGCGGGATATTATAGCACTTTATGTCTGTTGGGTCTTTCAGAACAAATGCATCTTATCTTGCAATTAACTAAATTATTACCCACTAGGAAGCCACTTATTCGAAAAAGAATTGTTAATAATGTCAATTTTCATTATTTAAATCTTCATTGTCTTACAATTTCTACAATTATATATTTTTCGATGTATCTTACCGTAACATCTTTATGTAGAGGGTAATGTCCGAGTAACTCTCCATTCCTTAAAAATTATGGAGCCGAGGCCCTGGAGGGGCCGAGGCCCATTATTTTTAAGGAATTGAGAGTTATATAATGGAAAGAACAATAGGATGACGTCACAAGTATAATTTAATTCAACTTTATAGTAACTACATGCAAATGTAGGTCATTTCCTCCAAGGTTCCGGATCAGTTCGTTACAAAACCGGTTACACTCAAAACGGGGTGAACCGACCCATACAAACCGACCCTGGGACGAACCGGTTTCGGTACGAACTGATCCGGATCCTCCTCCAAGATGGCGCAGGTCGCTCGGAAAATTGCCTGTAGTTACTATAAAGTTGCAATAAAGTTGTTACGGTAAGATACCCGAACTATTCAAGTATAACAAATGTATCAGGGATGTCGAGTGATAGTAGAAAACTCATTTCGAGATTGATTGCTTTTGCTAGGAATGAAATATCGACGTTTTTCCTCGATTGTTGTCGATGTATTGCTGAGACACCATTTTGGCCCACTCGAGTTTAACGAGCAAAAAATCGTGTTTGAAGTGTCATTACCTTAGAAATAATGGACCGATTGTGTTGATGTTTGTTTTAATCGAACGAGTAATGACTGTGCTTTAATTCTACAATGTGTTTAAGGTGTACAAAGTGTGTTAACATTTTGAAATTTGGACTTGATTGGACATGTACAGGGGATAAAATTGGCGTTGCATCCCTTTCTTTATTTATAAGTATAGGTATATCGCATCGTAGTATTGAACCTAGGAATTGTTTGTTTCAGCAATACAAGCCCCTGTGATGCAAGCACCTAAGTCCTAGACTAAGGCATCCTCCCTGGCATTTGCCATCATTGATCTGTATTTAGTCCAAGCAGCAGTCTTGTAAAGGTCATTGGCACTTGACCGTTATCTTCTGACTTATTAGGCGGCAGGTCATCAAATGAAAGCTAATATGGTCCATTATTGACTTAACCTAAATATGAACACTGAGAAGGTCATTAGATCATTGAAGACATAAAGACCTTCTAAATTATTCTACCTATCAGTAGTTAAATTAAAAATATCAAAGAATCGCAAGTTCTCGAGCGAAATGACTAATTTGGAAATAAAGCTCATTATTGATAGCACACAAAGAAAACACAAACATGGTCTTGGATTATGAGACAATTTGAGGTCACCATGACACCTTATCCATGACACCAGACGGTGATTGATTATTGTGTTATTCGATTTCTGCTATAAACGTCCTTCGCTTGTGATAGAGTAGAATGGACTCAGTAATGATATTTATAAACTGTGGTTATTCATCACGTTTTGCACAAGAATGTGGCTGATGTAAGATAACTTCGAGCGCTATTGAGAATACATAAACACAAATACATGATAAAACAATTATGTCACTTATAAGTATTTCATGGAACTCACGTCTCAGTGTGGGGCAGATATTCGCCCTTTAAACGCTCAGTTGATCCAACGAAGCGGGTTACCAATCCATGCGACAAGCCACGCTCATTGCTGTTGAACTTAAATGATAGCAGTCAACTTAGCTTAGCCACCACAAACACATGGTTGATTCAATAAGGTAATCGTGCTTTTGGAAAGGAAGAATTAAATACATATAAGATGCAATTACACACATGTCTTACCCTATTAATCTTTTTTTTTATGTCTCTCTATCCACAATACACAACGCAGAACTATCATCACATCATTGCACAAAACGTGAATCTGCATAATATATGAGTTGATATAGGTTGACGTTTTAATCACTTCTATCTCCTTTTATCTAATAAATAGACACCATATATGATGAAACGGAATAAACCAATCACTTGACACTTGGCGACTGGCATGATAATTTGAGTATGGACCTTCAGCCGGTGACATTTGAGTGTTGAAATGGAACTTGAAAGGTAAGAGCGAATATCAATACGAAATTATGCTGGCCCGCTAATGGCTGCAATATTGCAGACGTGACGTTAAACATAACGCAACATCACCATCGGAATGATCCATTTTAAAGCACATGAAGCTTTCACTTAAAGAAGCATTTTAACGCCACTTTAGAAAAGTTACCATTACTCAAGATAAAAGTCCTTATATTAGTGCTGGCACTTTTACACATTTTGTAACCATATGTTCACTACTTTCTAAGTAAAATCGGTCATATTGAGATATATGTTCAAAGTTTACATTTGTCTTGCTGTAATATTCCTTGAAACATTCAACTGACAATTTAGAATTAATTATAGTGTTTCCCATTTTGTGTCTATATGTATAATCGTGCATATTTATACCTTAGCTACGAAGTAGTCGACAAACTATCGCAGTCAATGAGTGCATCCGTTCATCACAATTTTGCTCTGTTCAAAACTCAGACATAACTTGATCAAATACTACGAAGTATGAGATATTTCAAGTGACTGCGGACATACCACATGTCAACCATGAACATGTAATATGGGTACCCTCAATAGCACTAACGTCTCCAGACAACCATCTCTGGTAGCAAAGGCACTTGTAATTGATTAGAAAGTAGAAACTCTGCATGAGATAACGCGACGTCAAAACTGAATGAGAAAACTGAAAAGTAGAAGAAAGCCCTTTGCTCATTCCAATTCGACCGGCTAACAAAATCATTTTGCAAGTCTCTGTGAGCTAAGGTACCAAGGATTTGCCGGTCTGCGTTTCGTCAATCGCCCAATATCCTCAAGAATTAAGTGAAGCAGAGCACTCATATCTTAATACAGCTGATATACCCTGGGTTTATGGTATCATGATCAAAGCACCTGAGACTTGATCAATACACATGTAGCATGGGAAATCGCTTGGCGTGTACATGTGAATGGCTGCTGAACAGAACATCGTCATCATTTTGCTCCAAAGTGTTCACGCGTTTTGTATTCACAGGTACTCAAGACCTAGTTGAGTTGGTAGTTGCGGAAGCACTGCTGAACAAGCCTTTGGCAACCGAATATTATCATTTGTAAATTTGGTTCATTTGTAAATTTGTTATCTCTGTTATTCCTTTTTTAGACACACCTTTTTTTTTTATCCCACCGGTATGAAATACCGTGGGATAAAGTCATCGCCCCGTCCGTCTGTCCGTCCGTCCGTCTGTCCGTCCGTCCGTAATCACTCGAAAACCGTTCATCATATCTTTCTGAAACTTTCAATGTGTATTACCCACCAACTGAAGTGGTGCCTTTTGATATTTTCAGATTTCTGAAAATTTTATATTTTGTTTTCGTTTCCATAGAAACTTGTTGAAATTGGACTTTGTTCAGAGACAGGTTCGTTTCCGGAGCACAGCTCCAAACCCGTTCATCATATCTTCCTGAAACTTTGCATGTGTATTACCCAATAACTGAAGTGGTGCCTTTTGATATTTTCAGATTTTTTCTGAAAAATTAATTTGTTTCGGTTTCCATAGAAGCATGAGAGGGATGTTGGTTGTTGTTGATTGTGACTGCTTCTGGAGCAGAAGTCTAAAACCCTTAACATACCTGAAACTCAGCATCTGTAATACCCACTAACTGAAGTACGGTAGTAGATAGACAAGATGTGTTTTACAAATTTTGTGGAACCGGTGGGATATGTCATCTTCTGATGACTCTTGTTTACAATTTGTGAAAATCTCAAAAAGCAGTGATCTCCTGTGAAGATCCTTATGGAATTGGGTGATAAGAGAAAACAAATTGATAATGATGATATAACCCATGACAAGGGCGACAGGGATTAGCATTTTAAAAATATGTGTGCTACTTCTTCAGATCATTAGGTCAGAAAGTTAAAACCCTGCGTGCAGACTTCTTGGACCCTGTGTATTGAGAGTAGCATTTTAAACCTTCAGGCAATCTCTGAAAAAAGTTTTCAACCATCTATTATATTTAAAATGATGAGCAGATTGCCTTGTTCATGGCGCTTCATCAATGATTGGATTTTACTCTATTACAACATGCTTTTAAAGTCGAGATTCTATTCATTCATTTAAAAGTTTCTCCTGAAACCAAGCTCCATCTGCATATTGATCACATTTCACATGACATAATTTGAATATCACTATGAATAACTTATGAACCAAATTAGAACAAGTGTGTTTCACAGCTCTATGGAAAAAAGAACGTTAGAAATCAATTTATTTCTTCTGATATCAAGTTTCGCTTCAAGTGAAAGCAAAGCAGCCAGTATCATCATTTCTGTACAGGATTTATCACGAAAATTCAAATGGACAAGGGACGAAGTTATGGAAATGAAATGACATGTTCATTTGGGATAACAATAGATAAATAATTCGTGTATTCCCTATATCGTCGATTTAAGGCAAAATTATATGCATTATTAACATATATCTATAACATACAATAGCGTCTGGATATGTAAGAGCCACCAAGGATGTAAGTGTACCAAATACAACATTATTTTGGAAAATATACTTATAACGTCAATTGCTAGAGAAATATTTTGTCCACAACATAACATGTACTTTTCATATCACGACAATGTAATGCAATTTGTTTTCAAAGAGAAGAATCCCTTCGAGCAACGCACGTCACGGCTATTTGACGTCATATAAACAGGCAGGCGTTTCCGAAGCGTTTAGGCTCATCGATAGCGCATGTCGCCATAGCAACCCAAGTGCTGCACGTGCTTCTCTTGCAAGTAACCATTAACACATATTATTGAATATGACAATTGCTTTATAAACAATGTTTCTAAATTTCCTGAGAATATACAAATTATTGCCTATTTAATGTACTTTTTATTGAGTTAAGACCAGCAAATTATGACAAATCTTTACTCTCATTGATTTCAAAATTCAAGCAAAATACCTAGTTGGGTAAATCAATTATTTCAATATAAGTGGCAAATACATAATTAAATAAAATGGTAAATAAATAACCACCAACACTTATATATTTCAATTTATTTCATTGCTCATAAACTTTGTTATTCTTTCTTGTCTTTGTATACAGTGTGTGAAGAAGACCACAACGCTTGACTTGATCTATATTTAGACTGGAAAACACCTTAACCAATTAGTGCCATTTCTCAGTTGGGTCGAACAAATCTGTAAAAAAGTAAGTGTATATATTTCACGGAGATATATTTTTGGCAATTCTGCGGTATGTCCATCAACATCCTTGCTCTTTAAGTTGCAATGGCATACCTTCAAAACTGTCAAGGGGTTGGCCATTAAAGTTAACGATTTATTTTATTTATCAAATACCAACATCAAAGTAAATACAATGTATCTACACGTGTACAGCATCAGTTTCACATTAAGTGTTCTTTATTCAGGAATGTGGAAGATGGCACATAAAAGTAGTGATGAAGGTTATAAAGTTTCTAGTTTTTTAAGGTTTGTATTTGTTCCGAAAGGTTACAAGATCAATGAATATACATGTATATAGTAACATATAACGATCTATACGCAGAGATGAAGAGTATTTACTTCATTCATTAATTGCTGAATAAAGAAGATGAGTGACCGCCAAGTATTATCGTGTCATTGTTTCTACTGAAAATATATTTTTAAAGAAGAAATATATCTTTTAATACTACCCTTTTATAAACAAAATTTGATAATCAAATTTATAATTTTACATTAAATGAAATATTTTAGCAGATTTGGTTTATTAAATGATTATAAGTTGTCGATGTCTTCTTCTTTTAATATCAAGACTATAATACTTTATACTGTGTTATGACTCGAGTCGATTCTTCCTAAGTAACTTATTTTCGAAATTGGTTATATTTCTCACTTCTCTAGCAGAAATTACCCTACCAAGGACATTATCCCTACTTGCAATCCAATGGAATCGTATAAACTTAGTTTTGCAATTGGTATATTGATGTTGGAAGATATTGAATTAATACAGTATGACAATATGACAGTATATAAGTTTCTTAAAACCAACTTCACCTTAACATTTCTGCGTTCCATGATACTGAGTCAATATATTCATTGCATTAACCTGACAATACGATGTATCTGTATTGACTCTACAGAGTGCAAGATGGGCATAGCATACAGATTTAGAGAATAAAGAGAAAGGTAACTTCGTTATTCATGATATGCGACATTGACATTGCATTAAACGACAAAAGAATTTGTGTCGGAACGTCGCATTTCATAAATAATGTTTCTGTTATCCATCTATTTTCCTATTATCTCGCCATTCCAAGTTCCTAAATGTCACCCAAAGATCGTAACAGCATATGCATGGCACCAATTCTTGTATTAAGTCTTCAACATATTATCTTCTTGACAATTATGCTCAGTCGTATTAATTTAAAATGGTGTTATTCATATTTTGAAACATAACCGATAACAAACAAGCAATATTTGAATGTACAGGGGTATATTTGGAGTACATGCAAATTAGTAATGGGAACATCACTGTATAGATCCCAACTGATAGCTTATATAACTGACACATCTGAGGACCAACTAAAATGTGTGTGTCTAGACACTTACCAAAGTATCCAAATATTCTGAGCGTGCATGCTTTGAAGTATTTTCAAATTAGGCTGACGGTAAAATATCGACTTTCCACTTGAAACATCTCGGTCTACTTACAAAATCAATAAGGAAAGATAAAATATATTGTTGGTTGTATAAATGTTTTCAGTGTACCTTCTGAATGTCAATATTTATACAGGAAGAGATGTTCATGTTGTCTACGGATTCTTGTCAACATATTTTTAAACCAAGGTTTAGCATGGTTATATAAATACACATACACACACGACTCCAGAAGACAGCTAAACTATAATCATCATTTTGAAAACATTATTTCTTCATGTTACTGGAACATACTTTCCAAAAATCGTTTCTCAATCAACTTCACAGCATTAGGCCTGTGGACTTGTTAAAGCAATAATCCGTGGGCTAATCGAAGTCCGAGATCAGGGAAGATACACAACAACCCTGACAACTTTTTTTTATCAACTTAACGAACATCTTTTGTGGACTTATAGCTGAAATGGCAGACATGTCATTCAAATGCATTTGTAAAAGGATAAATGAGTGTACATGACATAAAGAAATAAAATTATCATTTATACTAGACATGAACAGGTAACAATAAGCAGAGTAATGCAATAAAACATTTAAAACATATATTTTGGGTTGTTTCAAATTTGCCATTTATTATCAAAGTTAATACAATCTTATGTTACGTTCGAGGGTAAAAACATCTAGACCCGGTAAGCAGTACCCATTCAAATTGGAACGAAAATATTGTTGAATTCTTGACTGTGAGACGTTGATGTGTAGATCTCAATCGATCTTGAGAGTTCATACAGCAAGACGGTTGATCATTCCATCATGGTGCCATAATTTAAACTCGACTCTTGAGTGTGTAGGCATCCCTACATCAGTCAAATCACTTGAAATGCCTTCACTCGAAGGAAAATGGACGTGCATGGTTTACCCGAACCATGTACATTCGTTTTAGAACTCTTTTTTTTATTGAAACAGGAGTATTATTTAGCCATTGATAACACGTATTTACATTTACGTAAGGGCAATTTATTTCAGAACGAAGAAAGTGGTTTAGCGCCTTTATTTATTGAATATTGAATATAATGAATAACGTAGGGAAGACCGCAAATGTAGTTACAAATGTAATTCAATAACAATCAATTTCGTTGATGGACATTTTTAATTCGAACACTTTATGTCATGGTAATAAACACATAAACAGACAATCAAGGTACCTGTAAAGGCTGATGTCATAGTTAACATGGATGAGAACCAATTTGAGCTAGACCAATCATCACAATTGTTAAAACGAAACATAAAATTAAAACATTAACATATATTCTAAGACAAAAAATACCCTACACATAACAAGAGAAGAACAAAACCAAGCCAAATTACGATTTCGCCGGCGTGCCATGAAACACATAATACACAAGGATAATGAACACAGTTCATTCACGTGATATCCTTAGAGTCACAGTGATATTCAGCAGGTTATGACGACATCAAGCCACACCGCGTTAGCAGTTCACGATGACGTCACAATCCATAATGACGTCATATGGTCGCTAGGACATCAAAATCAAAATCAGAATCATGATGCCACATTACCACAGGTAACATGTTTACAATTTACAATCCATACACTCGATACACAGGTTGCCTCCTCCAGCAGGATAACATGAAGGTTTGCAGCTCACTGGTATAGTTTTTCCATCAAAACTGCACCCCTTTACCTCATATTGACAAATGCAGTGATTCACACACTCTCTGTCTGTGCATGCTTCACACAAAAAGCATGCGCCACTACGAGGGTAAGGTGTTCACTTGATCTCACATACGTCTGGGTTCTACTGGAGACGAATAGCATTGACCATTGGACTAACCGACCTTTCAGATATGACTTTATTACTGAATGGAAGGTTGGCGTGTTGGTTGACCGCTAATATAATAGATGAGTAGATGCTTGGGTCACGCAGATAACATTTGCGTGTAAAGTTTCTTGGATTTTCCGAATATGCAGTGCGAAATTATGCATTCGAATTGGTACATGTCAGCTCGTTCAGGAGTAAAATGGCTTTGAATTGAAAATCGTATGTTAACTAACGTCCAGATTCAAAATAACGCAATGTTCGTTTCAATTTGAGATGTTTAGACAAAATTTCTGTTCGCAGTGAAAGTGGACAATTATTCCGGATAACCCACATGGTCACGTGGTTACAATTTGCTACATCTGTGTTCATTGGTCTATTCTTTTTCCAAAATATGAAGAGGCCAAGCATGATTGGTTGAAAGTTAATTTTGAACTGTAATATTGCGTGAAATTTCAACTGTGTATACTGGTTGGAGGCGTCTGCGTCATGCGAATTGTGTACTTTTCTGAAATGGTCTTTCGATCAATATTTTGAATAAAAATCCAGTCATCAGATGTCTGATAAAAATATGGGTTCTTAATGTTAGAGGATAAGTTGAAAGGCTGTCCATGTCAACTTGTCAAGCACACAACACAGCACAATTCCACTGATCCACGAAGGCCTTCCTGGTTGGATGAAAAGCTTTCAACAACGAGTCCATTAGAATTTTCCTGTTTCTAATACTCAGTCAAATAGCTCACTCGAAGACATGAATGAAAACTGGAAAACAGATTAAAGGAGGACTTCCGTGAATTATTTCGCTAACGGTGAAAGGTTTTGTATAAATGTATTCAATTAAAAAGCTGTTATTTTCAAGGCTATTGCTTTAAAATGGTTGGAATAATCCTGATATTTCAAAATGAATGTGGTTTAAGATATTTTATTCATGGGATTGGTGAACAAGCTGAAAATGAATGAATATGAGATTTATATACACATACGAATACATTAAACAACACCTGATACATTTAGTAATAATGATGTACCTTTTTAATATTTTGATGTTTTAATGATGTACATATTTTAAATGGAGTTTGTTTTACCGATTTCATGCTTAAGCAAATCGCGCAAACACAACAGGAATTGCATGAAACTCCTGGTAGCCACGGATTCCGGAAAAAACAACTTTCAATCGGATGTGACAAAAGATGTATAATTATAGATATTCGGAAGCGAGTTTGAAAGTTGTTGGTATGCACAATGCAGGAATTTTCTACAGAGCAAAACAAGCAAAAACGTGAGCATGGCTCACTAATACCTCCGACTGTTAAATTTTTACTTTACTTATAGAGAGAGGTGTCTGCACACCTAAGGATTGATAAGCTATGAAATGTAATTGCTAAGATTAAAGTGGTTGTGAAAAGGGTAAGACAAGTCTCATCATGTAAAAAAGGTGGTTTTGGAAAGTAAGATTAATTTGAATAGGTAGGGATAACATAATACACTACTACCATTACCACCGATTTCAACTTTATTTTGGAAATAATTTCATCATAATGAGTCATTCAAGTGACTTGAAACAACAGGTACATGGAAGTACACCCCTGTAAGCACAGTGAGAATATACAGCAGTGTACAACTGAAAGGAAAGAAAATTTAAATTTGTTCTAAAACAATAATAATAATTGGAAATATAAAAAGTAAAATCAACACAGAACACAGAAGTAGCTTTTGATGAAAGTTGCCTTGAGAAAAAAAATGATTATGTCAACAAATGACAACACAGAAGTAGCTTTTGTTTAATGAAAGTTCCATGAGACAATTTATCCTGAGTATGTCCAAAATAAAACAAATTGCCAAAAAATCAACAAGTGTTTAATTTTGCTCTGCACCTCTCCTAGTGGTGAAGAAAAGATGTACCATATTTGAAAAGGATGAGATAAATAGTTTTCTGAAATCGATCGAACATTCTGGCTCCGAATATAACTAAGTAAAAACATACAAAAAATTGCCAAAAATTAAAACATTCAACAAGTCGTGTTAATTTCCGCACTGCACCTTTCCTAGTGGTGAAGAAGGCATGTGCCAAATTTGAAACCGATGAGATAAGTTACAAAAAATGCTCAGAATATGACTTAGTTAAACAAAATATTTAAAAATCGCCAAAAAATACAAAGAAATACCAATTCAAGTTCAATTTCTCACTGCATCCCTCCTAATGGTGAAGACACAATGCAAGCGCCTGTAGCAAGTTGATGGGACATATACGACATATGTACATAAGCAACAAGGCAAGTCAGCAGGTTGATCTGTTCGTCACGGAAGTGCGTCCTCATTGGTCAATAACTAAAGGGAACTTTTGTCTTTTAAAACCATATTAGATTTACCTCCCTTTAGTGTCCAATATCCAGGTTCCAGGGACTTCCTTCTCGCTAATAGGCACTAGAACTTGGATATGGGACACTCCGGGTCAACTGAATGTCAAGGTCATGAATAGCTGCTACGAACCGAGTGGCCACTGCATAACGATGATTTGAGACGAAATGCAGTAGTACAGTCGGAGAAATGATATGTAGGTGTTGTAATATGTGTTAACATCTGTAGTTTCACTGGGCGGTTCGAATCTGTCAACATTACTGGAATTAATAAACGATTTGAAAAGGTGAGTTTTCGCTTAGTTTCGTGAGCGTGGAAATTGGCTTCAAACTGGGGAGGTAGCGATATACATATTGTTTTGTTGCATACCTTTTGAAATAAATAATCGGATTTTGACCATTTATAGTTCATTAGGTAGAGAAATCATTCAGCTTTCGTATCGTAGTCATTGACTGTGCCATAAAATTGTTTTTGATGTGAAATATGACTTTGAGTGAGCATTGGGTTGTTTCGTCGTTACATCCCTTTCCTTTTATATAGTAATAGGGTAGGGTCTGGGTCTTTCAAACGCTGTTTCTAAGCGATACATGTCCCTATCTTTACTACAGAGATACCTCGAGCTAGAAATATGCAGTGATTTTAGATACAAATTCGAGGAAAACATCACTACAAAGAAAAGCATCACAACTTTTAATAAAACATACAAGTTAAGAAATTCCCTTCCTCCTCTTTATCACACATGGAAAATGTAGCTATCATTAGATGAAGACTATTAGGATAAACATCAACGTCTTCATCAACTTTGATCACAAATTAATTTAGATATTATCTGAAGATCAGATTACTCTCTCTTTCCTCCCTGGAAGGAATCTATACAAATGCACGTGAAAGCGATATGTTACAAAATATGGTTGATCGTCGCATGAAAACAGAAAATGTTTGCAACTTCTAAGTACTTAATTACGATTAAATACATTCCCCTGTGTAAACAACAAGGTGCTTGTGAGATGGACATGATGATGAATGCTGGGTCCAGAGTTCGAAATCTGGTTTGACTAAGTTCCAGTGCTTTATGCAAGATAACACATAGTTGCAACTGATTATACATTGTTAAAATTATTCATCAATTTTAGAGCAGTTTAAAACTTCCCAGAATACGTTTCACTGATTACGAAAATTAGCCCAGAGGATGTCCTCATTTTGGTTACATACATTCCATCAATTTTCTGATCCTCAAAATAACATAACTAAAGTAATAAGAACTAATTTTCTTGTACGTGCATATCTAACAATGCAGTCGGAGTAGATGCGTTAGCTTTTAGCTCGGCCAGTACCATGATCGGATTTTGGTTGTGTTTCCCGTGCCGTTAGGCGAGGTATAACACTATTTACAAATTGAATCCTCAAGGATGCAACATTTAACCACTGTTCTAGTATCATTATAATGAAAATGATAATTGATAATGAATAAGTTGAGCAATGAACTTGCACAAAATGCTGATGTGTAAGATGAAACGATTAAACGACACGGGAGGAGGGTATACTTTTGAATAAAGCCCAAGGCATCTTTTATTCAACTTATAAACCGACAAAAAGAGGGGATAAATTAGTTTAATTGATTAATAAGTTATATCAACAATAAACTGGCGGGGTGCATTATAATTGAGCTCTGTCTAGGTGTTTCATCCATGTGGATCCCGGTTGTGAAACGCATCGCGTGAACAAAGCCTGGCATGTGCTGCAGTTGCAGATAAGATATACCAAATAATTTCTGTAAATTAATCAAATTAATTGATTACCCGATACATTAAGAGAGTCGTCAGTAAAGTTTCGCCATTGGTCATAGGCTGAAGATATAATAGAGGCTTACGGACTCACACCTTCAGCACAGCAGTTTGGTTTTACAGTAGTAGTTTCAGGTTCGACACGGCTTATCAGCAAAACATTTGCAGATTTTAATTTGAATTAATAGGTATTTCCAATAGAGTTATACATCACTAATACAAAGTTTGACATTTCAGCGTTTAAATATATATGTTTGAAGAGGGCATTATTAAGATAATTGCAGGGGGCAGAGAGTCATTATTAAGGTAATTGCCCGGGGCAGAGTGACATTAAGGCGACCCGATTTTATTATGGAAACCCGAGATTCCATAATTGACCAACGTAAATAACATAAGTGAGAAGTTCAAATTCTATCAAAAACCTATTTTTATACTTTAACTAAGATATTGACGAAAATTCCAACTTTCTACCCCGCACCGTACGTGAGATACAGACCCCCTTGCCCATGGGTAGGCCCATGGGAGAGTTCGCCCATGGGCCGGCCCATGGGCGAGAGGTTGTTAAAATTTGAGTTACACAAAAATTATTTTCTAATTTTTAATAATGGGTCTAGCAGTAACATATTTTAGGTATTTGTGAACTCCCCCCATGCAAAGGAAATTATTTTTCCCATGGGCGAGATTTCCCATGGGCGAGACTTCGCCCATGGGCCAGGTTTCCCATGGGCGGATTTCCCATGGGCCAATGTTGACTTTGGCAAACATATAATGTTTGTGAAATGTTGACTTTGGAAAAAATAGAATGTTTGTGAAATGTTGACTTTGGAAATATTGACTTTTAAAATATTTATTGATTTTGGTGGAAGTGTTACTTTGATAAAATATGGACTTGTTGATTTTAATACATATTTTGAGTTATATGAATGGTTGACTTATGAAATATTCATTTTAGTGAAATGTTGTGTAGTTTAAGTTTAACTTATATAAAATGTTAACTTTGGTGACTTTGAAAAAGATATTTTGAATTTAGTGAAAAGTTGACTTTAATCACATATTTACTTTGATGAAATGTTGACTTTTAAAAGATATTTTGAGTTAAGCGAATTGTTGACTTATGTTGACTTTGGAAATATGTATTGACTTTGACGAAGTTTGCATATATCATGAAATATTAATATTTCTATTCTATTGACTTTGGTTTAGTTTGAAATGTTGACTGTTATATTAGTTTACTAATTTATGATTTGTCTGACCCTTCACACAAGAAATACCTACAACGGGTTGTTAGTCAACGGTATGTGCATCAATTAACATAATTGAATATACATGAGTGTCAATGACACGCTAATGAATAATGATACGCTAGTAAAGTAAATATATGTATAAACGTTTATATCAAGTACACACACATTGTGTTAAGTGTAATTCAGCGTCGTGTAAAGTACTTACGCAATAAAGAATAACAATTTTTATTTGTAATTGTAATTCACTTTCATTTCTGAGGAATTAGCAAAATCTGCTAGCCGTACACTTGGAGTAATTATATAAATAGAAACTTTTAGGGGTATGTCTTTTGGTGTTTTCCTGCTTCTCCTGCTTTGGCACTTTCTTACCTCGAAATAGAGTGTAAATATGACATTACAATCTTATGCTTATGTTATTTTACTTTCTGGTTATTGATGTCATATTTATTGTGAAACAAGGATGTGATAAAAGGTAACATATATTTCATACAATGTGTACATGCATCCGACTGCATGACTAAGTCTTTTGTTTAATGTAAGGAATATATATATATATATATTTATATACATATTAAAGCAATGTATATGTACCGTTAAAACAATATTATGTAATCGCCGTATCTTGACTTGTATTGAGCACCTTCAATGTTCCCGGGCCATAAACTGTGCGTAGAATGTAGACATCTTTGATGGGCATTCTAGAAGTAGAATGTAGAAAGTAGAATTTGTTTTGATTGTGGCGTAGGCGATAGGTGTAGGCGATACGAGGACAGACTATACCAATAAAGGCTACTATTTAGTAGGATGTCCTATTTCACTGTTCCATTTCAGTCATGGGTGTTACGTTAATCTATTTCTAAGAACTGGCTGACAAATGGCTGTCTGGAGAATGGGAGATATCATCCTCGATAATCCAGCGCTATTGTTCCGATAAATGTACACACAAGCGCTGGAAAACAGTAAGGGTATTTATCCCTAACCTAGTTACCTCCTCTTGGGTCCATGTTATCCAATCAGAAACGAAACGCAGACACTATCTGCGTAAACTCAACCAATCAAAACGCATCACTACCGTTGTTTATAGAAACAAACATGGCGGCGGCCGACTCACTCGATCACGATAAAGTTTGTAACAAATTCAGCGTAGAAAACCTGCCAGAAACTCAAAAGAAAGTTTTAAGACGTCTGTACGAGAAGTATTCATGTCCATCAAAACGGGTGGACGTAAATGATTAAAATCCCTGTGCTACCAGGCGTTCCCAATCATCTGCGAAAGCCAAGATCCTGACACGAGAGTGCTTGTTATTTCACCCTTGATTTCAAGTGATCTCATTGGTTGTTAGAAAGCAAGCGTTTCGCTGAGTCATTGCGAAGGGAGGTAACTAGGTTAAGGATAAATACCTACTGTTTTCCAGCGCTTGTGTGTAGATTTATCGGAACAATAGCGCTGGATTATCGAGGATGGGGAGATATGAACCTTCTGTATTTTTCTGCATAGCTTTCTGTTGAAACTATGATAATTTCAATGATTAATAAAACTACAATTGGTCGATCTATTAGTCAAATCCTACACGTTAGGCCCAGATCGCGATGCTGTTCTCAATTCAAGTTTGCATGTGGGGATATTTATTTGCATTACTGAGACACCTATAAGTACCTCGGCTTTTGGTTTGATGAACGCCTTGATTTTAAATTAGCCATACATCAACTGGCAAAATTGGCCGGTAGAGCTCTGGGTGCTCTCTGTACTAAGTTTTGTACAACTCATTAGTACAACCTATTCTCAGCTACGGAGCGGCATTATGGGGGCTTTATGTACATAAAGAAATCAATACTGTTCAAAATCGAGCCTATCGGTTTTTTCTTGGAGCTAACAGTACATCTTCAAATATCGCCACTAGAGGTGATATGGGTGTATGTATGTATGTACGAGGGGCGTTCAATAAGTGTTGCAAGCGGGGCATTGGTGTTTACATAAACAGTGTCAGCTTATAGCAGGTGTTACTATAGTCAAAACATAACATTGACACATGTCAAAACAATTTCTAGACATAACAATTATTTAGATATAATAGCTGCGCTGACCTAGGGGTCTCCATAATCATGGATTCTCTCAAACATTAACAACGCTCTGTTCCTCACTAAAGAGGGATGCAAAGCTACAGAAATACATAATCGTATGTGTAATGTGATGGGTAAGGATGCTCCTAACTTTTCAACAGTTTGTCGCTGGTCTCTTCAGTTCAAGCGGGGCAGGGAGTCCTTAGACGATGACCCACGGTCAGGCAGGCCATCTGAAGTCACCCGACCGGAAGTTATTGCCGCTATCGAAAGACGAATTTTAGCTGACCGCCGTGTTAAAGTTTCTGAACTGTCTTTGGAATTCCAGATATCAGTTGGAAGTGTTGAAAAAATAATTCATGACCATCTTGGTATGTCCAAGGTATCTGCAAGATGGGTACCCAGAAACCTCACAGCACAAGATCGCCAGAAAAGAACCGAAAGTTGCATGGAGCTCCTGGATCGGTTTAATGCGGATGAAGCCAGGTTTTTGTCTCGTCTGGTGACAGGTGACGAAACCTGGATCCACCACTGGGACCCGGAAACTAAAATGGAATCCAAGCAATGGAAGCACCCGAGTTCACCGCCTCCCCTGAAGTTTCGCACTCAACCATCAGCTGGCAAGCTTATGGCGACAATCTTTTGGGATGCAAAAGGCATATTATTAATTGATTACTTGCCAACCAAAACTACAATGAATGGTCAATATCATGCCAACCTAATGCAAGAATTGCGAAAGACAATTCGACAGAAACGCCGTGGAATGTTGACACGTGGTGTTCTGATTTTGCATGACAACGCTCCAGTCCACAAGTCAAGAGTTGCACAGGCCGCTATACGTGATTGTGGATTCGAACAGCTTAACCACCCACCCTACAGCCCAGACCTAGCCCCACTTCTAAATGTCCTTCAAAGACCTAAATCTATGCAGTTAAATCAGTATCATATATCAAATATGTTCGTGTCGTGTAGTGATAGTAATGGGAACTGTTTACGTACCGATGAATCCCATTGTGACATTATCATAATGACTCTTAAAATGGTACTTTGAGCAATGGTCAGTAGTTAAAATAACACCAATGATAATGTTTGCAGTTTTATAATCACCCATTGAAAGAGGTCGGGGTTGGGGAGTTGAAGTGGAAATTACTACTGCAAATGCAATACACACAGCGGTTTCTGATTTGTGAAGTTGAATTTGGCCGGAATCCGTCAAATGTTCAAAACTTGACTGTGCTGACCAGTAGACTCACGCTTGAGTGATTTTGTGGTCCTGGTTGAATCAGAGAGTGGCAGAGATGATATGTGCTCTGTTCTGGTGTCAACGTTGCATTTATCATTATAAATGCTGTTGGAATGACACGGTTTGTTAATTAAAAGAATGAGGCGGTACGGCTACTAATATAATTGCAGACAGACAGACAGATAGTTTATTTAAGTCTCACAAAATTACAGACAATGTACACACACATAAAATATGTTTTAAAATGCAATGAGCCACTCTATATAAAGAGTTATGATAGACTATTATTATTTAATCTTGCCTAGGTACTATTCAAAATTTCAAAATTTCCCTCCACCCTTTTTGACCGTGGCTTCAAAATTATCCTCCTTTGGAATCATTCGAAACTTTATTAATGGTCCTTGCGACCCGAGTGAGAGAACAGCTCCGCTGAAAATCGCTCGTTAAATCTCCGTAATCATCATCATCTAATATTATTGCAGGCACTCTCTGCTTCCTTTACTTAGCCCAACTGATAAAGTAATTTACGTAATGCAAAATGATAAGCTCAGTAAATATTAAGTCGCTACTATTAGTAAAATGTTTACAACATATATTGAGTTTATATATGTGAAGTATCGTTTTGAATAGACGTTTCAACAGTATTCTCTTCTATAAAATATTCACTTTAATGAAACGTTGACTCTTGAAATATTATGACTTGTTTAAGTTGAACACTAATGTCTGGTTAAAGGCGAGTGTTTCAAATAGTTCCGGTAAGTGTAAGTGCTATTGCCCACAAAACATCGGTCACCATGACTGATTATTTATACACAACTGATTGCAGGTTACAGCTATATAAAGATATAGAACAATTGCAATATAGCCATGCAAATGCGGTTTAAGTGAAATATCAGACTTTTGCTTTGACTCTCAGAATACCCTACTGTTGAACAAGCGTCCACTCGGTATTACGTAACATGAGTATTCGGTCAACTCATTAAGGCCGACAGGTAATTAATTACCGGTACAATGCCTCTGACCCCTGTGTGACGAGAACGCCAATATATATACAAATGTAGTAAGATTTCGATAGAGTGACCACATTAGCACTTGTATGTTTCCGATCTGTGTGCATTACACTGCAAATTCATCTCCGATCAGATGACATTCTCGACCAGGAACTAATAGCGCTAGTTATTGAGAATGTAAATGTAACAAATGTAAATTATGTAACTTTGAGATAATGAATTTATTTTGTTACAACAGTTATAATATGCCTAAGATTATCATGTAGGAATTGCTGACTTTTAAGAGATTGACTTTGGTGACTGGAAACTATTTATTGGCTTATGTACTTGTATAATGAAGGAAACATGTTTCTAAACCCATCTTAATGTGTGACGTCTTTGCCTTCCTCATAGGTTTAACACTTTCAACTGGACATCAAAGGCTGATTGTATCAATTATGTGCAAACCCATGGATATCACAACTAGGCTGATGGTGGTGCATTATATGTGAGACCCCAAAAATCGTCACAGCTTTGACAGTTATTAACTAGTTATATACCTCTCATGTGTATCAGATGCATACTGAAATATTGAATAAACATCACATATCATTATACATATTCCAAGCAAAAGACATGGAGTGACTAGTGATTTTGACAAATGAAGTAACAAAATTAATTTAATGCGATAATCTAATGATTTTAACGGTCTTTAAGTGTGCTGTGTATTAGAAAGTCCCTGGTCTTACATAATGTGCATGAGAGGACGTCACCCTTCACTGGCCATGGGAATTCGCTAGTTGATGTAATTACAGGTGGCGGGAATGAACATTAACTAATAATCATGTACCCACCCTCACTTAATTATTTGTGTATCTCCCACCAGACTATTAGAGGTGGCCAACATTCGTTCAAATGTTCTTATAGATCTAACGCACAGTATTATATAACATGCGATATTAGAAAGGCAGTAATAATAATAATAACAATCATTTATGATTATCGTTTTGTGTTCTGTATAAATCAACACAGAAAACACATGCACAGGCTGTTGGAAAAAGTTATTTAGAAGCTCCAAATGTAAGGTTGTTATGTATGATGTCATTTAAAGGTGCATCAATTGTGTTTCATAAATTTTTATTTGGCTTTAATACAAATTCACTCAGCTTGCATATTCATCCCCAGTCGCCAAACATGTCATAATTACTAGTTTCCAATAATTAAAAGTAAATTCATTATGCATGTGCAGAGACTACACGTCCTATTTACATACACATGCAGTAGTTATATGACTTGTCGAACATTTTTTATCAACCCAAGTTTGTTATTTAAATAAGATTCAAAAACTACGTTTGATTCATTGGCGCGAGCCAGACGAGGTGCATTGTCCGGTTTCCGATCAGAAATCGATACTTTTACCTTCATATTGTCAATATACTAAGTCGAGTATCATCAAAATGGTAGTTTTCAGTAACAGTTGGTACTTCTCGATAAAATAAGATAATTTATAACGTTTGTCATATTTGACCTCCCCCCCCCCCCCCCCCCCCCCCCCCCCCAACAACACAATGGATGTACTTTTAAACCGCTGCCTTTGAAATCTGTCAACTGCAACAGTGAAATTTCACAGAAATATTGACATAATAAATAAAATATCTGTCAATTCTTGACAAATACCATGTTCACTTCATCTCGGTATTGTATGATAACTTGAAAAGATAATGCTTTCAAATCATTTATTGCAATATGAATACAAAATACAAACGTGTAGCAAGCAATGTTTATGTAACTACATGGACATTTAGATATCACACTTCCAACAACCGTACCAAAATATTTGAAACATAATAAATGTTGTTAACCGTTAAATATCATAAACAAAGTCATGACATCTGCCTGTCTATTTTACTTGAATCTCAAACTTGTAGCAAACCTATTAAACTATTACCACGCTGTATTAACGCTTACATTATGCAACATTGTCAACTTAATATTAAAAACAAAAAACATGTAAAGTGTTCATTAAGCTCTCAAATAAAATTTGAAATGAACCAGTATGTATGCTGTACAGTACTGTAGTATCTAATTACCATCACTAGTCATCCTATGAGGAGCCAAGTCGCGCTCTTAACGAGCTAAATGGAATATGATATACTGGGTATACTGGGGTAAGTGTGTATTGCAAAGGGGCAGTTTGTTTGGGTATAAACATAAACCAATTAAAAAATACGTATATATTCGTATTGTCGCCAATACTGTTATTTCAATCGGAGTATTTTGACACGTGTGTAGTTGACTCAGAGATACACACACGTGGTCACTGGGATGTTCAGGAGATACGGTTCACTGACTTGATGGTTAAACACTCAGGAATTTTCTGAGATTTTAAAAAAGAGTGGTATATTCATTTTGGATTATTTTCATTTGAATGCAAACCGGAGAGTATATTGTGGAAACGTCTGGTTAAAAACTGACTACATATCTATAAACTTAATATATATTTTTTTAGGGGAAGGACACTTGTTTGAAAAGGCTTTTCGTACATAATACCCGTCAAAATCGTAAGATGTCTTTGATAATCCCTGTATCGTATTGAGAAAGCGGCCGAAATTGTAAACAAATGAAATTATTAAGAACTTAATATAGACTTTTCATGTACCCCCTTCACTGCTGTCAACAGACTAACAGTGAGTGGGTCATCTCAATATCTAAATTGGAGACTAATTGCAAGAGTTCGAATTAATTAAAATTTGTAGGGCACTGGCGAATTTGAAAACGCCAAAAATGAGAACATTCTGAATTCATTACATCATTACATTTCTAAAAGTAAAACGTTTCGCTGATTATTGATACAAACGAATAATGAATATATTAGATCAGTGTTCATAATGATGGCGAATTAATCCCTTGTTCAAAAGAGGCAATGAAGTATTTTGACGCTAGGAACAACTGAGCACTACCATACATGCAAGAATGTATATACGTATGTATTTTCTGTGCTATTCAATGATTAAAACCGCTCGAAATAGAATCAAACAAGTGAGGTAAGTAATGGACTGTTTTATTTTCGTTATTTACAACAATGGGTTAGTTGATCGAATAGACATGTTACGCAATACCACGGCACGCTCCTTACATAGACATGGTGTTCTGATACACACAAATGCACAGGTCTAATATATCATATATCTGTAACCTGCACTTGGTTGTGTATAAATCATCAGTCTCGATGACTGGTGTATTGTGGGCAACAGCGTAGTCAAACAATCTAATACTTACTGTTTGAAACGCGCTCCTTAAGCCAGACCATAGTGTTTTCAAAATCTTATTAAACTCAAACTTCAACATCGCTAATAAATATTTCAAAGTAAAACTATGTCACTAAAGTCAATCGTTTAGAAGTCAACAATTCACTAAACTCAAAATATCTTCTCAAAGTCAATAAGTCACCACGTTAACATATAATTAAAGATAAACTTTAAGTCAACCAATAGTTCCAAAGTCAACATGTCATCAAACTCGATATATCTTTTCAAAGTCAACATTTCACCAAAGTCAATATTTTATTAAAGTAAAACTTCCACAAAAGTCAACCAATATTTCCGTAGTCAACATTTCACCATTATAATATTTTCAAAGTCAACATTTCACCAAAGTGGCATCAATTCCAAAATCACCATTTCACCAAGCTCAATATATATAATCAAAGTCAACATTTCAAACTTCACCAAAGTGAATAAAATGGAATAAATATGGAATTAATATTTCATGATATAAGCATACTTCACCAAAGTCAATAAATTGACATAACATAATTAATGTAAGTCAACAATTCGCTTAACTCAAACTATCTTTTATAAGTCAACATTTCAAAATCAATGTGTGATCAAAGTCAATATTTCATAAAATTCAAAATATCTTTTTCAAAGTCAACATGTCACCCAAGTTAACATTTTATCAAAGTAACACTTTCACCAATGTCAATAAATATTTCCAAAGTAAACATTTCAAAAAACATTATTTTCCCCCCAAAGTCAACATTCACAAACATTATATGTGTGCATAGTCAACATTGGCCCATGGGCGAGGTTTCGCCCATGGGAAATAAAGCCAAAGGGAAATCCGGCCCATGGTCGAGGTCAACATATGTGATTAAAGTCAAGATGTAAATATGTGATTAAAGTCAACATTTCACTAAATTCAAAATATCTTTTTCAAAGTCAACATGTCACCAAAGTTAACATTTTATATAAGTTAAACTTAAACTACACAACATTTCACTAAAATGAATAGTTCATAAGTCAACCATTCATATAACTCAAAATATGTATTAAAATCAACAAGTCCATATTTTATCAAAGTAACACTTCCACCAAAATCAATAAATATTTTAAAAGTCAATATTTCCAAAGTCAACATTTCACAAACATTCTATTTTTTCCAAAGTCAACATTTCACAAACATTTTTTTTTCAAAGTCAACATTTCACAAACATTTTTTTTCAAAGTCAACATTTCACAAACGTTATATGTTTGCCAAAGTCAACATTGGCCCATGGGAAATCCGCCCATGGGCAACCTGGCCCATGGGCGAAGTCTCGCCAATTGGCGAAATCTCGCCCATGGGAAATCTCGCCCATGGGAAAAAAAATTTCCTTTGCATTGGGGGAGTTCACAAATACCTAAAATATGTTACTGCTAGACCCATTATTAAAAATTAGAAAATAATTTTTGTGTAACTCAAATTTTAACAACCTCTCGCCCATGGGCCGGCCCATGGGCAGGCCCATGGGCGAACTTTCCCATGGGCCTACCCATGGGCAAGGGGGTCTGTATCTCACGTACGGTGCGGGGTAGAAAGTTGGAATTTTCGTCAATATCTTAGTTAAAGTATAAAAATAGGTTTTTGATAGAATTTGAACTTCTCACTTATGTTATTTACGTTGGTCAATTATGGAATCTCGGGTTTCCATAATAAAATCGGGTCGCCTTCATTATACTTGCCCGAGAAAGCAAGATTGTATCAGATTTTAGGGAAATAGTTTCCCTGAAGAACAATAGAGTGGCGTTACTGGAGGTTATCTTTGTCGCTAGAACCATATATCCATGTGTGTGTAGGATCAGACAGATCATGTCACCCATGACCTATAACTGACAAATTGTGACAGGTCCTACAAATCGCAGGCTCATTTATTTACGTTTCTTCTCTTCACGTGTGTTTGTCATGGGCAGAGCTACTACTAAATACTACTACTAACCATCTACAGACATATTTACGTGAACAATTCTGTCTGATCATAACCACGATCTCTGCCATGAAGACCTAAAACGCAGACCTACCCAAGTTAACAGGCCCACCTAGATGTTTTCAGCACATACTCGTCACTTGCAATAGGAACTAAAGTCACTGTAAACTTTAAATCGGATCCATCAGTCACTTCAATGTCAGCTGGTAATTGTTATTTGCTAAAATGGATCTTGCCCGTTTCACTGACATACAGTATGTTTCTTGCACTAATCAAATGGATATGTAAAAGACAAGAAACAATCAAACACTAGACATTTTCCCTGAAGGTGAACATGAAACAAAAAGAATGTCCAACCACGTAGAGAGTTACAATAAACAAAAAGTGAATAAAGTTCAAGGAAAATCCCTTGATACTCGATAAAATACTTTCTAATTGGATGGGATGGGGCATATATAAAACCATGGGTAACCGAGGATGCAGTTTGAAGAACAGAAAGTTTAAGTACAACTTCAGTACAAATTGCCACGCCGTACCATCAGCCCATTGGGCCTTTCAGTCCAAATGAGCTAGACATTAAATTTAAACAACTATATTTGACGCCTATCTAAACATTGCACATGTACATTTGATAACTTATCATAGGCAGTAACAGAACACAAAACTATTTTTTATATTTTCAAAACATTTTCTTTAAATTAAAACCTATCCGAGTTATGAGTATCAAACCCTCTCACCATCTATCACTTCAGTATACCTGTACGTTCTAATACTAGCAATCACATCTTTTAAAACTAGAGCCATGGGATCTGTATCTCATCAGGATTTCATTGATTTATTATCTAACTTTGAATATCTAAATTAGCTCAAGTAATACATTGTTAAAAAGCAAAACATAGGTTTTTGAATCATGACCCCTGTGACCCACATTTGGAGTAACAGGGTCACCAATCCTACAATTAAGAATCACCTTTGACCACAGAGTATCTACACAACATTTCACCTTTCTAGAGCTTTACATAAATAAGATAAAGATGAAAATAGGTTTTTGGGTCGTGACCCGTGACCTAGATTGGGGTCACAAAGTCACAAAATCTACAATTTTGAATCCCCATTGGCCAACGAGTCCGCACACAACTGTTCAGCTCTCCCTGACTTTTGGAACTGGAGAAGGAAATGAAAATAGGTTTTAAGGATGTGACCTCGGTGACCTTGTTTAAGGTCATGTGGTCACAAAATCTACAATTTAGAATCCCCATTAGCCAAGGAGGTTGCACACAACTTTTCAACTTTCTAGACCTTTTGGTACTGGAGAACAAGATGAAATTGGTTTTGATGGTAATGACCTCGGTGACCTTATATAAGGTCATGGGGTCATGAAATCTACAATTTAGAATCCCCATTGGCCAAGGAGTCTCGACACAACTTTTCAGCTCTCTAGACAATTTGAAATTGGAGAAGAAAATGAAAATAGGTTTTTAAGATAAGACGGACGGACGCCGGACACCATGCCATGCCATAAGCCAATCGGGTCTTTCAGGCCAGATGAGCTAAAAAGCGGACATCCCACTGGAAGGACAGTAGACAGACTCTACGCCTGAACGTCAGACCTCTATAGCTAAGTCTGACTGACTTTTGAAGAGAGGGCAATCATTGACAGCATTGGAATTGTAACATCCTGCTCCCTCAGTATTTTTGTATCCACTACCTTTCTATAATATCCTAATTCCTTGAGCCCAATACTTTTCCATTGGACTTTTTGTTTCTCTACGACCAATGATGATTACATGTTATTTTGAATAAGTATAATTTTCATAATAGATTTCTCATGAGCGTTTCTTATTTGGCAATTGTTATTATTGTATTGCCTAAAAGAGATCTAACTCAAAAGTTTGACATCGAACGTAATCATAATATTATTCATTACAACCTTCGCAATGCATGTGCAATCTGTTTCTTTACATCTTTGTTCAAAATCGCTCATAAATCCATCGTATGTCGTTTTAGAGAGGAATGAATCTTGAACCATGGTAATAAAATTCATCAATAAATTATTTTGTGAACACAAAGCTTTATTCATTATCTACAAATTTTAAATACATTTCTGAATAGTAAGTGCCGAACATGACATTTAAACGTTAAGAAAAGATTAACAATAGGAATCGAACAATGGAAAGATGTCTGATGTAATGAGAACCTTTTCAGCATCAATATTTATCTTTGCACAAATTGTTCTGCGCACATCATTAAATTAATGATGTTTTGCATTCACAATGAGACTCACAAAACACTCGTTGGATTAAAGCTTCATTAAAAATTATTATCATTTAGCTCAGGTACAAGACGTTTGGTTTGTTCATCAATGAAATTATCATGTAAATACATATTTCATGCCTGGGTGATATCTACAAACGACATGTACAGTGTCACGATTCTATCACATCACAGAGACAACTTCGCAAAAGCAAATAGCAGTTTTGTATATTATTGTAATATATTGATTTTCCTATTGATAAATGACGAATAAGTATGACTAAATAACACCAATTCACTTGGAGTTGAATATCAAAACTAATTATCATTTTATACGCAACAGGATCACATTACATGTTTACATTACATTACATTTATTTCTCAAGGGCCCATGTTATACTGTTAATGAAATGACAACGTTTGTGTTATTATTTTTTCTAAAATTGTAATTAATATCTATTGAAGATTTTTTGCAAATTTTGTTTTCTCAAATTTTACATTTATTAATAAAGTTTATACTATATAGTGTTACGCTAGAGAATAAAACATATCACTATAATTATATATCACAATGGTTATCCGTACTTGGAGAAAATTGTGCAACGTATTAAGCGATAGTGGCGTGGAACTCTTCCTTGTGAGAGGTAGATTTGTAGGTCTGATACGAATTTGTGAGCTCAGACAGCAAGATGAATGACCATTCCATCATGGTGCCATAATTAAACTTATATTCTGAGTATTTAGGTATCGCTACATCAGTCAGTTTACTTGTACTACCTTTGAGTGGCCATTTTAATGTGAACACATTAAAATGGCCACTCGAAGGGAAATGGACTCGCATGGCTTCACCGAACAAAGTACATTCGTTTTAGAAATATCTTTATAAATATTGATTGAGTATTAACTAGTCATTGGTAAGACTTATTTACCTTTTCGTTAGATTATTTTATTTCATTCAGCAGAATTAACGTGCTACGGCTCCTTTAGTTTAAGCTCTCGTCCAATCAGAATCGCGGAATTTAGTGTAACAAAATTATTTGAAATTATATTCTGCATGTTCTTCTGATATGCATATTGTTGGAGATAAATTACGGACCTTTAACAAGTTTGGAAAAGCTTATTCGACAGGGACATGCAAAGTTGCATTTTAACATCGTTAGATACACAATGTATATAACTGTGATTTATTGCCAGACTAATCAAGCCTGCAAATGCAATAATGAGCTCTCCTGATAGTTAGTTCTTTAAACTGCTGTCCCTTTAATTACATTCCAAGTGATAATGAAAAAGGAAGCCGTCTTTAGCAGCACACCATCACAATAAATCAGTGAATTGTAATTAGTTTCAACAAAAAAAATCTTTACAACGGCAGACTTTGCGGGATCCATGCTTGAAAACTAATTAAAAGTAGCATGGGAAAGTTGAGGAATTTATAAACTTTGAAAAAGTCGGAACTTTGAACAAAAACACATTACGTTGCCAACGAAATCAGGATTCCACGTTGGTGCATGCATCACTTTCCCCATTATTATGCAATGTATGTCATTTAACTTGAAAAAAATGCATAGAGCATACAGCCATACATATGTTTTCCGTAAATTTAGTATATTTGATGAAACGACTTATCCCTTATCCCTCAATGTATTCAATGAGTATGTTTAACACATACACACACACACACCTTTCATTGATTATTGAGGATTTCGAAAGCCTGCAAATGCTTATCATAATCTGCTCATCATATGTAATTTGAAACACTGCGATCGTAACTATGCAACTCCTGTAGGTCTCGAAATGCCTGTTTTACAAAGCTGAGTTTACAACTCTTCTATTTCCATTTTTCAATTGTAAAAAATGTAACTTGTAACTTTACAAAAAAGGAATAATATTAAGATTTAAATCTTAGATATAACAAGTAAACTTTTCGACTTTTCGACATTTCTAGAATTATATTTCAACATTGTAAAGTTAAGAACAGGATATTAAGATTGACATGATAAAAATGTTAGGTTTGCATACTTGGACATATCTTTTTGAGACTTGCATGGTTGAGAACGACATGTGACCTTTTAAGATACATATTAAAGTCTACATATCCTCATTATAGACAGACATCCCCTTTCATCAAATACAAGGAGGGAAAACTTAAATGACTCAGCAGATGCCATTTAAATGCTTGCAATCACTTTCTTTTTAAAGGATTGCTGACTCGTGAACTCTTTGTGTTGATTATAATCCAATTTTAGTAATTTGCAATGTGAAGACTATTGTTATTATTCTTTAGATACGGTGATATCCACAAAACAAACTTCAAATATAGTCAAGTTTTCAAAATATTATTAAAGGTGCATCCATTGTGTTTCATAACATTTTATTTGGCTTCAATACGTTCCAACTCACCACATGTGCTGTCTACAATACAAATAAATTCACTCAGCTTGCATGTTTCCCCAATCGCCAAACATATCATAATTACTAGTTTCCAATTAAAATTGAGTAACATCATTATGCATGTGCAGAAACCGAAACTGCACGTCCCATTTATATGCACAGTAGTTATGTGACCTATTAAACATAATATTATCAACTCATATTTGTCTTTTTGTCTGTTATAAATAAGATTCCAAAAATACCTTTGACTTATTGACGCGCGCCACACGTTGTGCATTGTCCGGTTTTCGATCAGAAATCACTACTTTTACCTTCATATCGTCAATATGCTAAGTTTACTATCATCAAAATGGTAGTTTTCGGTAACAATCGGTACTTCGTTGTTATACACATCGTTGTTATAGTCCTTTCTTACCCAAGCGGACACAGATATGCCGGGTATTAAAGTTTTCATAATGGTCATGGGAATTACAATTTTTCTAAATATAACTTGCATTTTGATTGGTTGACGGAACTACTTTGCGCTCATTCATGAATTGCTAAGTTCTCCTGTTCAAGCTAAATCACACAATTGAAAAATTTCGAGCATACCTAATTGAAGTCACACGTCAGTAAAACATATTAAATATAAAATCATGTTCAACCTATGTTTCCTAGACCGTATTTACAGTACTGAACTTGCAAGGCGCAGCAGCATGCAAGTCATTGCTTTGCATGTCATTGCTTTGTGACGTCATTAACCATGACGTCATGTGGTGACGTAATTACACTCCTGCCATGCATGCCAACATTCCAATTCACGTTTTCACAAATTTTCTCTCATTCTGCGACATTGTGTTTTTCGATTTTTATGAATTAAAATGATCTTGGGTAAGAAAAAGAATAACCAACTCGGTGCTCGGAATTACGAATTATCTGTCCCTCGTGAATTATTATGTCAAACTCCTCGCTAAAGCTCGGAGTTTGTCACAATAATTAACTCGGGACAGATAATCCGTAATTCCTCGCAACTCGTTGATTATTCTTATAATAACTTCGATATAGGTCTCCCCCACAAAAGTACATCTAGGAATGATCATGGTTGACATGCTTAACGTTTCATGAAGCCACATCTTGCAACATTTCTGGACTAAATTCCTCATAGTCACTGACAATGGAATACTTGCGAGCTTCAATTACAAGAAATAACGTTCAAGTTCAATGAAAAAAGTCGTTAACCTTAATGGGGCTACATGACCAAAACAACAATAGGCAAATCGAGACCCCTTTGGTAATATCTGAAAATTTAGTGAAGAGTGGAAACAAGTGGAGCGGGCGGACGGGTGATTATATCTATTTCACATATCAACTTAAAATAAGTAAACATATTTCAAATAAACACATTTGTTTACAAAATTACAATGTCAATGCCATATCGTACTTTGGATGTACGACACAACAGGATAATATTATGGTTTAATATCCTTATAATAAAACAACTACATATAGCCTCTTTAAATCTGCCTACGTTTGAAACTGGTTTGCAACTTAGACAATCAATGCTAAAAAGAGAGTGATGTTCAGAATTCTGACAATTCGTTTCAATCTCGAACCTAAAGGTATTTTATTGATATAAGTCAGACGAATCCCACTGTGTATTATTTTGCTGTCTGTGGTCTTGTCACTTGAATGCTTCGAATATAAGATGTAAATATATTGAAGATTTAAAGGCGCTGTTGCACGATTTCATACTGAAATAAAGTGCTCTCACAAAAATAAAAAGAAGTGTTACCAATTGTTAAATAATACTCCTAAATCAATAAGGAGTTCTATAACGAATGTACATTGTTCGGCTAAACCACGCGAGTCAATTTCCTACCGAGCGGCCATTTTAATATGTTCACATTAAAATGACCACCCGAAGGTAGTTCAAGTAATCTGACTGATGAAGCGATACCTAAAGATTCAGAGTTGAGTTTTAACTATGGTACAATGATGGAATAGTCAACCATCTTGCTGTCTGAACACTCAAATTCTCAAACGACCTACAAATCTACCCCCTCACACTGAAGAGTTAGTACGAATAGAGATAGGCGTTTTTATTGTATAAACTTTAATAATAAATGGCAAATTTGAGAAAACATAATGTACAACAAACGTGATACAGTGCCTTTAACTTGAATCTAGCTGATGTGCCATATAATATTATTTTGCCCTTCAAGTACACCATATCAATAAAAAGAAGCCAGACAAAAGAAAGTAGAATAAACATAACCAAATACTACCATCGATACTGCAGATTAATTTAGTTATTGTCACAGTGTCTCACTTCTACGCTTTCAGCATTGTAAAACCACGATAACCTCTTGTTCACTGTGCTATCTGCAACAAAACCTTTTCAGCTTAAAAAACATATGGCTGTCTAGACGGATTTGGTTTGATATGTAGTCAAGACATTATGCTAACATGGATCCGCGATCACCAGGGAATTAATATTCTGATTCTCTTCACGTGCTGGAATTACCTGTCCTAGTGTCGCGCTGCTTCAACACATCCTATACAGCTTGTACAGGGTCTGGACTGGACGTGCAGAGGCGGACTAACAACTTAATTAACTGAAAACCCAAAAGTGACTTAGAATTTGAATTGCAAACAAATTTCATCAATGCAAGAACAGGCGATGTTGAAATTGATTGGTTTACACAAACATGTGTTACAAAATCTGTTCAAAGTCAGTAAGTAATGGAGTTACATGTGTTTTGGGGACTAAGTCACAGACTTTTATTTGAAAGTCAGGCCAAATTGGTAGTTAAATGTTTTGTAATAATTTAAGAAATAAACAGAAAATGTACCTGGACTGGTGTAAATAAATAATAATATCATAATATTTTTAATAACTAATTGTACCTATAAAATGAAAATAGTTAACTGTATTGAAAATTTACTTTATAAGACTATAGACCAATGACATTCCGACTCAGGTGCTATGATATTGGTACAAACACAATAATTGTCATAGCAGGAAGGCATTGTTGAATCAAATCTTATCGATAAATATGCATAAGTGCCAAATTGTATAGCAGTACAACAGATAAAATGTTGATACACTTGATTAAACTTGCAATGAGTCTGGTCCAGAATTGGCGTGCGCCGGTCACGTGGTCGTTGTGTACCGTGGTCAGTGTGCACGCCGCTTAAACGAATCAAACATAACAAATGGTATGGGGTACCATTGGACTGAATCAGAAAAATGAACATTTAAACTTCTACAGCATCGGTCCCGAAAGAGGCAATGACGCCAAAGCTGTCCGGTACATTGATCAAGTCTCAAGATCCCATTTCATGGCGTTATTTTGCACGTCACTACCACGTCTTTCAACAAGATAATGTTCAGGTCCACACTGACACATTTATGACTAATTAGCTTCATCAACATAACGTGAACACAATACTGTGGCAAGCCCTTAGTTCTGACCTTAACCCTATTGAACAACATTGGGACGATACCCAAAGACGCCACAATGGCATCTGTCCAAGACCAGCAAATGTGGTTCAACTTATTGCAGCCTTGCTCAAGGTATAGGTACAGATTCCTATGACATGTGTGAATCGCCATGTTCACGCTATGACCCATTCTATTCCCACGGAGGTCACTCCTTTCAGATTTCCAATCCTACCCACTGTTCTGGAAGGCCTGAATTTCTCGGCTCCAGCAAAATTCCCTAGCGGGGAAACGAGGAACCTCATACTGTATCTCTGCTCCTTAACTTATGAAAACTCATCTTTCACCAGCCATGTCGACCAACTGATTTCAAACACCTAGGTATTTGACTCTTGAGGGTCTTGCTAATTAGCATATGATCTTCGAATATGTATTATGTAAATAACACAATTAAATATTGTTGGTATTTGTCTCTGATTTGGTCTTCTCTATTTATCAACAAGTTTGTGATAAATGTTTTTTCACAAAATCAAATATTTCGAGAAAAACATATTTAAGGAGAGATGAGACGATGAAATACAATATTTTATATCCTTTTATCCAAAAATGTAAAAGTATTGGGGGTCACCGAACGTTTTATAGAGTTATCGGCATTAATAATAATATAACGCCATGTTTGACCGATTTGATGTATTCAAATGAAGTGCTCGCTTTCAACGAATGAACTCGGAATCCTTTCAGATCTATTTGAATCACAAACGAGGATGTATAGCAAGTCTATATTTTGAAAACTAATGACGCCGGAAAGAAAACATAATAAAAGGGGTGTCGACAAACGTTTTTCATCACTGTAATGTCACGTTTTAAATTACCTACATAAACGTAAAAACCTAACGTCACGGCAGTTTTGATGAATTCAAGTATAACTTTGACGGCCTAATCATATTTGAACAATCTAAGAGTGCATAGTGAAAGAATAACTATCAGTTTGTTATACCAGGCGAATCCAATTCGTCACTAACGTGTATGTAATTCGAATAACACTCAAAGTAACATATTTAGGTGACGGTAACGTTATGCGGCATGTCGTGAAATGTGTTATGGTAAATTTAAGCGCTTCCCGTTAGTGTACAGATAAGCCTATGCCCCAAACAACATAATCTATATATTTTGTATATTTTGAGACTTATTCATAACAATAAATTGTTGTCGCAAAACGTTACTGTAATCGAGTTCGATCTCTGGGTCCCAATCTACCTAAGAGAAAACGTTTATCTTGTCATTATGACGTGTCATTTGCAAATATTACTTTTGCAACGGCGTCGCTGATTGTGCAACTAGATTCCAATGCAACCCATCTGAAAATTCCCCAATGGCCGACAAATTCAGGCCTTCCAGAACAGAGGTTAGGATCGGAAATCTGAAGGGTTTAACCTCTGTGGGAGGTTAATGTCGATGACCAGGAGATGCGCCGCATTTGTCAATGGCAAAGGTGGCCATACCTGTTACTGACTTGATGTGCAATCGACGCCTATATGGGAAGTGGTTCAAGGTTTACTTACAAAGGACCATAGACACATATTATTTAAGTAAACTGTAAATAAACTTCGTTAAACCCACTGTATAGCATACGGTTGTTTTTATGACACCATTTCTAAACATATTCCACCGTCGACGTTACATTTGACATTCGATGGCTCCTTGAAAGTTTGTTTTTACATTAATTGTGCTTCTATCCCAGTTTACAAGCAATCCTGAAATAATGTAAGTCTCTTGTTGTCCGTGGGCGTCTCCTCTTTGTACATTTAACATCTGGTTATCTTAAAAAAAATTAGAATGAGAGAATGCAGTTTCTTTATTCATTTTGTCCCGTTTTCAATCTTGCTTCATTGAAAAAAATCAAAGTGATAACAGAAACGTTTTTCTTCTGTACTAGATCAGCTTCGAAGAAATTCTTCAAAAAGGAGCCCAATCTCCAATTATTACTTAGGACGGATTATGGGTGCGACCTTCTCGTATACGATGACATCCCATTATAACTTATATAGAGTCTTATCTAGGTTTTAACTTAGTCGTACATGGGTAGAACCTCTCGAAAATGAACCCAATTTGCCAAACATCTCGCCTATACATCGATTCAGCATAACAACATTATCGCCAGACCAGTGCTCTATTTCTATTGCCAATATTTAAACCAGAGGAACCACTTTTGAACCGATAATAATGTGTATATATTTGTAGGTGGTAAAAAACATAACTTGTCAGTTTCAACCCGTCAGCTTTGGGTATTCTTCTTATTCCGGTTTATTATAATCAACATATTATTATAATCAGTTTCATTGCCATTACAATTTCCGTAAACAAATTATGTTTACAATCGTGCTCCTGAAAGTAGTTACTTGTTTAGCATCAAAATGTCAGCAAACAATGAAGTTATCAAAGTATAACATCAAACTACGATTATTAGGTTACATACAACCGTGTGTTAATAAGCCAGACTGTCCTTATTTCTGCGCCACCACAGGTGTAAATTTTAGATGACTGTGCATAACCATCTAACGTTTTTGATCAATAACAATGCAATGCAGGAATATTAGCAATTTAAATGAATTCATTTTCTTACCATAGGAATACCATTGTTTTATAATTCTGTAAATTATTCATTGTTTTCCTACATAACCTCTTTAAAGTGAACACGTTCAAGAGAAATGACTTAGTCAATGAAGCAATATATCGGATGTAATTACAAGTTAATTAGTAGGCTGATTCTGGTAACATAATCCTTGTTTCATATATTAATTTCAAACTGGTACTAATCTACTATAGATATGATTCCTGTAAAAATATATTTTATTTTATGAATGCTCTTTATGATTTATGAATCAATTTGTATTTACATTGTTGTTGTTAGTTAATGTTTAATTTCTGCATATTACCTTAAAATATGATTTTGTTTCTATTTGATTCAATGCCATTTCCGAAATACATTCATAAAAAGACACCGACTGACTATTAATAAGAAATATTCTATTTCAGACGTAACGTTTTATTGATGTCATGTTTTCAATAATCGGTGCCACAAGGGGAAGCCAATAATTAAAAAATGCACTTGTGACTTTGTCTTTATTAGATTAAGGACACATTCTTCTATAATATAATACAATATTTAGCAATTCATTAAAGACATTTACTTTTTCTCAAACCTCAAGGTGAATGTCAAAATGAGAAAAGGTCTAGGCTTTGAAAAAACCCGAACATGTTGATTTTAAGTGCGTGGGATACCGCTCTATGATGCGGGGAAACCTGTTAAATGTTAATGACTTTACAACTGACTGAAATCCTTAATAAATGATTAATGATATTTCGTGATGAAGTAGAAGTGATCACGAAATTAATCAATGAAAATAGTTGTTTTTTATTCACTTTTATTTACAAAATTTAAAAGGTATCAATATTCGAACTTGGACTTTTAATGATTATACATCATTATTACATCCCCGACTCGTTCACCTTGTTTCAATTTGTGTCATTTTAATTTGAATATATTCGTTCCCTGTCAATGACATTCTTCGAAAGATGTGTAATAGTTACAATTTATGTTTAATGAACACTGCTAACAAACGACAACAACAAATATTAGTAAATAAATAGGTGAAGTTGATCTTGTCAACTCATATAGCTACATCTTATACAAGCTAATGTCACTAATGGGGAACCCTGATACGAAACTGCGTCATAGGTGGCGCTGCGGAATTTCCGTCTGTAAGTTGCTCTTTACCGTCAAAAGCCTTGACCGAAGCCGACGTGTTGCGTGATGCAGCCAAATACTTTGTCAATGAAATAATTTAAGGTGAAAATTGCAGTTGTATCGGCTCAAAAAGATACTTTAAAAATTGATTCCATGGAATAAAAGTATTCTTACAATGAATGCGTGTTGTCATTAATTATTTCAAATCGCGGGCACGAATTTTCGGAACCCGGATGTAAATTCATTGCATTGACCGTCAGTCATCTTCGATGCGGTGAAATTGTTATAATTTAACTATTTGTATTTATGATTTTGGAATATTAGAATTGCCTATTTATGGTTTTGAAATTTAAGCAGACTTTGGAAAAGCATATACGGTACATATGGTGTTTACTTATAATTACTAATATTGATTAACAGTCATATTGATATATATTCTATCCGTGTGTTTACTAAATTTTAATTTCTGGTGTCCTTTTACTTGAAACTTAATCTAGACCGTAATTTCTTTATAACATGTTGATATTTAAAATACTACTTACTACACAAATATTTCGGCAGATAGATCACGACAAGGAATGATTATACAGGAAATGAACGTATCGCCGCTTTCGAGATTCACAGTAGTTCTAATCTGGAAATTCTTCATCGCAGTTATGGCCTCTTAAAATTATTTTATCTGTTCATTAAGGATTCATATATTTTACTCGGACAAATCAACATCACGTTGAAAAAGTTGTTAAAGTGGTATTATCAGTAATAATGACAAATCTTATTTCGAAGCCATTGAATATGAAAACACATTCGCATTATCAGCGGACAGCGCATACTTGACAACTGAACATGTTGTATTCAGTTGAAAGATGCGCTTTAGCAATCTTGTACATCTCCATGCTGTGACGTTAACTAGTGAGAATTCTTTTTAATGCATTAAATATAATTGGATGGAAGATCAATCAAATATCATTTCAGTGTAAAATTGCTGCACAATATTATTTTGTATTACTGAGAGTTTATGGTTTTGTTTTAATAATTCAATACATTCACAAAGTGAAGCAGAAAAGAACTCATCCAAGTTTGCGAATTAAATTCTTCTGCTTCTGCATCTTACTTGAACAATGAAGTATAAAAGCAGCCTCAAACAAATCTTAAACCGAATTACAATTTGCCCTCAGAGAATACCGTGGCACTCTCAACGTTTATCTGTTTTCAGAACGATATTTCATTACAGCTACTCATCTTCTTAAACAAATAATTTGGTGAACTTTTCAAAACGTCAAGGTTTGTGAAAAAGTTAAAGACAAAAAAATTATTTGTCAACAAAGATAAGAAAATCATACTTTTTAAGTAATAACCTTCGTGGTGGTTTCCAACAACTGACAATTAATATTGCTATAGCACCTTGTTGCGTTATTTGTGACTCAATCTAGTTCAACATTTTGACAACCATAGTGAAGAAATGTAATCAATGATAAGAAAATACAAGAATTCAGTGAGGTGAGATGACTTAGGGTTTAAACATCAAAAACTATTTCATTTATATCATGACTACTATTATTATTGCAGTGAGAAAGCCCGTAAACCCTAGCGAATCAAATGTTAAATTCAGTGTAGCATCGCGCCTCAAAACAGTTCTCTACAACAGACCGTGTTGTCGAACCAGAGACAGGCATTGAGGCACTGCTGAGTGTTGGTATGGTATCAAAGAAATTATACTGCAGGATACGAATTGCCACATAGTCCGGCAGAATGGTGCAGAAAATCAAGGCAATTGTGCACTTCGGGTGAAAAGTACCAAACTTGGCACAAAGATAGCTTATGGTATTGTGATTAAATTTGGTCTGAGGGCCAAGTCAATTTCGATCCAAGATTGCCGCCAAATCCAAAATGGCCGCCACTGTTAAAACGTATCTGCTTTTACATGTTTCTGCATATTTAAATGATCCATTCATGTTATTTTATTGTTATTCATGCTAGCTTGGAACGCGAGAAATACAAGGATTGATACTGTATTGATAAATCCATTGTTGAAATGATAAATAGAAGAAAACAACCAAAATGGCAGCCAATTTTGTAATCTAAGGTGATGTATGTTTTTGTACGTTTCTACATCAAATTAGATTGTGAATCTTGCTTGTTTAGACTAGAAATACCATGACTAACAATTTATTGGTAATCCCATTGTTGACAGTAGCAAACATAATCCAAAATGGCGGTCAATTTGTCACTGAAGGGCATCCTTCGATAACCTAGAATTGAATTGTTTTCCTTAATCTTATTACGTTTACATTTAGGTTGGTATTCTTAGCTTATGGTCTTCAAATAGATCTGGTCGAAGGGTAAAAAATGATTTTCCTTCCAATATGGCGGCCAACATCAAAATGAAAGTCACTGTACGTCAACCGAAACTCTTTTGGCATATTTATGCATATTTAAATGATTCAATAACGCTTTGTATTGTTATTCTGAAGATAATGGTCTGTCCTATATTTTGCAAATAATGATTGACTTTTTGCAAGGGAATTTCTTCTTACTATTTATCAAGGTTGGTATTTATAGTGCCAAAAATCCCTTCATAACATAGCACACAATCAATTAAAGCTATGCAATGAATTCAATGAAAGAAACTGCAAAATACCAATTTCATAGACAGTCATAGACATGATGTTCGCCAAATCTTATACACCGACATTATGGAGAGTCATGACACCTATTTGGACTTCCCAGCCAAGTTATAGAACTAGTTCTATCAGACATAACATAATGCACTAGGTTTGGGTCGATTACTGTAAACAGTGGTTCTTACAACAGACGTACAATACATGTATATTTAAAAACAACATTAATTGATTGCACTGTATAAGACTATAAGTTGTCTAGTTTGTTCCATTTCTTTTATTCGACTGTTACTTCTGTTACCTCTCTGGAAACACTGATCAAATGTATCATCTCGGGTTTCTCAGTTTCCAGCGTGTCTAGAACATTGTTACTGGTATCACGACTCTTCACTCCAAGATACCATCACTTCACTCCTATTCCTCCATTCACTGCCAGTGAAATACAGGATACACACTCTTTATCTACAATCAATTTAGGATAAACACATATATAAGCTATCTCTTTATGCACTTCGCCTACCAGATCTCTTAAGCAAGTATCTGGTGTAATTAGTTACCTCTCTATAAGCATCGCCAGTCCTCCCACAGGAAGTCAATTGTCTGTCTTTAATGAGGGCAAACAGATATTGCAATTGTTTGCATTCATTCATTCATGGTACCTTTTTTAAAAAGACAGTATCCCAAGAGTTGAAAAAAGCTTCTACAACGTCAGGGAAAATTTTGCCTGCTTCAATGTTGTTATTTCATTTGTCGCAAAATAAGGTTAGATCACAAACGATATAGATATGAATCGTTTGAGACAATCTTTTACGATCGGAGGATCTTGGTAGCAGTATTTACTGGTATGAATCTGTGATTGTTTCAGTAGCAAATGCTAGTCAGAGAGCAACGAGGATGGTTTGACTGAACAAGGGTACAGCCTCTGGTTTCATTGAGTAATGACATTGATTGCATGCAGCAGTATGCAGCCTGCTATCAACTTATTCTAGGAGATATCACTATCAACAATTTCAACGTACCTAAACTAGAACTTACATATGTTTACCATTGTACCCCAGCAATTGCTACGTTTTGGTCAGTAAGGAAGGCAAACCCGTGGTATCTTGATGATACAAATGATATAAATCAAGTTCAGATATATTGTTTCAACACACAAGGAGATCAGTATAGCAGGCAGGACAGACCTGTTGAAATGTGGTTGTAGTAATTTAAACAGAGGATGTCATTGTGGATCCTTGTTTCAAACTTTCATCGTGCTTCAAAGTGTTCTCTTTCGGAATATGAGCTATATGATGACTTAATCTGATATGAAATCTATACTGAAAACAGAATTAAAACCTAAAAGAATGACAACAAGATGAAAGAATAATATTACCTCGAGAATCAAAGGATACACTTAAGGTGAATGAGGCATCTTAGAACTGTCCAGTTCACATTGTGTACTTTCAAATATTGTGTAGTAGTATAGTACTGTGTATTATGTATGTATTTTAAAACAATTGAACTAAACGATATAGTGTCGGTTCACAATAAAGTTATATAAGTTTCCTAGTCAACTGCCTGCAAAAATATGAACAGACTATTATCTTCAAAACAAGCAAGAATACTAATAAAATTGGGTTATTGAATCATTTAAATATGTGTAAACATGCCAAATGAGATACATGTTGACAGTGGCGGCCATTTTGAATTTGACCGCCATCTTGGAGGGAAATTAATTGGACTATATTTATTTGAAGACCATTAACTAAGAATACCAACCTAAATGTAAACGTAATAAGATTAAGGAAAACAATTCAATTTCAGGTTATCGAAGGATGCCCTTCAGTGACAAATTGGCCGCCATTTTGGATTATGTTTGCTACTGTCAACAACAGGATAACCAATAAATTGTCAGTCATGGTATTTCTAGTCTAAACAAGCAAGATTGACAATCTAATTTGATGATATAAACACGTAGAAACGTACAAAAAGAAACATCACCTTAGATCACAAAATTTGCTGCCATTTTGGTTTTTTCTTCTATTTATCATTTGTACCATCGTCAACAATGGATTTATCAATACAGTATCAATCCTTGTATTTCTGGGTTTCAAAGCTAGCATGAATAACAATAAAATAGCATGAATGGATCATTTAGATATGCAGAAACATGTAAAAGCAGATACGTTTTAACAGTGGCGGCCATTTTGGATTTGGCGGCCATCTTGGATCGAAATTGACTTGGCCCTCAGACCAAATTTAATCACAATACCACAAGCTATATTTGTGCCAAGTTTGGTATTTTTCACCCAAAGTGCACAATCATTTCACCATTCTGCCTGACTAACAGTCCCCTCCAGCAAATAACAACTTAGACGGATTGTGTAATTAAGAGATTTGTAATTTTGACGTGTGGTTGAAGTCACTGTGGCATTGTGTCCTTATGTTTTCAACTTTGAATAGCTTGGTATGGATGATTATAACATTGCTTAAATCATCATACATTGGCACTGCTATAAAGTGTTTCTACTATTCAGTGACAGGGCTGACCAAAACAAGTTCCCTATCGATTCACTCACACAACCTATCAACCATCCTCGATAATTCAGGGTATACACTCAACCACAAAAGAAACGTCACCACTTTTTCAACAGTACTAGTGTTGAAAACAAATACACTTGCTGAAAAAAGTCGATATTGAATGCTTCTTATAGGGACATGATTTGGAAAGAGGTACCCGCAATTTAAAACATCAGTCTTGAGAAAAGGATTCAACACCCAAGTGTACTTTCGCATACATGAAAATAAAAGTAAGTTTGACATTTAACTTTAAAATTCATAAAATGTAGAAAATCCATTAATAAATGAATATGTCGACATCAATGACCATATTGGACTTCAATTTGTTGACGCGTCTATACTGTAGGAAGTCATAAAACAAGCCAAAAATCCCCTTCTGACTCTCCCATCTTGTCTTGGTAACGAGATTCGAAAACGATGATTTCTAAAACATGTGTTTCTCGGAATTAAATGTATGAACATATAATGTTTTAAAATTTCAAATTAGTAATTTAGTCATTAGAAGATGACATATCCCACCGGTCCCACATCATTTGTAAATCACATCTTTGACAGATAATTATATATCTACTGCCGTACTTCAGTTAGTGGGTAATACACATGCTGAGTTTGAGGTATGAGAAAGGGTTTTGGAGTTTGAGAAAGGGTTTTGGAGTTCCACTCCGGAAGGAGACCTTTTCAAATCCAACATGTTTCTACGGAAACGAAATATAAAATGTTCAGAAATCTGAAAATATCAAAAGGCACCACTTCAGTTAGTGGGTAATACACATGCAAATTGTCAGTAAGATATGATGACGATTCCAAGAGCTGTGTACCGAAAACGAACTTGTCTCTTAACAAAGACCAAATCCAACATGTTTCCATGGAAACGGGAACATTTACAAAAAATCAGAAATCTAAAAATATCAAAAGGCAGCACTTCAGTTAGTGTGTAATACACAGGCAAAGGTTCAGGAAGATATTATGAAGACTTTTGGAGCTGTGCTCCGGAAACGAACTTGTCTCTGAACAAAGTCCAAATACAACACGTTTCTATGGAAACGGGAAAAAAAATCAGAAACCTGAAAATATCAAAAGACACCACTTCAGTTGTTGGGTAATACAGATGGAACGTTTCAGAAATACATCATGAACGGTTTTAGAGTTCTGCTCTGGAAACAAAATGATTACGGACGGACGGACAGCCAGATCACTAGAATTGAGGCAGGTGTTGACGCTGGACTATATGGATGTATTTTGCACGAGTTACTATACATCAATCATGTGTAACCACAGGCGCAAGACCCTTAATATACACCTACGTACAGTGTATATATATATCTATCTACCTACCTATGTAACATATAAAGAAGGTATGACACTGTCCGCCATCTTGAATGCTGTGAAAGCGTCACTCGTGAAAATATCACTTTCTCACTCCACTCGATGAGATAGAAATGATATTCGGCAAAAACAATGAAATAGTCTCTATATATATTAAGTACAAATATGGTAAGTATTGGTAAGTACAACATGACAGATTAAGTACATAGTGAAAATTACTATATTAAATAAGCTTGTTATCAAATTGGAATCATGAAACTTATCTCTTGTGGGTCATACTCACATTAATTCTGTAATCATAGTTACGATCACCTTAGTGTAAGGGTGCTTTTTGAATTGACGTCCTTAACGTAGGGCTAAGGGGGAAGTTACGTTCACCTTAGGCTAAGGGGGCTCTGACCTGTCATGGTCAAGTCAGGGTTGGGAATAAACAGCATAGTTCATGTTCATGGCTTCTTTGACAGAATTGGACAGAATTTTTAAGTTTACGCGGTGTTCAAGTCTGACACAGCAGTCGGATGCACTGTCTGAATAAACGTTATATCATCTATTGACGTTTCTAATTTCTAATGTGTTAACCTTATTTAGTTTGTTGTTTAACAAGTGTACTCCAGGATGGAGCTGATAAAAATGCACATTTTATAATTGTTAAGGTACTGTTGCATAGTGTTAGCATTTAAAGTTGTTGATGTGCATAACATCACACATAATCCTGGTAAAGCTTGTGTTTTGTTAAACTTCCTTTTTATGATTGAGAGGAACTAATACGTCATTTTTGCAGTAAATAGATAGGAATACAAGGCTCTAGTTCAAACTGTTGTGACTCATCAGTAAAACACTCTTCTGAGAGATTAACTAGATGAAGGAAAGAGCTTTTATTCATCTTTTTAATGTAATCTGTTCATCAGGAATACCCTAGAGCAAATATGGATAAACTCTTGATTTAAATCGTCCGATCGATGGAACTGCAGGGAATTAGGTTTGCATTCATTTTTGTTTTGTCATTCTCTATCGCAAACACAAAATCAACAAAAAGGAAGCAGCCATGAATCCGTTTTTATACCCTCTAAAAGGCAATAATGAAAAGTTTCGAATGGAAGGAGTTCTGATCTGTTTAATTTTTTTTTTTCCGAACAAAATTGTGACTTCACTTGCTTCGCAATTGAAAAGGACAATATTTTCACACACTCTCATTCCCAGGAAAACCATCTCCTTCGCTTAAAAGCCGTCGTTCGAGCAGAAGTAATCCTAATGCTGACAGAGACAACTTGTCTCAAATATCCAAGGCCTGTTCTGATGTAACATAACTTTGCTTCTTCCGAAATTAAGATCATTTACAGAAATGTCCTCAGGCAGTTGCCCTTGTTGTGATAGCGGGCGTAACTACTAAATCTCTGATTATGACAAATAAGAATGAAATGAGCTCAATCTTCTGTATTTTGGCATAAATGTCGTTCAGTTTTACAATAACACATACATAATGAATAGAATGTCATGTCATTTTACAGCACAGTTACAATTTCCATATTGAAATCATTCACACTAATGTTAAGCTCATCAGGCCTGACAGGCCCGATGTACCTACGACATGCTGGTCCGCGTCCGGCGTCCGTCCATAAACTTTTGGCTTTTTCGACCTGTTTTAGATCTTAGACTTAGGATCTTAGATAATTGATTTGGTGACCTTGAGACACCAGACATGGGTTACATGGGTCACGACCTAAAAAACTTATTTTCATTTTCTTCTTCAGTACGAAGCGGTCCCGAAAGCTGAAATGTTGTGTACAGACATCTTGGCCAAAGAGACTCTAAATTGTAGATTGAATGACCCTATATATATCACCTAATTAAGAACACAGGGGTAAAAACCTTAACAACTATTTCAATCTTCCTCGTCATTATTGCCCCAAATATTGGTAACAGAGTCCACGACCCCAAGAACATATTATCATCTTCTTCTCAATTACGTAAATTACTCGATATGTTATACCTCTGATAAATATTTCGGGAATTTACAGATGGAAACTTATTTAGACTATTGTTTAAATCATGATGAGCTACAGAGCCAAAGGCTTTATTTTTTATCCCTATTATCAGGAAACAGAGCTGATTTTTCGATAATAATTTGCCTTACAAATATGCACATTATCCATTGTATGCCAAGACACCATACCTAAAACTGTCTTCAAGAAATGTATCAATGCATCACTTGTGCTTTTATGTGGATTGATATTTCTCTAGCTTCTTTAAGTTCTTTAGTTTCAACTTGGTGGGAAATGGAGCATTTTCATAGTTATTAGTATTAAAACAAATGTAGGTTAGCATTTAACTACTAGCATTTAACAGCAGGATTATCTTATACACTAAGTAACAAACGGTAAGCAACACCCATATCTAAATCTTGAACGTTATTATGATGTCAGCAACAAACCACCTGTCTTGTTGGCTACATCATCTTCACAACGTCACGGGCGTAACGAGAAGATTTTCAAATCATCTCCCTCCGCCCTTGACCTCACGGCCCGCTTTTTCTGCGCTATGATTTTAGCGTACTGCAGGCTAATCCGATAGTCCAATCAGAAGAAAGCTTGCAATATGAACTTCTATATTTAGACTGGGAAACACCTTTTCTAATTCGTCCAATTTCTCCGCTTATTTTGGGTCGCAAACTGTAGCACACTTTTTGACAGTATTTTGATCAGTCCCGGACTTGTATAAACTTTCAATTGATGCAATAAAATAATTACAATTCGCTTTCATAAACCTGTAATCGATAATCAAAACGTCGAAGCGGACAGCTTCAAAAGCCATAAAGTTGGCACATGGAGTGGACCCACTGTTACGATGTTACTGTTTGATAACTGCCAAACTGGATATATTCATAAATTTCGCGTATGATTTTGCGCATGTTATCAGGTATCGTTTGTTAATTTCACAACATTGCAGCTGGAAGTACGTTGAGTGATTCAATTTAGTTGGTTGTCATAGTTTTTAAAAAGTCATATAAGCTAAAAAAATTACTAGCACATGTTATTCATAATTATGTATTCCGAAATCGAACAAATCAAGTGTTGAGTTTGAATGAAACTAATCTTTAATGATTTCACACTATCTTTTTTTACAAAATACAAAATAACGCGTGTGGCATCATGGTATTTCGATTTAACAATCTCAATTATTTAATACTGAACTACATACCGAAAATACAGGTTGAATAACGTTTTTAAAAACTGTGATTTGATTTCTTGCTTGATAAACTGTGCCTATAACTCTTAATAACTCTTATTTATAAATGTTACAATTAGCACGCTATACTATTTGAAATATTCTTATTCAACGCGACGATTTGTATTCAAATCTTTTAACTTTGTTTGAACGTGGGTATTTCTCATTTGCATATGAACTACATATGTCTCCGTTATAAACTTAACAATCAACTAATAACACTTCCTGGCTCGCATTTGGTCTTCTTATTTAATAAGCATGTTTATGATGATATACGTTCATATATTTAAGTACTATACGACGAGTATTGCAATGTACAAGAAGAAACGTTTACCCAACGTATGTTTCTAAAAATAACAATTTTAGAATTATCGCTTCTGCAGTACCGAATGTAAACGGTGATTTCATTGGCTGTATGTAAGCAGCTGGTAAGTGGCATAACTCGTGATCACAATAGATGTCGCTGCTTCGTTACACTGTTATCTGGGCTGTTGAGGGCAAGGTAAAAATGCATAGAATTTATTTCTATACGTTTTCACCTTGCCGTGGGAAGATGTGGCTACATATGCATTGCACTTGATTTGACGGAATACGAGTCCCACTGTCATTTAATCTTTCAAATCATTTTAAAACTAATTGCACACGTCAAAACTGCTAGCTTTAAGACTGTAACACAACGGGGAAATACAAGGTAATGCCGAAAAATGACAGACATGTGCAGGTCCTCCACAATACCTTTTTACGTCTTAAGTGACGTCATGCACGAACTGGAACCGTGACTGACTTTTCATTCTGGTTCCCTGAGTCTGGTTTGCGCTGCGTAACTGGCGACTGGCTTAATAATAGACTCCGGTCACGTCCACGCCCATGGCAGCATGCGCAAATCCAACAACAGTGTAAGAAGACGGAAGTAAACAAGCAAAATCATTGCGCGATTATAACGGCTGCGTGAAACGCGATTTGTTAAAACGACTTAAGGAGAGATGGGACGATGAAAGGAATTATTTTAGAAATTCGTTTATTTTTTCAAAATAGCAAGTTTAGTATGTCTATTATCCAAAAATGTAAGAAAATGTGGGGGTCACTGGACGGTTTAAAGAGTTATTGGCATTACTAATAAAAGTCCCGTCGGCAAATTACGCCATTTTTGATTGATTTGATGTCATTAAATGAAGCGTTTGCTTTCAAAGAATAAAATCAGAATCCTTTCAGATACATTTCAGTAACCTCCAGGGATGTATGACAAGTCTATATTTTGAAAATTAATGACAATGTTAAGAGAAACAAAATCAAACTAAGCACTTTTTAATTAAAAACGGCATTTTTCTCATGTTTTTTCGCGTATTCAACAGGATTTTTCACTGACTCATATTTTAGATGTTGCTAAAAGTGAAAGTTGCTTTCTGTTAGTGAACGGATAGGCCTATGCTTCAAAAAACGTAATCCATATAATTTGAGACTTATTCAAAACAATAAATTGATGTTGGCATAAACGAGTTCGATTTCAGGGTCTCATCCCTTAATTTATCTTTACATTTAAAACATCGATAATTACACTTTGAAAATGTTAAGTTTACATGCATAAGATAAATTTAGTTATGGTAGTATGCATATACATGTAGTTGAGTCTTTATAGTTACATAAATTCATGAAATCTACATTCACACCATGATTGTGCCAGATATCATCAAAACCAATTGTTAAGTGCTGACCCTGCAGTACATTTAACTCGGGTGGGTGTGAACTCGCTTGACGTAATTGTTAATAATACCCCCGCTACGAAGTAGTCGCAGGGTAAATAGCGGTCAGCACGTCCGTCCGTCCGTGCGTCCGTCCGGTTTTTGTTCCACTCATAATTCTGAAACCAGTTGCTCAAATTTTACGAAACTTGATATGTACAATCACCATGATGTGTACATCTGCCTTTTGTATGTTTCATACCCTCATTTGCATAATTTATGCAAATTTTCTCCGTTTTTCGACTTTGCCATTCACAGTTATTGTTCCACTCATAACTCAAATACTAATTGTTCAAATTTTACGAAACTTGATATGTACAATCACCATGATGTGTACATCTGCCTTTTGTATGTTTCATACCCTCATGTGCATAATTTATGCAAATTTTCTCCGTTTTTCGACTTTGCCATTCACAGTTATTGTTGCACTAATACATGTAACTCAAATACTAACTGTTCAAATGTCTTGTAACTTTATACATATAATCATCACGATGTGTACATCTGCCTTTTGAATGTTTCATACCCTCATTTGCATGATTTATGCAAATTATCTCCATTTTCGACTTAACCATTCACACGTTTAGTTCCACTCATAACTCTGAAACCAGTTCTTCAAATGTTACGAAACTTGATATGTACAATCACCATGATGTGTACATCTGCCTTTTGTATGTTTCATACCCTCATTTGCATACATTTTCTCCGTTTTTCATCTTCGCCATTCACTCTTTTTGTTCCCCTCATAACTCAGGCACTAATTGTTCAAATGTTACGAAACCACTGATGTGTACATCTGTCATTTTTATATTTCATACCCTCATTTGCATATTTGTATGTTTCATACCCTCATTTGCATATTTAATGCCATTTTTCAAATTTGTCAACGTTTACTTCTAAAACATGCTTACAAGTGTAATACTTACTCTGCTATAAAAATACTTAATATATATAATGGTCTGTTCATACAAAAGTTTAAACATTGATGCCCTTTTGCTATTTTCAAACATTTCTCTTTGACCAATGTAAAAAGCGGGGGTATCATGAGTGAGCTGTGCTCACTAATTCTCTTGTTTACCTACCGCACTATTCCGTCTTTTATACATGGAGCCCTCCCCGTTTGGATTCTGTATTATTTGTTAAAGGTACATCCATTGTGTTGTTGGGGGTCACATATTCCAAACTTTATAAAAAGCGTTACTTTATCGAGAAGTACCGACTCTTACTGAAAACCACCATTTTGACATTAGTCATTCTGATCGAAAACCGGACATAAATCGCGAATGACGCGCGCCAATGAGTCAAACGTAATTTTGTAATCATATTTATAACAGACAAAATGATATATTTTGGTTGATCATGTTTTATAGGTCATATAACTACTGTGCGTGTAAATGGGACGTGCAGTTTCTAATGTTGCTCGATTTTAATTGGAAACTAGCAATTATGATATAGTTGGTGTTTGGGGATGAATATGCAAGCCGAGTGAATTTATTTGCACTGTAAACAACACACATGGTGAGTCGGAACGTATTAAAGCCTAATAAAATGTTATGAAACACACTGGATGCACCTTTAATTCGAGGTTTGTAGCATTGTTTGCCTTTCTTTTTGATTTCACAACGTTAAGGACCCTGCTTCAAAAGCCTATTTATAGCTCATTGTGAATGCATCATGTTATCGTCACTTCTATATTTCTCATTATATATTAATAATAATAGTATATTTATAATGCGCATATATCCATGCACATGCACAATGCATGCTCAAGGTGCTACACAATTATTACCCTGAAGGAATCGTACTTTCGGTGCCGCCTATGAAGCGCTCCGCGCCACCGTATAGGTCAATACATTCCCATGTCCAGTTTAAGTGCAAGTTGACAAACTACTCTTCGTCCTTTTGGCATGAAATATTATGTTTATCATTATAAATAATGTATATACACGGGCCAGTGTTTACTGTACAAACTATATTGAGGGATATAAAAAGGTTTGGTACAAATAACTGAAACATCATAACATTTTTCAAGTTTATGAAATATAACGTCTTTTGGCATGGCACTCTACCAACTGAGCTACATCCCAGGTAGTGATTGTGATATTTGATACTTGAATTTGAAATTTGAATGATGTTTGCACAACGAAACATTTTCATTTTGCATTAGAGCAGCTTGAATTTGCTATTTTAGATTCCAAATCTGACATATTTCTTGCATCACTACAAATGACATAAAACTTACAAAACATAAATGTAATTCATCTTCGTCATTTACTCTCAATCTTCAATATTAAAAGTGAGCATGACTCACATACCCCCGCAATCCGCTAACCGTCCATTGAGCATCATAGATGTCAAGGGTACTATGTTTAAAAAACAGAGTCAAGCATCATAATATTGTCCAAAATATTTTTGGGAACTGGCTTTGTTATTACAAAATTTCATTCACACAGAAATAATATTTTTCAGGTAACTTAATTGTTCCCATTAGGGCATCACAGTGGTAATTTGTACCAAGTTCAATTACAAATTCAAGGGCAATAACTTCGTAAAAAATACTATTTCAGAACTGGACTTTGAACTCGATGAAGAATATCATCTAGACTACCTACATTTTAATTCCATTCACCTAGATGGTATAGTTGCTGAGAAAAACGTGTCCTAATTGGAGCAACACAGCTCTTGTGTTACTAAGTTCTTGTTCGGATTCAAGGGCTATAACTCTGTACAAAATTATATTTCGGAACTGGTTTTCAAACTCGATAATGGGTATGGTCATGAGTACTCACAAGCAAAATTTCATTCACCTAGATTCAAAGTATCCGAGAAAACCTGTCCGGATTGAACACAATTAAACGAAGTCCAAAAAGTGACGTTTCCACGGAAACGACAAAAATGTCTTTGCGCGATGGAAAGAACATGGTGAACAACTGTGCACAGTTTGGTTGATGTACCTTTGACGGTTTTTGAGAAAATTGACCGGATGGACGGAATGACCGCTATAAGTAAGTAAGCGGGGGTATAATAAGCTAGCTTGAGAAGCAGGGAGAAATTATGTAGCGTGTTCTTTAAATAATATTTATTCATCTTAACGGTGACATTGTTTGGTACTCTTCAGGAATTGACGGTTGTACTCTCTCTGTCTCTCTCTTTGGTTTTCGTTCTCCAAAATATTTATCATGTAGTACAGAGAGGGATAATATTATTTTGGGTAAAAAGACATTGTAACATCAGTCGTAATTGGTGACAATGTCACTCGGAAACTTCAGATAGTGTACGGAAGTGACCGATATGGTAGTGTTGTATCATGTTAGGGATTTCAACAAACTGTGTCGTGATATTGGCGTTCTGCAATGGATCTTTGAATACGAAATAGACTACATACCTTTAAATCCGATTAACAAGAATCAAAAGCATTGTGTTTTCAATGTTCACGACGTTTCCTGTTTCCACACATATGTTCTAGATCTAATAAAGACTATATTTGAAATTGAAAGCTTAAGAAAAAAACCCTTTAAGCACGCTGCTTTGAAAAAGAGTGAGATGATAGATGAGAGATGAGAGATGAGTGAGAGTTCTGACATTTACATCTTTCATTAGTTCATTGTTGAGAACACCTTTTCTCATTAATCATTACTTAAGGACCTGAATTGTTACCCGGGATGAGTTGAGATGAGATGAAATGTCACTATCAGCAGGAAATCTCAGAAATTCCATTTTAATATATAAACATTCCCCTTACATGTATGCGCATACCATGCTTTTAAAACTCAACACAATGAGCGAAGAACTGGCAAAAGGATTTCTCAATGTAGCCCGCATCAAATAACAGACGATTTTAGTTTTTAAAAAACAACACAGAATGCCTTGTGTGAATGAAACAAACTAATGATAGTCTCGTCAGCTTTTTAGTTTAGAAAAACAGAATTACTTTTCGTACAGTCACATGAGAATAGATTAGTAACAGACAGACACGACAGCCCCATTACGCAGTTTGCATTGTTGCCTCATGTAGGTCATAGGCTTACAGTGTCCAACTGGGCACAGGATTACTTCGATAATGTCCAAGGTTATCACTATTTTTGACGTTTCTTTTAGATCTTATTCACGGTTATCAATGTCTTTTGTCATTTTCCTGACATATTTACTTCCATGCCTCCTGATAAATAATGAATATATATATTCATTATGTATTTATGTCTCCCCCCGAAGGGTCGGGAGACATATTGGTTTTAGCTGAGTTCCCGTCGGCGTCGGCGTCGGCGTCGGCGTTGGCGTCGGCGTTCCCATTTCGTTTCCGGAGCAGATCTCTAAAACTATGTGACCAATCATCACCAAACTTGGTATACTGTCTCTCCATATCGTGTAGATGTGCCTTTTGGGGGTTAGAGATTTTTAAAAATTTAATTTTTTTTGTATTTCCATGGCAACGATTTGGACCTAGTCTAGTTCAAGGGTAGTGTTCGTTTCCGGAGCAGATCTCGAAAACTATGTGACCAATCATCACCAAACTTAGTTCTGTCTCTCCATATCGTGTAGATGTGCCTTTTGGTGTTAGAGATTTTTTTAAATTTAATTTTTTTTTATTTCCATGCAACAATTTGAACTCAGTCTTTCTCCAGGGTAGTGTTCGTTTCCAGGGCAGATCTCTAAAACTATTTGACCAATAATCACCATATATGTTAAACTGTCTTAAGTGTTTGTCTTTAGTAATAAACCTCTCATAATACAAGCACTGGTTTGTTGTTTACTTAATCATCATAACAAGATTCGTCAGAATTTTGAATTTTGAATATTTTGTTTGCTACAATTGTGGAGTTGATAAGTTATTTATTCAAGTTGAATTATACAGAGAACATTAATGGTGTTTTATGATAGTATTGTTTAGAGGTTTGGAGCATTTTAGGAAGGGGGAGACATCTGTTTTTACGGGTAAAAACACTTTCTAGTTCGAGTTAGATACTCGATTCAATGAGTGAAACTGGACGCGAACGAGGCAAACAATTATCGCAATTTCTTAACAAAATTGTGAAAAAAATCTGTAGGAAGTAGGAACCATTGTGAGCTACGACGTTGTCGACCCCTTCACCAGAAGCCTTAGATGTTCTCCTATGCAAGCTCTTGACCTGCATTGACCAGCTCCCACACCAGCTCATCAACCTAGCCTCCAGCTGCTTCGGAAGATACCAGTGTTAAAACATCCATGAATCCGACACTCATGATACTAACTCTGTTTCTGATATACGAGAACTTCATTCATAAGCGCTGTATTCTTTGAAATTTACGATTAGTTGCATGAATTCATGGTTATTGTCACACAGTAGCTATAAACGGAAACCACGAACGGTTCGCCCAAACACAATCGTTTGGTCAGTCTGCAATTGTGCTCCAGTGGACATCACCTGCTACCACCGCTTTTGCAAACCTAAAGATGATGATGTCACAAGCACCTGTATTGAAGCTTCCAGATTGGGACCAGCTTTTTATCTGGTGAACTGGTGCGTCGGGAACAGGAGTTGGTGCCGTATTGCTGCAGGAAGTCGATGGGATTAAGTATCTATCTCAGTAGAAAATTGCTTCCACGTGAACAGAGTTATGCCACTGTAGAAAAAGAGTGTCTGACTATTGTATGGGCAATAGGTAGGCTTATGCAATATCTGTACGGTAAGGAATTTGTTCTTGAGACAGACCATCAGTCACTGACGTGGCTTCACACCACAAAGATGACGAACAGCAGGATAATGAGATGGGCCCTGATGTTACAACCTTACAGGTTTGTTTTGCATAGTATAGAATGGGGGTGTAGAGAATGTCGGAGCGGATCTGTTGAGCAGATGTGGTGACAGCGAGTGAGAGAAAATTGTCTGTTATTGTTAGATGAGTGTAAATGTGTTTCTATGTTTAAAGCTATTGTGTGTTTATTTCCTGATTTTGTGCTAGCAAAATCTTGAGTTGGGGATAATTGTCACACAGTAGCTATAAACGGAAACCATAAACAGTTCGCCGAAACACAATCGTATGGTCAGTCTGCAATTGTGCATGCCCGAAGTGTGCACGAACTGTCATAAGAGTGAGTGCCAGTGGTTGTGGTGGCAGACGACTGTAGCGGGCGCATTGGAGAGTGCAGCCTGTACGAGCCGTAAGTAAACTTTGGCATTGAGTGATTCTTATGAAATATGAACTTTGTAACATGTATGATTTTTGTATAATATGATTTGTACATGTTGTTGCATTTTTCATCTGTGTGATAAAATGTGTTATGACGGGGTGATAAATATCAAGGTTTGTACATTTTGGTGCATATAAACATTATGAAGTATTTTGATGTGGTGCTTCAAGTTGATGTATAACATGTTTTATATATTATGTTGCCTTTTGCACAGTTGTTACGATTGTGTATGACAATCTGTGGTATTTCATAAAATTGTTCATTGTGTGAATTTGAATCATGTCGTGATAAAATTATGTGATGTCTTATTGATCATATTTTGAAACATGGTGAAACTTTATAGTAAAACATGTGTTTTACAGTGTGGGAGCATGGGACTGAGGCATGGTGCGCTAGCTTTATTGCTTTGATGTCGGAGGTGATGTTCTGACCAGTCCATGTTCTGTGACGTATGTGTGGCGTCAGCTACAGTCTCAACGAGGGTTTGACGTAGGATCCACCTGGTGACAGATATCCAGCTGAGGGGTATTCTGAGGAGAGTTCACCAGCCAAGGTATGGTGATGTTACGTCAGTCACGTTATGGTGACATACATCTATATGATGACACTTCAGGCACGTTGTGGTGACCTACCTATAGCTACATATGCTATCTACGTCAGTCGAGATTTTGGTGATGTCATGAAGGACACTTTACTACGCCTTGAAGGGTCAGCATTTTCGTGCTGATATGTGATGTGGGCTCTCATGAAATAATTCAATCAAGTATATGGCTTGAACTGTTTCCATAAAATGGAAGATTTGTTTGTGTGAAATACCTAATCATTATGCACCTGTTATATAATTTTGTGTTGTGAAACTGAAGGAGGTATATTTCATTTTTTTTGAAAATGTGTATTTATTCATGTGAATGAAAAGGTACTGTTATTTTCAATTGTGTGATATCCTGAAGTATATGCTTTGGTGATTAATATGCTTGTGTGATTAGTATGCTGGTGTGAGTGGTATGCTATGATATATGTATGTGTTTGCTTTTGCTGAGGTGTGTAAATTGAACGTTCAGGTGAGGCTGTGCGGATTGTAAGCTGTGCATAGATGAATGTGTTGCATGTATGAAGTATGTTGAGTGCGCATGTGTTGTATGCTGATTGAGAAGTTGTGAGTTGTATGTACATGTAGTTTGAGTGAATGTATTAAATGTTTAACTATGTTTTGTTCTGGAATAAACTTTGTTTATTGTATTTGTGTGTTTTCCATTCTTAGATTTGGCAAGGCATGTATATGGCATATATTCCCCGTTATTAAGGATTCAGCTAATTTTGCTGAATCCTTATTGTTATTGCCGTTTTTGTTTTTTTTTCAATAATTTTGTTAGCAAGATTCAGCCACAACGGCTGAAACACATGCAGCCAAATTTCACATACAGATAGCCCGTTATATGGAATAGAACTGCGAAGCTTTTGATCTTATATCAGCCCAGCCATTATCGGTCCGGTTCGATTCGAATAACATTGGGAACATTTTCAAAATGCACTTAAGAGACTTGAAACTTTTTTTAAAAGATGCGCAAAAGTAAAAAACGATAGTGACGTGATGATGCTGTACTACTTTCGTCATTAGCTGATCGCGTACAGCCGAACCCACTCGCCACTTCAGTTTTTCAATTCATATCTTTTTCCTGTACGTATTTTTTGCTATTATTAAACTTGCATCATAGCAAAAATAGATGTGCAGAATTAAAAATAGAGAATTCGGGTTCGTATATTTTATAATTAGATGACAATAATATTTTGCTTCAATTTATTCTAGGAAAAGTTATCCCTTTTGTTTACAACGGCCGTGTTTTTGTCAACACGAATTCCGTGTTTTAGTAGTAAAATCATATAGTTTATAAATGATTGCATTTAGAATCGGCAGTATAATCAGTTTTTGATGTGATCAACGTCCAGATATACATGTATGAAGTTCAAAATAAGAAGCTTTCATGTAGAAACGTTCATAAGGACTGTTTGAAAAATGACGAATTCCCTCGACGTCAACATCGTCAATGTTTGTTGTTAAAGTGCTTCTTGATATCTTGAATTAGGACGTTGATGACGACAAACATTGTGATAATGATTGTGTAAATATGATGTTTTATTTAGATGCGAGCGAAAGCGTAATGGAAAAAGGGACTACATTTTTCACTGTTTTACGGTTTGATTCCACCTAGATTAATTATCAACTATTAGTATTATTACACAGTAATGTCGCGGATAGTCTGATGCTTGTCCCGAATTAATATAAAGTTTCATATGTAATACATAGATTACATAACTCGTGAGTGTTGAATATTGAAAATATTCCAACTCAATATTTTTAAATGTTGTGATTTATTCACAAGCGAAAAAATATCACGAGTTATGTAATCTCTATTTCTAGGGACATGCTAGAAACTGGTAACTTGTTTTAAAAGATGTGCAATAACAGTGGAAAGATGTCTTAATTCATTATATTTCAAATAAAAGAATCACTTATTTGCTGAATCCTGTTATCGTCGCTTGCGACTATATTTTTTTTCTCTCTCCGTTTTTCTTCTTCATAAGTGCATAAACAAATTTGTGAGTGTTTTTCTGTTTAATTAAGCTATATCAAATATTTAGTAACCGAGAGGGTTAGATTGCTCTTTGCATTCTTGTAGGATTTTATTTGTTTTGACCCTTTAATACAAAATTGAAATTATTACCATTCTCATGTATCTGAAAACATTGTCATAGACGAAATTATACTTCCGGCTACTTTGAAACACATGTCGATCTTTCCCTTTCTGCTGTACGTCATCATTGACGTCGTGAATCAAGACGAATGCCGTCTGGAGAATCTTACATCTGTGCTGGCTTTGTTCTTGATGATGCAAACATTCTTGTGGCTGACGGAGCTAATGTAGGGAATTGTGGCCCGGATTGGCGATGGTTCAAACTTGTGGGTGGTTTATATGATGGCGAGTGTTTTTGTGATAGTTCTGATGAATAGGCCTGTAGGATATCCATTGAGTGAAGTTTAGCGGCTGTCGAATAAGCCTTGTGGCTTGTTCGCATATCCAGGAATCATTTTATGAAATAAAAATACCTTTAAACCTTGTGTAAACATCATAGGCAAACACAATGGATATAGTGGTAAAGATAAGTGGTGGTTAGACTTTTCGTTTCTTAGACGTTTCTAAGGTCTTGTGTTTGTGAATTGTCTCATTTAAAGGAAATATTGAGATAAGAGAACAGTTATTTGGCTTCAAAGGTTGGCTTTGAAGACCAGTTGAAGGACATCCGTTTTGTTTGAACTGTTATGATCTCATTACCTTTTAAAAAGCCCTTAGTACTTTCGACTTCATCTACCCTCCTGAGAGCTGTTATATTTTGTACATGTGAGTTGGTCTGTGCGAAATATGAAATGTTGAAGATGTAAGCATGTGGCCGTTTGCTTAACAACTTCTTGCTATGACCAAAGCGCCGTAGAAACTTACATATGTGTACTTAGTTTATTAATTATTCTTTTGGTGATATATCGTCACCTGATGGGACATACAGGGGCCCATTATTAGCAGCTCCGACTAAGTCGGGACAGCGATCAGTTATTGTGCAGCTGCCGCCGCGTTTTGTTATGGCTATAACTTGATGATTCTAAAAAGTCCTTAGTTATACCCCTGGGGGACTTTTTATTGACATGTTCACATTCAAGGTCAAGGTAACGAGTTCTGAAACCGGGTAACTTGAACAGATCTTGTGCTATCAGGCTCTCATTAGGTATATATATCAACTATGGCGAAAGACCAAGAATTGAAAAGGTTTTCGTTAAACTCTTTCAAAGGTTAAGGTCATAGTTTTGCGAATATGAATCATTACAAAATTGTTATAGACAATAAAAATAGCCACGGGTTCTGCAGCTCATCAGGTGCAATAGCTACTATATATATTAGTAGCTATGTTGTGATGAAATTATGTGATGTCTTATTGACCATATTTTGAAACATGGTGAAACTTTATAGTAAAAGTGTTTTACAGTGTGGGAGCATGGGACTGAGGCATGGTGCGCTAGCTTTATTGCTTTGATGTCGGTGATGTTCTGACCAGTCCATGTTCTGTGACGTATGTGTGGCGTCAGCTACAGTCTCAACGAGGGTGTGACGTAGGATCCACCTGGTGACAGATATCAGCTGAGGGGTATTCTGAGGAGAGTGGGGATTCAATTCCAGTTTGTGCTCCAATGATTGTCCAGTTTTGCATAGTGATTCAAATTAAATCAAATTGAGTTCCTTTCAGGACAAACCCTCACATACATATATAATAGCCAAAGTCATATCACACAATTCTGCAAGTGTGTTTATCATACAGTTATTATGATACCTTATATATCAAAATAGGTTTTAAGGTCATGACCAACGTGACCCACGTTTGGGGTCATAGGGTCACTAAATGTACAATTTAGAATCCCCATTAACCAAGGAGTCTGTAAACAACATTTAAGCTTTTCTTGATCTTTTTGCACTTGGGAAGATGATGAAAATAAATACTGAGGTCATGACCCCCGTGACCAACAAATGGGATCACAGGGCCACGAAATCTATAATTTGGAATCCTCATTGGCCAAGGAGTTATGTACACATAATTTCAGCTTTCTAGATCTTTTTGTACAAGAGAGGTAGATGAACATATGTTTGTTTAGGTTGTGACCCACGTGACCGATATAAGGGGTCACATGTTCACCAAATCTACAATACAGAATCCCACTTGGCCAAGGAGTCGGTGCACAACATTTCAGCTGTCTAAAGCTATAACAATTGAGAATAAGATGAAATAGGTATTTAGGTCATGACCCATATTTGGGGTTACAGGGTCACGAATTTTACAATTTAGAATCCCCATATATATATATATATATTTCTTTATTTTCAAGTCTCAACTTCTCTTCCTCAACAACAATTTCTCAAATCACGTGTTATAACGGACATATTTGGGATTACCCCCCTTATTCTCAATACTGAGTGAAGAGCACATAAAATCTCAAGAGTACTGTTCAAAGCTTGTTACAATAGGTTTTTCTGTAGCTTGTGACCCCATGATCCATATTTTTTTCAGTTAAGAATCCATTTTGGTCAAGAAGTCTGTGCACAACATTTCAGCTTTTCTAGAGCTTTTTCGTACTGAAAAAGAATAGGAAAATAGGTTTTTAAGGTCGTGACCCCTGTGACCCTATTTGGGGTCACCAAATCTACAATTTAGAATCCCCATTGGCCAAGGAGTCTGTAAACAACATTAAATTTTAGCTTTCTAGACCTTTAACTCCCGGGTCGGGGTTTATGTCGTGGGGCAGCCCGTCCGTCCGTCTCGAAAAGGGTCCTTGTGTTCTGAAATCAACTTCTCCCACAGTGTTTAACCAATCTTGCTGACACTTAACACACACTTTGGAAATAGATCGAGGATTTTGGGAGCAATCGGATTAATATTTTCAGAGTTATGGCCCTTGACTTAGAGCGCTCAGCTTTCCAATTTCAGAATGACGGTACCTGTGTTCTGAAATCAACTGCTCCCACAGTTTTTTTACCATTCTTTTTAAAACTTTACATACATCGGTGATACGCATGTGCTTCTTTTGGGAGCGATCGGATTAATATTTTCAGAGTTAAGACCCTTGACTTAGAGCGCTCTGCTTTCCAATTTCAGATTGACAGTACCTGTGTCCTGAAATCTACTCCTCCCACAGTTTTTGATCAATCTTTCTGAAACGTTACATATTCTTTGGATATACATCGGTGATACGCATGTGCATTTGTGGGACCGATCAGGTTAATATTTTCAAAATTATGGCCCTTGACTTAGAGCGTCAGCATTTGAAAATGTCATGTTTCCAATGTCACACACTGAGGTTATAACCTTTGACCATGTAACTTTGACCTTGATGTAGGATCCATTTTGTGAGAAACTAAACTATGGTATTAATTTTTCACTGATTGATGATAGGCCTTCGATACTTTCTGATTTACTTTTAATAGGTCATTAAATTACCCTCACATTTAAACTGCGTATTGTGACGATAAGGAACCCGGGGGTTATTGTGCTCTCGGAGCACTCTTGTTGTACTTGAGAAGAAGATGAAAATATGTGTGTAAGTCGCGACCCCATGTGACCCACATTTGGGGTTACAGGGTCACGAAATCTACAATTTAGAATCCAATTGGACAAGGCGTCTGTTAAAAACATTTTACCTTTCTAGACCTTTTTTGTACTTGAGAAGAAGATGAAAATAGCTTTTTAGGTCATGACTCCTGTAACCCACATTTCTGATCACAGGGACACACAGAATCCCCATTAGCCAAGGAATCTGTACACACAATTTCAGACCCCTTGACCCAGTGGTTCTGGAGAAGATGAAAAAGCGAAAAGTTTACAGACGGATGGACGGACGCCGGACACCATGCCTTTCAGGCCTGATGAGCTAAAAGGTGGTCATTGATTGTGTGACCTTGAGGGTCAAAGATCAATGTCACGAAATATGGGTTAAAGTCATAAAATTTTGAAATATAAAGTTAATCATTTGTTAATTCTACACCCTGGGACTTATTTTGACATGGAATGGTACTAGTTAGCAGCCCCGACTTACATCGGGCAAAACAAAGTTATGGAGAGGTGGTAACGCTCGATCTGACTTGAGAACCAACTTTGAAGCTCCTTTATTCATACAAGATGTTCCCAAAATGTATTGATCATATTGAAGACGTTTGTATTACCTAGTCTAATTAATCACGTTTTACAAAGGAAATGAAAGTGATAATTCGTTATTAAAAGTTGCAGTACATTCTTTCAATGATACACAATTAAGAACACGATGTCATGATAGCCACCTTGTGTTTTTCCGCACTAATTACATTAACTAGGGGAGGCTTGTTTGTTCATATTTCGAGGAAACCATTGATGTTGTATTACTGTTTAAGGAGCTCATCAGGTCTGAAACCTAGCTATTTGTGCAAGAACATCCATCACATCACATCACAGTTATGAGAGGTTAATCCCTTTTCTCATGTTCAAAGCATACGATTTATGACTGTTGGATTGAGCGCATGGACATACTCAATATACAGTCAAGCCGCGATAGTCCGGCCACCGATAATCCGGATCCCCCGATGTCAGAACGGTAGGAAGCTGCAACCAATCTTTAATCCATCTTGTTTCTTTCATTGTCCGAATATTTCATTTTCCGAACGATTTTAATGAAAAACTGGAGCGTTCGGATTATCGAGGCCTGACTGTACTTAACATGTACATTTTCAACATACTTTTATTAAAATTTACACTTTCCTTTCACTTCATAGGCACATTCACAAATGTGCATGATAATAGCTGTAAGTGGTAACAGTGGTATTTATTAAATCGGAACTGAACTGACCTGAACTATTATCGACTCATTCAGGTTCATAAACATATGCACATTCATTATATACTTAGAAATGAAAAACATGATTATACAATGAAGGTATTATCTGCATTTGCATAAAATGAGTGGAAAGCAGAATTATCACTGCGGTGACAAAAGTGTGACTGAAGTTATGCCGGAATCAACAACTTGAATGATATTCGCCCTTAGTAAAAAGATTACCTCCCTTGCTTCTCCACTTAAGGATAAACAACTTGTTATGATGTTTTTAGTGAATAACGTCTTTAAAACTGGCATTTTAAAGACGCTTGGCTGTTAAATGTACACACGAAACGTAACATTTGTGTTTTTGAATTAATATTAATGTTTAGATTAATATGTTAATATGTTATTTTTAAGGAATGCCTAATCAACTATTTCTTCTTGGCGATACATGACCGCCAAATGAGATACCAGAACAGATGAGATTGGGGAAGCCGAAGTCAAGAGAATATCCAGCGATATATATATAATTGACAACTTTAAGGAATCCGTTTATTATTCAGAGAATAATTCGGTTGACGTCATGCTACTAGGGCGCATTTCTGTAGAGTCGTTTCTGTCTGAGGTTATGGAACCCAAACTTATGTTTATATATTGACCGAGCGTTACAGGAGCATTGTGCAAACAGTAACAAGTTCAGACTCGACTATCAATCAGACTTTTTCAAACTAGTTTGGAGGTTTACACATCTTCGGATTGATGGGTTATGACAATATCGATGGAATTGTTTTCTATTTGCATATAAACGAACAATGTGAACAAAAGTGCGATCAAAACACAAAGTATGTCTGTCAAATTGATATGAATTATTTTCTCTGTAGTCCATGGTGAGAACGTAAACCTTTCTTACGAAAATATACTTTTGTATTTTAACCCCAAAGGAATAATCTATATTATTATATATTTAAGTAGAATCTGTAAGTAAACTGTCTTCATAAAACTATGCTCTCCCCAAAGGCCAGGTCTAGACGATGTAGTTAAGAACTTCCCAGACGAGATATTATCCCACGGCGGAGAAGCTCAAACTGAAATTACTTGAAAAACACTTTTGTAACATATCTTCTCGAGAATCCATGAAAGTAATTTTTCATCAAACATTCAGTTGATGAATGGTGATGATTTTATAATATGATTGGCCTGTTTACAATATCGAGTTTATTCTGTCAATTGCAATGATTGGCACAATTCAGTGCCCCAAGTCTACGCACGTGTTTTAACGCCATTCTCATGGAAAAAAAGGTCTAAGTTGCTTAACCAAATCATTCATCCTTTTTCTAAGAAGTAAGTGGACACCTGGAAGTCTGTCTAAACCGCACTGGTATGTACATGTATGAGTAGATAAAATGACACTTCATTGAAAATTACCGAAAGCAGCTGCATCACATAAAACACTGACAGTACTAGGGATATCGAACACAATTCAACATCGTGTATAGAGTTTTGAACAATTGCCCTTACTAAATCTAAGCTTCTCGCAGGAAGAAGTTCATTTTTAAATTACTTGAGGTATCGGTGACAGAGCTGGGGAGTGATACCTGACTCTGAGGGTGTGGGGTCGAACCCCGCAAGGGACTCGACCCGAAGCAAAGTGCACGAATTTCTACAATTGCAGATAATCTGATCCCAAACAGGCGAAAATACAATAATTGGGTTCTTATTTAGTATAGAAGCATGAATGAAATCAACTTCCCAATGCAAGGCATAACTCTTGCCAGTCTCCATTACTGGCTGATTTAGGCCTTGCAGTATTTCCTTAAGAAATCTGTGTTTAGAAATCCAGGCCCGCTATGCATTTCTGGTGCAGCGATTCACTATCTTGACAAAACAAAGCGAGGGAAACACCGCAAGGGTTAAATCAGCCAGTAATGCAGACTGGCAAGAGTTATGCCTTGCGTTTGGAAGTTGGAATGAAATATGTTAATCATCTTTTCTCTGAAATAAATTTTGCTCCATCCTGCTCCATGTAATAGTTTGAATCCATGAAGAGGAATTGTGATTAAGAAGGGGAGAAGGAGCTCTTCATAGCTTCTAACAGACTTAGAACTTACGCATAGTTTTGATTCACAGGTTCAATGACGTCACTTTTTGGATGATTTTCTACATAAGGATTCATATTACGCAATGTCGTTAGGCTGTATGGACGTGATTGAGAACTGTTACTTTTCGCAATCCATATTTACCTGGCATTGGCATTAAATATAATAGTAATATTTTGGAAACGAGAGTTGATCGTCCGTCTGAGATGAGCACATTTTCGTCAGATATAGAAATGTCAGGTGAGGTGAGTTGGTGTTTAACGCCGCTTACAAGAGTATTTCACTTATATCGCGGCTGGTAGTATTATGGCAGGGAGAAAGCCGGCAACGCCATGTGACTATGCATCGCGGTGAAACCATACTGCATGTAGAACAGTTCTCTAGTGCAAACAAAGTTGCCGCGCCCCTGGCGGGATTCGAACCCGAACATCTTGATCCGAGACCGAACGCGCTAACACCCTTAAACATGTAGTTTCTCATCTGCTCTGCGCTAATCTAGTTGTCTCCCTGCGCCGGGGAGCGGGGGACATACATTTAGTATGTGGCTAATGTGTGTTCTAAATTGTCGATTTGGTAACCCCGTGACCCCAAATATGATCAAAGCATCAACAACATGCATGTATATTAATCGTCTTCTCCAGCACCAATACGTCTAACAAGCTGAATTGTTGTGTGCAGACTTCTTTGCTAATGGGTGTTCTAAATTGTAGATTTGGCGACCCCAAATAGGGTCACAGGGGTCACGACCTTAAACAAGCTATTTTCATATTCTTCTCTATTACGAAAAGCTCTAGAAAGCTGAAATGTTGTGTACAGACTTCTTGACCAAAATGGATTCTAAATTGTAAAAAATATGGGTCACAGGGTCACAAGCTAAAGAAAAAAACTTTTGTAACAAGCTTTGAACCGTACTCCTGAGATTTTATGTGCTCTTCACTCAGTTAGTATTGAGAATAAGGGAGGTAATCCCAAATATGTGAAATCTCACACGTGCTTTGAGAAATGGTTGTTGAAAAAGAAAACAAGGGGACATAAGGCACCATGAGTAAACATCGTCTAAGCTAACATTCACGATAGATTGATATGCAGGTTGTGGTAATAGGCGATCCAGCACCCCATGTGTAACTGGCTACTGAAACCTTTCACCAACTGGGCAAGGTTACCAGCAGATGAGACTCAGCTGTTTCAGGGTGACCAGTGAAAATACACTTTGTAGATTCAAAGGAAGATGGCGAAGTTTCTTCAGGAGAATTGATGTTGATGTCAATTTTGTTCCTAAATGCTGCAGCTTTACTGCACAACATATGTACAATTGCACAGAAGCTGTTTGACCAAGACATGGATGATACTGACAAATGGCCGTTCGATGAGGCTGTTGGTGAAGTTCGATGCCGACATTACATCAATCGAGCAGTAATTTGTCATCCACTTTCCAACCAGTTTGCTGCAGCAGAGATAAATTGCTATTTGGTACTCATCAAATGCAAGAGACAAAAGTAACTTTGGTTAGTTATTTCTCATTTCTCCAACACATGTCACAGAGGCAATGTCAGTCATGACTATATGCATATCAAAGAATAAAGAAAAAGAAATGGCCAATAATTCATCGACCAAATATAATTTACCATCGTACGTTTTACTTTATGCTACGCATAATAACGGAGACCGTTTCAGGTGTGTTTTCTATTGGGCACTTTCCTCATGTTCATTATTGACAAATTGATTTTTTACAAACCTCTCTCTCATGTTTTAAGTAAACAATTAACTGAAACCACGTGTGAAGGTAATGAAACGAAAGTCTGCAAGGCCCAATTCAATAACAACATTATATTTAAAATACAACTTTTAAACTTGTCACTGACATGTATGCTTTCGTATAATGATGATTAATAATGCTTGCCTTTGAGTTCATCCAATTTCATGTTACGAAAACTAATAAGCGATTGTCACAATCGTCTTCACAATTTAAAATTAATTTCAAAGAAATCAAAATCGACCGGGTCCTGTATCTTCCCTGGAACAATATAGTGAAAGATAAGATGAGAATCCAGTCAACACAATTCTTGAGATATTTTCTTCTTGTTTCTGCTGCCTATGTTTATACATATCATATCATATACCACCTTCCCACGCAAGGCCTAAGTATATAATTTAGCCAGTTGGAGACTGGCGCTAGTTAGGCCTTGCGTGGGAAGATGATCATATACTGTAGTACCTAATATTTTCACGTTTGGTGACATTCTTCATGTTGGAAGTATGCAGACACCAGTCGACATTGACTATATTTGCAAGGTCACCACGACACTTTTCAAGCTCTTTTTTAAACGGGGTATCTCATAGAACTACCCGTTTTGTGACGGCCTATATTAATTTCACTGGCACCAGTCGAATTTTATGCCTTTGAAAGTCTTTTCAAGGTCTCGCGCTTGTTGCATCTTAAACGGCGTCGCCAATATCTTTCAATTTTCAACAGCTTATATTGATAGATTATGGCGACCAGAAGTCCTCTTTGGAGCCCTTTTTTCAAGGTCACACGATCGTAAAATATTGTAAGCAATATATTCAAATTTCAATGGTATATACTTTATTCACTTTAATAACCTCGACACTTTTTTCCAAACCCTTGTTAAATTAATGTATTATCTCATGATGCACAGCACCAATAGTTCTTCAATTTGATGAGCATCATAACACGTTATACAACTAATGCAATATATTGAAGAACCGTCTGACCAAATGAGAAGATAAACGTCTGTTACTTGGCTCAACGTTAACAGCTGGGGGCAAGCCATTTAAGTGGCAAATACTTCTCTTTGACAAAATGCTTTTCATTTAAGTTTAAAATATGTGAAATATGGAAATTGATTTAATATTGTCGACGTAATCATTTATGTATCTTTTTGGACGTTAAGACATTGACGCATCGCTACTACAGGACGTTGTAAAACAAACCTCGTTCGGTTAAGGAGATTTAAAAACAGTGGTCTTTAAAAGGTGTGTATTTCGGAAACAAAAGAAGGACATTATGTTTAACAAGAGTCATAAGAAGATGACATATCCCAGCGGTCCCACATGATTTGTAAAACACATATTTGACAGATAATTGTATATCAATTACTTCATATAGGGGGGAACCCAGATGCTGAGTTTGAGGCATGATAAAGGGTTTTGTAGTTTACTACAGAAGCAGACCTATCCCTGAATAAGGCCCAAATCAAACACGTTTCCAAGGAAACGAAACAAATGTTTTTTCTAAAATCATAATCATAGGCACCACTTCGACTAGTGGGTAACACGCATGCACAGTTTCAGGAAGATATGATGAATAGTTTTGGAGCTGTGCTCCGGAAACGAACCCATCTCTGAACAAAGTCCAAATCCACGTTTCTATGGAAACGAAAAACAATTTTTTTTTCAGAAATCTCAAAATATCAAAAGGCACCACTTCAGTTGGTGGGTAATACACATAGAACGTTTCAGAAATATATCATGAACGGTTTTCGAGTTCTGCTCTGGAAACAAAATGATTACGGACGGACGGACAGACGGACAGGGCGACGACTTTATCCCACGGTATTTCTTACCAGTGGAATAAAAAGTGGAAATGTCAGGTTAGTTAAAGTCGTATGTATCCTTCGTTGATTAAACTTCTTCACATTTGTGTTTATACCGTGTATTTGAGACGCTAGTAAGGTAACTTTGAATGCTCTATAATGTTCATTGAAACGTCAAATCTAATAACGAAAGCTGTAAACACTTACTGGAAATGCTGGTGTTCGAATTCGTCTGTGTCTTCTGGACATGTTCTTTCTCAAGTTGATAAGACCAGTTCAGTCTTATTTATCACTTAGGATCTACATGATTGGACACCTGAAGGGCTGTGCTGGCCGTCATATTGTCAAACAGAATCGATGGAACGTATTTGCTCAACCTTAATTCTCTTGAAACTTCACTGCTTAATCGAATGACTCATATCACATTTATGCTCTTTCTGAACTTACTTAAATACAAAGCTTGAATGTCGAAAATTTTGATTCAGGAAAAAAATAAAATAAATAAGGGTTGAAATTCGATCAACGATAGAGGTCATCTTGACATTATATTGTTCACGTGTTTTTGGGCACTTTAAAGGATTATTCCAGCGTAACAATCGATTTGAACTCATTTTAAGTGTTTTTAACCCACCTGTATGTAATACCGTTGGATATAGTCGTTTCCGGAGCAGAACTATATTGAAACTTTATATGTGTATTACCCAACTACTGTCAAAGTGGTGCCTTTTGATATTTTTAGTGATTTTCTGAAAATCGTTTTCGTTTCCATAGAAACGCGTTTGATTTTGACTTTGTTCAGAGACAGGTTCGTTTCCGGAGCACAGCTCCAAAACTCTTCATCATATCTTCCTGAAACTTTGCATGTGTATAACCCAGTAAATGTAGTGGTGCCTTTTGATATTTTCAGATTTCTGAATGTTTTGTTTCCCTCTTCATAGAAAGGAGTTTGATTTTGAGTTTGTTCAGTGAGCACAACTCCAAAACCGTTCATAAAATCTGTATCTCAGTATGTGTATTACTCAGTAACTGAAGTTGTAGATATACAATTATCTGTCAAAGATGTGTTTTACAAATGATGTGGAACCGGTGGGATATGTTATCTTCTGATGACTCTTGTTTTAGATAGTGGACCCAATGGATACAACAATTGTTTGGTTTTAAACAAATGCTTTTCTTCCATTTTTTGGCGAATATGACGCCTGGGATTCTCCCTGGAGGAATGCTGGTTTTACAATTTTATTTCTCTCTTATCGTTCCATGTGAATGTCTACATTACAGATTAAGAAAACAACATAAACGGCAAATCTATTTCGCGTGGGTTCACAAGTGAAGCATAGTGATTACAATGCATTTGATCTAATATTTTGGGTATCTATAATCATTGATAATTGCCATCGTTATATTAAATGCATACTTCTTTTTGTGTAGATCAGTAGTGACAGAAGTAATGTTTGTGGTATTTTTATTTTATGAGGTTATCATGATATGACGAACAATAGGCAAGTAAACAGGCGTTAAGATTGCAACAATCTGTATCTCTGATGGTCGACCGACAAACCAGCTGTGAGTGTTCTCCATGTTCATGTTTTCATCATACTGTTTTACAGTAGATGCACTGTTTGTAGTTCCTCGATATCCTACATTGACTGAACAGTTTAAATATCTAATAGCATCAACACAAACTGTGTCAACCAGCCCAAACATTAGTTTGTAGAGCATTGTTAATTGCATTTGTTTACCCAAGTGCCCTCATGTTTATTATTGATCGATCTGATCCAGGCTTTGACTGCACATCGAAGCACCATCCAGTTCACGGCCAGGCGTAGCAACACATCTCGTGTTCGTGTAATGCTCTTCAGCTGTCAGTTCCCAACTGGACTCGTATCTCACTGGACATGGAGGCATCAGTTTCTTAAAATTATTTACAGGAGTGTCGAGGATCTTGAAGGTTAGTGAAATCGATATACTTTCTCTACATCGACATCGCCTTGTTACATTGTAATTCGATTTCGGATTGTTTACAATCTATGTTATCATTGACAGTGTTTCACTTATTGGTAAATTGTGGATTATCGCGTCAACCGAATGAAATAATGTAGATTTATTTCCAGGAGGGTTTATGAACATTAAATTTGTTTCGATGATTTGATGTTTACATCCTAAACTTTGATGTGTTGCAATTAATAGTCAGCGTTGGTGATGGTATTGTGTATATTCATGACTCGTCAATGAAATAAGTTATGCCGTGTTTACGAACCCTCCTGTTTGGTTTCACGAATAGATGCAACAACTTAAATGTTTCCTCTTTCCTTCACACGTCCTGTGTCATCCTTAATATTCCAATATCCTACACCCATAACCCTTGGTCTTTTCATTAGGAAAACATTGTCGCTAAAGTTAACTTGTCATTGATAATATTAGTGTCATTGTGTTTCGAAAGATTGCATACTATACTTTATCAAAACTGGCATTGCCAGATATCTTCCTCAAGGTTTATGTGCCATTAGTCAATTATAAGATAGTTGCTTCTTCCTGATCAATATGTAAGTGAAGTACAAGATGTAACAATAAGAAGGGCCTTTACTAAATTTCGAATATCTTTGCCTAATTCTAATGTTAGTAATCTTAGAAAGAAATGTGTGCAAGATTGAAATAAATGTTTGTCATTTATGAAATACATTTACAATGTGTACACAAATTATCATAATGAAAAACTTAATATTAATATCAATAGCAGTGTCAATATGTTTCTAGAAATGATTTCTGAAACTGGATGTAGATACATGCATATCTACGCACTTATATTATTACGTTACGGTTCAATGTAAAACATAACTATTTTATTAGTTATAAGGCATTAATGGCTAAATGGAACTAGTACTATCTGTCTTGGTTTTGAAAGGGTGTAGGGGACTTACGACACTCGTAGATTACATTGTCCTGAGGCTGCCGAAGTACATGCGAAATTTAGTCATGTGATACAAACTCTGCGCATGGTAAAACACCAAAATGCGGCATGGAGCGTGACGCCAAATATAAAGGGATGTCACTCTGTGACTCAAGTTACTCTATTTCAGACATGTTTGTGTGAAATGTATTTATTAACGCAACAATTAAACAATGTATATACATTGAAATCTCTATACTAATGCTTATAACGGTACCTGTGACTGAAACATCGAAGGACTGATTAACTTTCCACATACACGTAGAATCTCCCCGTAAAACCGTTTAGCTTGTCACGTGACTTGTCTTGACGGGAAATCCCCCAATCAAACCGGTTTTCGTATGCATTGGTCATTCGCAAATCAGAATTCAACAGATCTATCTGAAGCGTATCGATATCCAATGAGACTGCTCCATCGATTGAATCTGCGAACCAATGAAATGGCGACATCCATGTACAACCAGCTTTACTCGTTCGGCAAGTAATTCTGCTTGCTTTCGATGTTCCAGCTCACACTTGGTATTTCAGTGAGATGCATCCCGTATTTAGCCTTGTCATTGGTTAATGTTTTCATAACAGGTCTCATCGACGAAGTGTAGATTTTCCCTATGAAATGTCCAGGTGTGATATGTGTTGAGTATTGAAACATGAAACTCTGGGTGACCTAGGTTGTCCTCTATATTAATTTGGATTTGTGCTACATGTACATGTAAGTTCTAAGTAAGTAAGTTTACACTCTTGGCAAATCAACCGTGACGAATTTGAATGGACATACAATGTTAACAGCATTTGCCCTAGACTTCTTACTGTTATATAAACTTATATAAAGTTCTGTTTAACATATTGCTTGAAGCCTGGTGATGTTTTCATCGTGTGTCTGTATTGGTAGGAAGTGACCGTGGTTGCACAGGACAAAAAGGAAGACGGATTCCACCCCTTTTTGTCCTGTGTTGACTCGTTTCTTGTAATTGATTTCGAGCAGGTACTAACGGGTATATCATATAGAGTTGCGAGGTCATAGAAATATCGTTATAGAGTGTATATTAGTTTTTTTAAAGACATTATAGAAGTTGGAATGACAAGATTTGAGAAAAATAAAAGCAAACAATATAACGAATTCTTTTTTATGAAATGCGACACAGATTCTTTTGTCGTTGTTTAGCAGGCGACGTTTCGACACAAGACTCTGTCGAAACGTCGAATATCATGAATAAATAAGTTGTTATCTATATGTTTCTAACTTTTTATATACATATAAAAAGTTTTAATCAATAAGTATATATGGTATTTCCGATCACCTGTTCCTATACTCTGCACATATCACCCCTGGAACTGTTCATCATTTCGAACCTATTCACGATACTCGTAACATCCCCTGGTGGCGAAATTGTGCATACTAGTTACGTCCTTATCTTTGTTCAATCAATCATCGTTTTACATGTGTGACCGAATTCTGTAATATAAACAATATGTACGCATCGCACAAGTGAAGCATTCGATTTTTAGGGAAACTGTAAGAACCAGATATTGATTTGTTATTAACTTTCTTTCAATTCCTAAAGTGCTTTGTTCGGCATACTTCGTTAAAGTGAGATTGGATGAATGAAATGATGATGTTGGTATGCTTTCGTGTTTATGTAGCATTTATTCAACTGCCTGTGAGTCAAAATGATTGGGAGCCGACATGATTGCATTTAGCTTTAAATAAGTTGGACATATAGTATGTACACTTTCATATATATAGGAAACGTGCAACAGAAAATAATATTAAGGTACATTGTGCTCCCCTAAAAACGATGGAATTCAGCCGTGAATTAATCCACATGTCTTCATCACTTCCCTGTTTCAGTATGTCATTTGGTTCACTTGCATAAGATACGTGCAAGAAACCTTTTCATCAACTTATTTGCTTTAAGCAGTGATTCAATTTAGACAAAAAAACAAGTTGCACCTAATGGTAGTAATCATTATAAAATAGAAATAAATGTTGAAATTGAATGTCATAGCAACTCTCGTTTTTCTGCTCTCGCCGAGTCTTTATCTGTTACAGTATGTAAATATTGTTCAGTTGAACAAATATTAGCGGTGTTTGATTTGCTCTCCTTATCGCAGACAGTGTTTTTATCACGAGCGGCTGGTCATGTGTTTAGTGACCGTGCGTGGTTATTGATCAATGATCAATTGCTTATTGCCTGTCGTGGAAGATAACATGTAAACATTCAACGCAGGTGTGCCTCTACTGGTAACAATTCATGTGAAACTGCTTGAAAATATAAAACAAATTAACTGTGAGAAATATTTTGTTGTAATGTAATAATTATTGGTAAAATGTAATGAAAAACGGCATCAACAAATGCGACATTCCTACGACTTTGATATGTGGCATCCATATATCGATGGAATTAAGCATTAATCAATATAAGATATGAAGGATAAAACTGTACTGAATGGATTTGCTACCGGAAAGGTAACAGTTGGTATTATAGTGAACATTCTTTGCATTTTCGCCAAGGTATACATAATGTTGTTTTATGAGATAAGCCAAAATACCCAAATGTGAAGTGCATAACGGAGTCTGTTGATTTTGACTTACTGACTATTGGTTCCTTTTTATAAAAAAAAGCATATCTTAGTAACTGAAATTGTTCGTATGGTGATGACAATCCTATATAATTGAATTGGTCTTGGATAACGTCATGATTACATTTCATAGACTTCAGTAGATCATTTATACATTTGTATTTTATCGATATTGATGCGTGTTAGGTCTATAGCTCATGTGGTAGGTCGCCAAATTTGTTTCAAAATATAAAGCTCTTGTTTTCTAATACGTTTGTAGGAACATGAGGTAAGACGATGTTGATGAATTTGATTTACAATGTCATGCATGATACTGAAGACCTTAACATCGCTGTTGAAAACATTACATAGACCAGTCTCATACTTATGAGAACCGAATCTTCTTTAACAAAGTACGAACATGCGACATTCAACAAAGTGAACTTACACCGCCATGGTCGTCATAATATAAGCAGTAAACCTTTCGGTGGCGACATGTTTCAATGATCAGTAGCCTTTTCCTATAGTTAATACATCTTTGAAAAAGTTACGCCATGTTCGTGATCCAAATTCAGCAACTATATTAACGTTAAGTACACATTGACTGACACCAAAATATTTGTTATAGAAAGAACAATAGGTTTTGAACACATCAAGCCTTTTAAGTAAACCAATAACATGGTCACCTAATGACATCACTTGATCAGTTAATATAGAGTCAGGACGGCAAATACCGTACACTTTTGGACACGGCAGCGGTCGGTCGAGTTACCGATACCCGGATGTAGCCTTACGGCATGTCAAAATGAAGCTCATCCAATCATCTTGCTTGTTTCATAAACAAATCTAACCTTGCATTCAACGTATTGATAGGGGGTTATTGAATAAGCATGGTGCCCCATACATTTAATATAAGTTTACCAGTATCATCGGTCACAGAAATACACCACTTAATGCAACGGTCGTATATTGTCCAGGAAACTCATTCTGTTGTTCTAAATATGATAAATTGAACACTGCTAGAGATGCAGCCCTGGCGAACTCCGACTGCTATTTCTAAATGACATAGCCGTATGGTCAGTGAACATTGTTGTTATAATTGACGTGATTTATGTGTCGAAAGGTCTAGTGTTAACTTTACTCATTTTATGCACACCGTTGAGAAAAAGTCGTCAATGATGTCGCTTCTCTATCATTGATCATTATGGATAGAAATATTTACGTTGAATTAAAGGCGCTGTAGCAAGTTTTTATTATTATTAAAGTTTATACGCTAAAGGGTAAAATATCTCATTACACGACCCGTTAAGTGGTATCATTTGAAAACCGCTATCCGCATTCAAAGAAAATGGTGAGACGTACAAAGCGACAATTTTGCGGAAGTGTTCAGTGTGAGAGGGTAGATGTGTAGGTCTATCGCTATATCAGTAAGATCACTTGAACTACCTTCGATCGGCCATTTTAATGTGAACACCTTAAAATGGTCGATCAATGGAAATGGACTCCCATGGCTTAACCGAACCATGTAAATTCGTTTTTGGAACTATTTTTTATTGATTCAGGACTATTATTTATCCATTAGTAACACTTATTTACCTTTTCATAATATCACTTTATCTCAGTAAGAACGGCATGCTACAGCGCATTTAATGTATAAACAGTTATGATGCATAAAACAAACGACGCTGAAGGGATGCGCAAGAGGTGAACGATTTAACATGGTTGTGTTAGTTTTCCTAAACTCACGTGCAAAAGAAACGTCCCCATACAAAATACAAGATATTTCAATCGACGGGCGATAAATGCGACTGAACAGCGTTACATCATGTCTTCAGAACCCAACAATACTAAATATGAATTTTCAAAACATTATCTATTCATTACTCTGAGAAATACAAATTTTAAGAAATGGTCGTTTTGGAATCTCCTTAACTAGACGAGATAGAAGCCTCAAAAAGCCAGTTTTTGGCTTGTTTTGTGACGTCCTACAGTAATGACGCGTCAACAAATTTAAATCAAAGAAGGTTATTTATGTCGAGGATATCTTTAATTAATTACATTTCTACTTGTTCAATGTTTTAAACTTAAATACCAAATATTGTGGGCCAAAAACATCTTTAAACAGCGATTTTAGCACCCCATGTGTATTTGAACAGATGTAAAAATAAAAGAAGCATAGTCTGATGTATGAAATTGTGAATACTTCTATACAAAACATGTGGCTACCAAATACATTCAAAATCTACTTTCTCCGACGTCAATATTTCATTTTATACTGTTTATACAATGTGGGGACGTTTCTTTTGCACGTGAGTTTATATATGGATAAAACAAATGGCCATGAACGTATATTAAAAAATTATGATTTAAAGGTTTGAATACAAACATATTGCCAAGTGTGTAGTTCGAAAAAAATACAAACTTATAGTAATCAGAAAAGAAAGTTGAAATCATTATTCTTTAGTGGGCGACTATTTTACTGTAATAGGAGATACTTAATATTCAGTATTCATTTATCTTGCTTTCCCTTTGGAAACTAATCCTGACTTTCTCATTTATTAACAGTGGCAGGGAGATAGATACGTCTGGGTTCAGGGTAATAAGAGTAGAGCCAATGCAACACATTGGTTTTCTTCGCGCAGAACAGTACAGTAACGATTTGACATAGGAGGAAGTTGGTAAGAGGGTGATGATGAAGCTATATGTCTACCTAAATCGAAGTTATTTATTATAAACAAAACTTGTTTTTCTGTTGAATCCTACATGCACTAAATGATTTATTACCAGCTATCACAGCTATACGGAGTCGACTATCATAAAAACGGAAAGTTTCGACAAAGAACAGTACTCCTCGATAAAGTAACACAATTTATAACGTTTGACACATGTGACCCCAAACAACCCAATGGATTTATCTTTAACAGTGACCCATTAGTGATGAAGTCAGTTTGTGTGAAACATATATCCCAAATGAAGATGATAGCTTCTTAAATATGTATACAAGCAGACCATTTTACCTAGATCTGAATAATGTTATTGATCACATTTTGATATCTAGAGAATTGTTACATTGTTTTTTTCCAGTGTATCTCTGAAATTCACTCTGCTTTCATAAATCTGCCGTGGTATATTCAGAGAAAGGACTATAAATAGATGTGAATTTTACTCTTCTGAAGCTGTTTCCTTGACCAATGGTGAAGGCAGCTGTGCTCACTAATTTTCTTAATTCATGTCTGGCGCGTAGTTTAGCCTTGAAGCAACAGTTTAGGAATTGCACTGAATAATTATTGTCATTTGCAAATTCTTTTTCTCGTAAAATAAACTAAGAAAACTCACGAAATGTTACGAATTAATCCGAATTGTAATCATAATTGTAGAAATATGATGGTGTTTTACAACCAATGGTGTTCTTTGACATTTGTCCGACAATACGATCGAGATCTCAATCAAATGTTTAATCATGTCTGACAGTCCTGCTATTATAAGGATAACCCATGATACCGAGGATATGGTAAGGATGTAGACCCTGATAGGAAGGGAAAACCCGAGGATGCTATTATAAGGATAACCCATTCTACCTCGGATATGGTAAGGTTGTAGACCCTGATAGTCAGGAAAATACCTCGGATGCGACGCATCCGAGGGTTTTTCCTGACTATCAGGGTCTACAACCTTACCATATCCGAGGTAGAATGGGTTATCTGTATTATCAACCGTTTTTAAGTGTAAAACAGGCTTTTTACTTGTTATCGCGTTATATTGAGGATCTTGCGGATCCCTGGGTGATGTCAGCCTGTTAACAGCCGCGCTATATATGAGTTTCTTTTGTACCGTTGTTTCTCGTCTGTCCCCTTCGCGCAGTAGTCTGAGGCGTTGACTCATTAACTACAAGTGATGGTGGATACGGGTTCGAAACGCACTTTCTGCAAAACATTTGCTGTACATATTCTGTCGTAAACTTATGAATTTTTTCAAAATTAGTCTAAGTTAGTTTCTTCAGACATTTACTTTCAAGCCGTCATCTTAACAGATATACATGTATCAGGGTTTAGATTCATTATAATTCCTTCTAACAGTGCTTACAATTGTCTGTGTAAACCCTCCTGGAGGGAATTACAAGGTTGTAAGTCCCTCGTACCGGGTGATACGGTTTAGAAAGGTCGTTTCAAGTATCACGTTATATGGCTGGTAGGTTGATAATCAAATGTAAGAGTGCTGAGAGGCCATGTAAGGTCTTACGATTCTGTTGATCAATCATTGAAGACGATCATCTACGTATGTGTCTATCACTATTTAGCAGGTGTTTGGCGATAAGGCGTTGATGTTATTGCAATTATTTTCGGTATCATATTATCTGGAATCAATGGGTTCAGTCTAAGACTCGTGTATGTTGACCACGGAAGCCGTTAATCAATTCATTTATCTTTACATTGCCCGATGACAACAGTAGCACGTTCACTCTGTAGCTGAGACACACATGGGGATGAAATCACTCGCACTTTTATACTTTAGGTACAACTTTTAAAAAGAGCCACTGGCTATGTAGCTCATCAGGTACACACAAATAATTTAGATTATTACATTATTGATTGTCTCTAAGGTAAAGATTTGCATATGAAATGATCATTTAAAGCATTATCATGTCCCAAAACTTACAATTAATAACCCATATTGGTCATGGAATGCCAACATAATTTAAATATTACTGACTCTTGCGTTAATATGTCTCTTATCCAAAAATGTAAGAAAAGTAATTTGGGGGTCACTGAACTATTTAAATAGTTATCGGCATTGAAAATGATACTGCCGGCGGAAATGTGGTCCACATATATTAAGGCGCGCGCTTTCATTGAAGAAACTCAGTATCCTTTCATCATTTTCATGACATATGCGTGTATAATGAGTCTATATTTTGACAATTAATGACACTGTTAGGAGAAACAAAGTCAAATTAAGCACATTTTTAAGAAAACGGCAATTTTTTAATTGTTTAACACATTCAGCAAGAGTTATCACTGACACACACGTTTTAGATATTGCTTAAAATGTCGTATGATATGCGCAGTTGCATAAACAAGCGAATTCAGAAAACTATTAAAATTTGATACCTTGCGGTTCATTTTACATTGTCATGTCATGTCATTTGACATGATTCGATAGTTGAACGATTGAATTCAGGGAAGATCAAAGACAAGGTCACATGACATGGCCCCTGTCGAGTAGTACTCAGATCAAACGCAGCGAGGTACTAGTGTTACGTTCGATCTGATTTTAATGAGATTGTGGTGGAATCATTTCTTTCACGAAAAGCGATAAGGCCTGTCGATAGCACCAGACACTTAATTCTAACAAAATATTTTTGGTTCCAGGATGAGCATCGATCAAACCAATGTGAAGATATAACTGTGAATACATCTCTGTCAGATGTCTAACGTTACCACCGTGCTTCCCCTGGACGTCACCGACGTTACAGAAGGAGACGTGAACTACACAGAAAGCCCTGAAGCCTTTGAAGCTTACAACTACACAAACCGGAAACTTATTTCCTACTCGAGGAGGCTCATGCACGCGGACCCTTTACTAGTAGCTGTATACAAATTCACCTATTACGGATATCCTTTTATATTAGTTCTTGGATCCATTGGAAACATATTAGCTTATCTTGTCTTCTCTCGTACACGCCTTAGGAAAATTTCGTCAATACAGTACCTTTCAGCCGTCGCCATAATGGACACGGGTTTCTTATGGACTTTCTTCTTGACCCCTCTTTATGGATATTACAAAGTGCCAATTATTGTGATGGATGGGATGTGCCAGTTTATGACCTTTTTGAATTACGTCTTCACTTTCCTCTCTATATGGTACCTTGCGGCGATGGTTGTTGAGAAGTTCATTGGCGTGTATTGGCCTTTAAAGAAGACAACAATGTGCACGCCATTCCGAGCTAAGCTTGTTATGTCATTTATGGCAGTAATTGCTGTTGCATGTTATTCGTACGTTGTGTACTTCTTTGGTCCTGAGAAAATTAAGCACATACTGCAATGTATGCCATGGAAAGAGCTGATGGTTCATTTTCACAATTTAAGCAAAATAGACACATTTGTTGTTGCACTGTTGCCTTATATTCTTATAATTTTGCTTACTACTCTTATTGTTGTTAGAGGATGTGAATATTATCGAATATCAGCTTCAATAGAACTCTGGCCCCGAAATATAGACGATAGTTTTTCAACGAGTCAGACATCACGTCGAGTTACCAGCATACTGTTCCCAGTGATTATCGTCACCGTGCTGAGCAATTCCCCTGTAATGACACTGAGAACAGCAATGACGTGGAATACAGGAGACAATCCCCATTTAATGAAATGGAATCAACTATTTTACATTTTCTATATCATTAATTTTGCGATAAAATGTTATGTCTACATGCTGTTTTCAGGAAGTTTCAGACGGAGAACCTTTGAACTTGTTCGGAGTGGATATTGTAGATTAAAGGATATGTGCCACAGAAAAGACTCACTCTATGGAGATGATCCACAGCGGATACACTTGGAGTCGATGTCGAGAAGCATTCAAGTACGTCCCAGATTGATGCAGTCGGATATATAAGATTAACTCGTGTATCAGTGGTCGTCTCAAAACTGTGTGCACATGTCCTTGACAGCTCGTTGCTGAACATGACTGATCGGTTCAACCTGAATCTGTTTATTTCTACTAAGGTAAACTGATTTGTACAATCAAATATGTAATTTTTTATATTTATCGTTTGGTTTATTCAATCATGTATTTTGACACATTAAGTGTACGTGTGTGTACGTGTGGCCTTAACAATTTGACACGATTTTATTTATTTCATCAACGCTTATTTCTAAAATAGCTTCTGTCAAAGCCAACTGGCATTCGTTTATCGAAGGCAACGTCTTATTGCAAACAGTCTATTATTGTATGTTATCTTCTTTGATTGGCTGTCTGGATGCTGAGATGGTGACGAATACAGACAATGCTATTGATATACAACTTCTTTATTGTAGATAGCCTACGTTTAGACAGAATGATAGATGTCGTTTATCACTTGCTTGACAATGACATGATCATCTATCTTCTACACAGAGTTAAGGAGTTGTATACGAATAAAATTATTTTCATTTTTAATTGCGTAGTTGTTTCAATGTTATGCTGTGGATGTATTGAATTTATCGATGGCATATCAGTAAGAAATATTCAGTATTTGCAGGAACCAAATAAGCCATGACAAATTAAATATACAAATTTAAAAATACATAATGTGTCAAATGTATTTATGTATATATAGCTTAAAATGGCTTTATGTATCCCTGCCAAATGCTAATGTTTCATTATATAAAACCGATGCCCATTCAAAACCTCTCTTAGTAAACTGTAACTTTTCTCATTCTCCACAAACCGTATCAGTTCCTGTTACAGTAGTTATCAATGAAGATTTAATACCCGTTCCAAAATTCATTCAGCGCTGATCAGTTTGATCCCGGATCGAACCGTTATAATGTAATCAATGCTCCAACCTGAATCACTTGCTTTCAGTAACTTTCGTCTGAAGAGGTTGTTCACTGGTTTGACCAAACTGTACCCTATTCACACATCAATAATCTTAATCTGCAAATGTAGCACACACTTGTGTGAAACGCTTGCTGATACGAATTTGAGTAGGGATTATGACTTTATCTCTTCGTTTCAGTTAATTTAATCACACGTCTACTTTCAGTCCATTTTTGATCAATGGTCCTGGCACACGATTTGATTTATCACTCTAATAACCACATCATCCGTCAGAAATTTGAAAGGGAAAGTTTGTAAATCACAAGGCCATATACATATGTTAAAATGATGAATGGCGCTAAATGTACGTTATTACAATGTTGATACGCATCACCTAAAACTTATTAGATGAGATAAGAATAAACTTTTCCAAACTATTAGCAGTTGTACTGAGAACGTTCCTTCGTTTAATTCATGGGAATAACTGTGTTATGAGAATCTATGTGAAACAAAATATAAATGATCTTCTCCCAGGTATGAAGTTTTATACTAGATATGATACATATATAACATAATCCGGTAAAACTAATGTTCACTATATTGCATCCTCAGTTATTCAGAATCTTTGAGAATTTAGCGCTGGGTTACCGATGTGAATTAAGTTGTGCAAATTAACTAGTTCTTAGTTTCAAATCTAAATATACGATACTCGTCAGAGTTCATAAAGACACATGCCAGTAAGATTCCATTCAGATGACAAATTAGATGTTTGTATAAGGCAAACAATATACACTTTAAATATACTCACGTGCAAAAGAAACGTGCCCACGTTTTTCAGAGAGTAATAAACGAACTACTGCTGTCGGAGAAAGTAGATATTGAAATGTGTTCGATAGGCACATGTTTGGTAAATAAGCACTCACAAGTTCATACAGAGTATGCTACTTTTAAATAGTTTTTGTCCAGAAAATTCATGAACTGAAGAGATGTAATTAATAAAATATGTTGTGAACACAAATAAACTGTTAGGACGTAAACCTGTTTACTGTAGTACATACATGTTTTACTGTAGAGCTTCATTAAACAAGCCAAAAGGCCCTTTGTGACTCCCAAGTGTCGCCAAGTTAAGAACATTCGAAAACGACGATTTTGTATAATGGGTGTTTCGCAGAAATATGAACAGATAACGTTTTGAAAATTCAAATTTAGTTATCTTCTAAAGACATGATGTAACTTTGTTTGAGTCGTATGTATTGCTCGTGAAATGATATATCTTGTATTTTGTATGGCGATATGTTTATATTGCACGTGAGTTTGTGGAGATGTAAATCAATGAATAATTGTTTTATTTGGACATATTGATCTCATTTAGGTTATTGTTTCTTGCTGCGGATGTTTCTTGTCATTCAGTTATCTTCCGAAATGTTATTATAGAACTATATTTCCATTTGTATTTACCAAAACGTCAAAACAGAAGAATAATTCATATATGGTTACCCTTTAACATGTACGATGATACTCCATTGTGGTAATCCTGACGGTGTGTCTTCAAAAATACTCTTTAATAAATATTTTCAATCAAATTTCAGAGTTCCATATGTCTTTGTTTTTAGTTTAGATGGAACAATTATTAAGTATATGTCTGAAAAAGATATTCATGATTCATAAATAAGTCTGTAAATTAATTCAAGATGTGCATGCTAAACAGATATCTACGCATAGTATGTGAAATATTAATTTAAGGAACCCTAAATGAAATTTCCAAATACAATTTGCCAATATGTTCTACATTTTAAATACTTTATGCAGTATGTAACTACATGAAAGTCATGTTTTGCTTACAAGTGAATTACTGTATTTTTGTGTATATGCGTTTATTGTTTATTAATTTGTAGTTTTCAGAACTTTTGATTTCCTTCATGACATAAACTTTGATATATATATATATATATCATAAACAGTGAAGTAAAAGTATTTGCAATGTCATATATTATTTTGAAAGTTTGCAATGAAGCTAAATATGGCGTGAACACTGTGACTTTCACGCGGCATTATGCAGTTTGCAATAGATTCCGAGACTACTGATATAACTAATAAATCAAGTAAATACACCTTAAAAGACATAGAGAAACAAGTTAAGCAGACCATAGTGATTTGTTGTCGAGGCGGACATAAACATGTCTATAGGAATTGAGAGATTAAGTTGAAGTACACTTGCACAATTACCTATGGAGGGGTATACATTTGGAAACAAAAGAGTTCCCTGCCTGATTAATTCACGGATGTATGCTTTTAGATCTTTTTAGACATGTAGAGGTAACATCTTCATTAAAATGGCTTTGGAGTATTGAACTTGACCTTGGAATGTTTGCATCAGGCAATGAGATCAGTTGGGGTTTACACAACAATGTAGAGTAAGTAACAATTACATCCTCCTTTTGACCAGTCGATGGCCCTTACCTTTCGGCGTCTTCAATTCCCCTAAATTTGTAATCATGGTTTATTTCTACTATTCATAATGCAATGACATCCGAAGTAACTCCTTTCCACAGCATACTGGCCTATAAAGCTGTTCATTGCGATGGGATGTTGATGTCCTATCATCTATGAACACTGACCTAGAGGCAAGAGTGATTGTGAAATGAGAAAGGACAATAGGGCCTATAAAGCTGTTCATTGCGATGGGATGTTGATGTCCTATCATCCATGAACACTGACCTGGAGGCAAGAGTGATTGTGAAATGAGAAAGGACAATAGGGCCTATAAAGCTGTTCATTGCGATGGAATGTTGATGTCCTATCATCCATGAACACTGACCTGGAGGCAAGAGTGATTGTGAAATGAGAAAGGACAATAGGGCCTATAAAGCTGTTCATTGCGATGGGATGTTGATGTCCTATCATCCATGAACACTGACCTAGAGGCAAGAGTGATTGTGAAATGAGAAAGGACAATAGGGCCTATAAAGCTGTTCATTGCGATGGGATGTTGATGTCCTATCATCCATGAACACTGACCTAGAGGCAAGAGTGATTGTGAAATGAGAAAGGACAATAGGGCCTATAAAGCTGTTCATTGCGATGGGATGTTGATGTCCTATCATCCATGAACACTGACCTAGAGGCAAGAGTGATTGTGAAATGAGAAAGGACAATAGGGCCTATAAAGCTGTTCATTGCGATGGGATGTTGATGTCCTATCATCCATGAACACTGACCTAGAGGCAAGAGTGATTGTGAAATGAGAAAGGACAATAGGGCCTATAAAGCTGTTCATTGCGATGGGATGTTGATGTCCTATCATCCATGAACACTGACCTAGAGGCAAGAGTGATTGTGAAATGAGAAAGGACAATAGGCTGCAGCACTCCTTGGTATGCCTTTCACTTGTGTCGTCAGCAGGTCCAGCTTGAACTAGAGGATTAAGCATCCATAAACAATCCTCCAGCCTCCGGGGAATATTGAAAGGGGTGTTCTTGGAAATATATATGCTGTATTTTACATCTCATGACACGTACTCCTCTTTTTTTGGCATGAAACATTTACCGACTTTCATCACACAAGTGAATCCTTCTATGGTTACGTTATTTTTCGCTTGACATCACATCACAGCATTGTCATTTATCAATAGTGGACCTCAGTAAAGCAGGTTAAGCCGATTCTGTACGGTAGACGACGAGTTTACAATCAGCTATTGATGCTTCAGGACTTGTAGGATCGGAAAATCATCTCACCAATCGTATGAGGGCCCTGCACTCACGATGTGACGTCACGCATCTAAAACGGTTCTCTATGACAGTTTAGTGTATATAACAAACTGTCCGTCGTTCCATGTGACTTTTGACGTCCATCCAAACGTTTATATGTATATGTGGGCCGTGTGATACTGATGCTGCATTTAATCAGCGTAAATAGTTCTTGTGACACCATGTTATCCTCGGTCGCCCACGGTTTAATGTTACAATACTCTACACATCTCAACCCTTGAAGATCATCAGGGTAACACATACATGTACTCAAATTACTCGATCTTTGGTAGTCTCGTTATAGGGGGCTATTTGAAAAGGTAGGTGGCATATCGCCTCGTGTTATGTATCGGCAAAACAACGCATTACATTACAGATATACGATACTAACATATTTGAACTTGTTTTGCAGCAATGTACTCAAATATCCCATGAAAAAAACTATTCATTATTACGTAACCATTTGTCATACCAAAAAAAATAGCCAGAACAAATTTGATGTACAATAAAAAAAAGAATATCCACTTGTGCCTAGCAAGAGCAATTCTACTACTCTGATCAGATTGTACAACCAATGGGCCTACACTTAATAAATCTCGTAATAAAGTCATTCAAACGCGTAAACAATGATAGATCAGGTTTTGTGACATTTTTTTGTGTGTAAAATCGTAATTAGAAAGTGTACACTCTGAAAGTAATAAAACCGCACTGGTATAATTGTGTCACTTCTTTTTAGCGATTTATTGATTTCATTTAACTTTGGGGAAAGGAAACACTTGAATCTTACACACGTCCTGGAGCAACTTCTTAACGGAGCATGTTCTTAACGGGTAACGTCATCGACAGGAGATGCTCAACAGGGAACGTATCCCATCGTGTCAGCCATTTTGTTTATACTGCCCCGCAGGATCAGAAACGGGATTTTAGTAACTTAAAGACTGTCTTGGAGGTTATAAATGATGCCTTCAATACTGACTACTATAGTAACGTTATCTAGACACAATCCATGCTGTCTGCAATGTAACTCTAGAACGCTGATCAAACATATAACGCCACTCCATACAGTGTACGTGCTATTGGAGACTGTTCCAATATTAAAAACATACAAGTGTTTCCTGCGGTTAGCCAGGACCGTTGCCATGAATCCGATAAATACATCCAGGGTTTGTGTGATATATCCGACATATCCGACGGCGTTTGACTTTAACTGATGTGTGAAATGATAATACGAAAGGGAGTATTGTAAATTATTTACAATCCATCACAGTTGATGAAAATGCTGAGTAGTCCTTACAACATCACCATTTTGTTATTAGCGTCTGATGTTTATTGGTGTGTGTTTGAATATAATGGTATTTGTTGACATCGCATATTAGGTAGCATGAGAAAATTAGCATTCAGCGTTTCCCTTTTCTCAGAGTTGACATCGGTGGTAATCAATAACTTGAAAGGATAATAACACATGTAAATCCCGTACCAATGTAAAACACGAATAACAATAAATAAATGTCCCTACATAAACATATTAAGTGTTTCTGTAACGTTGTATCGTGGTTCTATGATACTGATTAAATAAATCTAGCCAAACATCACTGTTAAATCATATTGTATTGCATCAGTGTATTGCCTTTCGTATTTGAGTCCCAATTTATGCTTTTCATTCTTGATCTGTCTTTACAATTGGGGAACACTTTTCCAATTCGCGAAATGGACTTAAAGATTGAAATCCTTGCATCCACACGGACGTCTCAGTCAGTGCGTGAAATTCACCGTCAAGGAGCACTTATAGAGTTATCTTCGAAATAACTTGAGCAAAATCAATACTGTAAAGTATTTACAATTTGTATCTATCATTGGTGTAGGTTTGCCTAATTAATGCTGGATCAGCTGGAGGCATCAACGGCCCTGAAAATCCATACTGTATATCCCAACTCAACGTGACGAATATTGCCACTTTACTAGGTCTTTGTCATTTGGAGTTTCACAAAAGTCAAATTGTATCCGCCGAATGTTTTATTTTACTCATTTGTTACTATTTCAAGGCTAGCCAATTAATACCTAACTGACAAATGTTTACATGTGAAATGTAATATATTTTTGTTTTTTCTTGTATTTCGTGAACACATTGCTTATATTGACAGGCGAACATATAATGTGTGAAACTGTTTTTAAAATAATCCTTTTTTTCATTTTTGATTGATTGCTATTTGCATATATGACTGAGTTATCAACAACACATTTACAGCAAATACTTCAGGAAGAACACGGGTGTTTACCAAAATGGTTAAATCCCTGAAGTCTCATTAAATGATTAACAGTAACATCAAGTCGGTTCCCTTCAAAAGCATAATATACAAGCTTATTTTCTTTATTCGATACTGTCCTATTCACATAGTCAGGCAAAGTCGTGATTGTCATTAACCAGGAGCTGAATGGTATCAGAATGAACTGTAAATTATACAGAGAAGCTCATTATATAGCTGAATATGACTCTTGGGCACTAAAGTAACCTCGGGGCATGGAAGTCTCTAACCATGTAGGAATCAAACGACAGGATGGACAACCGTACTTATAATTTAGGTAATCCTCATTCTATAAATTGATCAGAGAGATCCATACTTGTATGGATTAATGGGTCGATCTTTTGTATGGATTTAGGTTTTAAAAAAATAAAATATCAGGTCTAAATCCCTCATAAATAAACTTTTGAATATAACGCCTGCACTGCACCATTGGAAATTTTCTGACCAAGTTGAATGTGTACCGGATTTCTGCATCCATGATCGAAATCATTACTTGGACTGTTGACCTGTTGTCAATGATTGTAAGAAATCTCTTCCAAAGTTACTCACTTACATTCGGACGATGTTGGAAATGCTGGTGCTTGATCTATGAAAATCGATTTTCATGTTTGTTATCATCCGCCACGCGTTTAACACGATGCGGTGGGCTTTCAGACACAACAATGGGAGAAAACTACTGAATATTTGACACGCCTTTTAGTTATGGTAATAATCTATAGTAATTAGTAGTATATTTATTTTATGAATTTTCTTTTTTCACCTGAATAATCCAAATCATGTTTGTATAGGACAAAGCTATATCTTATCGCGCTAAATGCGTCACTGGGCCGAGTTAACATAATGTCAGCTAATAAAGCAATCATTAAGTTAGAACGAAGCAAGGATATACTTTGATCATACACAAAGAGATGAGACACAAAGAGTGAAACATCTATCAGGTCAAATCGTACAATATAACATACAATGTATGAATAGATGTTTTGTGCATACAAAAAACGAGCCATGGGCTCTGTAGCTCATCATGATTTGTAATGTTTGATGTTGAAGACTGCATTTTTTTCCAGATAAAGAACAATCACTTGACAAGACCTTGTAAATTCCAATGTCACGAACATTTTCCAGTGTTAGTGCATAACGTCTACACAATGATAAAATGACTGGTGATAATTTTCCCTTCTTCAATTGTTACTATTCTAAAAGGTATTTTGCCAACCTCATTGGCCAAGAAATATGCACATAAACTTTCAGCTCTCTTAGAGTTATTGGTTCTGAAGAAGAAGTCGAAAACGTTTACAGACGAACGGACTGACGCCATGTCATGCCATGCGCCTTTCAGGCCTGATGAGCTAAAAGGTGGACAGTTATGGGGACAACTTTTACAATATAACATAGAATGTATGAATTGTTCCATCTAAAGTTATCGTTCAAGGTGTTTATCACGTTTACGGTAATTGCAAATGTTATTAATGTAGTTGTTCGCACCTAAATGAATTAAATCATGATTGTGTAGGACAAACGACTGCGTTATTGAATCTTATTGGTCACAAGGCAATAAACGTGCATCAGTGGGCAGCTTATGATGAGACTTTGCCGACCATAAGACGCTCTACTATATTCCTAATTCGCTATATATTCTCTCGCTGCTTGTTACCTCATTTATCGGCCAACAGGGGATTATTTTGCCACGAATTCGTTTTTGAAAGGGTTTGCTGTGATGATGGTAATCCTAAAAAATAATGTCAATAACCGCTCAGTATTTCCGCTTCTAGTTGTGTAATACTCTTCTAGAGACATGGACCGTCTCACAGCAGGGGTACACCCGTAAGCAAGAACTGCTTATATTGTTGGCACCACGTGTCGTCCCTGTACATGGTGTTTCACATGACAGTGGCCGTGTCAGTGCAGATGTTATGAAGGATCAGTTGTCAATGCATCAATGTCCCAAGCCTATTGAACATCTGCAGGATGAACATGGCCTCAAATAATTGTTCGCTCGTCATGACGCTCAACATCTTGAACCAGTGATACCCAAGTGGCGTTCCTACTTTTACATACGCGTATGTCCGCAAACTACATTTTCATTTTCAATCATCTTGCGTTTCGCGGTCACAATTTTCAAACATCCTAACCGCAACATATCACTATCACTAGGCTAACTGTAGTGCAAAGCCATGTACAATGTAATCTCTTATATCCGAGCCAATGTATACCACCGACAACACATTTATGAGAGCAAACTCATGGTCTGTCCGATTCCTTTTTTCAGATATAAATCGTTCATATTGACCTCATTTAACCCGTGATATATGTTGTTGAAACTGTTAATAACAGTTGAGGCAAAGATTAAATTTCTGTGAGAATAATTGGGAGCAAAGGCCAGGGAAAAACCCACTGTGTGTCATTTTAAAACCAGTTAAATGACAAAAAGGACATTAATAATTTCAATGTATTCCCGCGCTGGATAACATCGCTTCGAACGATTAACTACTGGCTATCAACGTTACCACAGGACCGCTGATGCATATATAAGCACCATGAGCATTACCATGTGCAGAATTGATGTCGTGTTTTTTACGAGCATACGTTCTCAGGTACTGTTCCATGATGGCGATCTGTCAATATACTGTTTGGTTACGTTCCTCCCACTCTGGAAGCTATGCGCCACTTCACAGGAGACAGGACTGACGCCAACAAAAGAATCACGTCAAATTAATTGCTGATATGACTGGAACAATTTTAAGTAAGACAATCTTATTTCTGTGAGATATAAATACGACCACAGACATCCTTATTGTATTTCAGCGACTGATATTATCGCAATTTGCATGGAGAAAGCTCGCAATATCGTTTTATATATGAATTGCAGTGAAACTTCTGTCTGTCTGTCTATTTCATATATTAACTCATGTTCACAAGTGCTCTTGTAACAAGCTTGTGAACATGTGTTTATAGCTCGTCGATGGATTGTGTTGATATCTGTGTCATTCTTTCACTGCTATTTCATCGCAGTTCATTTTGTGAACATGATAAATTGTACTTTAGTCATGTGTATTCACAAGTACAACTAACTGACACACTGTCACTGACACCCTGCATCGTTTTTGTTTTTGTTCTATCACAACTTCGTTCTACAATCGCTTGCCATAGCTGTATATTTATATGTCATTCCTATACTTAAGTCAACATTTATTGCCAAATTCGAATGTGTATGTGTGCTTTAATGTTGCGTTCTTAGTTCGACTCAGTTGTGTTCTATTTCAGCGAGCAACACTGATGTATGAAGATGGAAATTGTGGAGATGATCTTAGATATCAGAAAATCGATAAGCTTTCAAAGGCATTTCTGGAACGTAAATTAATAAATGGCTCATATATCATGTTGTTTCACACCAGTTGGAACTGTTTCACAAATCACTGATTTATCCTTTGGTTTCGAAAATGCATTTAAAGTGTTTGCTCTGATCTGAATGAGATCGGATCTGATTAGTGTAATGTAATCAATGCTTCTATCTAAATCACTAAGCTTCAGTAACTTTCTTCATTAAAGGTCGTTCACAGGTTTAACCAAACTCTTAACCTGATCATTCAACAATGCTCTACGTATATCGGTAAATGTACCACATAGCTGTGGGTGAATACATGCTGATAAAAGTTTAGTATAATTAGGGAATCTTTCGCCTCTTTTCTTGTATGTTATTTTTTCAATTTAGCCACATTCTATATCGTATTTCTTATTTGGTAAATTGACAAAACCTGCAACTCACGCATTGTGAGGTAGTAACGTCACGTAAGGTAGATAAAAAAAGAGGGCTAATATTGTCATCTATCAAAAGTTATATGATAACAATTGCTTAATATTTAGCGAAGTTATTCCTGAGAATTCGTTTAATTTCAGAAATTTATTTTGTAAACCAAATCACTAAGAATCTTACTTCAGGCTATGCAGGAGTGAGGTTACATTAATTACACATTTCAAACATCATACGATAATTCTTAATTTCAAAATGTCACCAATTCTTTGCGTAACTTTTGACCTAAAGGTGAATGGACCCTTAGATCGGCAACATGGCTGTCCTTGCTCCTTTACTCTATGTTATAAAGGGGGTAGGTTTATTACCTACGTTTTATCGAGTTCCTGTGGTCATGTTGTAGAGAACAGATTTCTCTTGCGATTGACTTTATATTAGTATATATATATATATATATATTTTTTTTTTTATCCTTGATGGCACTTTAAACTACGTCAATCCCCACAATTATGAAACTTGATAAGAGTTTCCCCTTGGCATATAATACCATTGACAAAGTCACATTCTTTGACCTTCTAACCTTGACTTTATGAAAGGCTTTAAACCCTGAAAATATATCTTTTAAATTGTCAGCTTACGCCTTTTAAAAGGACATGTTTCCCGTGTCACATACTTAGGTCGCACCTGAGATCTTTGACCTTGGTGTATGATGCATTTTCTTAAAAAATTAACTATCGTCAACATTTCTGATTGATCAATGATATGCCTTCCATATTTGATAAGCTGATCAAAGAGACTAGCTATTTCAACTGATTATCGCATGTTAGCATTCACAGGAGACAGGAGTGACGCCAACAAAAGAATCAAGTCAAATTGCTGATATGACTGGAACTATTTTAAGTAAGACAATCTTATTTTTGTGAGATATAAATACTACAGAGATCTTTATCAAGGGGAATAATTGAAAATAATAGTTCAGTCCGTGGTTCCTTGGAGGTGAGGTGAGGTGAGGTTTAACATCGCTTTCAAGAGTATTTCACTTATATCGCGGCTGCTAGTATTATTGCAGGGAATAAGCCCGCAACACCACGTGGTAATATATTGCGGTGAAACCTGCGAGCAACAGCTGGAACTAGAACCAAGGGTGGTACTGCACTGAAATTCAGTGTAGCCTTGCACCCAAACCTTACTGCGTGTAGAACAGTTCTCTACTGCCGACAAAGTTGCCGTGCTCCTGGCGGGATTCGAACCACGGACCTCTTGATCCGAAGCCGAAGCCCCGGTTCCTTGGATATGAATTGCCAGGTAAAAGAAAGTTCTCACCTCAGTTGGTTTCGATTAATTCAATATTTAAAAGAAATCGGATGCATTTGACGATGGCAGGATACAATAATACTTATCTGCAGTAGTTAGAATGAATTAATTGGTTACTGTGGTTAAATTTTAGTTAAAATATCTGTGCTTAATAAAGACAGATGAAAGAAATGATTTTCACACCAACATGACCCCTACCATGTTTAAAATGTTGTAAATATATGCAGAATCGGGCACATTTATTAATTTTCACATAGAATATGTCTTATAAACAGTTGTGTATCATCTAATTTTGGAACTTGCAAATGGAGAGAAATTGTATCAAGGATTCATATTTATGCATTGGTAGATTTTCTTTGACCAACCAAAACACTGCTTTCAATCCCATTTCATTTTTGTCACAGTTTGTGTTAGAATCTCGAACGTCTTCGGTAGTTGTTGAATTAACAGTACTTCCTTCCCGTTTATGGAAGGGGATTTGTGCCATACATGAAGACATGTTGACTTGTAACTTGTAAAGTGTAACAAGTCTCGAAAAGACAAATCCAACCATGCAAAACTAGCATTGTAATCCTGTCAATCGTAACTTCCCATTCTCAACTTTAATTGTTAGTTGAAATGTAATTCTAGAAATCGTCAAAGCCGAAAAGTCAACTTGTCATTTTTAATTATTAAATCTAAATAATATGCACACTTTGTAATGTTACAAGTTACATTTGACAAATGAAAAATGGAAAATGAAGAGTTGCAAAGTCAGCTTTGTAAAACGGACTTTAGCATTTCGAGACTCGCACGACTTCCATAGTTGCAAATGCAATGTTTCAAATTACATCTCTACATGAATTTGTGGTTAAAATCAATAGACCGAGACGAGGTAACTAAGGAAACAGCTTGGGAGACGGTCATGGATCGGCGAAACTAACGACTGCTGCTGAATTTACCCGATCGCAATGATCGAGCATTGTCATTATTCAATCAGCTGAGCGTTGTTTACAAACATTACCGTAAAGCGATCGGTTGTCGTAAACCTATACAAAAACTCAAAACAAATTACATTGATTTAAGTAGTTTTATTCCTTATTAAACTGTCATAACAACTAAATTTAAGTTATTAAGAATAATCAAGAAGGCATAAATTGTGTTTGTTTAACATATACACGAAATTCCATGCGACATAAATACGTTAAAACTGTCATGCGCAGAAGTCGAAAATGCTACGTCCCAATTATCCTTCAATGCTTCAGGGAGGGATCTTTTGGTGAAACATGTGTCCTCGTAAAATCAATTGAAGACATTATGAGTGTTCTGCTGCTACAAGAAAAATACCCCAAAAAATGTTTTCATTATCTTCTAAAGATCAAAGATCATTTTCAAGCAGAATTGAGGTGACATGTGTTTTAAATCTGCTTTCAAAAGTATGTTCGCTTATACCATAAGTTTTAGTATTAGTGAAGGGAAAAATCTACATAGCAGTGAAACGTGCGAGCATCGGCTGGAACTAGCGAACATTGGATGCTACTGTGCTGACATACATTGTAGCATTGCACCCAATTCTTGCTTCAAATAGAACACTTCTCTACAGCAGACCAAGATGCCGAGCCTCTGGCGGGATTCGAATTCCGCACCGCTTGATCTGAAGCCGAAAACTCTAACCACCCAGTCTCATGCTCAGACTTACTGGATTAAATGTCCATTCGTAGTATTTTCTAGACAATGGTCATTAAAAAATAAAAGGACCATGAATACCAAGGTAACACTCCTTTTTTGATGGTTCAAGAAAGCAATAAACAAAGAGAACCAAAAATAAATATCAGATTTCATTTGCATTAGTGTATACTTCCCTTCCGTACCACAATCATGCCAAATTGTGATGGAGTTGAGTTCCTCATTATTTTCACTATTCACGACCTCCTAATGGTGTGTCTGGTAGATCAAGTCACTGACGCAAACATCTGAAGAGAACAAAAGTATATGCAGGATCACATTATTTACGTACATGTGAGTTTTAGACCAGATAAACCATGGGTCAGTGGAAAGGCAAAAAATAACGGTGTTTGTCCGTTTACCGACACGTATACAAATGGTTGCGTCAACAGCCAGTTCATCTTCCCATTCTGCGAGACACTAATCTTATGATTCCAAACTGATATGATTTGATGTGTCAAGAATATGTATTGATTTACTGCTAAACAATGAAATATAACAACATTAAAAGCCGACTTGCAATTCACAATGTTCTATATTGTATTAATTCCACGTAAATTGAATATGGAATTGATAGGAAATGCATATGTCTCACACTTATACTTCAGTGATGAAAATCGTTAACGTTGAATTCAAAAATAGATTGGAACCATTCAAAAATGTTGTTTCTGGCAAATGCTGTCCTCATAATCCAATGTCCTGTTTCATTGAATATCATAGAAACTTAACACTTTTCACAGGAATCAGGCAACGTCGGAATGGTATTTGATGTTCTGAAAACCAACTTACATGTTCATTTCCTCTGTAATTATAGAACAATTATAATACTTTTTTCATGTGCATCGATTCATATCTTTCCTTCTTGCCCATGGAAATATACCAGTAACTACCAGTAAAAGTGAAATTAAAGAAAAGGGTGTCCGTGTAAAAATAATACATGTAGTTTGGATTATTTTCTGTTTGATTGTTAGCATGTTACCGTGATATTTTATTGGGTATTTCAAAAACATTTGAAACACTTTATACTGTACAATCAAAATTCAAAATCAAAAGAAAAGAGATATGCGTTACGTGTGGTTTTGCTTTTATATTTTGTTTCATCAAGGAATATTTGTAGTCATAAATAATATCTTTAAATCTAAAGATTATGATATAAATATTTGTTAGTCACCCACTTCAAACACAACGTGTATACATAATTTTGAACACTGAAGAGATTAGTTGTAATTGTTACAACTACCGCACATATTCTTTAATTTGTCTACGCAATCCCGGGTTATATCCCTTTTATCCCCAATGACATGGAAAGCCTGTGACAATGTGCACTATATGAAATTCTATGTATGATGTGATTGAACTGTGACACACTCGGAAGAGATATACATGTAACAGCTAGTTAACCTATTATAATTAAGGAATCATTATTTTAGCTAAAATGGATGGAATTATCATGAAAGCGCCCTCTTGTTATCAGAAATGAGCGGGCCACTGCAAATGATAACGGCCCTCTCAACGCTGACGACGGGCCATTATCACTTCGTTTCTAAATGACGTCACTTTAGAATCTTCTCTTAAAATTTCAACAAATATGGCAACCAAATGAGCATTTTAAAACGTTTTACATGTCTTTCTTTCAAACGAGGACACGTAATTTAAAACACGTAAGAAATATGCACATAAACTTTCAGCTCTCTTAGAGTTATTGGTTCTGAAAAAGAAGGAAACGTTTACAGACGGACGGACGGACGCCATGTTATGCCATGCGCCTTTCAGGCCTGATGAGCTAAAAGGTGGAACAGTTGACAACTTTTACAATATAACATAGAATGTATGAATTGTTCCATCTAAAGTTATCGTTCAAGGTGTTTATCACGTTTACGGTAATTGCAAATGTTATTAATGTAGTTGTTCGCACCTAAATGAATTAAATCATGATTGTGTAGGACAAACGACTGCATTATCGAATCACATTGGTCACAAGGCAATACATTTGCATCACTGGGCAGCTTATGATGAGACTTTGCCGACCATAAGACGCTCTACTATATTCCTAATTCGCTATCTATTCTCTCGCTGCTTGTTACCTCATTTATCGGCCAACAGGGGATTATTTTACCACGAATTCGTTTTTGAAAGGGTTTGCTGTGGTGATGGTAATCCTGAAAATGTATGTCAATAACCGCTCAGTATTTCCGCTTCTAGTTACGTAATACTCTTCTAGAGACATGGCACGTTTCACAGCAGGGGGACACCCGTAAGCAAGAACTGCTTATAGTGTTGGCACCACATGTCATCCCTGTACATGTTATGAAGGATCCGTTGTCAATGCATCAATGTCCCAAGCCTATTGAACATCTGCAGGATGAACATGACCTCAAACAATTGTTCGCCCGTCATGGCGCTCAACATATTGGACCAGTGATATACAAGTGGCGTTCCTACTTTGACCTATGTCCGCAAACTACATTTTCATTTTCAATCATCTTGCGTTTCGCGGTTACAATTGTCAAACATCCTAACCGCAACATATCACTATCACTAGGCCAGCTGTAGTGCAAAGCCATGTACAATGTCATCTCTTATATCCTTATATACCACCGACAACACATTTATGAGAGCAAACTCATGGTCCGTCCGATTCCTTTTTCAACCCGTGATATATGTTGTTGAAACTGTTAATAACAGTTGAGGCAAAGATTAAATTTCTGTGAGAATAATTGGCAGCAAAGGCCCGGGAAGAACCCACTGTGTGTCATTTTAAAACCAGTTAAATGACAAAAAAGGACATTAATAATTCCAATGTAGTCCCGCGCTGGATAACATCGCTTCGAACGATTAACTACTGCCTATCAACGTTACCACAGGACCGCTGATGCATATATAAGCACCATGAGTATTACCATGTGCAGAATTGATGTCGTGTTTTTTACGAGCATACGTTCTCAGGTACTGTTCCATGATGGCGATCTGTCAATATACTGTCTGGTTTCGTTCCTCCCACTCTGGAAGCTATGCGCCACTTCACAGGAGACAGGACTGACGCCAACAAAAGAATCACGTCAAATTAATTGCTGATATGACTGGAACAATTTTAAGTAAGACAATCTTATTTCTGTGAGATATAAATACTACCACAGACATCCTTATCGCATTTCAGCGACTGATATTATCGCAATTTGCACGGAGAAAGCTTGCAATATCGTTTTATATATGAATTGCAGTGAAACTTCTAGAACAAACATTTGGATACCAATTCTTATGTTTTCAGGAAGAAGAGGAGAATGATTTAGCATGTTCGGAGAGGGTATGATAGATGGAAGGTTGCGAGTAACAGGAAACACATGCACTATGTATAAGATTCTCAAGGGATACACTTTAAGTCATATTGAATGGTATCGAAGTACGAGCCCGATATATATATCTGTCTGTCTATTTCTGATATTAACTCATGTTCACAAGTGCTCTCGTAACAAGCTTGTGAACATGTGTTTATAGCTCGTCGATGGATTGTGTTGATATCTGTGTCATTCTTTCACTGCTATTTCATCGCAGTTCATGATAAAACATGATAAATTGTACTTTAGTCATGTGTATTCACAAGTACAACTGACACCCTGCATCGTAACACAAACGTTTTTGTTTTATCACAACTTCGTTCTACAATCGCTTGCCATAGCTGTATATTATATGTCATTCCTATACTTAAGTCAACATTTATTGCCAAATTCTAATGTGTATGTGTGCTTTAATGTTGCGTTCTTAGTTCATTCGACTCAGTCGTGTTCTATTTCAATAAGCAACACTGATGTATGAAGAGGGAAATTGTTGAGATGATCTTAGATAGAAAATCGATAAGCTTTCACAGGCATTTCTGGAACGTAAATTAATAAATGGCTCATATATCATGTTGTTTCACACCAGTTGGAACTGTTTCACAAATCACTGATTTATCCTTTGGTTTCGAAAATGCATTTAAAGTGTTTGCTCTGATCTGAATGAGATCGGATCTGATTAGTGTAATGTAATCAATGCTTCTATCTAAATCACTAAGCTTCAGTAACTTTCTTCATTAAAGGTCGTTCACAGGTTTAACCAAACTCTTAACCTGATCATTCAACAATGCTCTATGTATATCGGTAAATGTACCACATATAACTGAGTGGGTGAATACATGCTGATAAGAGTTTAGTATAATTAAGGAATCTATCGCCTCTTTTCTTGTATGTTTTTTTTCAATTTAGCCACATTCTATATCGTATTTCTTATTTGGTAAATTGACAAAACCTGCAACTCACGCATTGTGAGGTAGTAACGTCACGTAAGGTAGATAAGAAAAGAGGGCTAATATTGTCATCTATCAAAAGTTATATGATAACAATTGCTTAATATTTAGCGAAGTTATTCCTGAGAATTCGTTTAATTTCAGAAATTTATTTTGTAAACCAAATCACTAAGAATCTTACTTCAGGCTATGCAGGAGTGAGGTTACATTAATTACACATTTCAAACATCATACGATAATTCTTAATTTCAAAATGTCACCAATTCTTTGCGTAACTTTTGACCTAAAGGTGAATGGACCCTTCCATCGGCAACATGGCTGTCCTTGCTCCTATACTCTATGTTATAAAGGGGGTAGTTTTTTTTACCTACGTTTTATCGAGTTCCTGTGGTCATGTTGTAGATAACAGATTTCTCTTGCGATTGACTTTATATTAGTATATATATATATATATATATATATATATATAAATTTTTTTATCCTTGATGGTACTTTAAACTAATCCCCACAATTATGAAACTTGATAAGAGTTTCCCCTTGGCATATAATACCATTGACAAAGTCACGTTCTTTGACCTTCTAACCTTGACTTTATGAAAGGCTTTAAACCCTGAAAATATATCTTTTAAATTGTCAGCTTATGCCTTTTAAAAGGACATGTTTCCCGTGTCACATACTTAGGTCGCACCTGAGATCTTTGACCTTGTGACTTTGACCTTGGTGTATTATGCATTTTCTTAAAAAATTAACTATCGTCAACATTTCTGATTGATCAATGATATGCCTTCCATATTTGACAAGATTATTCATTTTCATTGAGACGATGTCATAGTTTTCAAGCTGATCAAAGAGACAAGCTATTTCAACTGATTATCGCATGTTAGCATTCACAGGAGACAGGAGTGACGCCAACAAAAGAATCACGTCAAATTGCTGATATGACTGGAACAATTTTAAGTAAGACCATCTTATTTTTGTGAGATATAAATACTACAGACATCTTTATCAAGGGGAATAATTGAAAATAATAGATCAGTCCGTGGTTCCTTGGAGGTGAGGTGAGGTGAGGTGAGTTGGGGTTTAACACCGCTTTCAAGAGTATTTCACTTATATCGCGGCTGCTAGTATTATTGCAGGGAATAAGCCCGCAACACCACGTGGTTATATATTGCGGTGAAACCTGCGAGCAACAGCTGGAACTAGAACCATGGGTGGTACTGCACTGAAATTCAGTGTAGCCTTGCACCCAAACCTTACTGCGTGTAGAACAGTTCTCTACTGCCGACAAAGTTGCCGTGCTCCTGGCGGGATTCCATCCACGGACCTCTTGATCCGAAGCCGAAGCCCCGGTTCCTTGGATATGAATTGCCAGGTAAAAGAAAGTTCTCACCTCAGTTGGTTTCGATTAATTCAATATTTAAAAGAAATCGGATGCATTTGACGATGGCAGGATACAATAATACTTATCTGCAGTAGTTAGAATGAATTAATTGGTTACTGTGGTTAAATTTTAGTTAAAATATCTGTGCTTAATAAAGACAGATGAAAGAAATGATTTTCACACCAACATGACCACTACCATGTTTAAAATGTTGTAAATATATGCAGAATCGGGCACATTTATTAATTTTCACATAGAATATGTCTTATAAACAGTTGTGTATCATCTAATTTTGGAACTTGCAAATGGAGAGAAATTGTATCAAGGATTCATATTTATGCATTGGTAGATTTTCTTTGACCAACCAAAACACTGCTTTCAATCCCATTTCATTTTTGTCACAGTTTGTGTTAGAATCGCGAACGTCTTCGGTAGTTGTTGAATTAACAGTACTTCCTTCCCGTTTATGGAAGGGGATTTGTGCCATACATGAAGACACGTTGACTTGTAACTTGTAAAGTGTAACAAGTCTCGAAAAGACAAATCCAACCATGCAAAACTAACTTTTAATCCTGTCAATCGTAACTTCCCATTCTCAACTTTACAAAGTTGAAATGTAATTCTAGAAATCGTCAAAGCCGAAAAGTCTAAGTAGTTTTATTCCTTATTAAACTGTCATAACAACAAAATTTAAGTTATTAAGAATAATCAAGAAGGCATAAATTGTGTTTGTTTAACATATACACGAAATTCAATGCGACATAAATACGTTAAAACTGTCATGTGCAGAAGTCGAAAATGCTACGTCCCAATTCCCCTTAAATGCTTCGGGGAGGGATCTTTTGGTAAAATCAATTGAAGGCATTATGAGTGTTCTGCTGCTACAAGAAAAATACCCCAAAAAATGTTTTCATTATCTTCTAAAGATCAAAGATCATTTTCAAGCAGAATTGAGGTGACACGTGTTTTAAATCTGCTTTCAAAAGTATTTTCGCTTATACCACTACTTTTAGTATTAGTGAAGGGAAAAATCTACATAGCAGTGAAACGTGCGAGCATCGGCTGGAACTAGCGAACAATGGATGCTACTGTGCTGACATACATTGTAGCATTGCACCCAATTCTTGCTTCAAATAGAACACTTCTCTACAGCAGACAAAGATGCCGAGCCTCTGGCGGGATTCGAATTCCGCACCGCTTGATCTGAAGCCGAAAACTCTAACCACCCAGTCTCATGCTCAGACTTACTGGATTAAATGTCCATTCGTAGTATTTTCTAGACAATGGTCATTAAAAAATAAAAGGACCATGAATACCAAGGTAACACTCCTTTTTTGATGGTTCAAGAAAGCAATAATCAAAGAGAACCAAAAATAAATATCAGATTTCATTTGCATTAGTGTATACTTCCCTTCCGTACCACAATCATGCCAAATTGTGATGGAGTTGAGTTCCTCATTATTGTCAGTATTCACGACCTCCTAATGGTGTGTCTGGTAGATCAAGTCACTGACGCAAACATCTGAAGAGAACAAAAGTATATGCAGGATCACATTATTTACGTACATGTGAGTTTTAGACCAGATTAACCATGGGTCAGCGGAAAGGCAAAAAATAACGGTGTTTGTCCGTTTACCGACACGTATACAAATGGTTGCGTCAACAGCCAGTTCATCTTCCCATTCTGCGAGACACTAATCTTATGATTCCAAACTGATATGATTTGATGTGTCAAGAATATGTATTGATTTACTGCTAAACAATGAAATATAACAACATTAAAAGCTGACTTGCAATTCACAATGTTCTATATTGTATTAATTCCACGTAAATTGAATATGGAATTGATAGGAATGCATATGTCTCACACTTATACTTCAGTGATGAAAATCGTTAACGTTGAATTCAAAAATAGATTGTGTAGGAACCATTCAAAAATGTTGTTTCTGGCAAATGCTGTCCTCATAATCCAATGTCCTGTTTCATTGAATATCATAGAAACTTAACACTTTTCACAGGATTCAGGCAACGTCGGAATGGTATTTGATGTTCTGAAAACCGACTTCCATGTTCATTTCCTCTGTAATTATAGAACAATTATAATACTTTTTTCATGTGCATCGATTCATATCTTTCCGTCTTGCCCATGGAAATATACTACCAGTAAAAGTGAAATTAAAGAAAAGGGTGTCAGTGCAAAAATAATACATGTAGTTTGGATTATTTTCTGTTTGATTGTTAGCATGTTACCGTGATATTTTATTGGGTATTTCAAAAACATTTGAAACACTTTATACTGTACAATCAAAATTCAAAATCAAAAGAAAAGAAATATGCGTTACGTGTGGTTTTGCTTTTATATTTTGTTTCATCAAGGAATATTTGTAGTCATAAATAATATCTTTAAATCTAAAGATTATGATATAAATATTTGTTAGTCACCCACTTCAAACACAACGTGTATACATAATTTTGAACACTGAACAGATTAGTTGTAATTGTTACAACTACCGCACATATTCTTTAATTTGTCTACGCAATCCCGGGTGATATCCCTTTTATCCCCAATGACATGGAAAGCCTGTGACAATGTGCACTATATGAAATTCTATGTATGATGTGATTGAACTGTGCCACACTCGGAAGAGATATACATGTAACAGCTAGTTAACCTATTATAATTAAGGAATCATTATTATAGCTAAAATGGATGGAATTATCATGAAAGCGCCCTCTTGTTATCAGAAATGAGCGGGCCACTGCAAATGATAACGGCCCTCTCAACGCTGACGACGGGCCATTATCACTTCGTTTCTAAATGACGTCACTTTAGAATCTTCTCTTAAAATTTCAACAAATATGGCAACCAAATGAGCATTTTAAAACGTTTTACATGTCTTTCTTTCAAACTAATGCATTTGGGAATAACACATTTGTTATTTTATAAGCGAAATCCTAATACTTTTTTTTCACAGTGACCTTTCAAAGTATGGTAACTTTTAACATGGTACCAACTTTAAAGGCGAATTTCTCAAAAACCTGAGCCCATAATTGCATGATATTTTCAGGACTACTTGACTAAATCAAGAATACAATCGATCGCGAACAGTCATTTTCGGTTAAGATAAAGGATACAAAATTACCAAAATGAGGTTTCCGATTTGTATATGGGGAAAATTGTCAAAATGCACTTTTAGACTTGAACCTTTTTTGCAAAAGGTACACAATAATAATACAAGCAAAAAAGTAAATCATGACGAATTCGTAAGTCACGTGGTTTAGCCGCCATTTTGATGTTTTTGACATTTATGAAATTTTGCCATGGAAATTTTTTATCTCTTGTCCTACAGACATGTTAGAGAGTTTTTTTTAAAAAGATGCTCAATAATGTAGGCAAAATGTTATATTCATCATATACCAAATAATTGATATTTTCTGCTCGTAATACGTTTATCGTTATATTTAGTTATTCTTCTCACCAACATAAATGCTGTCAGCGAGTAAAGACTGCATAATAACATAAAATGTTTGATTAATAGTTACATCAATTGAGCTTACTTCTGTTACATAGACAATGTATTGTCATCTTACTGGCGCTTCAATTAGTATATTTTGGGTTATCGAATGTTTTCCCAGAAACGTCAATTCTGTAATAAGATTCTCACAATAATAGCCCTTTGTGCTTACAACAATGACTGATTAATTTAGACTACTAACAAGTAACATAAGTTAACATATATGGCTATATAAGAGAAAGGTCAGGGACAACGCATGGTTAAAATCCTTTTAGGAGTGGCCTGTTCAAATGATACGTACTCTAGAGTAATCTTTGCCTAGTTTGAGTTGTTAATTGTTGCTCTAGAAAACTACATCCATATGACCATGTGGTCAGTTAGCCTTATTTATCTTCCTGACTTTCAATTACGTGAGCATGTAAAAGAAGCGCACATAAAATATCCACTTAATAGCAATAAATAACCATCATCTGTGACACAACAATGATACATTTAGGCCATACAATGCTATCTCTGCATATTGTTTCAGAAGTTTTAGACCGACAATATTTTATACAGCCAGATTGATGAAGCCGATTTATAAGATTAACTCAAGCCCACAAGTGCTCACGTCACGTGTTAGCTCATGTCCAGGACTGCTCGTTGCTGAACTTGGTTTTCTCATGTTGTACTCGCAATCTCCCTCCGTTCACGGGAGTTTGAATACCGCTTTGACATCTTTCATTTTCCAGTGCAAGAGAATGTTATGTTCCATATGTCATATGCAATAACTATATATATATATATATATATATATAGATATATATAAAAAGAGTTGCATGATGCACTTTATTTCTATCGAAACATTCTTAAAAGGGATACATTTTAGAAGACAACACCTTTATATCAATTCCTTATATGTACGCATGTCATATATTTACAACGTTTTTCAACACTATTGCATAACCTGTTTGTTTGCTGACCTAGTTCAATGTGACTTTAGTGTTTTGTCATCGAGACAATAACAAAAGAAACCTTAGGTGGGAAAAAAATCGAATTGGCGGTAATTCTATAAACCACTACACAACTCTGAGCCAAAATATAGATCAATGCACAAGTGTTAATAATGGTGTTGTTCTCATGTCTCGTACTGCTATTAGCATCTCAATATTCTAGTCTCGGTTATAGTGTTATATTGTCATATTATCAAAAGTTGATATTTAAGCTTCAAACATGGAAAACATCGTCTAGGTTAACAAATATGATGTATACACGTGTATAGCTAATTGTAGAGCAGAGACACTGATTAATGAAAGAGCATTTAAATGAAACATGCGGTTCAAGGTCAAGTAGAAACTTTGATGACCTAAGTATTGGATACGTCAATCATAGTAGTTGATTAAGCTACATAACCATGACCTGTAATTATGAACGAGAAATACATCTATTAAGATTTCTATTTATCGTTTATTCATAGGCAAAACATATTTAAAATATGGACTAGATTATTCGAAAATAACTTTCTTATCTTTATCTTTTTCTGTATCAAACTTTAATTGACAAAATTTAAATATATTTTCTACTTTTTATTAATAAATTTGCTTGTACCCTACTTACCGTTACTTACATATAAGTGTTAGTGGCAGCGGTGGGATAGAATTATTTACCTATGACGTTGAATGAAGACGAAACTGACTTTTATTTATCTGTTGCACTGTCATGTATCCACTCACTCGGAGAAACAATAAAGTGTACCAAGTGTACCAAGTGCACCAAGGTTTTCCCAACCGTGGGAGTCCTGGTGTCACGCGTTATGAGTGCGCACCGGAAAGAAGAGAGGAAAGAGGCGAACAAATGTGACCAGTGTGAGTTCACGACTGCCAGGATCTCGGGAGCTAAACGAAACATCCACCGGGACCTAACCGTCCGGAAGCCAAGATCCACCCAGAGCTCCCGCGTGTTTAGTAATTTAAGAAGTTTATCTCCTCGAGTTCTGACTCGAGGAGGTCAAGGTCGGGCATACAGGCAGGGAGCCGTTCTGCGTCATCCTCATCGTCTGCATCCTCATCATCCGCGTCCTCTTCCTATTCCGGGAAATGAAGGAAGAAGGAGCAGACAAAGAAGAGAACAAAGAGGAAAAAGGAAGAACTAGAGAAGAAAAGAACAGAGAAGGAAGAAGGAAGAGGTAGAAAAGAGGATGAAGAAGAAAGAGAAAAAAAGGGGCGGTATTCAGATAAGCTTTGAGCTTGTTTACCAATCCAGTTCTTCTGGAAAAGAAATAAATATGTTTAAACCAAAAGAGGAAGTAGTCTCGGAGATGAGAGAGAAGAGGGAGAGGAAAAGGAGACTGTCGGATCCAAATAATATCTTCAACCTGGCTCTGGCAACTGAGGCATGAGGCCTAGGTTTGGGTTGTACACAATTTGTCGGGAAGGGAAGTATTGGGACAGTATAAATGTAGATTTTGTACTACTCTGATACTGGTGTTCACCACCCCAATTCCACGTATTAAACATGTACAATAAAAGACCGCTAGCTATTCAATAACTATTTAATATGTTTTTCATATGATTGACATTTGTATGTTTATATTTTATGTATATTATTTAGGGAAATATGCAGGGGAGAGTGGGGCAAGATGCCCAGTTGGGGTAAAACGCCTACGCCACCTGACACGCACAATTAAGCACGTGGTTAGATCGGTTATTTCTCTTTGCTGTCGTAGCTTTCAGGTTGGATGTCATCTGTCAATGGAGGGTGGCTCGGCCCGCGAAAAAGAACATATTTCAAATGATTTTATGTATTTAGGTGGTATATTTTCTAAAATTTAGTAGACACTCAAATATATGCCGACATTTTTTGGAACCAGATATCAACCTTCACTCGTTGTTGTACCATTTCACGTAAACTCTTAAATATCACAACGCAAGTTACAGGAAGACACTAGTACTGTCACATGGTTTAGCCATAGGAATAGTGAAAATTCAAAGTACCCTTTGGGGTAAAACGCCCATGGTCATGTGGGGCAAGTTGCCCAGTATAGGCGTTTTACCTCATACCATGCATTATGGGCGTTGTACCCCTCAATTCTCTTTAAAAAGTGTTTTGAATCTTGTAGTAAAATTATTAGGTAAAACGAAAGGGCTGTAAAACAACAAAGGGTTAGTAAGTCAGTATATTTGGGGGTTTTACCATATATAAAAAGTATTCCTGTAAGATTTCGCATATTTGACCCGACGATTATACAAGGCATTCGTTTATCCAAGAATTTGAGGTATTATTTCATTCTTCACTGGCTTCTAAATAAAGGCTGATAATGCCGAAAATCATTTGTACTAAATAGGATACGCTTCATTAAAAGCAAAATACATGTACGGGTGGATACAATCAAGCTTTATTTCTTTCGTAGTGGAGGCCATAGGTCCACGCTAGATTTTTGTTTTACAGGGTGATGCGTATGTGTATATAAACGACAAATAATGTAAGTTTATTTAATGTAAACTTAATTTACAGATTACATAGGCAAAACATAATACAGTGACGTAGGAGGGAATCTCTTAGATCCATTGCATTGTCTAATAAATGTCTATGTTTTGTACAACATATTGCTTGTCAAATGCCCAGAAGTTGTAAAATTTATGAATACTTGGATTTGCATAAAACTGAATTTGTAGATCCTGACATATCAGAGGCCTGTTATGTTAACAAGCGAAGAGCTGAGAGAGCTGACAGAAATGAGCAATGTACGTTGCAGAAAACCTAAATATTGAAGTCTCCTTTCCCTGTTCAGAGATACCAATTGATGGAGGTAATGAATTAAGCATCTACGACGCCAGTCTCTGAAAAGGAACCTTCGATTGTGAAACAATCAGATCAATGTACTCCTAGAACTGGACTACAACTGCCAAAGCTGTTGAAATTTTAAAACACAATCGTCAATTACTTGTCAATTAAAGTTATGATGACAATAAGGATGAATACACCTATTATAATTTCGTATACAGAACGTATGATAATAAACTAAACATTTATATATTCTTGATCTGTTTTTATTTTAATCGAGATGTGTGACCGAGTTGGGCACGTTCTATTTATCAATGAAACAAGAAAGTAGGACCGTCAACCAATCGTCGTGTCAATCTGACTACTGACCAATCGGCGTTGAGAATCACTAAAGAGCACATGTGCGAATATCACACAAATAATCACCTGTGTATCCTAACCCGTATGGGTAATATAAAACATTTTGTATGTTCTAGAATTTAACGTATTTGATGCAGACGGTTCCTGCCACGGATAATAATTATTTTATCGAATTTTCAGAACATTACTAGTTTTAATGCGGTTTATGCCGAATAGATAATTGATTGCAAAGTTTTAAGATCACCATATTATATATGTAACGTTCTCATCCATTATTTACTATATATAAAATTAAACGTTTACTGGTAATAAATGTTTTTGTTTTACAAACCTGTGCATAATCTTTCTGTAAACTCGCTGCACATACTGCATCCACGTGGTCCGATAACTTCACATGACGTTTCAAAGTGCTTGTCCGGTAATGTGTGCAGCCATCAGTGAACGTGTTATGCTTTTTGTTTTTACAGCAAATCGGACATATCATTCCCTTGTCACTCTTCTCTAACCAAAACCATGTGCTTGACCATGATGATTGAAACAACTTGTGGGATGGTTCGTCACTCAAGCTGTTATCGCTTGCATTTCCATCGTCAGCATGTCGATCTCGATCCGTTAAATCAACAGAATTCTCAACGTTTGTTGTCTTTGTATGACATGATTTTGTTATTCCAGGTTGTGTTGCTTCTATCAAAGATCTTTTCTTAAAGCTAAACACAAATAAAGTCCTGTTACGCTTCATAACTTTCGAAAGTTTTCACAAAGAGGTCGCGACCTTAAAAAACAATTTTCATCCTCTTATCCAGTACTGAAAGGTCTAGACTCCTTGACCAAAATGGATTCTAAATTGTAGATTTGTTGATGCTGTGATCCAAAATATGGGTCACAGGGGTCACAACCTAAAACACTTATTTTCATCTCCTTCATCAATCCGAAAAGCTCTAGAAAGCTGAAATGCTGTGTACAGACTCCATTGTAAATGGGTAATCTAAATTGTAGATTTGGTGACCCAGTGACCCCACACGGGTCTAGAAAGCTTAAAGGTGCATCCATTGTGTTTCATAAAATTTTATTTGGTTTTAATACATTCCAACACACCATATGTGCTGTTTACAATACAAACAAATTCAATCAGCTTGCATATTCATCCCCAATCGCCAAGTATATCATAATTACTAGTTTCCAATTATTATCGAGTAACATCATTATGCATGTGCAGAAACCGAAAGTGCATGTCCTATTTACACACACAGTAGTTATATGACCTATTGAACATTATCAACTCAAATTTGTTATTTTGTCTGGTTTAAACAAGATTCCAAAATTACGTTTGACTCAGTGGCGCGCGCCACACGCTTTGCATTGTCCGGTTTTCGATCAGAAATCGATACTTTTACCTTCATATAGTCAATATACTAAGTCGAGTATCATCAAAATGGTAGTTTTCGGTAACAGTTGGTACTTCTCGATAAAATAACACAATTTACAGCGTTTGGCATATTTGACCCCCAACAACACAATGGATGTACCTTTAAATGTTGTGTGCAGACTCCTTGACCAAAATGGATTCTAAATTGTAGATATGGTGATGCCGTGATCCAAAATATGGGTCGCAGGAGTCGCAACCTAAAAAAATGTTCATCTTCATCCATCCGAAAAGATCTAGAAAGCTGAAATTTTGTGAATAGATTCCTTGACCAAAATTTATTCTAAATTGTTGATATGGTGACCCTTTGACACCAATATGGATCACAGGGTCACCTAAAAAAACTGTTCTAGTGATCTTTGAACAATACTCTTGATATGTTATGTCCTCTTCACTTCAATCACTATAGAGACAAATGTAAGTAATCCCATAGAAAGACCTTCAGATATAGAACTATGTGCTTTCGGAAATGGTTGTTGAGAAAGAGAATTCGAAGTCGAGGGATATAGAAATGATGTCCGTCCTCCCGTGTCCGACCTAGCCAATAAAACATTGTATGTGAAACAATCACCATGTGTAGAGGTGGGTTTTTTTCTCACCTTTTTAGCTCATCAGGCCTGAAAGGCATGGCATGGCATGGTGTCCGGCATCCGTCCGGCCGTCCATCCGTCCATAAACTTTTCGCTTTTTCGACTTCTTCTCCAGAACCAATGACTCCACAGAGCTGAAATTTTATGTGCATACTCCTTGGGTAACGGGGATTCTAAATTGTAGATTTCGTGACCCCATGACCCCAAATGGGGTCACAGGGGTCACGTCGTTAAAAACCTATTTTCATCTTCTTCTCCAGTTCCAAAAGGCCTAGAGAGCTGAAAAGTTGTGTGCAGACTCCTTGGGTAATGGGGATTCTGAATTGTAAATTTCGTGACCCCATGACCCCAAATGGGGTCACAGGGGTCACATGTTTAAAAACCTATTTTCATCTTCTTCTCCAGTTCCAAAAGGTCTAGAGAGCTGAAAAGTTGTGTGCATACTCCTTGGGTAATGGGGATTCTAAATTGTAGATTTCGTGACCCCATGACCCCAAATGGGGTCACAGGGGTCACATCGTTAACAACCTATTTTCATCTTCTTCTCCAGCTCAAAAAGGTCTAGAGAGCTGAAAAGTTGTGTGCAGACTCCTTGGGTAATGGGGATTCTAAATTGTAGATTTCGTGACCTCATGACCCCAAATGTGGTCACAGGGGTCACATCCTTAAAAACCTATTTTCATCTTCCTCTCCAGTTCCAAAAGGTCTAGAGAGCTGAAAAGTTGTGTGCAGACTCCTTGGTCAATGGAGATTCTAAATTGTAGATTTTGTAACCCTGTGACCCCAATCTAGGTCACGGGTCATGACCCAAAAACCTATTTTCATCTTTATCTCAAGTATTTAAAGCTCAAGAAAGGTGAAATGTTGTATAGAGACTCTTTGGTCAAAGGTGATCCTGTGACTCCAAATACGGGTCACAAGGGTCATGATCTAAAAACCTATCTTTTGCTTGTTAACAATGTATTACTTGAGATAACTTAGATATTAAACCTTAGATAATAAATCAATGACATTCTGATGAGCTACAGAGCCCATGGCTCTATTTTTAAGACTTTTTACCAAAATACATCATCTGCATTCAAGAACAAAAATGCTTTTTAAATTTTCACTTCCAGATCAGATCCAGCTCCATTATGAGTGTTAGTAGACTCTGTCAGCTTGTCTTCTTTGTAAACCATATATTTGTTACTTATATCACATTTCATATATAATTATACCCCCGCTACGAAATAGTCGGGGGTATATAGCGCTCAGCGCGTCCGTCCGTCCGGAACACTTTTGGTTCCGCTCATAACTCAAATACTACTTGTTCAATTGTTATGAAACTTTATACATGTACACTTTATGGTCCCTAGATGTGCCTTTTCTATGTTTCCCTCAGATTCCATGATTATTTTTTCAGATTTTCCACTGTTAAGCGTCTTTGTGTGCGCGTCTATGGTCACACGTTTGGTTCCGCTCATAACTCAAATACTACTTGTTCAATTGTTATGAAACTTTATACATGTACACTTTATGGTCCCTAGATGTGCCTTTTCTATGTTTCACTCAGATTCCATGATTATTTTTTCAGATTTTCCACTTTTAAGCGTCTTTGTGTGCGCGTCTATGCTTACACTTTTGGTTCCGCTCATAACTCAAATACTACTCGTTCAATTGTTATGAAACTTTATGTATGTACACTTTATGGTCCCCACATTTGCCTTTTGTATGTTTCGTACTCTAATTTGCATAATTTATGCAAATTTTCTCCGTTTTTCGACTTTGCCATTCAGTTTTTGTTCCACTCATAACTCAAATACTAATTGTTCAAATGTTAAGAAACTTGATATGTACAATCACCATGATGTGTACATCTGCCTTTTGTATGTTTCATACCCTCATTTGCATAATTTATGCAAATTTTCTCCGTTTTTCATCCTCTCCATTCACACTTTTTGTTCCACTCATAACTCAGACACTAATTGTTCAAATGTTACGAAACCACTGATGTGTACATCTGACATTTTTATATTTCATACCCTCATTTGCATATTTGTATGTTTCATACCCTCATTTGCATATTTAATGACATTTTTCAAATTTTTCGACTTTTACTTCTTAAACATGCTTACAAGTGTAATACTTACTCTGCTTTAATAATACTTATATATAATGGTCTGTTCATACAAAAGTTTAAACATTGATGCCCTTTTGCTATTTTCAAACATTTCTTTTTTACCAATGTTAAAAGCGGGGGTATCATGAGTGAGCTGTGCTCACTAATTCTCTTGTTTGTATGGTTATGCATTGCGGTGAAACCTGCGATCATCGGCTGGAACTAGCGAACCATGGTCGGTACTAAGCTGAAATTCAGTGTAAGATTGTACCCAAACCTAACTGCGTGTAGAATAGTTCTCTACTGCAGACAAAGTTGCTGTGCCCCTGGCGGGATTCGAACCCCAGACCTCTTGATCCGAAGCCGAACGCGCTATTCGCCCCCCCCCCCCCCCCCCCCCCTTTTCATCTATTTTTTTCTGAAAATTATATCTTCTTCAACTTAACAACTGAATGAATATATGCATGTTCAGTCGTGTTAGAAACCTCTAGTGACGTATCTCTATTGCTCTGTGCGCATGTCAACTGATCCAAAAAATATTTAATTACATATTAAATATATTTTGAGACAGAAAGTCCTCTAGGTCGGCTTTGATCCTGAACTGATAAACTGATTTCCTGTGGAATAGATTGAGTCCAGCAACCTGGATCACGACACAATTTGATAAGGGGTCATGGAGAGTTCAATTACTGTACAGTAAAATTATGGTTCAAGAACTCATCATGTGCCATGAACAACTGACTTAATAATACACTGTCTGGTTACTTTCCTCCCACTGGAAGACGCGGGCGTCACTTCAAAGGAGATACAAAACGGGATTCAAAACAAATGGCAGATAACAACTTTAAAGCAAAATAAACTTTGAATTGTGTTCACAAGTTGGACGTGTGTTATGGAAATTGTTCATGTTTCAAACAAATATGAACATTTTACTATCATCGTTTTGCTGACAGTGGGTCATCACGTCAAGAAAGCGTAAAATTGACAGATTGATTATGTTTCTCAACAATTTCCGGCTGATAACATGTTTAACCTCAATGGCTTGCAATGCCTGAGACAATATCCATCAATTGAAATGAAGTCAGATATTCTATAATATATTGTCTATAACACATTATGCTATATAATGTTGTGCCTACTTGCCGTTTTGTATGCCCCCAAAACGGAGATTCCGGGGGTATATTGTTTTTCACCTGTCCGTCTGTCTGTCCGTCCGTCCGTGTGTTTGTCCACAAAAACTTTAACCTTGGCCATAACTTTAGATTGCTCAGAGCTAGGGCTTTCATACTTGGCATGTGCATACCTTGTGATGAGACCTTTCAGATGAGGTCATCATATTTGACCTTGTGATGAGACCTTGCCGCAATGAACATTTTCAGAAAACTTTAACCTTGGCCATAACTTTTGATTGTTAAGAGGTACGGCTTTCATACTTGGCATTTGTATACCTTGTGATGCGACCTTTAGATGAGGTCATCATATTTGACCTTGTGACCTTGACCTTGCCGCAGTGGAAATCTTCAGTAAACTTTAACCTTGGCCATAACTTCAGATTGCTCAGAGCTACGGCTTTCATACTTGGCATGTGCATACCTGGTGATGAGACCTTTCAATTGAGGTCATCATATTTGACCTTGTGACCTTGACCTTGCCGAAGTGGACAATATTTAGAAAACGTTAAACTTGGCCGTAACTTTGGATTGCTCAGAGCTACGTCTTTCATTCTTGGCATGTGCATACCTAATGATGAGGTCATCATATTTGACCTTGTCCACTGCGGCAAGGTCAAGGTCACATCTTCAGAAAACTTTAACCTTGGCCATAACTTTTGATTGCTCAGAGCTACAGCTTTCATACTTGGCATGTGCATACCTTGTGATGAGACCTTTCAGATGAGGTCATCATATTTGAACTTGCCCCAGTGGACAATATTCAGAAAACTTTAACCTTGGCCATAACTTTGCTACATCCGGGGGCATCCGTGTTTAACAAACACATCTTGTTTTTATATAAGACCGAGAATCCATGAGCGTGTCCGGAGCGGATATAATAAATTATAGGATATATACATGAGGAAAGACTCGCTTTATAGAGATCAACAATGGATAGACAGATTAGCAAAGTAGAAGCAAGATTGGTGCAGTTGGATTATAAGATTAGCTCCTGTCCACAGGTGCTCATGTTGCATGTAAACCATTTCTGTAACAGCTCGTGACTTTTGTAATTTTTGTTCATCTGGCCTGAAAGGCCCGCGCGGCTTGTGGCATTGCATGGTGCCCGGCGTCCATCCGTCCGTCTGTAAACTTTTCGCATTTTCGTCTTCTTCTCCAGTTCCAAAAGGTCTAGAGAGCTGAAAGATTGTGGCCAATGGGGAATCTAAATTTCGTGACCCTTTGACCCCAAATAGGGTCAGAGGGTTCACAACCGTTAACACCTATTTCCATCTTCTCCAGTTCCAAAAGGTCTAGAGAGCTGAAACATTGAGTACAGTCTCCTTTGCCAAAGGAGGTTCTAAATTGGAGATTTGGTAAATGTATTACTTGAGATAACTTACATATTCAACTTTAGGTATTGAATCTATGAAGTCCTGATGAGCTAAGAGCCCATGATGCCACATCAAATGGACTCGCACTCTTCAACATGTAAATATTTAACATTGTAAAATATGTATATTTTCAATCTTACTCTCATTCTAATCAAACTCGTCAGCTTTGAATATTAATGTCAGGTGCTTACTCATGTAAACTCTTCCTGTTCTATATACACTTAGAATACATTTCAAAGGTTTTTTAAATTCAATTCGTGTGTAATTCATTGAGCTTCGGTAACTTTTATTGTCCGAGTTCACTTAATGGATGGACAAAACTGTATCATAATCATTCATCACAAATTATTCTGAGTCAACAAACTAAACATACTATTGTTCTTAGTGAACGTTTGGTGGACATAATATAACTACAGATTCACAGTAGTAAGAAATCGTGTTAGTAATGTTTAAGCTGTTTCGATAGTTTCAATCACTATTTTCATTCTGAAGGGTGTCCGAAATTACATGATAAAATATGGACATCTCATCACTGTGACTCGTCATCAATAAAGTCTGAACTAACAATGAGATACTTCCATTGACCAATATAAATGGTTACATTGATGTAGCACACACATCTATAGTTGTATGTATTAGTGTGTCACCCTCTGCAACATACTTACTCAACTGTTACGTTAATTTAGATAATTGTATCAAATATTGGCATTTCGTTCGTTTCATATTTCACCTCAAACAAACTGAGAATTGAACAATTGTGTCAATGACATTGACGCAGAAGTGCCTCACGCTTTCACTAACCTTAATTATGGAGAAATAGCAGACTGTATTCTTGCAATTAAAACAGATTGTATGAATAAATTGTATCTATCAGAAATTTTATTTATAAAGTTCAACAATCAAACACCATATAATACTCAATGTGCAAACGTGTGGTACCAACATTAATATTAGTATTTGCAATTGATCTGCATAAAATATTATGTTACTATGTGTTCGGGAGCGGCATTTATACATTTGTATAAGCCTATTGAGCCTGTTTGCCAATTCCTTTTCTTTCTGAAATAAAATATGTTTAAACCATATATTGCATTCAGAATGTTTAACTAAAAACATTTGATTTCAGATCACCCGATAAACAATGCATTACATACATCATTATGTTTGAAAATTATCTGTCATGCATAGTCCACATCATCTTTGCAGAGGCCTGATTGAAAAGCAATCTTTTATTGAACGTGCAGATTACGTTATCCCTGAAGTAGAAACGACCTTTTATCTGCTCACAGCATTCAATAATTCTCATTAACATGTAATCGAGATGGAGAGTTATCAACGTTAGCATCATCATATTGTCAATTAACTTTTCAAATCCCGGTTGTCAAGAGGAATGTGAGGCATTGAAAATTGGCACAGGAAAATACATAGTAACGAAATCAGACTTGAACATATGACTTAAATATTGTGCCACAGTGCATAGACGTTTTTCACCTACCTGCGATGCACTAGACACCGATGTGCTCCTGCAAACACATGATAAATATAACTTGCAATTAATTATTAAACAGAAAATGATCTTAAATATTGAAAACGACAACAATGTGCTTGAGGCAATAAGTCTTAATTTAACTTAATAAATTGATTATTTCCAAGTAATAATTATCCAAGTTGTCTGTGTCATAATATCTGTTTTCTCAACTTCAGATGAAAGTGTTCTCTTGGTTATTTCATATCACATAAGGCTTAATAAACTAATAAATGTTTCTCTAGCATCGGCACATGATTGTTTTTGTGAGCGTGACAGATGTTTATTATCTTTTAAAATATAAATTAATAATTTTCCACTCCATTTTTGATAACCACAAATCAATTTGTCCACCAAACATACAGGTCAGCAGGGATGTGTGGCCGTTGTGTATACTTGTACCACTTCTATATTTGGATGGAAACAAGTACAATGTGCTCTTCCTTCGTCATTATGTTATTATTTATGTTGGTTCAAACTAAATTAATAATTGGCATAAGTGAATCACTTTTATTTCTGTCCATGACAGCTCTTTCGAGTCATTTGAAAAAATAAATTAAGAATTTACCGCATCATTTTTGCTAAACCCCAAAATCCACGTGTCCACCAAATTCACTTGTCTGCTGGAACGGATGTGGTTCCGTTTCTTTGTATTCTACCACTTCCCACTTCTTAGGTTTATTTTAATAATACAAAATAGAATGTCCTCCTCCCTCGTAATTATTTGCTCGAAAAACATTTAATTTTTAATATGCAGCCTTATTCAATTAGTTGTGGACGGACTACTTGACATTTGAGATTAAACTTGATACAATTAAGTTTATATAAGATGTTGTTGACATACTGACACAACTTCGTTGACGCATCATTGATTTAAATTACGCAGGACGTCAAAACAAACTTATTCAGTCTCCTTCATTCTAAAAGTACGACGGCATGATTCTCAGATACAGGAACATTTTTCATTTGCAGTGATTTATAGTTAAAGGATATTAAGTTGTTTTCAAACTATCATTATTAGATTAATAGCATGTTTTGCAGTCTTGATATGGATAAAGGACATGCCTTTTGGTTGTCTGCAAACTAACTTCTATTTTCATTCCCTCGAATATTTTGAGATAAAAAAAGTATCTTGTTTCAGAATGAATACTAAAATATTAAAAGTGCTATCCACAAAAACCAATTTCAATGTAAGATATTTTTGCCAAAAGCAGCATCTGAAATAAAGACATATTTCAATCTTGGCTAGAAAGTTTGTGAGATTCGTTTAAACTTAAAATGCAGCTTTAATATAGGAAACCTTTGTTATATTGTAATTCTATATATAAACTTTGATGTAAAGACATCTTTTCATTTCATTTATTTTTCATTTGTGATTAAATATATATGCTCACTCAACTTCATGAGGTTTGTCGTATGTCTTGTCCTTAAATACAGCAGCTGAAATTAATCTTTATTAATTAATTAATGGTATACCGGTCTTAAGTCGTTTAACTTTAAATAGAATGTCATCAAATGTAAATGGTCTAATAAGAGACAACATAGTACAATCTACATTATATACATCATTCACTTCAAGTTGCTCAATGGAGCAGATACGCTTTGTAACTTCAGTAGCAAAATTGTGATCAAAATTAGCATCCATGGTAGGAATTGACAAATCCTTGTAGAAATTACAAAAGCTCTGGCAAATATCTTCAACATTTGCACTGGTGTTACCCTTGTAGACAAGCTTCTTAACCTGGCCCTTGTTACGCTGTAGCGTTTGGTACTTTTGAAGTATTCATTTATGTCTATTTCTGCTGAATCATAGACTTCCATAAGCTTGCTGTCAATCAGATTTTTTTTACACTTCCTATGACGTTTTCTAAACAATAGTTTGGCATGTTTATATCTCAAAAAGCATGGTATCCTCACTACTGGCCTTCCTCCAGTTACGTTTATCACCGCCATTGGCAACATATGTTGGCGTACACTTTGTACAAACTAACAGTGGTAGATGATCAGATATGGAGAAGGCAATACCAGTATCAATGTCATATCCAATAACACAAGGCAGATAGTCAATATTAACAAATATATAGTCTATCATCGTAGTTATATCACAGTTCTTAGTGTGGTACGTATACTTTGTAGAGTCATCTGTAGGCACCACTGAATACAGGTCTCTCTCATTCAGCAGTCTCCGCAGGCTCCTATCCCGCGGTCGTAGAGTAATACACTGACGTATATCAGCGTTGAAGTCACCCATGAGTTTCGCCTGACCTTGTTGTGAGTACATGTCATACAACTGCATCACATAGTCAAGCTGTTCCAGAAAGACACAGTTTGACACATTTGGAAATCATCTAACAGCAGTTCTCGCTGAGTTGATTAGTTCATTCCTGATATTTAATTATTTATTCTGAAACCAACAGAGCCATAAAGATTATTTCCTGAAAGATACAATATCAGAGATGTTGTGATGCTGATATTTTTTTGAAACAAAGAACTTCATAATTATAGTGTTCAGTGGACTCTTCATTGGTCTAAAATTTTACAACACACGTGATACAGAAGTTCCATAAGGTATATGTGTTGTCTGTTGGGCTAATCGAGCTTTTCTATTCACAGACGATAACGATACTCCAACATTTATTGTTATCTTATGAAGATTTTACTTTTGAAAATGTTTTATTTCTACACATTATATGCATAGATATTTTAAAGCCACCTCCCATGTTTTTATCACTGTACCATTTCTAATTTATACAATATCCTTCATTATCAATATTCTTACTATATGGGTTAGGAAATGTTAGTACTATTATAGCACCATTGCTCAAATCATTCGCTAACTTGGCTGCTATCAAATGTTACCACTTACCAGTGTCATTTCCCTGTCCGATGTCTTACAGCATCACTCTATCTCGAATTAAGAACAATGCCAAAATATTAATAAACTGAGTTATGTCTCAGAAGATTTACATTTCTATTACATATATATACTTCATCTTGATAGTGCGATTTGAGTTTGAATTGTGTTGTTTGAAAATGTCGCTACATCATCTGCCTTATATCATCAATAGTGACCGTGATTGAGTTTGTATACATAAGCGTTGTCACGTTCAACCTCATCACTAGTGATGCCTTTATAATATTTGTCACTCTGACCTTCTGCACTACGGATATTAATAATGAACATACTCTATATCGCTCGGGAAAATATAAATTTTCAGTTATATGTGTTGCAAAAGCAATTTATTATTCGACCGTGGTTATATCACTCATAAGATACCAATGACTGGTTACACACGTCACGTGGCGGGTGCGCAATGTGTTGACATTATTCGTTGCTTGTTATTGTTTGTTGTATCAATTATGTTTTTAAAAAGGAAATACTATAAGTACATCCTAAATGATTATTGTTTCATGTTTGTAGGCGTATAACATGTGTAGACACCCACCAATTAGCGATCTATTTTGTTTTGACTGATCGATATTCATACACAGTTTTCCTGATCAGATCAAGTGGTTGTTGTATTGACTATTTATATTTAGTAAAATATTGATACGTGCATGCAGGGTTGAGTTTATAAATAAAAAACTAATCTCATGGTAATGTGATAAAACAAAAATTGGAACTCCTGAGTATCCGACTTACTTGTGTTCATCTGACACCAAATCCTATTCAATTGTTGCATAAAATTGTTATCACATTACCATTAGTTTAGTATTCTATATTATTCTCTATTTATTTCGGCATCTCAGTGATTTCAGGCTTCTGGATCAGTATTGTTTTAGTATTGAATGTTAGGTGTGCACAACATGTGTGAAGCAGTTGAGTAATGGAATAGCTTAACAGGTCATTTAAATTACGTTACCGTTAAATGTTACGTCAGTTGAAACGTAGTGTGGGTTAATGAACTGCTTCAACCTGTAACCTATTTTGCAGCAACATGATCTTAATAAATGATTCATAAATTGTGAAATTGAGATTAATCCCTACTCAAGTAGAGACCACAAATCAAGGTGTCATCTGCTTTAAGCTTTTCCCGATGCAATCATTCAATAAGCGTATTTTGCACAATTAATCAAGATGGATAGTTATCTAAGGATGTATGCAATAACATATTCAGATCAGCCAATGATGATACTTTATCAAAGTAACCATCACCTTCAGCGATGTGATTATAAAATATTGATATGTTGCGTTAACAGTCAATTGATCATACTCCTCAGAAGGTGGAAATAATGCACTTCATTTGGAATTCACGTCAGATATTCCCCTGTTGGGGAGATTGTTCAGGTCATGGGCAATAATAAATTGTTCAATGTGTTACAAAGGTGCATGCACAAACTTACAATCATGCTCAAAGCGCTACACGTGTTACCCTGGTGTAAGAACAATGTAATTCTATTTCTTTCTGAAATCACTGGAGAATGTTCATTCTATTCATCCCCAAGCTTCCTCTAGCTTTTTTACAAGCTTTTCTATGTATTTGCTATTGAAACAATTGTTTTACCCAACCAGGTATTTTGCTTGAATTGCATAATCAATGAGAATATATATATGATATATTTGTCATAGTTTGCTGGTATTATCACAGTAAAGATATCATTAAACAACATTTAAACAAAATGTCAATAATTTTTATATTCTCAGGACATTTAGTAACATGTTAATATAACGACTGTCACATTCAGTAAAGGGTGACAAGGGTAACTTGCAAGAGAAAATCGAGTGGCACGTGGGAACTTGTGCAAAAGACGAGTCTACATGTTTCGGAAACGCTTGTTTCAGTGTAGTACTTTTTATACAATAAAGGGAATTCTGTTTATATGACCTCAGATATCGGACGCGTTAATCGAAGTGTACTTGTCTTTGAATAATAGAATAATTGAATATATAAAGTAAACATAGAATATTAATATATAATAGTATACACATATGTCCATCATATGCAATGATATTGGAATAATGTTTCATTTGTTTGAAACAGTATACCTGTTTTGATATTTGAAATTGATTATCCTCAAAGAAATAAGTAGAAATAAGAAGAAGTAAGTGAGTACATTATAAACTGTTATCAAGTTGATCAACTGTGTATTTTGCATTTTAACATAGCATAGGTTTAATAAATGTAAACTTTAGTTTTGGTAATTCATTTACACAGAACATAAACGCGTTGATGGAGTCGTCATTGTTATTGTAACACCGTACTATAAATAAGAAATATTTATGTTATTCTAAAACCGTGTCAATTTATGTTAGGATACTGTAGATATACGATAAAAGCATTTAAATCGAAACACATTCTTTTGAGTATCTGAGGTAACAACGTTATTTTTTTCAAATCTGCCTTATCGTGATCCAGCTAGCTAGTTACGCTACAAGACAACAAGAAAAGATATAAATGTATCGCCCCCAAAACTCTCTTTCACGGCTTGTGTGAGATCAAGCGATATCTCCTAGGAGATATTGTTTTGGTAGTAGATTTCGCACAATGTCACCTGTCACTGCCAACTACATTGCACCACAATGATCTTACATCATCGAGTAATGACATCACAAAGCTATTACGTCATAGACATGATGACATTACAATGCTGTGACATCACCGCACTGCAAGTCAAATGGCAGATCTGTGCTCAGAGATCGATGTACACTATTTTTTATTGAAATGTGATAAGAAAGATTTTGAATGATAAATAGAATCTCACCCTCATGTCTTCCGATATCAAATATATCAACACTCGTTGATAAAAGTAAAACTATCCTCGGCTAGGCTCGGATATTTGTGATGGATGAGATTCGCTAATAGATGTATTCGCATTTTTAGTTACTTATCTTGCTGCTCATATTGATGAAATCCCGAACAGTTTAGCGAAAGCCTTTCCCTTATTGATAGGTCAACAATTAAAGTGTTTGTCATAATTCTATGGTAAGTATGTAGTGCTGTTGTTCAAACATATTGCTATGTAGGTTTAACATCATTGTAAATGTATCATTTTTAAGGGTTACATCGCAATTGGAAACAGAAAATCAAATCATTTGCATTACAAACTGTTAAAATTGAAATTAAAACCTTTTAGTGGAATTCATGTATTGAGGAATATTGGCATCAGAGATTGTGAGGTTGGAATGCAATAATCTCAACTGAAAATCTGCCACCGAGATCCGAAGAAGTGAAGGATATCTGAATGTTCATGTACGCCAACAAAACGCAAATCGATATCTGAAAAACATGAATAATTTGTAATATTGTCCAGCGGCAAAGAGAAAACGATATAGTTCATCAGAAAAAGTACTGTTATGTAGTTCAAGGTTTCAAATTGACGTGTCAGTCATCAACATATATAATATCACCGTGTCACGTAAAATGTGACAATAGCATTGTTCTACACAAAACAAACTGTAATAAGTCCTTGACAATTCTCTGAGAAATTTACACTTGCCTTATACTATACAGAGAATATCATCCAAGTGTCTTATGATATCAACATATCAAATATAATGTAAACATAGAATATTTATATATAATATTATACACATGTGTCCATCATATGGAATGATTATAAGGATAAGCCATAATACCGAGAATATGGTAAGGTTGTGGACCCTGGTAGGAAGGAAAAACCCGAGGATGCGAAGCATCAGAGGGTTTTTCCTGACTATCAGGGTATACAACCTTACCATATCCGGGGTAGAATGGCTTATCTATATTATCAACCGTTTTTAAGTGTAAAACAGGCTTTTTACTTGTTATCGCGTTATATTGAGGATCCCTGGCGTTATATTGAGGATCCCTCGGTGATGTCAGCCTGTTAACAGCCGCGCTATATGAGTTTCTTTTGTACCGTGAAATCTCTTCTGCCCCCTTGGCGCAGTAGTCTAAGGCGTTGACTCAGTAACTACAGGTGATAATGGATACGGGTTCGAGATGCACTTTCTGCAAAACATTTGCTGTACATAATCTGTCGTAAACTTATGAAATCGTCATCTTAACAAATATATCAGGGTTTACAATCATTATAATTCCTTCTAACAGGGTTTACAACTGTCTGTGTAAACCCTCCTGGAGGGAATTACAAGGTTGTAAGTCCCTCGTACCGGGTGCTACGGTTTAGAAAGGGCGTTTCAAGTATCACGTTATATGGCTGGTAGGTTGATAAATTTGAATAATGTTTCATTTGTTTCAAACAGTATACCTGTTTTGATATTTTAAATTGATTATCCTCAAAGAAATAAGTAGAAATAAGAACAACATCAGTTTCAACATGCGCTAAATGGTCATAAGTCATTGTGTATGTTGACATTTATCCATGCGGAAAATATTCAACATACATTTCTAACCTAGGAGTGAAATCGACATTCTACTAAGATATGAAAATAAATAAATTAGTTTGAAAATAAACATGTTTCAATACGCAAACAGAAGACGGGTTACCTGGCGAAGATGAGCTGACTTTTCAAAGTAATTTTTATCAAGTGTTTTATATCAACATTCCTTGACCAAGGACATACCATGTTGTTTAATAACGTCATTGAAGCAACTGTGATTGTATTTACGATGTCCTTTTCTTTCATTTGCATTTGAGACAAGAAGAGACAATATGATCTTAAAACAAGTAATGTACTCGAAGTGTCCATTTAATAAATGTTGACCATATTCTGAGTGGACCTTAGTGTCCACTCGCTATTATTTGAAAGTGTTTTAAAGGAATTCAGTAAGCAGAGTAAGGTAAGGTCTCATGTTTCATGCTAGGATTCAATTTGTTAGAAATATGCTTTTCTATATTGTTTCAAATAAGCAAATAAGAATTACTCATTGATAAATTAGCTGTAATTAATATCGTAAATATGATTGCACTGAAAAAAAACGTAGATAAGAAATGTATTCAATTGAAGAAACAGTATGGGTGTTTCTGTTTAACATAAGGACTTGGGATGTTTGCTTTTATAAATGTAAACTAAATAAGGTATGATGTATTACAGTGCCAGGTAATACAAGTTTAATGTCATAATCATTATAAGAACAGCTGTCACTGTTGATGTAGACGTCAGATTAGTTTTAGGCAAGACAGGATATTTTGCTTCAACGTGTAATTTGCGTAATGTTCACCGAATATCAGGTCATTCTATTAGATTTAAGAAAGGGTTTCCTTTTTCTGGAGACGTATTTCATTTCAAAAGCCAGCTGCTTTTCTAGTTTACATGACAACTTGCCATGCACACACTATGTGGTTTCCAAATGGAAAATGAAAAAAAGAACGGCTTTCAATTCCTTGACATTCAATTAAAAACCTATTAGCCTTTTCTTCGTTTCTATTTCTCTCTCACTTGTCAATGACGACTCACTTAGACATATGACTTGATTTCCTGTCACTTTAATGCCAGTGTTTTAAAATATACTGACGTGCAAAAGAAACGTCCCCACATTTTAACATAGTACAAAATGAAATATTGCTGTCGGACAAAATAGATTTTGAATGTATTTGATTGACACATGTCTTATGAAAAATACTCACAATTTCATATATCAGATTATGACAGTTTTATGCGTATGTCTGTTCAAATACACATGGGCTGCTGGAAGCTCCTTTTCGCCCCCAAGTTAGTATGTGTTGATATTCGACGCTATATTACAGGTGGAATTTTCTAAACAACTTTCAGCCAATGACATTGTCTTTGTATCTTTACAAGTCTAATGACCAATGAACAGAGCTGTAGCAAGTTATGAAGCACGTGACACTGTGGGTAATCCGAAATAATTTGCACAAACAGATGTGGAATTTGATTTTTCTGTATTTGTCATATCAACAGAATTTCTCCTTATTTTGCCATTAGAAACTTTAATAAACTTGTTTACTTTATATTAATTTAAAACAATATTACGCAAAATGAGCGTTTTCGTACTAATTCAGTACATGATTCTGCATTCCAGAATCGGAAACCACAAATCATTTTGATAATAACTGACCTACTTTTCCAAGATGCCCGACCCTAGCAATAACGTAAACACTGAGCGCGCATGTTATGTCCCGTCCGGATAGTTTGTTTGTTGTACTTTTGAACAAGTCTTCCGATCCGCTCTGATTCTGTCATACCATATTTTCTCACTGCAGCATGTCTTTGTACTCCAAGTTCGAAAGTTCAAGACGTTTGATTGTAGCCTAGCTTTTACAGTTTCCATTCTGCGACGTAAATATATAGATTCTGTTTGCCACTCCTTTTTTCTCTTACAATTAAACCACTTGGGGGCCTACCTTCGTGGATATTACAGGCAGATGCGAATGCAATTGTAACATGAGGAAATTCAAGTGTAGAAAGCAAATTAAAAATAAAGATTCGAGAAGAGCCGAATAGATATATCAATAATTATTCTACATGTCTTCAACCAACTTCAGTGAGAAGAGTTATGGGTTCGATTCCCTCTGCTGTATTCTGTTTTGAAAGTTATAAACTTGTTTTTTCGGATCGAGTCATAGGTAAGGCCTTCTCGATAATCCAGAGTATACGAACTGATTAATCTATAATCGCTAATTTATCGGAGCGTACCGTATTTCCTCTAAAAGGGGCCGGAACTCAAATAGGAGCCGGGCCTCTAATAGCAGCTGGGGGTAAAGGTACATGTACCTTTAAATGAAAACGAGCCGAGCCGCCAATAAGGGCCGGGCCTCTTAAAGGGGCCCGATTTATATCTCATCAATTATTACTCCGTATCAGATACATTTTTACTTAAATTTTCCCAGGCACTAAGAAGTTTAGAGTACAACATTAAATCCGGTATACATGAAATGGCGAGGACTTTGAGTTATTTAATGTGTTAACTTTAAGTCAGTTATCAGAGGTTATCACGTTTATTGGTCAAACCTATAAATAAAATAAGGGCAGCACCTCAAATAAGAGCCGGGCCTCAAATAAGCGCCGGGGATAAGAGCCCTTAAATGTTAATTAGGGCCCGAGCCCCTATAAGAGGAAATACGGTATACTCTGGATTACCGAGAATGTAGGTAAGGTTGAAACAGTTGCTAGGTTATATTTTAAAAATCGGTAAAACCTTAGTCGTAGTAAAGCTTCAAAATTGATGGTAATTTTAAACTTACATAGAGGATATTATCAGACATGCGTTAACCTGAACATGAAAATAGACGTCTGATTAACAGATTTTACCGGATGGAGAAAGCTTGCACATGCACGTGCATGAGGTCAGGCGTAGGCTATTCTGTTTGGATTTGATTTCGCATAGGTTAAATATGAAATTAAATAAGGTTAAACAACATGTTTTCATGTTATCAAGTTATCCAATTAATCATTCATGGGTTTATTGTAATGGTAGGCCTAATTATAAAACAGTACTGACAGTCATTTCTTAAACTTAAAGGGACACTCCGTCTGTTATTGTAGTAACATAAGTTTAAAAGTTATCAAGGGTGTTCTAACTAATGATAGTTGTCGAAAATTACCCTTTTAGTGCCAATCTGTTCAGTAAAGTTACATTATTAAGTTATTTAGTCTTGACTATGATCGAAAACTGGACAACTATCGAGCGTCAATTGTTCAAGCATCATTTTGAAAACTTGTAGATAGTAGACAAAGAGACAGATATTTGTTGGTACTGTTCAATGGAACATATAGTATGCCATACATGTAAATGGGGCGCATGAATTCGGCTTCTCATCGTATATTAAGCAGCTGCTCGAGTTTCATCGAAAACAAGTTATTGTCAAATATTTGGCGTTAGGGGATACATATGCAAGTCGAGTGAGATGATTTGGACGTAAATCAGGACATTTGATATTTGTGTATGTATCAAATCTAAATAAAAAATCATGAAAAACACGGAGTGTCCCTTTAAGACTCTGACTAGACTAGCAAACACCCAGGCAAGACCCTCGTCATGCATAGTCCATCCGCCAATACATTGAACACCGATATTCACCCAAAATCACCACCTCATGTTCCATTCACTAGATCTACTCAGGTGCCCCCCAAGCTTGCCTTTTTAAAGGCTTTTCTTGTTTGGTATATACCAACTATGGAGAAAGACCAAGATTTGAAAACATTTTTGCTAAAATCTATCAAAGGTCAAGGTCACAGCGAGGTCACAACTTAAGCATGCAATTGTGAATATGCCTTATGTTAACTATGAACACTGAGTCATTGCATAATTGTTATACACAATGAAAAGTAATCACTGATGGTGTGACCTTGATGATCAATGACATATTGGTTAAGGCCAGCTTAAATTAATCCTTTGATTCAATTTTGAAATCAGAAATAGGTTTTAAAAACAAACTTGTGAAAAATAACCCCAGTGATGATTCAACTTGTTAGAATAACTTGAATAATGAACAAATGTTTTTCCCAAAAGATTCCCAATTTATTTATTCTGACGAGAAGGCGGAACAGGGAAATGCGAGACCAAAAGTTTCGGGGCTGCTATGCTTTTGCGGTGCTCATTTAGTTAAGGAAAAATGACGTCGACTTAACTAACCTTCTTGGATTTAAATTTGTTAACGCTTCTTTAATATAGGATGTCACAAAACAAGCTTTTTGACGCTCCTATCTTGTCTCGTTAAGTATATTCTAAAAACGACGATTAATTTAAATTTTTTAATTTCTTTTCTTTCTGAAATATAATGTTTTGGAAATTCATATTTAGTGTAGCTGTAATGTAATGCTGTTTAAGTCGTATTTAGCTTACAAGTTTTGAAATATCTTGTATTTTCTAAGGGGACCTTTCTTTTACACGTGACTTTAGATCTAATCGAGAAATTAATAATTTTCTGGAGGTGTTGCAATAACGAGATGCACGCGAATAAACTAATGTCCTGTCGTTTTGTGTTTCGAAATATGTTTTCTGCTCTTTTGTGTTTCGAAATATGTTTTCTGACGCATGTTCAAGAATCTTTTACACGTCCCGTCCATTACAGTGAAACTTCACACCAACACATCTTTTAGTTGCCTTTATTTTTTGTGGTTTTGAAATCGATGAACATATAATACATCATAATTTTCAGGGCAGGAAAACTATTTTAACAGATGATTTATGCACGAGAAGATAGATTTGATCAAATTAAATCCACATTGACATAGTATGGTTATGTCTCATACACTGATGGTGTTATTTATACAAGATAGGTCAATAATGCCTGTCTGTTTGATCAGTCGAGAGCTTGTCACAAAGCATGTTGACCTTACCCCCAGTCAGACTATATTGCTCATAAAGCATGTTGACCTTACCCCCAGTCAGACTATATTGCTCACAAAGCATGTTGACCTTACCCCCAGTCAGACTATATTGCTCACAAAGCATGTTGACCTTACCCCCAGTCAGACTATATTGCTCACAAAGCATGTTGACCTTACCCCCAGTCAGACTATATTGCTCACAAAGCATGTTGACCTTACCCCCAGTCAGACTATATTGCTCACAAAGCATGTTGACCTTACCCCCAGTCAGACTATATTGCTCACAAAGCATGTTGACCTTACCCCCAGTCAGACTTTATTGCTCACAAAGCATGTTGACCTTACCCCCAGTCAGACTATATTGCTCACAAAGCATGTTGACCTTACCCCCAGTAAGACTATATTGCTCACAAAGCATGTTGACCTTACCCCAAGTCAGACTATATTGCTCACAGAGCATGTTGACCTTACCCCAAGTCAGACTATATTGCTCACAGAGCATGTTGACCTTACCCCCAGTCAGACTATATTGCTCACAAAGCATGTTGACCTTGCCCCCAGTCAGACTATATTGCTCACAAAGCATGTTGACCTTACCCCCAGTCAGACTATATTGCTCACAAAGCATGTTGACCTTACCCCCAGTCAGACTATATTGCTCACAAAGCATGTTGACCTTACCCCCAGTCAGACTATATTGCTCACAAAGCATGTTGACCTTACCCCCACTCAGACTCAAATTCTCACAAAGCATGTTGACCTTACCCCCAGTCAGACTATATTGCTCACAAAGCATGTTGACCTTACCCCCAGTCAGACTATATTGCTCACAAAGCATGTTGACCTTACCCCCAGTCAGACTATATTGCTCACAAAGCATGTTGACCTTACCCCCAGTCAGACTTTATTGCTCACAAAGCATGTTGACCTTACCCCCAGTCAGACTATATTGCTCACAAAGCATGTTGACCTTACCCCCAGTCAGACTATATTGCTCACAAAGCATGTTGACCTTACCCCCAGTCAGACTATATTGCTCACAAAGCATGTTGACCTTACCCCCAGTCAGACTATATTGCTCACAAAGCATGTTGACCTTACCCCCAGTCAGACTATATTGCTCACAAAGCATGTTGACCTTACCCCCAGTCAGACTATATTGCTCACAAAGCATGTTGACCTTACCCCCAGTCAGACTATATTGCTCACAAAGCATGTTGACCTTACCCCCAGTCAGACTATATTGCTCACAAAGCATGTTGACCTTACCCCCAGTCAGACTATATTGCTCACAAAGCATGTTGACCTTACCCCCAGTCAGACTATATTGCTCACAAAGCATGTTGACCTTACCCCCAGTCAGACTATACTGCTCACAAAGCATGTTGACCTTACCCCCAGTCAGACTATATTGCTCACAAAGCATGTTGACCTTACCCCCAGTCAGACTATATTGCTCACAAAGCATGTTGACCTTACCCCCAGTCAGACTATATTGCTCACAAAGCATGTTGACCTTACCCCCAGTCAGACTATATTGCTCACAAAGCATGTTGACCTTACCCCCAGTCAGACTATATTGCTCACAAAGCATGTTGACCTTACCCCCACTCAGACTCAAATTCTCACAAAGCATGTTGACCTTACCCCCAGTCAGACTATATTGCTCATTAAGCATGTTGACCTTACCCCCAGTCAGACTATATTGCTCACAAAGCATGTTGACCTTACCCCCAGTCAGACTATATTGCTCACAAAGCATGTTGACCTTACCCCCAGTCAGACTATATTGCTCACAAAGCATGTTGACCTTACCCCCAGTCAGACTATATTGCTCACAAAGCATGTTGACCTTACCCCCAGTCAGACTTTATTGCTCACAAAGCATGTTGACCTTACCCCCAGTCAGACTATATTGCTCACAAAGCATGTTGACCTTACCCCCAGTCAGACTATATTGCTCACAAAGCATGTTGACCTTACCCCCAGTCAGACTATATTGCTCACAAAGCATGTTGACCTTACCCCCAGTCAGACTATATTGCTCACAAAGCATGTTGACCTTACCCCCAGTCAGACTTTATTGCTCACAAAGCATGTTGACCTTACCCCCAGTCAGACTATATTGCTCACAAAGCATGTTGACCTTACCCCCAGTCAGACTATATTGCTCACAAAGCATGTTGACCTTACCCCCAGTCAGACTATATTGCTCACAAAGCATGTTGACCTTACCCCCAGTCAGACTATATTGCTCACAAAGCATGTTGACCTTACCCCCAGTCAGACTATATTGCTCACAAAGCATGTTGACCTTACCCCCAGTCAGACTTTATTGCTCACAAAGCATGTTGACCTTACCCCCAGTCAGACTATATTGCTCACAAAGGATGTTGACCTTACCCCCAGTCAGACTATATTGCTCACAAAGCATGTTGACCTTATCCCCAGTCAGACTATATTGCTCACAAAGCATGTTGACCTTACCCCCAGTCAGACTATATTGCTCACAAAGCATGTTGACCTTACCCCCAGTCAGACTATATTGCTCACAAAGCATGTTGACCTTAGCCCCAGTCAGACTATATTGCTCACAAAGCATGTTGACCTTACCCCCAGTCAGACTATATTGCTCACAAAGCATGTTGACCTTACCCCCAGTCAGACTATATTGCTCACAAAGCATGTTGACCTTACCCCCAGTCAGACTATATTGCTCACAAAGCATGTTGACCTTACCCCCAGTCAGACTATATTGCTCACAAAGCATGTTGACCTTACCCCCAGTCAGACTATAAGCAATATTGACTTGTAAATCAAACGTTATGAGGTCACACTTATTTCAATGAAGTCATGATTCTGTTCTAATGACTTCACTAGTTCTTCATCCTAAACGATCAAAGTACATAGTTGTTTAAATCGCTAAAAAGTTCAAAATACAAACTGGAAAATTAGTATGTAATTGAAGTATTGATAAATCAAAACATTACAACCAAGTACCCCATTTGATTATGCATGATTAGACATACTTGATGTGTTTACAATAGTGCTGAATATGATCTGTCTAACGTCGAAATATAATCTTATATTTAAATAATGCGTCCCTCTTTAACAATGATTAGCAATATTTCCTCCTCTATGTTTGATAAATATATGACATACTTTTTGTATTTACCTGCGTTATCCATACAGTGTTCAGGATTATCTGAACAATATTGATGAACAGGAATTTAGTTTGGAGGGGCCAGGTTGGAATCAAGATAAAGTATACGTCTAGGTTAGTTTAAGACCACTCTGCCACTCGCTTCAAATTCATGAGTGCTAATGGTTGGTTAGTTGTCAAAAGATTCCAATTTTGTAGACATCTCGTTTAGGATGGTGCGCCAATTAATATGCCATTGATACTTAGTTTATTTGACCAATGCAAATGTGTACAGTGATAGTGGTTCAATGGGGACACGATGGTAATACCTAATTTTCCTTTGACATCTGCGGTCTACACTGAGACAGTTTTGGAAAAGACAGGTCATTATTTCTGGATTTGTTGAACTACTGGTTTCAGGTCATGAAAGGACGAATTATTAAGCGATGATATACAACAACTAGCTTTAAGTTTCTTCATAGCATCTGAGGTATTTATATAAATATTATTTAGTCTTCGTGTTTAAACTCCCTCATTAATGGAACTTTTCTACTTAACACATAATAACATGTTTAATCGGTCGTTACTGTGATAAATCGTTGATATTTGGAGTACAATAAATCTACTGTAATTCTACTCATTATGTCCCCGCAGAGCTTTGCAGGAGACGTATAGAGAATGTCACCCAAGTGTCTTCTGATATCAAATATATCAACACGAGTCCTACATAACACCATTTCACTAAAAAACAGCACAACACATATTCAACATTGGGACACACACTGCATAGTGTGCACGGCGAGAATATCAAAAATGTCCATGGCTAAAAACTGTAAATGACATTTCATGCTTCCTTTGTCTACATTGCTGACTACGTTTTGATTGTTCGTAAACAATTTCACCCTACGGCGATCTGAGCGTGAAACCAAATTCCCGAGCACCGTTTGCACTGCCTTCAGTTCTCCCCACGTTGTACTCTATCTCGCTTCCTCCTTGTCCCACTGGCCATGAGACACTGCACAATCAACGTCAACACTGTATCCATAATAACCACTATCACTAGCGTCCGAGTATACAATCCTACTCGTCAAACGTGTCTCGATGAGAGATCGGCACACATATCTATCTACATTGTTCTGCCAGAATTCCAACTGTACCACACTTCCAGGAGATGAGACAATCTTACTGTCCCAAGAAAAGGTTTGAGCTATATCAATACTCAGCGATCTCGTCATTAGTTGAGCTACTGGTCCCATAACTAGTTTCATAGCTACTATCTGATCCACCACACTCGCAACACATCGCACAGCAATACATCGTGGGTGTAATCGTAATATATGCCAAATAGCAATTCTCAATTTCTCAATCTTCTTCTGAGGAATACACATGGTTAACGAACTTGTATCCAAACCAAAACCTAACCATTCAATGGATTGAGACGGCTGCCAAAGCGACTTCTCAACTTCTGACGAGGCGGACATGATTCCATCATCCAAAAAGGTATCAATTCTGTGTCCATATGTACGCCATTGTAACCTTAGTGAATATGTAAGGTGTGAAAACGATTCAGCAGGATTGAAAAATACTTAACTGACAAGTCCTTGTCTGCAGCCTTAATGGTTTGAGACCGAACTCCCGACTCCACCTGACGACGTAGCCCCAGCTCCGCTGATTGTGTAGGGACAATCTCTCCTGAAGTGAGTGAGTTCTCCACATGCAAAGCACGCACCGGACCTCTGACCTCTGCCACGAAAAAGCTAGGAACTCGTGGACTGAACAGGCAAAACAGGAGAAGCATGAAAAGTAGTAAAGGCAGCCTGCACGTGACGGAGATAGGTCGAGGATCTCCGAGCTGGTCTACTGGCCGAGTAGGAAGCAGGGGGTGCACGCTTTTGACGAAGTTTCTTGACAGTTTTGTTATCTGCTCTCATGATGCGCCTGTCATCGTCGGAGTCATCAGGCAACTCGTTGTTGACATACTGCCGAACAGTCTCCCACCCTCCATCTGATGAGTCCGCTATCTTAATGAGCTTTTCCTGCTTTAGGCTTTTTAATGTCCAGATAAGTTTGCACAACTTCTTCTCTCAACGCGCCAATTTTGCTGTTGATGGACGTTTTCAATTGTTCCTGTTGGTCTAAAATGGCATCAAGCTTTGCGTTCGTGTCCATTGCACAGCGGTCGTGGCGAACTTTCAGCGAGAATGACCATTTCAAAAGAGACAAAATGTGAACTAAGGGGCTACATTTATGAAGAAGTTCATTCATTCTAATAGATTCACCTTTTTTAGTGTTCTTGTAGATTGTCTATTGCATAAAGGAAAAATAAGGGTAAGATGACTGGGTTGGATTGGGTTCACAGTGCACCACATACATATATTTCTAGGTATTAATGTTTTGAATGTTTCTGCCTTTGTTAATCACAACAACAAAAAACCATATATGGCTTTAAAGGTCATTGTTTAACCTTTTTCGTTGAGTGTTAGGTGAGTTAAGAGTTAAAGAAAGCCAAGGTTAGAGTGCACATTAATTCAACAAGACAGCACACCTCCCAATTATGTTATTATGATGCCTTATGCGATGGGATATCACATAATGACACCTAAAATCCAAACCATTAACTGAATTGAAATGCCTACAATCTAACTGCTCTATTAGTTGGTTCCATTACAGGCTTCGAATGGGTCACCAATATAAGTTGGTCATATATGATTTGGTAAATAGTGTGCTTAGTGTGGATATCGAGTGATAATACATGTTAATATCGCGTGGTGCTACCTTCTGTTCGCTAAAGGGAAGGTAATTCTCATAGGCTTGTTGTCCACTAGTCTATTAACATCTGCTAATGGCCTCATTCTTCCAGATCTAGACCAAATACTGACCAAATGCGTGCAGAGCGGTAGGGGATTGCAGTGGCCGACAGTCGTACATTGTCCAAGTTTCTATCAAAACACTTTAATCTGTATTGTCACTATTAAGAACCAATAAGCCTTTAAATGATAATGTTCAGAAACAGACATTACATTCCGATCAATTAACCCCAATGGTAATGTTCAATAAATGTGAACAAATATACCTGATTATAATTTTCAAGAACGTTTATATTCTGTGCGACCTTGCACTAGTATCAGTGTGTAAGCAATAGGAGTGGAATGGGATACAATCTCTATGGATCAAATCAGGTTTTCTTGATTAGAGGTTCGATGAGAGCAGCTATATTGAAACACATTAGACACAATGTAAACCAGACTACTTCCAGCTTCCAGCCAAATGTTCAACATAACGTAAAAAAGGGTAATATCATGTTCCTCGGCTACATTACTGACCTCACCACGGAGCTTTATATTTTATCAATAGGCCTTATTCTTGAAGATGAACCCACCCCTAATCCACTATTAGCAGACGGTACGACTGTCCTCGGTGCCCAGGCAAATTGTCTACATATTTTGCAGACCAAAGATAAACTGCAAAGGTTATTTGCTTGAATAATCAAAAACTTTCACAAAAGATCTTCATTGCTTTCAACTGTGCACATTTAGAGTTTATGGTCAATACATGGTGCAGTAGACTTAAACTTATACTTCAGAAACATTCATTACAGTAAATAGCATATGTCACGTGGTTAAACCATGATGTACACAAGTACGACCTCTGGTCGTCTTTGATTGAACTCAAGCATATTGAATATTTATTAACTTCTTAATTTACTTCGGTGAACATCACATTTAAGTTTTATGAAAGCATTTTGAATAAATCATAAACCTGATCCTTCCTAAATCAGCTTTTGATTAACCATGTCATAATTTTTTTAAATTATTTGGCATTCTTGTTTTTGCAACATCTTTTTTAGATTAGGCAATTAACCTAAATTTCTCGCCGCTAATAGATGCAATAATGCTTAAGGAGCATTAACACATCTTCTGGCACGAATCATTGGGCATCTCAATAGTATGTTTCAACGTAAAATTGAATATAAAAGTTTGTTTAGTAACATTACTACACTATTCGACATTTGTTCATAATCTTTAAGATTTAAGGGTTTGAATATTTCCAAAACAATAATCACTGAAAAATAAACGAACATTCAATGATGATAATGGTAAAACATGTTATTGTTGATGGATCGAGAAAACATTGAAGATGACCAATGAAAATGGATTTTGTTATCAAACTATTATTGCTCATGTATTTCCATATTATCTATATGAACTGGTAAATAATAAAGTTAAGCTGGGATACCAATAAGCATGAATCCAAATATATCCGTCATGCTCAATGCATTAATTCACTGCTATGCTTGGTAAGCTGGTAGGATAACAACATCTGAGTCTCATTAATGTGGTTGTCCTTGGGCCCATTACACAGACATGCCAAATTCAGATGAAATCGAGTTCCTCATTATTGTCTCTATACAAGCCCTTAATGGGTTGTCTGGTAGGTAACGACACTGAACCAGACATCTGAAAAGTAACAAAAGGAACTCTGAAGGATATATACAGCATCAAATTATTTACGCACATGGTATTTGGGTAAGTAGGAAGACAATGTTTGTGTCCCTCTGCAGACAGGTGTACAAATAGTTGCATCAACTGTCAGTCCATCTTCCCATTCTCTAAGATATTATTCTCGTCACTCCAAACTTATATGATTGGATGTATCAACCATGTGTATGGTTTTACAATTTAACAATAAATGATAACCTCTTAATCTTACTGACTTTAACTTCACCGTGCTATATATGTTATTATTACCAATTAACTTGAATATGGACGTGATAAAAACACAGATGTCTCACATTGATACTTCAGTATTGAAATCGTTGAGTTAAAAATATCAAATATGACAGTTTGTGTAAGAATTATTTTGATGTTCTGAAAAGTAACTTCCATGTTAATTTCCTCTGTTATTATAGAAGAAATAAAATATTGCTCAATGTGAATTGATTCCCATTTTCCCCTTCAGCCCAATGGAACATGCAACACACTGATACACATTACATTACAACTAAAAGGAGTGTGTCAGCGCAAAAGGAATACATATAGTTTGGATTCTGTTCAGTTTGATTGTTAACAAGTTCTGGTGCAATTAAATTGAGTATTTAATAAAAGTTTAAACTATAAATAGTGTTGAATACATGATTCAAACTCAATAGAAAAAGCATTAGCTTAACTTGACATTTTGTTTCATGGAATATTTGAAGACAATAATAAAAACAACACTAGGATTGACGCGTCAATACTTAGGTTTTCAAGTCCTCTGTTTTACCTTGAACTCCATGTTGGACTCTCGGTTATTCAGACACATAGATGGTGACAGTCACTCACATCAAACATAATATAATCATAAACACTTCTGAAACTTATTAGTTATTATTGTTTCAAGTGCAATTATTACTTCCTCAACTTCATAGTGGAATTAATATATGAATGCTCAATCGTATGAGAAACTGATATTCTGTGGAATACATTGATTTCACTTATACGTTCAGCAACCCCGATCAAGAAACACTCATTGGTTTGAGGACAGTTCAATGTCTGTTCATGTACAAATATGGTTTAAGAACTGATCGTGTTCCCAGAACATTTGTCACATAAACTGACTTAATAATACATTGTCTGGTTACTTCCCTCCCACTCGAAGACGTAAATGTAGGCGTCACTTCAAAGGAGATACATGAACAAAGGAAGATCCAACATAAACAACTGTAAAGTAAAATAATCATTGAATTCCATTGATCTTAAACAGGATTGACACGTTTGACATTTAAGTCATGGAAATATGTCATCATTCTGACGAAATGAAACATTTCATTGTAATAATTTCGCTGACAACTGAGGATGTGAATGCTTCTGGGGATCGGTTCTCGATATAAAGTATGATATAGTTACGAGGTTATAGTGCCAGTCGTTACTATACTGTTTTGTTAACGAATTCCGGTCATGTCATTTTTAACCTCAATGACGTAGAAGGCCTGAGACAATATCCATCAATTAAAATGAAGTCAGCTATATGGTCTGTAACACATTATGCTTTAGACTGTTATCCCATAATGTTGTTTTCACGAAGGTTTAGACAGAGAATCTGAGAGCTTGTCTGGAGCTGAAACAATAACTTATAGGATACGTATAAGAGGAACACTGTATAAGAGGAACACCCGCTCTACAGAGAAGATCCACAACGGAAACACAGTGGAGATATCCAAGCACGAACCAGATTGATGCAGATTATAAGATAACCTCATGTCCTAATGTCCATATGTCTGTGACAGCTCGTGGCTGAATGTGATTTACTGATGTTAACAAGCGAATTGTAAGGCCACATTGCTTGACATCCTTTTACTGATCTTATTGTTTTGAAAACTTAAAGGTACATCCATTGTGTTGTTGGGGGGTCACATATTCCAAACGTTATAAATGGTGTTACTTTATACAGAAGTACCGATTGTTGCCGAAATCCTTCATTTTGATGATAGTCGATATGAGGGTAATAGTAGTGATTTCTGTTCGAAAACCGGACAACGCATCACGATAGACGCGCGCCAGTGAGTCAAGCGTAATTTTGAGTGTTATTTATAACAGACAAAATGACAAATATGTGTTGATAATGTTTAAAAGGTCATATAACTGCTGTGCATGTAAATGGGACGTGTAGTTTCGGTTTCTGCACAATGATGTTACTCGAATTTAATTGGAAACTAGTAATTATGATATGTTTGGCGATAGGGGATGAATATGCACGCTTAGTGAATGCACATGTGTTGAGATGTATTAAAGCCAAATAAAATGTTATGAAACACAATGGATGCATCTTTAAGTTGTACTTTTAATTAAGCTTTGTCATATAGACTCAGTCTTTTCAATTTGTAAAAATTTGGTATTGTAATAATAATGACAGTCATAACTTCAAAACAGATTGTAATTCAAAATGATTTTGTGTGTGTATATTTTCATTGTTACGTTTTGAGTTACTTGAACTAAATGCTGTTAAGTCTTTGGTAAGTTGCGCTGCAGAGAAAACCCGTATCAGTAAAAGTGATAGTCAGAGTGACCAGTACATTGAGATAACTTATATCAAAGGCATTTCTAGAAAATTAAAAAATAAATTAATCTCATTCTCGTCAGCTTTTGTTATTCATTTCAGATGCTTACTCATGTAAACCTGTTCTAGATACTTAAATACATTTCAAATGTTTATTCAAGCACATCGTGTTGCTATAATATCTCCTAGTCTCGACATCACTTCTTAACTGAACGATTCATTTAGATATATCAACTGACATTTCGTTCATATGTCACCTCAAACTGATATCATATTGCAACTGACAATTGAGAAATTATATTAATGACATTTTGCCTAGGGATTTAATTAACCAAAATTGTGAACAAATTGCGAAATATTTCCTTTCAATTGTACCATTTGGAATGCGGACTTTGTATCTATCTGAAATCGAAACGTCAATGTTCTGTTCAACATCACTCATAATATTGACTTAAATATATGTCCAGAATGTATTCAATTTAGCTTGCAAAATTTACATGTTAAACTATTCCTTCTAATTTCTAATTCAGAGATTTCTTAATATTCATAAATGTTGGCCTGAGGCCTAAACGTTGATTTAGTTAGGAACAAACATTACAATTAGCTCACTTAAAGGAACGGATATATATCGTTTTAATGTGAATTGTGATATTGGAGAAACATCATTTCAAAATTGTAATTCAAACGTTTTACTGTATTGTCATAAATAAACAAATTATCTATCTGTGGTCAGTACTTACTTGCCTTATATTTCAATAAATAATATTTTTCAGATATCCCAAAGTAACACGTCGGCTAAGGCCATTCGTGAGGTATTTCCAAGAAGAGCCTCCACACGAACCTACATCATAGTTGCATATCTCTGTAGGTATCTGACGATTGAAATAGGTGCCCCTGGTACACTTGGTAGAGGTTCAGTCATTATTAGGTATTTCTCTGTGTTTAACACAAATGATGATGTTCTTGAAGTGAAGTTGCACCTCTTCTATCTTAGCCAGCAGTTCCTCGTGTCTTTTTATATTTATCTTTGACTGTAGTTTAGTTACATTCAAACTTTCAGGAAATTTGTAAGTTATATACTATATAAAACGCTAAGATATTTGTAAAAAGAATATACTTCCTGTTCCATGATATCATTTGTAACAAACAGTATATTTAAACATATGACTGCGGATTGAGTTATTTTCCTGACTAAGAGATGGGTTTTTTTCATAATTACCAGTTAGTCAACAACAAACATAATGGATATATTGCATTCAGAATGTTGCACCTTGGGTTTCGTTGATAACCGGCGGAGTTTTGTTGATAACCAGCCAATGTATTACAAACAATATACTATCACAAATGGGAATTTGTGTATAGAACCTATAAATATCTGGCATGCGTCATCTTTGCAGAGGCCTGATTGAAAATCTACTTTTAAAGGTACAGGTTATATTATCAATCACTTTGACCTGTTATCTGCTCCAAGCATTCACTAATTCACATTCAACAGTTAGTCAAGGTTGGATTTGTCCAATCCAAGTTTGCTGGAGGAATGTGAATGTGAAATAACGATTTTCTAGATATTATACTGACGTCCAAAAAAAAGGCCTCAATGGGATTCATGCAAATAACACAAGACATACAAGTTGCAGATTGAAAATGAAAATGTTTATTCAGACATTATTCAATTACGCATCATGTTGTAAAAAATCACTTACATACATCATTTATTACAAAAGATATTGAGACGTCAAGACAAGTGGGGTACATTGTCTGGTATTTGATCACACATAAAAATACATTTTTGCAAATATTGATGCAAATATTCTTAAATACAGTTCTTAAATAACTTTAATAACGGGTGTGAGCTCCTCTAGCAGCCGAGCAAGCTTGAACACGTCGTCGCATAGAGAGAGTCAGACGCCTGATCACGTGAGGCGGAATTCTGTTCCATTCCTCCTGCAATGCTTGTACGAGTTGCACACGATTCCGGGGAAGGACCTGTCTCTTGCGAAGCTGTCTGTCGAGGTGGTCCCACAGATGCTCGATTGGATTCAGGTCCGGGGACATCGCTGGCCATGGCAACACAACAACGTTATTCTGCTGAAGAAAGTTCTGAACTAGTCTTGCTGTATGGGGGCGAGCGTTATCATGTTGGAAGACATTGCAGATACCTTGGTGTCGATTTACATGTGGCAGCACTTCCGGTCTCAGTACTTGGTCTATGTATCCTTGACCATTCAAATTGCCATTAATTTCAACCAGATTTGTCTTTGTATCGTCCCGAATGCCACCCCAAACCATCACACCGCCGCCTCCGTGGGATACGTATTCTTGGATGCAGTTTCTGTTGTACCGCTCACCTGCCCGGCGTTGTACCCGCACTCGACCATCACACGACGGGTGAAGATACCATGTTGTCATAACCTTCGACCTACTGTCTGTCTGCTGACTTGCCTACCAAGCGCCGTTGTTGCAGATTCTGTGATGGTAGGGAAACGATTTCTGAGGTGAAGCGTCCTTAAATAGCGGTCCTCCCCGGGGGTAGTCACTCGCGGTCTCCCTGCCCTGGGTCTGTCCTGGGTCCTGCCAGTCTGCCTGTAGCGTCTCAAAAGTCTGGTGATTCCGCATTCACCGTAAACCATACAACTTGGAGTAGACATTCCAACACATAAAAACTTTTTACAGGCAAGTAAGTGAATCCTTTCCAAACATTCAAATCTTTGATAACCCCACACTTCAGATCCATACATCAGGATTGGTTGAATCTGAGTTTCAAATAACTTAAAAAATACATTTGGTGACAGAACTCCAAGTTTGTGAGAAACAGACATGATATGCAATAATGCTCGTTTGCCACGCAATGACAAATCTAATACACATTTTTCCATGTTCAAATTAAAGTTAAACATTATACCAAGATATTTATAACCGTTTACTATATTCAGTACATCTCCATTAAAATACCACTTTTCTTTACAGCTTAAAGGTCCGCCCTTTCTAAAATCTATAATGTCTGTTTTAGCTAAATTTACTGACAGTTTCCATTCTTTAGAGTATTTATATAATATATTTAGCTGGTTTTGTAAACCAATCACAGTATCAGACATTAGAATAACATCATCCGCAAAGAGAAGCATAAGGATTTCCATGATATCAGGAAACATCTGTATACCATGTTTACCGTTATTTGCAATATCATAGTATAGTTCACTAATGAAAAATGAGAATAACAAAGGACTCAGTATACAACCCTGGCGCAACCCAGAAGGACAATCAAAAGAATCAGTAATAGCATAATCACTACGTACACATGACTTAACATTTGAATATATTGATTTTAACATGTTAAACATCTTCCCTCGTAGTCCAGCTTTTTTGAGGCAGTACCATAGTTTACAACGATCAACAGTATCGAAAGCTTTTTTGAAGTCGATAAAAGCTACATAAACTTTGTGTTTTCGACGTGATAGACATTTTTGAATAACAGCATATAAAGTGAAAATATCCGATTGCACATAGGAAAGTGATTTTTCCAAAGTCTCACATCTTGATCCTATTTTCTGAACTTCTTTCTTTATGTCTGTAATGTCTGAGCTGAGATCTGATTTGACGTTTCTGAGTTCATTAAGGATTGCCTCTTTCACGCTGTTAAGATCATGTAGGGTAACAGGGCCAGGGTTAGTTTCTATATCGTTTGCACGCAAAAGTATGAATCTCATTACACTCCTGGGTAGCACGTGCGTCTCACCTGTATTGCATATCTTTCGTATGTGGGTCAAAGGCATGCAGCATGTAAACGACGTGACGTCACCATAGGTGTGGGGTGATACTTTTTGAATATCATCAAAAACAAAGGCCTGGTCAAATGTCCAACTCGTAAAGTGATCGTTAGCAACCTTGTGATATTTCACGCAGAGAGCACCCAGTTTCTGGATCATAACCCCGTGAAATATCGTAAGGCAGATATCTACGAAACGTGTTGTGAGGATCATTATGCTCCACAATCACCACAAGTGTCGATGTGCCTTTCGGGGTATTTTGTCATGATTTTTGTATTTGTCTGTTTCCATTGCATAAAAGAAAGACCAAAACCTTTTTCCCACTGGGCAGGGGGGTATAGACTGCTTGATGGTTAATATATACCATGACACGATAAAGATACAATAATCTGAATGTCTTAAAAAAGCATATGTTTAGTACAGTAATGTATCATACAATGGATGGTGTTCTCGGCAGTATTAAGGCTCAAGTTGGGATCATATACGGTTAGAGGTACAGAGGTCAAGCGACGGAACTTATTTTGAAAATTAAAATGACGTCACACGCGTTAACATTTCGAACACCTGTAATAAAGGAGAGAGCTTCATGGAAATATATATGCTTCATTTTATGTTTTTTAATATGCGAAGCGACAAAACAAACATTGTGCAATGCATAGTGTGGCAAAATGTATTATGATCAAGCAGTGCCAATTAATACATGTTCATCGTGAGAAATATACAGAGCAAACACAAAACAGCAAATACTCGCATGTTACAAAGGGAGTCACATATCGAACGTCCGTCTTCACAGTTCCATACATATGACAGCTTCATATTTTGTTCAGCTCTCCGTGTGATATGCGAGTCGCCATATGCAACCGAGCGCAAGGGAGGCAACTCTCGGTCGAGACTCACTCACAGTCACGATTACACGAACGCAACAGGACGTGATTTCGAATTCACCGTCTTTACGTTAAATATTTGTCATTTGAAAAACGTATTTGAGACGTATTTAAACATTGAAACTTAAAACCATGCCAAACAATTATTTTAACTGACAGCATCATTTAGGAGGCATTATTTTATGTCATTTTAATGTGAGAATAGCACGCTGCTTATTTTCATATATCATTTGCATTGCATATATCAATACTCGTCGTTTAAGAATAGTTTAACTTTGAAATTCATGTTGTCAAGCTGTTTTGCACAAAATGAATAAAGAATGACATTGTATGACAAAGACGTTATCATGCTCGTATGTTTTGGGATGGTAATCTCCTGCATTTGGAATAAGCACAATGTATTTAGCTCGCCAAAGCTAATATGTTTTCTTAATGCAGGATATTGACATCCCAAAACACTCTCATGATAACCTCTATATACACACATTTGTTCTTGAGGATGTGCTACTTTTATTATCTATGTCTGTTACATACATACATGGGGTGATTAGATTGGTGTTAGACAGGTTGTTTGACATTGGAGTTTTACATACTATGCATTTTAATTGGTTGATGCATTATGATTTTAAGATGTAGAACGTCAGGAAACAAACTGTGCTAGGCGTATTTCATTCTCCTAATTCAAAACACCGACGGCATGTTTCTCAGAAACATAAACAAATAATGTTTCATTAAAACGTTCAGTGAAAGGGTATTAAATAGTTTTCAGACTTACATTATTAAGATAATAACACATCTTTCAGCCTTGATATCGATAAATTATATGCCTCTTGGTGATCTGCAAACTAACTTTTATTTCCATTTCTTCAATTATATAAAAAATGTAATTTCTACTGAAAATTATATTTCTATGGTATATTAACATATTCATGAAACTACAAAAAGCGACACAGACAAAAACGTAACTCCGTATTATGTCACCTTGAGAGTATCTTAAATTGTGAAGTGTTAATTTGCGGCGAGGGATCTGTTACCTCAGTGAGAATATTAATAATGAGGATGCATATATCGCGCTAAATCCACAACACAAAGGGCCATGCTCAAAGCGCTACGAACATTATTACCCTGGTATAAGAACCAACATCGTTCATCTTACATTCCAAACTCCCTTTGGAGTATGCAACCTGAGCTACCAATTAAGGCGCTCGAAGGTTATGTTACATTACGTTCACTTCTAAACCAGGTACTCAATACTGTTGAGTGAACAGAGGCACATTTCGAATAAAGTCCCTTGCCCAAGGTGACACCACGAGCCTCTCAACTCATGTCTCAGTGTGGGGCAGGGAATCACCCTTCAAACTCTCAGTTTTCATCCAGCAATGAGGCGAGTAACCCACCCATCCAGCGAGCCACGCCCGTTGTTGCTGAACAGGACCACGTGCCACCACAACTGCATGTATTAAAGGATTAAGAAGTAACATTTCCTATTTATTCAATCATTTCCATCGTTCTGATGTAAATAGTTCTCTGTGAATTAAACTATATTGATTATGTTATATAGTAACGGATTAACTCAAGACAGACTGTTGTTCTGATGGATCGCTTTTTATGATTCTACGTTTTTAGGCTTGGAATAGATCAAAGACTGCAAAAAATCAAGCAGTTGAAAATGTTAAGTAGGAATGAATGTAGCAGTATGCTCATTTACTCTGTTTCAAATGAACGTATCTCTTGCTTATAATGTTAATGGTCACACAGCCGTCTGAAGTCAAGACGTCAATTTCATTTAAGAGTGAAACATATAAATCAGAATTTCTACTAGCGAGTACATGACCTTCGTTTATCGTTGGTTTCTGAAAGTAAATGTTACACTCATAACGAATTTAATGTCTCTGAGAGTTAATTACATTACGAGTTCTGTCTTCGTAAATGAAGTGGAACTATATATATCTTACATGACCATAACATGAAGACCACTGTAACTGTGAACAGCGCGTTAGTTATAAGGCAGGTGGGTGAATCAGCGGGAGAGAGTCATTTCATCTGCCTGCTGTCTCACATTATCACTCTATCAATACTCTGTTAATAAAGTTGAGTTTTAAACTGAGGTATTTTACATTAGAGAAATATTTCTATGGAAATATATATACTTCATAATACAGAGATTTATGTTTGAATTGTGTTGTTTGAAACTGGCGTTACACCATATGTCTTATGCCTTTAAAACTGACAGTGAGCGAGTTAAAGATGTATCCCAGAGCTCTGACATGCTCAACCTCACCATTGGTGATGCCTATGCCTTTCTAATTTAAGTGTTACCTTTTGCTACAGATAATAAACAATTAACACACTCGCTCTCACGCAACTCAGGAAAATATCAATTTACAGTTACCCATGTTGAAATAACAGTATAATATCTTTGCACAGGTAATACTCTTTATATCTTTCAACATGTCAATGAAAGGCTTTAATATAAGTATTGTTTAAGTATTTAAATATGAGATGTGCAAATATGTGTGAAACTTTTGAGTAAGATAATTGATATTATGCAGCTAAACAGGTAACTTGAATTATGTTAACGTAACCGTTAACTGTACAATGTGCTCCGATCACGAAATACCGAGTTTGGTATTTGCCTCAATTGATACATAATTTTGCTTAAGGAGCTGTTCCAACTTGTGTCCATTCACAGGGTATCTTAAACGTACGTATACACACTATATACCCTGAGTGTGTGCCAGGGGAAATGGTCATAACGACCAAAAGTAAAAAGCCAATGAAAGGACTTTAAATCGAGCAATGATTGTAATCGAGAACACCAATGCGTAGCCAGATGGTAACCTATTCAAACATTTATAGTCCCATAAACAGGCTATAATTAAGTAATTAAACGAAATAATATAACCTGATGACCTGCAAGATGACTTGTACCGTGTTCTACAGAAGCAATAGCTTTAATAATTTGTGAAACGGAGAAATTAAGGTTAAACCCTAATCAAGTTGAAACAACAAATCAAAGTGTCATATGCGTGAAGCTTTATCCGATGCAATCATTCAATAAACGCCCTCAGGACAATTAATCAAGATTGATGGTTGTCTACAGATGTATTCAATAATATGATCAGATCGGCCTTTGATAATACATTATCAAAGTAACCATCACCTTAAGGGATGTGATTATGAAATATTGATATGTGACATTAGCAGTCAATCGATCAAACTCCTCAGAAGGTGGGAACAATCCAGTTCATCTGGAACTCACATTTTCCTGTTAGGCAGAACCTTCGGTCAATTATACATTGTTTACTATGTTGGTGTAGTTATATCAACAATTCATATTATAACACACACAGATTCACTTATGACCAAGACGATGCACATCTATTACCCTGTTGTAAGGAAAATGTCTTTCTATTCAATTCTTAACTCCCAGGTATGCATTCGATTAACATTCACAACGACTTCATTTTCAAACACGATATCTTATGGCACTGATGTGAGAACATAGGATCATTTGATTCAAGTCTCTTACCGAAGGTGACATAACAAGTTCGTAAATGCTGTTTCATTTATTCCATTAATCAAACCTTTCCACCATTTGTCAGATATGAAAATACAATGCATTTATTGTAATGGCCCATGTACACACAACCATAGCAGTTCGTGTGTACAGAAGGGTTTTACAATTAACATATTTTATCAGTTGATTATGAAAGTGGCTATCCTTAAAGCAAATATCAAGTAAGTGAGTAATGATGAACTCTAATATCAAATTGGTCAACAGCTATACCAGATATATATGTTGCACTGTCATCATGTTAGTAGCAGAGATTTTATGTACAGACACCTTAGCCTCCATGGGATTCTAAAGACCTAATTATATTGAGGTTTTCAAATTCTCAAAAACATGCAAAAACAAGACCTTTCTTATGCAAAGTCTGACATGACTGATGGATTAATCGTTTGCGTTAAGTCATCTGTGTCTCCTTATATCCCTACTCACAGCAAAGTATAGCATGTAATGTTCTATTGAAACGAGTATACAATTGCATACCAAAGTTTGTAGTGTGTACGTGTGTAGTTCAGTGCAAAAACCATGTAATTTGACACGCAATTGAAGCATCGTATCAACTCGAAAAATAAACCATTCACTTTGTCATTATGATAAGACAGTTGAGTATTACATAACATAATCTGATACGGTAGCTCATGATAATCGGTTACCGTTTTGGCAGCTCTTTGAAGTGACCAGGGTCAATATTTTCAAAACTACATTTTAATTTTGTTTCTTCTATGAAATATTCATTAAGTGATCAACTGGTTATAACATACATCATTTACTTTCTCTTAAACCCACTCTATGTATTGGTGATGAGTTACGAATTACTCCATTTTTGGGTTTAGGTAATACATAAATATATTTAATTGAAGAACCATTACGGCTTTTTCTATTACCGGTTAAAGACATGGGATTTGCTGCTTTAGAAAGTGATCCAATTAAGGTGTAGTGTAGCACAGTGCAAAGTAATAGAATTGTCATGCCATAATCATTGTTAAAAGCAACTGTCAGGGTATTGCACAATACCAGTCACTATTGATGTAGACGCAAGATTAGTTTCAGGTAAGACAGGATATCTAATATGACTTTTGCCTCAACATGTTTTTTGCTTTTTTTCGCCAAATATCAGGCCACTCCATTACATTAAAGGAAAGTTCTCTTTTTGCTGCAGATGTATTTCACTTTAAGAGCCAACTGGATTTTTAGTCAACATGACAATCTGTCAATCCCCACACTATTGCCAATGGAAAATAAAAAAGGCTTCCTTTCATCGACAGTCAATTTAAAACCTATTTTTCCTGGTTTTTATATCCCGCTCTTCGGTATCAGTGACGACCAAATGGCATGCTTCTTGTTATTTTATTGCAACTGTCGAAACAAATATTTAGGGAAATTAATTCTTTTCATTTTGGCGTTGCAATAACAAGATATATGAGAATAACCGAATTATAATGTCCCACATTTTTGTGTTTGTTAATGTGTATGCTGTCGCTCGTCCATTTCAGAAAAGTTGCCTAAATTTGTTTCCTGTTGAAATCGATGAATATATAGAATTCATGAAAACTTTCAGTTTACCTTACATTTTTTTGTGGAGAGGTTTGATTCAAAAATCCACATTGACATTGTTATGTCTTATTAACTTGTAGCATGAAAAGATTTTAATAGGACACTTATTTTCAAGTCTTTTTGACCGGTCGGGAACCAGTAACATGAGCGTATTATCCTCACCAAGAGTTTGACTTCAAAGAAGTCAAAGTTATTTTAATGGCGTCATAATACTTTTCTCATCAAGTACATAATTGTAAAAATGCAATAAATGTTACGTGAGTTATCGTGGATTATATACAGGGCTCAACTGGAAATGACATTTCAATAATTTTCAAAAACAGTCTTAAACAAAAGCATGTTAAAATTGATATTACAAATCAGTAAAACCTATTTATAGGATATCTAACGAGGATCCCCCTTCACATCAAGTTTATGTCCAATGAAATACATTTGCTTCGTCTCGAGCCTTGGCAAGAGACAAATCAAATTTTTTCACGAGGGACATTATTAATTTAGATTTGTTTATACGTTTGTGTCGTAATTCATCACAAGGAGTGACATTTAAAAGTTTTAATTTGTTTTTAAATTTTCCAGTTCATATAGTTAGTCAGCTGAAGAAATAGCCCAGTAACATCGTGTGTACGGAATGAAGAAGCTAAAATCAATACCACTCTTGTAACAAACTTATATAGTACCAGGCCATCAACTATGAAATATTTGTTGAAAACAAGCTTATGGTAATGGACATAGTGGGAAGATGAAGGACTTGGCAAGGCTTGGAACGGCAAGTGTAATGTAAATGCGCATGCTATTTTAAAAGTCCTTTAAATTACTTTCACAATTGAACTGGTTTGTTTGTTAAGATATTACTTCTATAGTGCATGAGCCATCAAGTATGGATATCAATATGTCAAATGCAGACAACACGCGTTGAGCGTACGGTGAATATATGTCCTTCTGCACCGTCCACAAATGAGATAAGAATTAATTCTTCTGTATTACTGTGACAAATACAAATGTCTTACCATTTCGGTAGTTTTGCATCCATTGTGTAACATTTAATTAAATATATCTGCCTCGGGACCTCATTTTGCCGTTTTTGAACTGGAAAATCAATACGCAAACCAACTTTCGCATCAGAGGATACATGTGGCTATTGCATATATGATTTAAAGTTTAAAAGTGGTGCTGCTCAAAAAATACTTTGATGGTAACTAATAACAAGATGGAATTCCTGAAATATACCGTAGGGAAAATGGAGATCTTTTCATCAATATCCTGGATCCAAGTTAAATCTGGAGTAACTCTCGCTGTAAATCAGATTATGTAATGTAATGTAATGCACAATTTATTTTTTCATATTAATGTGATCCACAACAGTTTTCTATCCTCCGCTAGTGAAGTCTAAAATATGGGTTGTATCTGGCACAACCTTTCCTCATCCAAGAGCTCAAATTAATGATCCGTCTCTAGGTGACGGAGGATGTCAGTTACATAATTAACAAAATATGTACACATTAACACATGGGTCTTATCAATACCTAACATTGATTGGCACCACCTGTACTAGAAGAACGATTGATGACGTTTGACAAAGTAGATATTTCAGTTTAAGATAAACGTATAAAGGTATACGAAGTGGTTTCTGATCGAAAACCGGACAATGCATCGTGATTGACACGCATCAATTAGTCAAACGCAATTTTGGAAACTTAATTATTTACAACAGACAAAAAGACAAATTTGGGTTGATAATGTTAATAGGTCAAATAACTACTGTGCATGTAAATTGGACGTGCATTTTCGGTTCCTGCACATGTACATGTATAATGATATTTCGGGATGTTCATTGAGAACTAGTAATTATGATATTTTTGGCGATTGGCGATGAATGTGCAAGTTGAGTGAACTTAATTGAACTGTACTGAGGACATATGGTATTAAAGCCAATACACATTTGGTGCATCTTTATTGGAATACCATTGTTCCAATGCTCAGGCTATAGTAAAATGAATTGTTGCAAGGCGCACCCTCAAGTTTTCGATTTGTATATTAATCCCCAAATAGGAGGCAAATGATGATTAATAATTTTCAATGAAAATTTAGCAAATGCTTCCTTATATATTTTCCGAAGAACGACACCATCAGACGTCCCATTAACGATTGCTATCTGATCTTTTAAATAGATCCAACCGAAATCTGTCTATTTCAGATTAATTTCCGAAATTAAGTTAAATCAATTATCATAGACCGGCAATGTACCTTGTCAAATGTTTGATCAAAAACACATCACACATTAATTCAAAGATGTTGCTCATTCTAATTATAAATACACTAAATACCCACAATAGTTGACTAGCTAGTAAATAATATATCCGAGTTTGTTTCATTAGTGTGTACTTCCCTTAGGTCCATTAGACAGTCATGCTAGTTCCTCGTAATTGTCTGTATTCAGGACCTTACGTCCTTACGACCTTACCAGACATCTGCAAAGCAACAAAGGGAACATTGAAGTATATATATATATACTGCATCACATCATTACGTACCGGTGAGTTTTAGACCAGATTTTCCACAGGTAAATAGGAAGGAAAAATACAACAATGTTTGTGTCCATCTACAGATAGGTTTACAACTACAGGCAAAAGACAAAAGACATGATCAGTCTATCCACGATAAATAAACAAGACATCATATCTTCAGAAGCCAACTAAACTAAATTTTAAATTTCAAATTGTTATCTCTTTATATTTCTGAGAAACACCATTTTAAGAATTTTCGTTATCGTTGTTTTCGAATCTCCTTAACTACATGGATAGGAGAGTCTTATGTTTTTTTTGGCTTGTTTTATGAAGTTTTACAGTAAAGACGTATCAACAAATTAAAGTTCAAGAAGGTTTATTATTGACAACAATATATTTTATTAATTAAATTTCTAGGCTTTACACCTTTTCGACTTACTGTCCTCGTAATTCAATGTCCTCTTCCATTGGATATTATAGATTCACTTTCAGAAACTAAACACATGTTTCACAGGAACCAGTCATAATGGTGTACCCATGCAATATCAGAATGGCATTTTATGTTCTGAAAACAACAACCATGTTCATTTCCTCTGTTGTAATAGACCAAATACAATATTGCGTCATTTGTATTGATTCAGTCCAATGAAATATAACAGTAACTAAACACGTGACATTAAAACTGAGAAAAGTGTGTCGGTGCAAAAAGAATATATGTAGTTTGGATTATTACATGTAAACATGTTGCAATGAAATTATATTAAGTATTTGATGCACCTTCGAACGCTAAACCTCACAATTAAACGCATGCTATGTGAGTGTTGGGACACTGTGGATATCATGGAAACTTTTTATACAAATATTTCAATCCATCAAGCTTTTACTACTCACTTGTTTTAGATTTTATAAAAGAAAGAATTATTATTAACATTATCTAAATCAGCTTTTAACAATTTTGTGATAATTTGCTGGTGTTTTTATGGCCTTTGTGTCGTTTCATGCTTACTTTTGCAATTATTTTTAAAGTTGGTAATTTACTCAAATTTCTCGCCGTACATGTTTGTGATATTGCCCAAGCGGCGTGAAACAAACAATCACTCACTCGAACGCTAAATAGTGTAGAATACATGAAGCAAAATGTATAGCAAATATATTTGCTTCAATGAAGTGTTTTGTTTTGTTCTTTGCATTATCACGGAATCAAGCATAGTCTAAGGCTACTACTGACACTGTCACTTCCTCACCTTCATAACGAAACGAATATACGTATATAATCGTTTCAGCATACAGTATGCTGAAACAATTATATGTATACTGAGTCGCGTGAGAAAGTGATGATCTGAAGAATTGATTGGTTTCATTTAAAATTTCTGCAACCTGGATCAAGAAACACTCTTTGGTCAGATGTCATGGACAGTTTATTGACTGTACAAGTAACATAATGATTCATAACCTGACCATGTGCCATGAACATCTGTCACATTAACAACTGAATAAATACTACACAATCTACTTACTTTTCGCCCACTAGGAGATGTAGGTGTCACTTCAAAAGAGACACAGCAACAAAACGGGATTCAAGACAAACAACCTTGTAGACGCAACAACCCTAAAGCAAAACAAACTTTGAAGTCTGTTAATCATAAACAAGCATGACATGTGTGTCAAAAAATATTTCATGATTCAAACAAAATTTAAAATTCAAATATCATCATTTTGCGGAAAACTGACATTGTTGGGACAAACATATACACAAAGAACTTTCAAGCACAACCTCATATTTTCATTTTCGTGTGACGATGCCCAACCACTGTGAAAATCTTGTGAAAGTAATCGAAGAAATGCTGTTATTTTATGAAAGTGCATAATCTTAGCTAAACAAAAAGACAACACTGAATACAATGTGTAACATGTATCTCATTATAATGCCAGATGAACATGAACAGTGGTTTTACCGTACAACTATTACTCTGTGAACTTCAAAAACGGTGAAAATGTTGGACAATGTTCTTTGTTGTCTTAAGGCACTAAAGACCATCACGTTATCAATAACGGGTGTATCCGCCACGTGCCCCGATGATTGCTTCAACCGTCCTCCACGTCAGTGTGGTGAGTCTCTTGATTCGCTTCAGCGGTAACAGCTGCCACTCATGATGTAAAGCTGCTTCTAAACCGACTAAATCCTTTAATGGTGGGTCCATGGCTTACACTCGGCGTCCAATCATATCCCAAATGTGTTCAAGTGGATTGATATCCGGGCTCATGGCAGGCCATGGAAGTTTGGATACTGCATTGTTTCTTTAGAAAATCAATCACAAGTCGAGAACGGTGAGGCCGAGCGTTATCATTCATGAATACAGGACAAGTGGCCAAAGGATGATTGTCAAAATCTGGCACAAGAACAGGCTGCAGAATTTCCCGGATGTAAAAACCGCCATTGAGATAACCTCTCGAAGTCCCCAAATCGAGCTTACAACCGTGGGAGATGCATCCCCATACCAGATCCACCAACGAATGGGACTGATGCTTTGATGTTCTTTGCATATGCTGTGGTTTGACGATATTTCTGGACAAGACGGCTTATCAAAGTGTGGTGAATGCCCAACTGTCGTCCAATAACTTTACAAGACATTCCGGTGGAACTCATTCAAATAATTTGCCATAGTTTTGCTTCAGTGAGTCTCCTTCGAGCAATGTTCAGAGGTAATGACGCAATCATTTGAAAATTTCCAAGACGTATACTGCTTTCAAGAACGCTTTAAAACTGCAATTTCAGAAATTCGTGGGTGATGTGCTTCACATAAATTGTTGGGTGTGTCTGTGCGATTGACCTCTCAGAAAGCCCGAACACTGTTGAGAGGAAATATACCATACCATACCAATTATCATCTAACAATACATATATTAAATTAAATGATATCATTCAATGGCTGCTCTACAGTATTATCCTCAATGTTGTTTTCAGGAAGTTTTATCTCTGAGCGTGTCTGGAGCGGATATAATAAATTATAGGTTATGTGCAAGAGGAAATACTCTCTCTATAGAGAAGATCAACACGGGATACACACAGTAGCTCAGTATGAGCCAGAATGATGCAGTCGGATTATAAGATTAACTCATGCCCACAAGTGCTCATGTCACATGTTAGTCCATGTCTGTGACAGCTCGTGACTAAATTTACAAGCGAATTATATTCCAATGTATGTTATCTATATATGTCAGTATATCTCTTCAGGAGAAGAATATACTCATCAAAGACATTCCAAATCGATTATCCGTCAGACATACTTTGTGTTTGACACTGTTAAACATTTGGTCTATACTCATCAAAGACATTCCAAATCGATTATCCGTCAGACATACTTTGTGTTTGACACTGTTAAACATTTGGTAACGTTTTTTATTTTCGCCTCAGTGTATGACTTAAATATTTTGCACACATGAATAGAAATTAGCAATCCGACACGAGATGAACATGTTGCTCTTTTCAACTACTGCACCCTTGTGCTTAAAGGTTTTCTAAATAGAATTTGCAATTAATCATTGAACAGAAAAGATCTCAAATATTAAAAAAAAAATCGTAATGATTGCAATATACAGTGATGTCCTAAATGCTATCAAGTCGTAAAACTACACTATAAACACTGATTAAATGTAATTTTGATCATGGTTGCGTTCGTCATAATTTATAATTTCTCACTTACTGATGAAAGCCTTGTCTCAGTTATTACACAATGCAAAAATGGAAGATATGATATTTTCAACATGCTCAAACATACTCAATATGGCTGTCGGATATGATTAGTAAGCATATGTTATGTAACACAATATCAACAAATCATCAGTGTATGGTATTTTACCAATTATTTCTCTTCATAAATACATTGAGGTGCTGATATCACTTTTTTAAAAGTGGTTTTGGACGGTTGTTTGACATTTGGGTTAAACATTTGATAAAATATGCAAGACTAGTTAATAAAACATAGTGTTTACATACTATTCACTTTAATCAGTGATATCAATGATGCGGGACTTAAACAATCAAACCATGTTTAAGTCCTATGTGCATTTCACTTTCCTCTTTCCAAGACGATGAAAGGGTGTTTCTCTGAAACATAAATAAATACTGTTTCATTTGCAGTGTTCAGTTTCTGACTGTTATTACTGAAATAATAACATATTTTGAAGCCTTGATATTATGACAATTATTGTTTGCCTTGAACTGTTATATCGTGTATCAACTGCTTATTTTCACGACATTTGTTTATTTGTTATATATATATATATATATATATATATATATATATATGGTTTTCATAAACTAAAACTATGTGGAAAATGCCTTTTGGTGATTTGCAAACTAATTCTGTTTTCATTTTCTCCGAAAAAGATTAGATCAAAATTTAATTTGCTTCAGGATGTATAATACTTTCGTCTAATGAAATATTCATGTAACTGATGCGAGTAATATTCCCAAAAAGGTAATTCCATGTAAGATGTTTTTAACAAACAACATCTGAAAATAAGGACATGTTTCAAAATTCACTAGAAACTGTAAAATGGAACTATAAAAAAAACATAAAACATAAAATATATACATGTGTATAATAGTTTATTGTAATTCCTTTATTAACTTTGATTTAAACATGTCTTGGCAGAAATAAGTATAGGAATAACTGTCTCACTTTTGATATGCATATGATTTGTGTTTAAATATCTATTCTCGCTCCAACGTACGAGGTTTGTAGCTGAACATAATTATTTGCAAATCATGCAATTTCCTGACAGTTCTCGCTTATCATAACTAAAAAAAGTATTATTCCCCAATAAGCAATATTAAATAGTCCTACATCACGAAACAATGTGATGTTTATATATTTTCGAAACATCGAACGTCATATGATGTTCATTGGCTCCGATATGTTTGGATTAATCTCAGAGGTCTTACATTTCAACAACACAAATGAAACGGATCTGTTGTTCTTTGTCCGGTTAATCATGGGCTTTGTATTCACAGATATGTTTGATAGATGATAGATATAGTATAATCATTCAATGTAATCAAATAAAGATTGAGTTGCGATGTTTGAAAATGTTTTATTACCACACATAATGCGCACAGATATCACTTAAACATTTTAACTGTATACAATATCCTTTGTTCCCAATACCCTTACCGATTAGAGGTTAGAAATGTTAGAATATTTACAGCAATATTGTTCAAATGATTCATTATGTCAGCTGCAAATACAATCAAATCTTATCACTTTCACTGGTGACTGTGTGTCTGAGGAATTTTATACCAACTATTACAATTGCTCTTCGCTCAAATCTGACCTCACCAAATGATTTCATGTGAACCTTGATTTAAAAAGTTTGTGCTCTAATTGTTCAAGAAGACGTGCAATTAACTTTTGATTATATTATATTATATTATATTATATTATATTATATTATATTATATTATATTATATTATATTATATTATATCAGAATAAGAATGAAGTAACCCTTCCAATTTATTCACTAATTATCATTGTTCTGATCTAAAAGTTTTTTCTGTGAATTAAACAATATTGTTCCTGTTTTATTGTCACTCATTCATGCTAAACAGCGTTCTCATAATTCTCGTATTGTGCGTATTTAGGCTTTGAATAGAAGCAAGACCAAGATGGAAGTGTTAAATAAGAATTACTATAGTAGGATACATATTCACGCAGTAATATATGCATCGTATCCCTTATCGACATACAATCCGAATGATCGAGTTGTTATCACTTTACAAGTGATACATAGGCATCAGAATTTCATTGTTCACTATTTTCTGAAAGTAAGTATTAAAAGCTATATGTATAATGCAGTTAAGGTCTCCGAGAGTTAATAACATTACGAGTAGTTTCTCCGTACTGTCATCATACTTTGACTAAAACATTTCGGTCTTTACTATGAATGAATTATCCTACGTGACCATTAAAAGTGAACAACTGAGAAAAGCGTGTTAGTTGACAGGGTAGGTGGGTTAAGTAATGCGAAAGGGACTATTCATCTCCCTGATTTCGATTTCTCACACCATCACTCTATTTCGAATAAGGAATAATACCAGTAAGTGTTGATAAAGTAGAGTACATAAGATTTACATTTCTATGGAAATATATACAAAATGTATATTCTCCATCTTGATAGCGAGATTTGTGTTGCATTGTGTTGTTGAAAATGGTGCTACATCATCTTCCGGGTACCATCAACAGTGGCCGCGAGCAAATATATAGATAAGATATAAGATATTGGCTTATGACTAAGCGGTGACACTTTGTTACTCTTTACAAATATCTTGTATATCACTTGTATTCGTGGTAAAAGTGTTGCTCTGTGTTTGAATACAATTACTTACATATCTCAAGCTAGTGATGAATTTAAATTGACTTGTATGATTAACTGACATTTGTTCTTCCAATAAGCACTCTTAGATTGATAGTTCGTTAAAGAAAAATTGCACATTGGTCGTTAAAATTTCACTTAAATAGATCAAAGATCGGAATTTTACATTTAAATAGGTACATTGGAAAATGACTTTAAGTTAATTAAAAACGTTCCGTGAACCCATTTTATTATTACTAAATTGATTTGTTCATTCAACTGCGTACATGATATTACATTTTAAGAACTATCTAAAATATGTCTCAGTGAACATTTAATTTTTTCTTTAAAAAGTGCTTTATTTATTTCTGTTTCTCATAATAGAGTCAATAATTTCCAAAATGTAAACTTGTTATACATTCCCGTATGTGTAGACAAAATCGGTTCAAATACGTTCTTTGCGTTAGTTGTCGATGGCAGTATTATTATTATTCGGTGCCCCCAGACATAATAAACTTGTCATTTTGAAAAATTAACGAATTATAAAATATTTTATATCATCGTCTCATCTCTCCTTAAAGGATTTCCTGATGCAATCATTCAATAAACGTCATTTACACAATAAATCAAGTTAGTTATTACTCACCCTTGTAAGACACTGAAGTATTATATTAATACGGCAATATTATACCTCCGCACGTATGACGTCACAATAATTTTGTAACGACGTCACAATAGGAGTAACGTCGTCAAAATGGTATCCGACTCCTGGATGATTTTGTATCAAACTCGCTTTCACTCGTTTCATGCAAAATCATTAAGTCGTTAAATAAAAATGGTATTAAATAGAAGGTCGTTTAGTATCCTCTATTTATCTAAGGATGTATTCAATAACATAATCGTATCAGCCATTGTTGATACTTTATCAACGTAACCATCACCTTAAGGGATGTGACTATGAAATATTGATTTGTGACATTAACAGCCAATGGATCATACTTCACTGAAGGGTGGAATAATGCAATTCATCAGATTGTTCCTCTTGGTCAGATTGTTCAGGTCATAGACAATCATAAATTGTTTAATAAGTTGATGTAGATGTAGTGCATATTTATAACACCACATATCCAAACGTGCAGTCAATCTTAAGGCACTGCACATATATCACCCTGGTGTAAGAACAATTTCATTCTATTTCACTATCAACTCCCTGGAGAATATGTATTCTATTAACATTCAAAACGCTTTCTCTTCCAAACACGACACCTAATCGCACCGATGTGTGAACCAAGTTCATTTGAATCAAGTCTCTTGTCAGAGGTGACACCCCAAATTCACCACTCATGTTTCATTGTGGAATCCACCTATCAAACGGTTATCCTGATAAAGTGGCTCCAATGTTGCTGAAGTATGAGAGTGGTCAACTGAACAATGCACCGTGTTTATCTCTCCTTTAATTAGATATTTATGAAGTATACATAGAATATAAAATTATAACACCTCCAGGATGTGCCCGATATTCAAATGCAATAAATTTGTTATGACTCATACAAACACATCATATATACTGGGAAAATGTTTCATTTATTTCCAACAATATACGATAAAATGGAAGTGAATTATCATTATTAGTTACTTATCTTGCTACTAATATCCCAAACAGTTTAGCGAAACCATTCCTCTATCGATAGTATAGATTATAATATCACTTATAGTGGCTATCATAAATAGAAGAAAGTTTATGGTTGGTCAATAGTGCATATTGATGCATGTATATTGGATATTCATTTTGGTTTAAACATATATATTTCTTTTGAAGTCCTGGATTGATAAACAAGCTAGAATCTTATCCAAATACCACTCCAAACACATATTGCTCAGTTGGTATCAAAATCATATTAAATGTGAGTTTTAAAACGTTACATTACAAACGGTATATCAGGAAAGCACATTAGCCGACATTAAAACCATTAAATTTAAACGATAACGTTATGTCTTATACTGGAATTCAATATTGAAGAAGAATGGCATCAGAGATTGTGATGTTAGAATGCAATAATCTAAACTGAAAATCTGCCACTGAAATCAAGTCGAGGTTAATACCCAAATGAAAGGATTTCAAGTATAACTAGGATTGCCACAGGCAATACTTAGGTCTTCAAGACTTCTGCTTGACCTAGAACTCCATGTTGGACTTAGGGTTATTCGTCTGTTTCTCCGCTTTAAAATGAGCTATCAAACATGTCTCTATCTTCAGTAGTTTTTTTACAAAAATTCTCCAAAGAAGGTACCCCTCTGAAAACGGAAAAATCACATATTAATGGACCCCTACATTACATTTCTCACGATTAAGACAAAATGGTTAATATTTCCATACTAAGGTGCAACATAGAAAATGTTGTGCTTTAATTTCCACTTAAGAAGATGTAATTATCAGTTGGATTGCATACATAATTAATGCGTTATGCTGTGCTGAACATTAAAGAAAATACTCAAAAATGCTTAAATTAGGACCCCTAGACATCATTTGCGATGTTCGAGGCTTAACTATCAACTTTTTGATGAAAGCGGTCAACATAAAAGTTGTTCTTCTCGAATTTATGCATAGGCAGGTGTATGTAAAATTTCAATAGCATAAGAATTCAAACAGTTATGAACCTTTCAACTTTGTTGAAAATGACGATTTTTTAAAAATGACAAACTTCTATGACTTGTCACAAGAAAACCAGGACAGATTTGAGCTTGAAAAATATTGTCCTTAATAAATGAAGTTTCTACATCACCGTGATCTATTTAAAGTCTTCCTAGCTTCAGAGGTTCATTATCAATAATTCCCCAAAGGATGAACACCTCAAAAAGTCTCAAAATCAAAATATTTCACTGTTTTGGGAATACGCTCAAATTATGCCCAAACTATTAATTTTTATATGATATTGATCTGTTATGGAATTGTTAAACCAGTTATTGGTAAGAGAGGGCAATAAGTACATTTGATATAACTTCATCTGTTATAGAGTAATGTCCCTTTAAAGTGAAAGGCCGAAAATCCCCTTTTCAAAAAGTTCAATTTTCAAATTGCTGTGCCTCTGAAACTGTTTGAGATAGAACTGAGGTTGATAGATTCATATAAACAGCAGTCCTTAAGCTTCAGAATGAGCTACAATATGTGTCTGTATGTATTGCCGTTATTTAGAAGAAGATTTTTGAAGACGCGTACCCTCAAAACCGCGAAAGTTCACAAAATTTTCAGTTTTTTCGAAATAGCAAAAAATCTTTTATTACGGCCGAAATCCGCACTAGTCCTAGTGGATGGGGAATGTTGTTGCCCACATTTTGGTGAAAGTTTTATGAAAATAACTTAGTAAGTTTTCGAGCTATTAAGGTTTGAAGTTTCAACTTCCAGGGGAGATAACTCACGACAGAAGTCGAAAATCGAAAATCGGGCTTCGAGGTGCACAACTTCAGGTCACAGGCTATCATCTCTGAAAATTTCGTGAAATTCGCTCCAGCCGTTAAGTCTGGACGCGATCCACAAAAAGGTACAAATAATAATAATAAGGAAAACTCGGATAAAAACAATAGGTCTTCACGACATACGTCTTGAAGACCTAATAAGAAAAAACACGATAATAACAATAGGTCTTCATAATAACAATAGGTCTTCAGACTTTCGTCTTGAAGACCTAACTAGGACTGCCGCGGCAGTACTTAGGTCTTCAAGACTTCTGCTTGACCTTGAACTCCATGTTGGACTCAAGGTTATTCTCCAATTTCTCTGCTTTAAAATGAGCTATCGAACGTGTCTCTATCGTCAGTAGTTTTTTTACAAAAAATCTTCAAAGGAAGTACCCCTCTGAAATTGGAATAATCGCATATTTATTGACCCCTACATGATGTTTCTCATGATTGAGACAAAATGGTAATTATTTTCATACTGAGGTACACATAGAAATGTTGTGCTTTAATTTCCACGTAAGTTGATGTAATCATCTTTTAGATTGCATACATGATTAATTTTTCATGTTCTTTTGAATATTCATTAATATAGTCAAATACGCTCATTTTCGGACCCTTAGACGACATTTGTGATGTTTGAAGCTTAACTATCAACTTTTTGATGAAAGAGTGCAACAGAAAAGTTCAATAGGTTAATTAGTTAAGCAGTTATTATTATTTCAACTTTGCTGAAAATGGCGATTTTCTAAAAACGACAATCTCATACGAATTGTCGCATGTAAACTATTACAGATACGTGCTTGAAAATTATTGTCCTTAATAATTGATGTTTCCACTTCAAATGACTTATTCAACATCCTCCTATCTTCTGTGGTTTTTTAGCAATAATTATTGAAAGGATATACCCCTCGAAAATGCTGAAAATAACAAAATTTTACTTTTTTGTGAATATGTCCAAATTGTGCTCAAACCATCAATTTTTATATGATGATGATGTGTAATGGAATTGTTAAACTAGTAATTGGAAAGAGAAGGCAATAAGTACCTTTGACATAACTTCATTCGTTACAGAGGTATGTCCCTTTAAAGTGAAAGGCCGAAAATCCCCTTTTCAAAAAGTTCAATTTTTAAATTGCTGTGCCTCTGAAACTGTTTGAGATAGAGCTGAGGTTGATAGATTCATATGAACAGCAGTCCTTCAGCTTTCGAATGAGCTACACTATGTGTCTGTATGTATTGCCGTTATTTAGAAGAAGATTTTTGAAGACGCGTACCCTCAAAACGGCGAAAGTTCACCAAATTTTCATTTTTTTCGAAATAGCAAAAAATCTATTATTACGGCCGAAAACCGCTATAGGCCTATTCGATGGGGAATGTTGTTGCCCACATTTTGGTGAAAGTTTTATGAAAATATCTTGATTAGTTTTCGAGCTATTGAAGTTTGAAGTTTTGACTTCAAGGGCAGATAACTCACGATAGAGGTCGAAAATCGAAAATCGGGCTTCGAGGTGCACAACTTCAGGTCACAGGCTATCACCCCTGGAAATTTTGTAAAATTCGGCCCAGTCGTTAATTCTGGACACGATCCACAAGAAAGGTACAAATAATAATAATAGGACTGCCGCGGCAGTACTTAGGTCTTCAAGACTTCTGCTTGACCTTGAACTCCATGTTGGACTCAAGGTTATTCTCCAATTCCTCTGCTTTGAAATGAGCTATCGAACGTGTCTCTATCGTCAGTAGTTTTTAAAAACAATTCTTCAAAGGAAGTACCCCTCTGAAATTGGAATAATGGCATATTTATTGACCCCCTACATGATGTTTCTCGTGATTGAGACAAAATGGTAATTATTTTAATACTGAGGTACAACATAGAAAATGTTGTGCTTTAATTTCCACGTAAGTAGATGTAATTATCTTTTAGATTGCATACATGATAAATTTGTCATTTTCTTCTGAATATTCATTAATATAGTCAAATACGCTCATTTTCGGACCCTTAGACGACATTTGTGATGTTTGAAGCTTAACTATCAACTTTTTGATGAAAGAGTGCAACAGAAAAGTTGTTCCTCTTGAAATTGTACATACGCAGGTGGATGTCAAAGTTCAATAGGTTAATTAGTTAGGCAGTTATTAACCTTTCAACTTTGCTGAAAATGGCGATTTTCTTAAAACAACAATCTCCTACGACTTGTCGCATGTAAACTATTACAGATACGTGCGTGAAAATTATTGTCCTTAATAATTGATGTTTCCACTTCAAATGAGTTATTCAACATCCTCCTATCTTCAGTGGTTTTTTAGCCATAATTATTGAAAGGATATACCCCTCGAAAATGCTGAAAATAACAAAATTTTACTTTTTTAGGAATATGTCCCAATTGTGCCCAAACCATAAATTTTTATATGATAATGATGTGTTATGGAATTGTTAAACTAGTTATTAGAATTAGAGGGCAATAAGTACCTTTGACATAACTTCATTCGTAACAGAGTTATGTCCCTTTAAAGTCAAAGGCCGAAAATCCATTTTTCAAAAAGTTCAATTTTTAAATTGCTGTGCCTCTGAAACTGTTTGAGATAGACCTGAGGTTGATAGATTCATATAAACAGCAGTCCTTCAGCTTCCAAATGAGCTACAGTATGTGTCTGTATGTATTGCCGTTATTTAGAAGAAGATTTTTGAAGACGCGTACCCTCAAAACCGCGAAAGTTCACAAAATTTTAAGTTTTTTCGAAATAGCAAAAAATCTATTATTACGGCCGAAATCCGCACTAGTCCTAGTGGATGGGGAATGTTGTTGCCCACATTTTGGTGAAAGTTTTATGAAAATAACTTAGTAAGTTTTCGAGCTATTAAGGTTTGAAGTTTCAACTTCCAGGGGAGATAACTCACGACAAAAGTCGAAAATCGAAAATCGGGCTTCGAGGTGCACAACTTCAGGTCACAGGCTATCATCTCTGAAAATTTCGTGAAATTCGCTCCAGCCGTTAAGTCTGGACGCGATCCACAAAAAGGTACAAATAATAATAATAATAACTAGGACTGCCGCGGCAGTACTTAGGTCTTCAGACTTCTGCTTGACCTTCACCTCCATGTTTGATCGAAGAATGTCACTTATACTATTCTGTCAAAACTACTAATGTTACATGTATCCCCCCTCATACCAGCAAAACTTTGAAAATTCCCAACTTATATTATTAATCAAAATATCAAGAAAACCACGTGACCTTCATTTTTGCCATGATTTACTTTTTGTTTTTATTTGTACTGTGCATCTTTAAAAAAAATTAAGTCTCTAGGTTGATATTTAAAATTTGCCCTTTCTAACGAATTTATCAGCTTTATGTTTTTGTAGAACCGGTATACTGTCAATCTTTTACAACAAGTTGGTAATCTGTAAGTGGATTTTAAAAAATAATACTATACAATAAGACAGTCTCTAGTTCCATTTGGAAATTTTACACTTGTTTAAAATAACAAATTTGTTTTAAAATCTTTCACCGATGCCTGCAGTGTCCTAAGAAGAAATTACAATTTCCGCAAGCTCCTGCCAAGGTGCATGCAGCCATAAGCAGACCAAGCGTCAAAAGGAAGGAAATGTTGAATTTTAAATATTTGTAAACTACTACGAATACATCAGCATTATTTATTTGCATGAAATACTATTGTGATTCTTTTAAAACGAGTTGCATGTCTTTAAGTAAATATTTAGAAACAATACGATGACAATAATTACACTAAATAGATAAGATGCCAGGTTCCCGCAACCTCTTGCCAATGAGCATGCTGCCAAAAAATAGATAAGATGCCAGGTTCCCGCAACCTCTTGCCAATGAGCATGCTGCCAAAGGCATGGCCTCGAAGTGAAATGATGATAATACATTAAAATAAAGAAATTATAAATAGTGGCGTAACCATATGAGCAACGAATTCACCCTGATTTAAAATTTTGATCACAGCGATATTAGCTATCTTTAAATTAAATTACAAGTCTCTTGTTCTTTTTTGAAAATTGAAATTCGGTTGAAGAGAAGACTCTTCCACAAGCTCCTGCCAAGGTGCATGATGCCATAAGCAAACCAGGCGTAAAAATGAAGGAAATATTGAATTTTAATTATTTGTTAACTACAACGAACATAACAGCTTTATTTATTTGCAATGAACTTCATTTTGATTCCTTTAAAACAAGTTGCAAGTCTGAAAGTAGATATTTAGAAATAATACAATGACAATAACACTCATGAGATGAGATGCCAGTTTCCCGCAACCTCTTGCCAAGGAGCATCCAAAGGCAGGGCTTCCAAGTTAACCGATGAAAAAACATTATAATACAGAAAATGTAAATGGCGGCTAAACCATGTGAGCTACGAAGTCGTCATGATTTACAATTTTGGTCACAACGATATAACCTATCGTTTAAATGGAGTTGCAAGTCTCTAGATCTATTTTGAAATTTTTGCCCATGTTAAAATTTAAATTTTGAAAAATGTCATTTTTTTCAAAATTCCTACAGACCGGAAATGACTGTTCGCACGCCATTTTATTATTGATTCTTGTACACGACATATGTATCTTCCTTCCCTGAAAAAATCATAACGTTCCCGTCCTAGGTCTTTTAGTTATATGCCCTTGAAGTTGGCCATTTTTCACTTTTTTCCGATTTCAGACAAATTTGAAAGCTCACTGTGAAAAAAGTATAAAGATTTCGCAAATTCTGATTCGTATCGTTTTGAGTACAATGCATCAGCTACTTTGTGTGAAAGTTTCAGATCTGTAGTGCCAGAATGTTCAGAGGAGAAGATTTTTGAAGATGGGTGGGGTCAAAAACGCTGAAAATTCACTAAAAACGAAATGACGTCTAAGTCATTTGACCCACGACTTCACTATCATTTACTTTTTTGTTCACAATCTTATTGCGCATCTTTTAGAAAAAGTTTCAAGTCTCTAGATGCATTTTGAAAAAATTTCCCATGTTAAAATTCGAATTTTCGAAGGGCCGTAACTCAAGAACCGGAACCGGAAGTCGGGATTTTTTTTCATCTGTATCAATTTCAGCCCAGAGGCTAACATCCCTGTTAATTTCATGAAAATCGGGTCGCCCGTTTTTTCAGTACAGCTGTCACAAAAATCTCGGAAATAATAATAATAATAACTAGGACTGCCATGGCAGTACTGACGGTCTTCAGACTGCTGCATTGTAGCCTGAGCAATCTGTCCTTCTTGTCCACGTTTTACATAATGTTGAAGATATCAGAGATTTCCGCTAGCTCCTGACAAGGTGCATGTCGCCAAAAGCAGACCAGGCTGTAGAACGATGGAAATGTTGAATTATAAAAATTTTACCAATGCTACGAATATCATAAGCTTTATTTATTTGCAGGCAAGGTTATTGTGAATCTTTTAAAACAAGTTGCAAGTCTCTAAGTGGATATTTAGAAAAGATACAATGAAAATAGTGAAAAGATGCAAGGTTCCCGCAACCTCTTGCCAAGGAGCATGCCGCCAAAAGCAGACCTTTGAAGGGAAACATAGGAAATGCATTATAATATAGAAACCACGTGACCTACGATTTCGTCTTGATTTACTTTTTTTGTCAGAAGGACATTAGCTATCGTTTAAACTAAGTTGCAAGTCGCTAGTTCTATTTTGAAAATTTTGCCCATGTTAAAAATGTAAATTTCGAAAAATGACAATTTTTCGACATTTCTACAGACCGTAAATGACTGTACGCAAGAAATATTATTATTGATTTCTGTACATGACATATGTGTCCTCCTTCCCTGAAAAACTGATAAAGTTTGCTTGTTAAGTATTCGAATTATCTGCCCTTGAAGTTTGCGATTTTTCATATATTCGTATTTTCAGACAAATTTCAATGGGCAGAGTGACACAAGTATTAATATTACACATTTGCTTTTCAGTATCGTTTTTAGATCAATGCATCAGCTACATGCTGTGAAAGTTTCAGCTTTATAGTACCAGTAAGTTCAGAGGAGAAGATTTTTTAAGATTGGTACTATCGGAGAGGCTGAAAATGCTTAAAAATGCACTAAAATCACAATGGCGTCTAAGTCACGTGACATACGACTTTCTCATGATTTACTGTTTTGCTCAGAGGATGATTGCGCATCTTTTAGAAAAAGTTGCAAGTCTCTGAGTGCATTTTGAAAAAAAATCCCATGTTAAAATTCGAAATTTAAAGCGGCTGTAGCACAAAAAGAGAAGCTGGAAGTCAGGATTTTTTGTGATATGTATAGATTTCAGACCAGAGGCTATAATCCCTGAAAGTTTCATGGAATTTGCATAAGTAGTTTAGGCTGTACCTTTGACACAAAATTGGTACAAATAATAAAAAGTATAAGGAAAATCGGATAATAACAATAGGTCTTTCAGACTAAAGTCTGAAGACCTAACTAGGACTGCCGCGGCAGTACTTAGGTCTTCAGACTTCTGCTTGACCTTCACCTCCATGTTTGATCGAAGAATGTCACTTATACTATTCTGTCAAAACTACTAATGTTACATGTATCCCCCCTCATACAAGCAAAACTTTGAAAATTCCCAACTTATATATTAATCAAAATATCAAGAAAACCACGTGACCTTCATATTTGCCATGATTTACTTTTTGTTTTTATTTGTACTGTGCATCTTAAAAAAAATTAAGTCTCTAGGTTGATATTTAAAATTTGCCCTTTCCAACGAATTTATCAGCTTTATGTTTTTATAGAACCGGTATACTGTCAATCTTTTACAACAAGTTGGTAATCTGTAAGTGGATTTAAAAAAATAATACTATACAATAAGACAGTCTCTAATTCCATTTGGAAATTTTACCCTTGTTTAAAATAAAAAATTTGTTTTAAAATCTTTCACCGATGCCTGCAGTGTCCTAAGAAGAAATTACAATTTCCGCAAGCTCCTGCCAAGGTGCATGCAGCCATAAGCAGACCAAGCGTCAAAAGGAAGGAAATGTTGAATTTTAAATATTTGTAAACTACTACGAATACATCAGCATTATTTATTTGCATGAAATACTATTGTGATTCTTTTAAAACAAGTTGCATGTCTTTAAGTAGATATTTAGAAACAATACGATGACAATTACACTAAATAGATAAGATGCCAGGTTCCCGCAACCTCTTGCCAATGAGCATGCTGCCAAAGGCATGGCCTCGAAGTGAAATGATGATAATACATTAAAATAAAGAAATTATAAATAGTGGCTGAACCATATGAGCAACGAATTCGCTCTGATTTACAATTTTGATCTCAGCGATATTAGCTATCTTTAAATTAAATTACAAGTCTCTTGTTCTTTTTTGAAAATTGAAATTCGGTTGAAGAGAAGACTCTTCCACAAGCTCCTGCCAAGGTGCATGCTGCCATAAGCAAACCAGGCGTCAAAATGAAGGAAATATTGAATTTTAATTATTTGTGAACTACAACGAACATATCAGCTTTATTTATTTGCAATGAACTTCATTTTGATTCCTTTAAAACAAGTTGCAAGTCTGAAAGTAGATATTAAGAATTAATACAATGACAATAACACTCATGAGATGAGATGCCAGTTTCCCGCAACCTCTTGCCAAGGAGCATCCAAAGGCAGGGCTTCCAAGTTAACCGATGAAAAAACATTATAATACAGAAAATGTAAATGGCGGCTAAACCATGTGAGCTACGAAGTCGTCATGATTTACAATTTTGGTCACAACGATATAACCTATCGTTTAAATGGAGTTGCAAGTCTCTAGGTCTATTTTGAAATTTTTGCCCATGTTAAAATTTAAATTTTGAAAAATGTCATTTATTTCAAAATTCCTACAGACCGGAAATGACTGTTCGCACGCCATTTTATTATTGATTCTTGTACACGACATATGTATCTTACTTCCCTGAAAAAATCATAACGTTCCCGTCCTAGGTCTTTTAGTTATATGCCCTTGAAGTTGGCCATTTTTCACTTTTTTTCCGATTTCAGACAAATTTGAAAGCTCACTGTGGAAAAAGTATAAAGATTTCGCAAATTCTGATTCGTATCGTTTTGAGTACAATGCATCAGCTACTTTGTGTGAAAGTTTCAGATCTGTAGTGCCAGAATGTTCAGAGGAGAAGATTTTTTAAGATGGGTGGGGTCAAAAACGCTGAAAATTCACTAAAAACGAAATGACGTCTAAGTCATTTGACCCACGACTTCGTCATGATTTACTTTTTTGTTCACAATCTTATTGCGCATCTTTGAGAAAAAGTTTTAAGTCTCTAGATGCATTTTGAAAAAATTTCCCATGTTAAAATTCGAATTTTCGAAGGGCCGTAACTCAGAAACTGGAACCGGAAGTCGGGATTTTTTTTCATCTGTATCAATTTCAGCCCAGAGGCTAACATCCCTGTTAATTTCATGAAAATCGGGTCGCCCGTTTTTTCAGTACAGCTGTCACAAAAATCTCGGAAATAATAATAATAATAACTAGGACTGCCATGGCAGTACTGACGGTCTTCAGACTGCTGCATTGTAGCCTGAGCAATCTGTCCTTCTTGTCCACGTTTTACATAATGTTGAAGATATCAGAGATTTCCGCTAGCTCCTGACAAGGTGCATGTCGCCAAAAGCAGACCAGGCTGTAGAACGATGGAAATGTTGAATTATAAAAATTTTACCAATGCTACGAATATCATAAGCTTTATTTATTTGCAGGCAAGGTTATTGTGAATCTTTTAAAACAAGTTGCAAGTCTCTAAGTGGATATTTAGAAAAGATACAATGAAAATAGTGAAAAGATGCAAGGTTCCCGCAACCTCTTGCCAAGGAGCATGCCGCCAAAAGCAGACCTTTGAAGGGAAACATAGGAAATGCATTATAATATAGAAACCACGTGACCTACGATTTCGTCTTGATTTACTTTTTTTGTCAGAAGGACATTAGCTATCGTTTAAACTAAGTTGCAAGTCGCTAGTTCTATTTTGAAAATTTTGCCCATGTTAAAAATGTAAATTTCGAAAAATGACAATTTTTCGACATTTCTGCAGACCGTAAATGACTGTACGCAAGAAATATTATTATTGATTTCTGTACATGACATATGTGTCCTCCTTCCCTGAAAAACTGATAAAGTTTGCTTGTTAAGTATTCGAATTATCTGCCCTTGAAGTTTGCGATTTTTCATATATTCGTATTTTCAGACAAATTTCAATGGGCAGAGTGACACAAGTATTAATATTACACATTTGCTTTTCAGTATCGTTTTTAGATCAATGCATCAGCTACATGCTGTGAAAGTTTCAGCTTTATAGTACCAGTAAGTTCAGAGGAGAAGATTTTTTAAGATTGGTACTATCGGAGAGGCTGAAAATGCTTAAAAATGCACTAAAATCACAATGGCGTCTAAGTCACGTGACATACGACTTTCTCATGATTTACTTTTTTGCTCAGAGGATGATTGCGCATCTTTTAGAAAAAGTTGCAAGTCTCTGAGTGCATTTTGAAAAAAAATCCCATGTTAAAATTCGAAATTTAAAGCGGCTGTAGCACAAAAAGAGAAGCTGGAAGTCAGGATTTTTTGTGATATGTATAGATTTCAGACCAGAGGCTATAATCCCTGAAAGTTTCATGGAATTTGCATAAGTAGTTTAGGCTGTACCTTTGACACAAAATTGGTACAAATAATAAAAAGTATAAGGAAAATCGGATAATAACAATAGGTCTTTCAGACTAAAGTCTGAAGACCTAACTAGGACTGCCGCGGCAGTACTTAGGTCTTCAGACTTCTGCTTGACCTTCACCTCCATGTTTGATCGAAGAATGTCACTTATACTATTCTGTCAAAACTACTAATGTTACATGTATCCCCCCTCATACAAGCAAAACTTTGAAAATTCCCAACTTATATATTAATCAAAATATCAAGAAAACCACGTGACCTTCATATTTGCCATGATTTACTTTTTGTTTTTATTTGTACTGTGCATCTTAAAAAAAATTAAGTCTCTAGGTTGATATTTAAAATTTGCCCTTTCCAACGAATTTATCAGCTTTATGTTTTTATAGAACCGGTATACTGTCAATCTTTTACAACAAGTTGGTAATCTGTAAGTGGATTTAAAAAAATAATACTATACAATAAGACAGTCTCTAATTCCATTTGGAAATTTTACCCTTGTTTAAAATAAAAAATTTGTTTTAAAATCTTTCACCGATGCCTGCAGTGTCCTAAGAAGAAAATACAATTTCCGCAAGCTCCTGCCAAGGTGCATGCAGCCATAAGCAGACCAAGCGTCAAAAGGAAGGAAATGTTGAATTTTAAATATTTGTAAACTACTACGAATACATCAGCATTATTTATTTGCATGAAATACTATTGTGATTCTTTTAAAACAAGTTGCATGTCTTTAAGTAGATATTTAGAAACAATACGATGACAATTACACTAAATAGATAAGATGCCAGGTTCCCGCAACCTCTTGCCAATGAGCATGCTGCCAAAGGCATGGCCTCGAAGTGAAATGATGATAATACATTAAAATAAAGAAATTATAAATAGTGGCTGAACCATATGAGCAACGAATTCGCTCTGATTTACAATTTTGATCTCAGCGATATTAGCTATCTTTAAATTAAATTACAAGTCTCTTGTTCTTTTTTGAAAATTGAAATTCGGTTGAAGAGAAGACTCTTCCACAAGCTCCTGCCAAGGTGCATGCTGCCATAAGCAAACCAGGCGTCAAAATGAAGGAAATATTGAATTTTAATTATTTGTGAACTACAACGAACATATCAGCTTTATTTATTTGCAATGAACTTCATTTTGATTCCTTTAAAACAAGTTGCAAGTCTGAAAGTAGATATTAAGAATTAATACAATGACAATAACACTCATGAGATGAGATGCCAGTTTCCCGCAACCTCTTGCCAAGGAGCATCCAAAGGCAGGGCTTCCAAGTTAACCGATGAAAAAACATTATAATACAGAAAATGTAAATGGCGGCTAAACCATGTGAGCTACGAAGTCGTCATGATTTACAATTTTGGTCACAACGATATAACCTATCGTTTAAATGGAGTTGCAAGTCTCTAGGTCTATTTTGAAATTTTTGCCCATGTTAAAATTTAAATTTTGAAAAATGTCATTTTTTTCAAAATTCCTACAGACCGGAAATGACTGTTCGCACGCCATTTTATTATTGATTCTTGTACACGACATATGTATCTTACTTCCCTGAAAAAATCATAACGTTCCCGTCCTAGGTCTTTTAGTTATATGCCCTTGAAGTTGGCCATTTTTCACTTTTTTCCGATTTCAGACAAATTTGAAAGCTCACTGTGGAAAAAGTATAAAGATTTCGCAAATTCTGATTCGTATCGTTTTGAGTACAATGCATCAGCTACTTTGTGTGAAAGTTTCAGATCTGTAGTGCCAGAATGTTCAGAGGAGAAGATTTTTTAAGATGGGTGGGGTCAAAAACGCTGAAAATTCACTAAAAACGAAATGACGTCTAAGTCATTTGACCCACGACTTCGTCATGATTTACTTTTTTGTTCACAATCTTATTGCGCATCTTTGAGAAAAAGTTTTAAGTCTCTAGATGCATTTTGAAAAAATTTCCCATGTTAAAATTCGAATTTTCGAAGGGCCGTAACTCAGAAACTGGAACCGGAAGTCGGGATTTTTTTTCATCTGTATCAATTTCAGCCCAGAGGCTAACATCCCTGTTAATTTCATGAAAATCGGGTCGCCCGTTTTTTTCAGTACAGCTGTCACAAAAATCTCGGAAATAATAATAATAATAACTAGGACTGCCATGGCAGTACTGACGGTCTTCAGACTGCTGCATTGTAGCCTGAGCAATCTGTCCTTCTTGTCCACGTTTTACATAATGTTGAAGATATCAGAGATTTCCGCTAGCTCCTGACAAGGTGCATGTCGCCAAAAGCAGACCAGGCTGTAGAACGATGGAAATGTTGAATTATAAAAATTTTACCAATGCTACGAATATCATAAGCTTTATTTATTTGCAGGCAAGGTTATTGTGAATCTTTTAAAACAAGTTGCAAGTCTCTAAGTGGATATTTAGAAAAGATACAATGAAAATAGTGAAAAGATGCAAGGTTCCCGCAACCTCTTGCCAAGGAGCATGCCGCCAAAAGCAGACCTTTGAAGGGAAACATAGGAAATGCATTATAATATAGAAACCACGTGACCTACGATTTCGTCTTGATTTACTTTTTTTGTCAGAAGGACATTAGCTATCGTTTAAACTAAGTTGCAAGTCGCTAGTTCTATTTTGAAAATTTTGCCCATGTTAAAAATGTAAATTTCGAAAAATGACAATTTTTCGACATTTCTACAGACCGTAAATGACTGTACGCAAGAAATATTATTATTGATTTCTGTACATGACATATGTGTCCTCCTTCCCTGAAAAACTGATAAAGTTTGCTTGTTAAGTATTCGAATTATCTGCCCTTGAAGTTTGCGATTTTTCATATATTCGTATTTTCAGACAAATTTCAATGGGCAGAGTGACACAAGTATTAATATTACACATTTGCTTTTCAGTATCGTTTTTAGATCAATGCATCAGCTACATGCTGTGAAAGTTTCAGCTTTATAGTACCAGTAAGTTCAGAGGAGAAGATTTTTTAAGATTGGTACTATCGGAGAGGCTGAAAATGCTTAAAAATGCACTAAAATCACAATGGCGTCTAAGTCACGTGACATACGACTTTCTCATGATTTACTTTTTTGCTCAGAGGATGATTGCGCATCTTTTAGAAAAAGTTGCAAGTCTCTGAGTGCATTTTGAAAAAAAATCCCATGTTAAAATTCGAAATTTAAAGCGGCTGTAGCACAAAAAGAGAAGCTGGAAGTCAGGATTTTTTGTGATATGTATAGATTTCAGACCAGAGGCTATAATCCCTGAAAGTTTCATGGAATTTGCATAAGTAGTTTAGGCTGTACCTTTGACACAAAATTGGTACAAATAATAAAAAGTATAAGGAAAATCGGATAATAACAATAGGTCTTTCAGACTAAAGTCTGAAGACCTAACTAGGACTGCCGCGGCAGTACTTAGGTCTTCAGACTTCTGCTTGACCTTCACCTCCATGTTTGATCGAAGAATGTCACTTATACTATTCTGTCAAAACTACTAATGTTACATGTATCCCCCCTCATACAAGCAAAACTTTGAAAATTCCCAACTTATATATTAATCAAAATATCAAGAAAACCACGTGACCTTCATATTTGCCATGATTTACTTTTTGTTTTTATTTGTACTGTGCATCTTAAAAAAAATTAAGTCTCTAGGTTGATATTTAAAATTTGCCCTTTCCAACGAATTTATCAGCTTTATGTTTTTATAGAACCGGTATACTGTCAATCTTTTACAACAAGTTGGTAATCTGTAAGTGGATTTAAAAAAATAATACTATACAATAAGACAGTCTCTAATTCCATTTGGAAATTTTACCCTTGTTTAAAATAAAAAATTTGTTTTAAAATCTTTCACCGATGCCTGCAGTGTCCTAAGAAGAAAATACAATTTCCGCAAGCTCCTGCCAAGGTGCATGCAGCCATAAGCAGACCAAGCGTCAAAAGGAAGGAAATGTTGAATTTTAAATATTTGTAAACTACTACGAATACATCAGCATTATTTATTTGCATGAAATACTATTGTGATTCTTTTAAAACAAGTTGCATGTCTTTAAGTAGATATTTAGAAACAATACGATGACAATTACACTAAATAGATAAGATGCCAGGTTCCCGCAACCTCTTGCCAATGAGCATGCTGCCAAAGGCATGGCCTCGAAGTGAAATGATGATAATACATTAAAATAAAGAAATTATAAATAGTGGCTGAACCATATGAGCAACGAATTCGCTCTGATTTACAATTTTGATCTCAGCGATATTAGCTATCTTTAAATTAAATTACAAGTCTCTTGTTCTTTTTTGAAAATTGAAATTCGGTTGAAGAGAAGACTCTTCCACAAGCTCCTGCCAAGGTGCATGCTGCCATAAGCAAACCAGGCGTCAAAATGAAGGAAATATTGAATTTTAATTATTTGTGAACTACAACGAACATATCAGCTTTATTTATTTGCAATGAACTTCATTTTGATTCCTTTAAAACAAGTTGCAAGTCTGAAAGTAGATATTAAGAATTAATACAATGACAATAACACTCATGAGATGAGATGCCAGTTTCCCGCAACCTCTTGCCAAGGAGCATCCAAAGGCAGGGCTTCCAAGTTAACCGATGAAAAAACATTATAATACAGAAAATGTAAATGGCGGCTAAACCATGTGAGCTACGAAGTCGTCATGATTTACAATTTTGGTCACAACGATATAACCTATCGTTTAAATGGAGTTGCAAGTCTCTAGGTCTATTTTGAAATTTTTGCCCATGTTAAAATTTAAATTTTGAAAAATGTCATTTTTTTCAAAATTCCTACAGACCGGAAATGACTGTTCGCACGCCATTTTATTATTGATTCTTGTACACGACATATGTATCTTACTTCCCTGAAAAAATCATAACGTTCCCGTCCTAGGTCTTTTAGTTATATGCCCTTGAAGTTGGCCATTTTTCACTTTTTTCCGATTTCAGACAAATTTGAAAGCTCACTGTGGAAAAAGTATAAAGATTTCGCAAATTCTGATTCGTATCGTTTTGAGTACAATGCATCAGCTACTTTGTGTGAAAGTTTCAGATCTGTAGTGCCAGAATGTTCAGAGGAGAAGATTTTTTAAGATGGGTGGGGTCAAAAACGCTGAAAATTCACTAAAAACGAAATGACGTCTAAGTCATTTGACCCACGACTTCGTCATGATTTACTTTTTTGTTCACAATCTTATTGCGCATCTTTGAGAAAAAGTTTTAAGTCTCTAGATGCATTTTGAAAAAATTTCCCATGTTAAAATTCGAATTTTCGAAGGGCCGTAACTCAGAAACTGGAACCGGAAGTCGGGATTTTTTTTCATCTGTATCAATTTCAGCCCAGAGGCTAACATCCCTGTTAATTTCATGAAAATCGGGTCGCCCGTTTTTTCAGTACAGCTGTCACAAAAATCTCGGAAATAATAATAATAATAATAATCAGGATAATAATAACAGTAGGTCTTCCAGACTTTCGTCTGAAGACCTAAATCTCGGAAATAATAATAATAATAATAATCAGGATAATAACAGTAGGTCTTCCAGACTTTCGTCTGAAGACCTAAATATAGTCGCAAGCGACGATAAAACGATTCAGCCGGCCATTGCTTGTCTGTGGTCATTGGAAGCAATATCCTTAACATTGTGAAATGAAAAGGAACCTTTGAGCATGGAACCTTTGTAAACAACGTTTTTGGACTTTGTACTTGTCAATAGTAACTACGGGAAGGGATTTGAAGCAATTTGTAAAAGCAGTAAAAAAAAAAAAAAAAATTGGGCTCAAAATTTGTTTGGCCTCAAAGCATGATTTTTCGGTGTTACCTGGTGGCAGAAAGATGGCAAGACAGGAACAGACACTTTTGGAGTTTGTACCTCTCAATAAGAACTAAGGAGACTGATTTGAATTTTTTTTTAACACCAGGAAAAAAAAAACGCGTTTTGCTCCGATTTGACTCCAACCTTGATTTTTCTGATGCTGGCGGGATTAGAAAGTTGAGAAATCCAGGTTGCGCTTTGGACTCTAAAAAAAAAAAAAAAAAAAAAAAAAAAAGTAAAAAAGCCTCCATATATGTGTGGCATTGATGCAGACTGGCAGGCTTTACTCGGTTGTTTCCTTGTCTCTATTGATTGAATCAGTTGGTCAGCTTTTATATGAGCTATCACACGTGATTCTATCTTCAGTAGTTTTCGAACAAAAAATCTCCATAGAAAATCCCCTGAAAATCGTCAATTGTCTTTATGTCGGCCTGTTGCTTTAACGGTCAACTTTTACATGAATACATTCTGAAGTGGAATTGTTAAACCACCAATGGTGAATCGATTGCAATAAACAGAATTCGAATCAAAGTTTTCCGTAGCGAGTTATGTCCCTTTGAATGCGAGCCCTAAAAAGTTGATTTTCAAAAAGTTCAATTTTGAAAATGCTGCACCCTGAAAACGGTATAACATAGAGCTGAGGTTGATAGATTCATATAAACAGCAGTGTTTCAGCTTCCAATTGAGCTACACTATGTGTCTGTATGTGTTGCCGTTATTTAGGAGAAGATTTTTGAAGACGCGTACCCTCAAAACCGCCAAAGTTCACAAAATGCAAGATGGCGGCGAAACCACGTGACATACAGATTCGTCACGATTGTCTTTTTTGCTCGCATGGTTATTGCGCATCTTTTAGAAAAAGTTGCAAGTCTCTAGCTGCATTTTTCATTTTTTTCCCATGTTAAAAATTGACGTTTAGATTCGAACTGGACCCTACATGGCTGCACCAATTGGACCCAAAAGCTTCGCTGCACAACTACATAGTAAGGGCTATCGGCCTGTAAAGTTTGGTTGCAGTAGCTGCAATCCTTCTGGTAGAAGTCGATGCCACAAAAATCTTGAAATAATAAAAATAATAATAATAATAATAATAATAAACACGCCAATAACAATAAGGATTTAGCCCCAAAGGGCTGAATCCTTAACTAGGATTGACACGTCAATACTTAGGTCTTCAAGACTTCTGCTTGACCTTGAACTCCATGTTGGACTCAGGGTTATTCGTCTGTTTCTCCGCTTTAAAATGAGCTATCAAACATGTCTCTATCTTCAGTAGTGTTTTTACAAAAAAATCTCCAAAGAAGGTACCCCTCTGAAAACGGAAAAATCACATATTAATGGACCCCTACATTACATTTCTCACGATTAAGACAAAATGGTTAATATTTCCATATTAAGGTGCAACATAGAAACTGTTGTGCTTTAATTTCCACCTAAGAAGATGTAATCATCATTTAGATTGCATACATAATAAATGCGTTATGCTGTGCTGAACATAAAAGAAAATACTCAAAAATGCTTAAATTAGGACCCCTAGACATCATTTGCGATGTTCGAGGCTTAACTATCAACTTTTTGATGAAAGCGGTCAACATAAAAGTTGTTCTTCTCGAATTTATGCATAGGCAGGTGTATGTAAAATTTCAATAGCATAAGAATTCAAACAGTTATGAAACTTTCAACTTTGTTGAAAATGACGATTTTTTAAAAATGACAAACTTCTATGACTTGTCACAAGAAAACAAGGACAGATTTGAGCTTGAAAAATATTGTCCTTAATAAATGAAGTTTCTACATCACCGTGATCTATTTAAAGTCTTCCTAGCTTCAGTGGTTCATTATCAATAATTCCCCAAAGGATGAACACCTCAAAAAGTCTCAAAATCAAAATATTTCACTGTTTTGGGAATACGCTCAAATTATGCCCAAACTATTAACTTTTATATGATATTGATCTGTTATGGAATTGTTAAACCAGTTATTGGTAAGAGAGGGCAATAAGTACATTTGATATAACTTCATCTGTTATAGAGTAATGTCCCTTTAAAATCAAAGGCCGAAAATCCCCTTTTCAAAAAGTTCAATTTTCAAATTGCTGTGCCTCTGAAACTGTTTGAGATAGAACTGAGGTTGATAGATTCATATAAACAGCAGTCCTTAAGCTTCAGAATGAGCTACAATATGTGTCTGTATGTATTGCCGTTATTAAGAAGAAGATTTTTGAAGACGCGTACCCTCAAAACCGCGAAAGTTCACCAAATTTTCAGTTTTTTCGAAATAGCAAAAAATCTATTATTACGGCCGAAATCCGCACTAGTCCTAGTGGATGGAGAATGTTGTTGCCCACATTTTGGTGAAAGTTTTATGAAAATATCTTGGTAAGTTTTCGAGCTATTGAGGTTTGAAGTTTCAACTTCCAGGGGAGATAACTCACGACAGAAGTCGAAAATCGAAAATCGGGCTTCGAGGTGCACAACTTCAGGTCACAGGCTATCATCTCTGAAAATTTCGTGAAATTCGCTCCAGGCGTTAAGTCTGGACGCGATCCACAAAAAAGTACAAATAATAAGGAAAACTCGGATAAAAACAATAGGTCTTCACGACATACGTCTTGAAGACCTAAATATAGTCGCAAGCGACGACAAGCGGATTCTGCGCATAAATAGATTAAATGTAATGAATTAAGCCATCGTTCTGATGTAATTGCGAAGCATTTGCATGTCTCTAGCTTGTTTGTAGGATTATTGAGACCCAAAGTTTACATTTTAAAATCGAACAATTGTGTGACAATATACAATGGTGTGAGCGTGTACTTACGTAAATGAATGGACCGAAAGTGGTTGTTTCAGACCTATTTCAAAAGGGAGCAATTGGTGTACCGTTTAGGTAGAATATGATTTGATAATAATGTTTGAATAAAAAGGAGAAGGAATAGAATTGAAATAGTTTAGAAATGCAAGGACAGTGAAGATGTAGAACAGGGCTTCATAAAGTGTTAGAAACGGCAGAATAAATGTCTGTGGATACGAGACAATGATGCCTCAAATCCGTTCCCCTTGGCTGGTTTTAAAATACGCATTGAATGGTTACAGTAGGTATACTGTGGGAAAGACTGGCTTAAAACGAGGGTAGTTTCATTGATGAGTTTGTTAGTCAATTGTCACATGCGTAATGTATGAATGATGGAAGCTGTACTCTTTTGGCGCAGGAATATACCATCTCGCCTTATATGGAAGTATCTTACTATGACAATAGTAAAATCTTGCTTATGAATGAATGAAGCGTTTATTCGTTGACTCGTGCTACGTTCCTTAATAATTCTCTATTATGTAAAGATAACAAATTGCATACCAATGTCTGTGTGCATTACACTCAATATGAATCCTATAACATATTTGAAGAACCGAAACTACAGCCTTTAAAACAATATAAACCTACACTGTCGTGTTTGTGTGTTTTAAATGGGTTTCCCATATCAAATTCGATCGTCTAATAGATTTGCGTAAATCGTGGTGCAGTGTCCGGTTTTCGATCAGAACTACTTTTACATATTGGCCTATATTGTCATTATTCTGGGTCGACTATCTTCAAATTGGTAACTTTCGGCAACAGTCAGTATTTCTCGATACAATAACACCATCTATAATCTTCAGCAGGACTATCCCCCAGCAAAACAATATATTTCAAAAATGAAAGTAGGAATTTCCTCTGTTTACACATCAAAATGAAATGGACTGCATTGTCTCTGAATTGCTTTCGGGTTGAAGTAAAAGTTCGTAGCTTTGTCCGATGCCTCTACAATAGAAATTACTGAAAATCAAATTATGCGTGGTCTATTGTCTAGTGACGCTTCAATAAAATCTTCATCAAGTCAGTTCAAATCAAACTTATCAAATATTCAAAATTACCATATTTTGAAAGGTGATTGTGAAACAAGTATTAAGAGTTAACTCAAAATATAACAAACTTGACATTCTCGAATGCTTCAGCTGCATATAAATCTAAGATTGAGCGCTTAGATGCAACTGTCTTCAAGTGGTGTTTCCGCAAAAGTGCATGATCAAAAAAGGTTAAAATTCAACATGGCGTCGAAACCACGTGACCTACGACCTCGCAATGGTAACATATTTTGCTTGTCTAGTTATTAAGCATCTTTTACAACAAGTTGCGAGTCTCTAGTATGTCACTTGGATTATTTAGACCCAAATTTAACATGTCAAAATATGACAAATTTTAAGAAAATCAAAATGGCGGCTTAACCACGTGACCTACGAATTGGTCATGATTTACTTTTTTGCTTGTATTGTTCTTGCGCATCTTTTGAAACAAGTTTCGAGTCTCTATGTGGATTTTGAAGATTTTCCCCATGTTAAAAGTTTTTCTTTATTATGACCGGAAATGACTGTACGCGAGCGATTTTATTATTGATTCATAAAGACCATATTCCAATCTTACTCTCCTGAAAAAATCATAAAATTCGATGGGTAGGTATTTGAGTAATCTCCCTTTGAAGTTTGCGATTTTCAAAAATTGTCGGACTTTGAAAGGTCACTGTGTCAAAAGTATAAGGAGTTCGCTAATGCTTGGGACTATCGTTTAATCACCAACCCTTTAGCTACACATACATACAAGTTTGAGCTCTTAGATGCTAGTATCTTCAGAGGAGAAGATTGCCAAAGGTGCGTGGGGTCGGAAAATTGAAAAATGTGTCTAAAATCAAAATGGCGGAAAAACCACGTGACTTACGAATTCGCCATGATTTACTTTTTTGTTCGCATGGTCATTGCGCATCTTTTGCAAAAAGTTCCAAGTCTCTAAGTGCATTTTGAAAAATTTTTCATGTTAAAAATCGAAATTTGGATTCGAACTGGACCTTTAATGGCTGAAACGATTGGGCCCAAAAGCTTATTGTGCCGTGTCCTTAGGAAGAGCTGTCAGACTGCAGAGTTTGGTTGAATTATCTGCAGACGTTTTGGCTGAATCGCGTTCACAAGATCGGTGCAAATAATAAAAAAAAAAAACACGCCAATAACAATAAGGATTCTGCCCCAAAGGGCAGAATCCTTAATAAGGAAAACTCGGATAAAAACAATAGGTCTTCATGACATACGTCTTGAAGACCTAATAAGGCACACTGAATGTGTTTACAATGTTTCTGAATAGTATCTGTCTTATGTCTAAAATTGTATCTTTTAATACTGCCTGCTTCTTCAACGATGATTACTAACATTTTCATATCCATTTTGGAGAAATATACGACAAACGTTTTGCAAACATTATGCAAACAGTGTTCATGACTATCAATATGACTGTAACTATGAATGGAAAGGATTACAGTTTGGCTGACACGAGGTAAAGTGTACGTCTTGGTTAGTTTGAGGTGGTGTTTATCTTCTAATTTCAAGTCTCAGCATAGAATGTAAGGTATTTCTAATATTAATGTGTCTTCATGTTTGAATTCCCTTATTAATGGAACTTGTCTACTTAAAAGTTGGTTTAAATGTTTGTGTGGTAGTAAATTTGGATACTATCCAATCATTAATCCGGATTTGTTGAAGACCAGATAACTACAGTGCTAGTATTCATACACATACTATAAAGTGTTGACGTTTTGTGTCGTACTTCATCACAAGGAAGAGCATTTAAACGATTTTTTCATGAAGAAGTTGCATACTTGTGGAAACACATCAGAAACACTATGAACATTTGTTGAAAACAACAAGCTTAGGTCATGCAGATAGTGTGAAGATGAAGGTCTATACTTAAAACCAGAAAGGCAAGTGTAGTCTACAGTTTCATGCTATATAAATATTCGTATTTATTTACTTTTTATTTTAGTTTTTAGTATTCCTTTCAATTAATTTCAAAATTGAACCACATGGTTGTTAAGATATAACTTCTATGAGCGTTAGCCATCAAGTATGGATGTCAGCCTGTCGTGTTGACAACTAGCGTTCAGCATTAGGTTAGGATGGTTATAACGGCACTGTCCACAATTAAGGTAGGGTTTATTATTTTGTATTACTGTGACAAATTCAAATGTCTTTTCGCATACATAAAACGTATCTGCCTTGGGTGAGCTCATATTGACATTCTGAACTGAAAAATATCAAAAATCAAAAATCAATCGAATCAGAAGATGCATGTTGTAGCACTTGATGTAAGATTAAGGAGAGATGGGACGATGAAATCAAATATTTTAGAATCCGTTTATTTTTTCAAAATAGTAAGTTTATCATGTCTTTTATCAAAAAATGTAAGAAAATTTGGGGGTCACCGGACGATTTAAAGAGTTATCGGCATTAATAATAATACACCCGTCGGCAAATTACGTCATTTTTGACTGATTTGGTGTATTGTAATTAAGCGCTCGCTGTCAACGAATAAACTCCGAATCCTTTCAGATACATTTCAGTCACATTCGGGGATGTATAGTAAAACTATATTTTGAAATTTTATGACGCTAGAAAGGGAAACAAAATTAAATTAACCACTTTTTAATTAAAAACGGCATTTTTATCATCGTGTTTCGCATATTCAACAGGATTTGTCACTAACACACATATTTTAGATATTGCTAATACTTTAATATGATGTGCGCAGTTAACTGAACAAACGAATTCAGAAATAATAATAGGGGGTCACCGAACGTTTTTCACCACTTTAACGTCACATTTTAAATTACCTACATAAACCTAAAAACCTGACGTCGCGGCAGTTTTGATGATTTCAAGTGTAACTTTGACGGGCTACTGTGTAATCATTATTGAATATATTATCAATCTAAGAGTGCACGATGAAAGATTAACTATCAGTTGATTATACCAGGCTATTTAAATTCGTCACTAACTTGAGATACGCATGTAATTCGAATAACACACGTAGTAACATATTTACCGCGAATATAGGTGACGGTAACGCTATGCAGCATGTCGTAAAATTACCGTTGTAAAGGCGTTACGGTAAATATAAGCGCTCCCCGTTAGTGTACAGTTAAACCTATGCCCAACACAACGTAATCCATATATTTTGAGACTTATTCACAAAAATATATTGTTGTCGCAAAATGTTGCCGTAAGCGAGTTCGATTTCTGGGTCCCATCTCTCCTTAAAAGTGTTATATGTGTTGCTGCTTAAAAACTACTTTCATTGTTACTTATAAAATGATGGAATTCCTAAAAAATACTGTGGAATAAATGGAAATCCTTTCATCAACATCATGGATCCAAGTTAAATCTGTCACCTGTCGTTGTAAATCAGATAATGAAATTGGAACACTATATGGAAATTGGTCTTCTTCATATTAATATGATACACAACTATCCTCCGCTAGTGAAGCCTGAATGTGGGTTGCATCTGAGTACAACCTTTCCTAATCCAAATGCTCATAACCGTAATGATCATAGTCTGTGGGTGACACAGGATGAAAGTGCCATAACTAACCGAATACTTAATATATTGAAGGGGCAGTAGCACGTTTTTTGCAGAATTTATTTTTTCAAATTTCCCATTTATAATGATAGTTTATGTCATTTGAATTTACCTTAGAGGGTAAAACATCTTGTTACACAAACCAATTATCCGTAGTGGTAATAATGGTGCTGCGTATAGAGCAAAAATTGCATGGCGGCCATTTTATTGTGAACACAATTTACTTTATCGAATTACAAAAACGGTTCCCACGGCTTTACTGAATCATGTAAACTCATGTTTTAACTTAATTTTCCGAAGAGAGAAGAGTGTTTTACCATTGGTGACATTATTTTTCAAATACAATTCATCAACTTATTTGAACGAAAAAACGTGCTACTGTCCCTTTAACACATGGATCTCATCATGTAAATATATAAGATTGATTGGCATGACCTACCCTAGCAGGACCATTCGAGACTTGACAAAGTATATGTTTCACTTTAAGATAAACAGTGTTTAACTATAAAACTGTCACGCTAAATAATGTCTAATAATGTGATTTGTTTCAGTTAAAAGTTTTTAAATTTGATTTGTTTCATTTGAAAGTTAGTTATTTTCAAGTATTATAAGTACAGAATCAGCTGAAGATACATTCAATAACATGATCATATCTCTCATTGATTATACATACTTTAGAAAGTACTTCTTACGTTTTCGAACACTCTGCACAAGTACAATCTGTCAATACGATATTAACATTAACATGAAGCACCATGTCACTGTCACGTGTTTTTAGAACTTTTAACCTTTTATCAGCTACTCAATTGCACTGATGGGAGAAGAAAGGAACATTTTGCACCACAAGTTAATTTTACAAGTAGCAAATTAAAAGTTTAAACAGTTACGTCAAATTATTATTCAAATTATTATTAATCAAAACACACAATTAATCATATGAACAATTCAGATTCAATTCAATTACAATAGAGGTACAATAGGGTTGTATTAGGGTCACAAATATTATAAAAGAGCTACCAATGTCATTTTATAGTCACCACAGACGTCATGTATCTTGAATGAAGAATGCAGGATGGAAACAGTCAGTGTTGACTCTGATCCACAATTTAGAAATTACTTTCCAGAACAGAACTCGAAAACTGTAAGGCATAGCTTACTTGGATAGTTTGCTAATGATCACACTTAATTTAGTGAAACTGGATACCTGCAAAGTCGGAAATAATGAAATTGACAATATCTTTGTTTGCAAATGTCCGTTTTTAGTCTTTAAGTTGATGGGAGGTTTAAAACAAATTGCATTCTTGGTCATGCTTTACTTCGAGCTACATGAATCAAGAATAAGTGAACAGGAAATGACTGTATATACTGATGCTTGATAATATGGTATACTTTCCGTGATTCCTTCACAGTTTTAGTTCAGTAAGCCGTACAATACGCAGGACAAACATAACCCTTTACTATTTAAACATGTCTAGCTGGATACGTCATCGGTAAATGGTCTTTGTATCCAATCATCATTATTAAAAGTGCATACGACATACAATAATTTTCAATTACATACTAGAAATGATCATTCAGCTTATATGGGTCTGGGAGGATAAGTCATTTCCTTCTGGATCTTGTTTCAAATAAAATCATACCAATGCTTACTGATTGTGGTTGTGATGTCATATTGTGATGGGTTCAGTTCTGTTTGACTTAAGATTATACATTTTGCTGTATAATATCAACATTCTTCCTCAGAGAAATAATTTACATCATTCTTGTTCATGAACCTATACAAGTTACATTCTCATATTTTAGGAAACTTTAGATGTCCCTTCAAAATCACCAATGTATTTATAACAAATCAACTAAACCAATAATGTCAAGTATTTACAATGTTTATCTAGCAATAGTATCAGGTCTTTGAAGGGCATTTAGAAGTGGTATACATAAGTACAGGAAGATTGTCTGGATAACAACTTCTTTAATGTAAAAATACACCACGTTTCGGAGTACATACTCACTCCTTCATTAGGTGGAATGTCAGGACTCACCATTGGTTTGTTTGCTATATAAATGTACCATATTTTGTAATTTTGTTATTTCCTTACATTCCACCTGATGAAGGAGTGAGTATTTGAATCATGCGGAAATATGATACGATTTAAATTCAAATTATCTTAACATCCTCCTAGTATATTTGCCAAAGAAGACGCAATTAGCCATCCAATTTAAACTAGTCGTTTTACCTATTCAACTAACCAACTGAATTTGTTTTCTATTTTAGATTAGTTTTCCATTCTCTGACATCCAACAGACACTACTTCTCTCGATATATTAACCACCTTGTTAACGTCTGACTTATTAGAAAAAACGAAAATGATATTATTAAAAATAGATTAGTAGCATAAATACAGAATCCGTTCTTTACACACTAAAGATATTATTTATACCCAATGCAATAAATCCCCACAATACATATAAATATAATATATCAGAGTTTGTTTCATTAGTGTGTTCTTCCCGTAGGTCCATATTTAGCTAATCTTGCCATTGTCTGTAATCAGGACCTTAATGGGCTGTCTTGTAGATCACGTCACTGAACCAGACATCTGAAAAGTAACAAAAAGAACTATGAAGTATATACAGCATCACATTAGTTACGCACATGTGAGTGTTAAACCAGATTAACCACAGGTAAGTAGGATGCAAAAAACAACAATGTTAGTGGCCCTTCACGGACAGGTGCGCAAATAATTGCATCAACAGTCAGCCCTTATATTACCTGTCTCCGAGACACTATTCTCTTTTACGACTAAACAGTAAAATATAACCTTTTAAAAGCTGACTGCCAATTCTCCATGTTCTATATATATTTTATTATTAGTTAACTTGTAAACTGAAACCTCTTAATATCTGACTTGCAAACAACCATGTGTTAAATGTTATTAATTCTTAACCTGAATGTTGACGTGATAGAAACACCTATATCTCACGTTAATACTTCAGTGATGGAAATCGTTAAATTTGAGTTCAAAAATAGTTCGTGTAGGAACCACTCCATGTTGTTTGTGGTAGTAATGTTCTCTTAATCTGTCTTGTGTCACTGAATACACATTAAGAAACACATTTACAGTAACAGTCACTGCCTTGCACCAAGTCAGTGTTAGAATGGCAATTGATGTTCATGCCATGTTCATTTCCTCTGACATTAAAACTAAGAATAATAATAAGTATATAATAATATATGTAGTTTTCATTATGTTCTGTTTGATTGTTTGAATTGAGTATTTTATTAACCTTGAAACATTAAATAGTTTACAACAGGCTTATTCATTAGCAATATAAAAATTGGAAATTTTTGTTTTATTTTTTGGAATAATCACAATAACAAACATATGATCGATACATAACCACAAACACTTTTAAAACAGATTAGTTATTTTGATTACGACTGCCACTATCTGCTCCTCAACTTGATAACGATATAAATATGTAAATATGTATGCTGAGTCATGTGAGAAAGTGATGTTGTGCATGATAGATTGGTTTCACTTAAACGTTCAGGGAACTGGATCAAGAAACACTCTTTGGTTTGAGGTCATGGACATTTCAATGACCGTGCAAGTGAATAATGGTTTAAAAACCGATTGTGTCACATAAGCAAATGAGTTATTAATGAACTATCTCCTTACTATCCTCCCACTGGAAGGTGTTGGCATCACTTCAAAAGAGATACAGGAAGAAAACGGGATTAAAAATAAATTAATGATTAGATTTGAACATCTTTGAAATTTTGTTTTTTAAATTTGTTAATCATAAACAAGCATGGCAAATCGGACATGTGTGGCACGGACATATTTCATGTTTAAAAAATATAGACATTTTACAATCATCATTTTGCTGATAACTGAGGATGTGAAGGCTTCGGGGATTGGCTCTTTTGGCGTAAAATGTGAAGATAGATGGTAGTTATGTCTATGGAGCTTATAGTTGCCATTCATTATGATAATGTTTCTCATCAGGTGATTTCATGTTTAACCTCAATGACTTAGAATGCCTAAGACATTATCCATCAATTGAAATGAATTCAGCTATTCTATATAGTCCATACCTTGTTGTTTTCAGGAAGATTTAGAAAGAGAATCTATGAGCGTGTCCGGAGCAGATATAGTAAATTATAGGATATTTGCAAGAGGAAACACTCGGTTCTTTAGAGAAGATAGCCAATGGATACACAAATTACCCAAGTAGAAACCATTGATTGATGCAGTCGGATGACACAGGTTTGTCCACTTGTCTGTGACTGAACTTGATTTACTGATGTATACACGTGAATTTTAATACCAATTTGTTTCTCATTTATGTCTTCACCATTTCACTTTCCTTTTCAAAACGATGAAGGTTGGTTTCTCAGAAACACGAACAAATAATGTTTCATTAAAAGTGTGCAGAGGAAGGGTATTAAATTGTTTTGAGCTATAAGGAGAGATGGCTTATCCCCCAGGTCCCACATTAGTTAAATATTCAGTTTCATCATACACCTTTCAATGGTGTTTTGCATATGTGATAGAGGTAAGGACACACCACGCATATTGTTGCCTGGTCCGCAAATCAATATCAGCCATATCAGCCCGGTCCAAAATCCATATCAATATCACCCCAGATAACCTTAGGTTAGAGTGATCTCCCTTTGCTTACAGGCACGCAAACAGAGGGTATATATATAAGCGAGGCAGTGTCAAACAAGGATGTTTTTGACGCTTTGAACTTATATTCTTAAGCATAATTGAATATACTAGTAATTTGACAATTGAATAGGACGCACGGCTCATATTATTTTATTTGGAGGATTTGTCTTTTAGGCCCCTTGTAGTGAACTTCGCATGGAAATATCATAATCTTGTTTTAGAAAAAAGTTCTATATCAGATAAAAATGTTACAACATGTCATTGTTCATACCATACCCCAAATCAGCCCTCGGTATGAAAAATGAAAGGTTATAACTTCTTATTAGCAGCATATAATTAAAACTTTTAGGTGGTTTTTGTTTGTCTCCTGTTTCCCCAAATTCAATAAAGGCACATCTACATGGTATGGCGAGGCTGTATGCCAAATTTTGTGAACATTGGTCAAATAGTTTACGAGTACTGCTACAGAAACGGATAGACACACAGACGGAGGGACACAAAGACAGGGACAACGACTATGTATCCCAACATCATATGCCGGGGATATAAAAAAATGCATCTCTGATATGGATAACGGATATGGTGATCTGCAAACCAACTACTATTTTTTTAAAAAATATAAATGAACGATTATTTTGCTTCAGAATGAATACATTTTGTATTCCTCTCATTTATTAACATAGTCATGAAATTAATAAAAGTGCTATTGTCAAATGAATAACTTCATGTATGATAATAAAGATATTATAAAAATAGTACAAGTATCTAAAGTAAAATAGATATATTTTTTGTTTTAAAAATTTCCTGACAGGAAATAATTACAATAGATTAATAATTGTCTCAATTTTGAGCTTGTCGTTTTATGAATTTTTAAGTTTAATGACAAACATTGTGACTAAAAAGCATGTTCAAGAAGGGATTTGATGTCATGCAGCTTAGCAGATCACTAGAATTATCTTAACAATATATGAGACGCCAGGTGCAAATTGCTCTGATCAAGATATATCTAGTTTGGCATGTGTGTCGGTGAAACGTTTCAGGCAATATCTTAATAAATGCTTAATCGATGTGGAATTGTACTATTGAGAATAATTCCTACTCAAGTAGAGACAACAAATCAAAGTATCATCTGCTTCTGATGCAAACTTTCAATAAACGCCCTTTGCACAATGGACGTATTCAGTAATATATTCATATCAGTCAATATTTATCAGCGTGGTCATCACCTTCAGTGATATGATTATGAAATATTGATTTGTGAAATTAATAGTCAATTGATCAAACTCTGAAGGTGGAAAGAATGCAATTAATCTGGAACTCACGTTAGATATTTCCAAGACAATAATGGAGTGTTCAATTTGTTCATGTAGTTATAACAAAAGTGCATATTTATATAACACACACAAATCCAAGCATGCAATCATGCTCAAGTCGCTGCAAATCTGTCACCCAAGTGTAAGAACAATGCCTTTCTATTTCTTTCTCAAATGCCTGGAGAATATGCATTCTATTAACATCCACAACACTTTTTCTTTAAAACACGACACCTAATGACACCACTGTGTGAACAAAGGCTCATTTGAATCTTGAAAGTCTCTTGCCGGAGGTGACACCACAAATTAACCACTCATGTTTCATTTTGGAATCCACCTATCACACGCTTATCCTGTCATGATGCAGTCAACTGAACAATGCACAGAACCATGTTTATCTCGTTACCAAGGGGGGAATGTATAAAGCATACATAGAATATAAACGTATAAACTCGTCCATCATGTGCCCGATATGGAAATGCAATACATTTATTATGACCCATGTTTACACATAATGTGCACATGTGTAGCGGACAACTGTAACAGTTTCATTTGTTTCCAACAATATACCTGTTTTGAAATTTGAAATTGATTGTACTGTTATCAAGTTGATCAACAGTTATACCAGAAATTGTCTGCACATTAATCGTGTTAGTAGACATGGTAACATAATAGAGGCACAATTAATAACTTTTCTGGTAGTTCATTTATACAGAACTAATTCAGTTATTCCTAAAACATATTGCTGTTTCAGATATGCATATGGACATCTAAAAACCATGTCAATTTAATTTATATTGAACAGTTTAGCGAAACCATTTCTCTATCAATTGGTCAACAATTTTAGTGTATGTAATGAACACTTCTTTTATATCTAACAAAATAAATCATTTGAGTATCAAGGGGACAACGTCATTTTCCTCAAACCTATCTTACCATGATCAAGCTAGTTTCGCTGCAAGAAAACAAAAAAAATAATAGAAAACAGAATATTAAGTTTAAGGTTGGTCAAAAGCACATATTCATATATTGGATATTCATATTGGTTTAAACATATTTATTTATTTTGAAGACCTGCATTGGTAAAAGCTTTAATCTTATCCGAATACCGCTCCACACGAGGTTGGTTTCAAAATCATATTGCTCTGTTGTTCAAACGCTTATTGCTATGTTGGTTTTCAAGTCATATTGAATGTATGATTTTAAATGGTTACATTACAAACCGAAAAACAATTAAAATTAAAATTAAAACATTATATCTTGGACTGGACTTAATGTTTTGAAACAAAACGGCGCCCTACATTGTGAGATTAGAACGCAATAACAATAAATCTGAAACAGATATCGAGATGAGATTAAATATGATACCCAAATTAAATATTTCAACCTAGTTGTCCGACTGCCCAATTAACCTGCGCGTCCATGTAGTTTGACACAAATGAAATAGACATAAAGTTTCTAAATTTTATTATGATTAGATCAAGTTTTCACCCACTTGCGCAGCTCACCAAGATACATATATAACACAATTGACATTCAAATTGTGAAGAGGTTATCTCAGGGTATTATCATTCTCAAGAACATGACACGCCAACATACATTTCTCTTGCAAAGTCTGTAGTGACTGATGCATTAATCATTTGCTTTTAAGAAATGGTGTCTCCTGAATATTTCCAATCATACCAAAGTATAGGATGCAATATTCTTTGGAAAACGAGTGTACACTTGCCTTATCCTGTCAATATGAATTTAAGCTTATCCTGGTCATCCTCGACAATTCCCATGAGTATATGATCCCATAACTGTCTACTCATATACTGGACTTAATTATCGAATGCGTGGTTTATTTTCGTTTGACCCTTTTACCTTTTTAAAAAAATTTCTTTTACATTTTACGCTATTTTAAAGGGGTGGGGATTTTATTTGATGTCACTGGGATCTGAGCAACATCTTCGTTGCCAATGGGATAACACTATAATTATCTAGCTACATGTTCTCAAAAACATGGACAGACAAAAGCTGTTTCTCATGCAAAGTGGTTGATGGTTTGATCGTTTTTAGTCATTATTGATACTAATGTATAGGATGCAATATTCGTTTGAAACGGGTATACACTTGCGTTTTATTATATACCCATGTAAACTTAAGATAGTAATACAGGCGTGTATTACGGTTTCTGTGGGCGATTCCGTATTGCACGGTTTTACTTTTTTTAAACTTTGGCACTTCTCAGAACACTCCTTACACAACAATGATTTTCCAATATAATCTTCGTAAATTATGTATTCATCACACTGGTGATAACCTCCCAAATAATGAAAGTATTAGCTTGGATTTAGATATAATATTGACAACACGTGTAGGAAAATATACACATGCCATGCACACAATGATAAATTAAATATATCAAATAAAATGCAGAATCAGTTACGTTGTAAAGGAGAATACGATCATTTGTTGTCAATACATGCCTTTTAACCGACTGTGAATGTCCACCCAGCAGTACTGAAGAAGTGACCCAAATTGAGCTATGATAGTAGTCCCAATTTGCTTCTGTTTTCAACATTACGTTGGTAACTAGGACGTCGTCAGTTAAAGCGTCATTGCGTGACCCAACCAAACGACAGTGGAGATAATATTAATGCTGAGAACATCATACTTTTGTAAAAAAAAAATGCAGAGTGTTAATAAACCATGTTCGAAAACACTTAGCGGCAACTACTTTTGCAATTTGTCTCAATGTTTTTGCTCGATAGTATATATAGAAACAAATTATGAATCAGTTACGTTACGAGAATATAATCAGTTGATTTCAAGACATGTCTTTTAAAACGGTTGTGACTTTCTACGAAGCAGTACTGAAGAATCGACGCAAAGTGAGCTGTGATAGTAGCCATTTGATCAGTTCAACATTGATGTTGATGTAAGTTGATGTAAACTCATGATCTTAATTTATACTGTATGATGGCAATTTTCCAAGCGATACATATTCAACAACAATGTCATATATAAACATTTTAAAATGATACTACACAGACAGAGAATGGTTACTTGGTCAAAATATGACTATTTGACAGTTATCTTTATCAAATATAATTGTCTACATTCCTTGGCAAAAAACACACACAGTTGTGAATGGCTTCATTGAAGCAACTAATAATAAAATGAGATTACAATCTATAACTACGATTTCTTATTTTCTTCCAATTACATTCGACACAAGAATTGACTTTATGATCTTAAAACAGGTGATGTACTTGAAATGTCCACTCAATAGATATTTACTGTATTCTTAGTTTCCATAAGCTGTTGCTTGAAAGTGTTTTGAAGAAATTAAAGAAGCCTAAAGTCACGTTATAATTCATTTCATATTGAAACGTGCTTTTTTAGGTTGTTTTAAATACATAGATAAGAATTATTGATAGAGACCTTAACTGTATGTATCATGAATAAGATAGGACTCGTGAAACCGTTTTGGTTCAGGTAAGAAATGTATTCAATTGAAGAAATTCAAAAGATGATTGTTTCTGTTTGCGATAACGACAGGGGATTTGTTGCTGTATAAATGTAAAATAAATACGTTGTAGTTTATCAAAGTGGAAGGTAATATAAGTTTAATGTCATAATCATTATCAAAAACAACTGTCTGGGTGTTGTGCAATACCAATCAATGTTAATGTAGATGTAAGATTCATTTTGGTGAAGACAGGCATTCAATATGATTTCTGCTTCAACGTGGTTTCTTGCTTTATTTTCGTGGAATATCAGGCTATTTTATTAATTTCAAGGGAAGGTTTCATTTCAAAATCCACCTGGTTTTCAAGTTTCCATGACAATCTATCATGCGCACGCTATGTGGTTTCCCAGTGGAAAATGAACAAACAACTTCCAATTCCTTGACATTCAATTTAAAAGCTATTAGCTTTTTCCTTGTTTTTGTTTCTCTCTCTTACATATTACTGACGAATCAATTTAGTCAGATGACATGTTTCTTGTTACTTTAATGCTAGTGTTTTTTAAAATACGTTAATCGGAAATTAATAAACTGACGTCCAAAAGAAACTTTACACTCGTTTTAAAACGCTCTAGAACAAATACGACAAACGATGGATGCAAAAAATAAAGTGTATATATATGATCAACATGTCCACATCACAACCCCTGGAGATGATGAGCATAAAGTGTCTGGTGATGACGTCACGTTTGCTGATAGGGAGGTGGGGTCACAAAACAGCACTTTCAACATCCTTGGGAAACGATACTACACACAGAAAACCCCCTAAGTTCATTAATGTGGCGTATTAGTAACGTGTGTGGCCACCCCGTGCCTCAATACACGCATATACCCTCCGACGAATAGAAAACGTCAGTCGTCTGATGACGTCAGGTGGTATACGCTGCCATTCTTCTTGAAGTGCCACAATCAATTCTTGTCTGTTGCCTGGTGGGTGTGGTCTCTGTCTAATACGACGATTCATCAGCCCTGTACATGTTGAATCGGCTTTCATCAGAAAAGACGACTCTCTGCCAGTCACGACGCTGCCAACGGCGTACAGTTCGGGCCCATCTCAATCTCTGACGACGATTTTTCACTGTCAACCGCTGTCCCATGTGTGGCCTGTGTGCTTTAAGTCTATAGGCCCTGAGTATTCTGACAACTGTCTGTCGGCTGACCACGTGACCAAGGGCATTCCTAGCTGATGACGTCACTGTTAGGAAGCGATTTCGTAAATGCTATGTACGCAAGTGACGTCATCATGGGGGGTTGTCAACCTCGGTCTTCCCGTCCTTGGCCTGTCCGATGTCTGCCCTGTCTGTCTGTAACGTTACATTAAGTTATTCACTGCAACGCGAGAACAACCAAACGTTCTTGCAGCATGGGTGTGGGGGGACAGCCATTTCCAGCATTCCCAGGGCTCGCTCGCGTTCTTCTAGTCTTAGGCATGGCATATCACTGGTGGGTTTTTTTCATTGTGAACACCAGATACGCTGTTGGTATCTCATTTATATCCTTACTGCACGTGCAATATAGGCCACACGTCCTGAACGTGCTTTTCCGTTTTTTGCACTTTTACCAAAAACCATGAGGGGTACAAAGGTCATGTTATACGCACAGCAATATTGGGTTCGGGCGATGTATTACCGACTACTTAAGTTCCAATTGATTGTTTAGATTTCGATATTTTCATGTTTTAAAAGTGTAAAGTTTCTTTTGGACGTCAGTTTAGTTTAGAGCTAGGTTTTGCAATAACAAGATGCATAAGAATAAACTAATGTCCCCCCATTTTGTGTTTGGAAATGTGTTTTCTGACGCATGTGCAAGCATCTGTTACAGGTCACGTCCATTAAAATGAAACATCAATTCAAAAGATATTTTTGTTGCCTTTTTCGGTTGAATTCGATGACCATATAGAATACATCATTACTTTCAGTTCCAGAAACTTATTTTAACAGATGTTTGTAACATGACTTCGGTTTATCCTTGATTCTGATAAGTTGATTTCCCAATGTCGATTGACAATTGATATCCGCAAATTGGCTAGGGCGACATCATGTTTTCAAGATTCAGCCAGACTGAAGATTTAATATTCCTTTTCCCCTAAATATACGCGTCTTACTCAATTTGATAGGTGTCATTGACATTTAATAACTTGTGCACACCTGTAGATATTAATTATTGTCAATATGTATTAGTTGTAAGTAACTAAAATGTTATCAACTGGCTAAGTTTGTCCAAGTTTGCCGCCTTCTTTCACGCGGCCGGTTTTTACAAATGCTGTTGCTATGGTATGATGTCATAATTAGCAACTGTTTTACATCACCATGATAGCGTCAGTGTCACAATGGTCATGGGCATGTTTAAGATTTTCCTTAAAGTTTGTTGATGGCAGAGATAAATGTTTATCGACTTCTAAAAGGATGCGGTGAATATTGTAAGTACCAATAGTTATGATTGACAATGTTTGGGCTTACGTGTAAATTGATTCTAATGTAAATTACGTTAGGTATTTACATTTGTTCTGACCTTACCACACCTCTTCCTTTCCACTCAGACATAGGTACGCAAAAAGAGAGTTCGCTCTAAAACGTCTGGTAACAACGGGTCATGTCACAATATCGATAAATAGTTGCGTTTGTTGCTAATTACGCGTCTGTTTTAAACTCACTTTGCGGGTGTAATATAACAATAAATCCCGAAAATTTTACAAACGCAACTAGTTATCTTATAATTTATGCATGTATAGAGATATTTGATATAGTAAGTTTTCACTGATATTATTGTCTTGTGTCATGAACTAACGCAAACATACAAAATCCATCAAATGGATAATACTAGGTTAGCGTGATATGTTCTCCTATAGTAAACATGCATATTTTCCTGTATGTTTGATCAGTCGAGAGTTGGTCACAAAGCATGTTGACCTCACCCCAAGTAGGACTATAAGCAAACTTGACTTGTAAATTAGAAGTAATGAGGTCAATGACGTCATGATACTGTTCTAATGACTTCTAGTCATCCTCACGATCTAAGTACCTCAATACATAATGCACAATTAGACATACTGGATGTGTTTACAATGTGGCTGAATATTATCTGTCTCATGTCTAGATATAATCGTTTAATAATGCATGCTTCGTCAACGATGATTACTAACATTTTATTCTCCTATTTTTGAGAAATATAAGACACAACCTCTTTCTTAGACATCCCATTTGAGATGGTTTGCCAATTTATAGATCATGGATAGCTAGTTTGTTTATTTGACCAATGTAAATGTGCACACCAGTGATTTAACGAGTACATGGTAGATTGTAATACGGTATTTTCCTTTTAATATGTGTGTCAATACTGTGCCAGTTTGTAAATGAATGGTCATTAATTCCGGTTGTGTTGAAACCCAGACATCTACAGTAATCAAGTACTGAATGGACGGATGCTTCAGGTATTATATGGTACGGATACATCCTCTCAGTTCAAGTCTCTTCAAAGTGTCTGAGATATTGATAATATTATTTAGTCCGCATGTTTCTTCTACCTTATTATGGAGTTTTTCTACTTAACACATGATAACATGTATTACTGTTTGTACAGTACTTACATGTACATGTACTTTGATAATTTGGGAACATTAAGTCAGATTTGTTTAAGTCCAGATTCCTACAGTATTTCTAGACATAATACAATGTTGTAACGTTATGCCGTAATTCTTCACAAGGAGGAAAATTAAAAACTTTAAAAAATAGATTTTCAGTGGATCTATACAATGTATACGTAAGTACTGTCACTGAAAACGGAAGAGTGTTAAAGACTTTAAAGAGAGTGTACAAACAATATAAGGTCAAACATTTGGGAGGCATAACCTCAACATGGCAATATCCAATCTTGTTGGTCTGATGCCTTCTGATAAATCACAAAATGACACCTAAGTCCAGACCATTAACCTAATTGAAATTTTCTACACGCTGTATGCTCTATCAGGTGGTTAATTTACATGCTTCACATTGGTTTAAATGTAAATTGGTCATTTGAATTAATAATCAATAAAGCGTGGGTCTTCATAACCATTATTCTGCATTAAGGGTCACTTGATTGGGTATAATCTGTTGGTTGGATATCTTTCAGTGACGCCATGGTAGGTTCCAATCCTAAAGCTTCAGAAGGGTTGGACATACTGTAGCTCCCTAATCATTTTGTAACAAAGTTTTGAGTAGATTTTTAATAAATTTTACCGCTCATGAGTTTGAATTAAAATACATGTATATACATTGCGAATTAAATGTCCATAACCGTCACAAATTATGGTCATATATATTTGCATCCTCTGCACAATTTACAATTTGGATCTTTAGAAATTAGAAGAGACATACATAAGAAAAGGAAGATTGTCACATTTCACTTGATGAAGGAGTGAGCATATACTCCGAAACCTCGTGTATTTTCATATAAGAAGTTATAAGAAGTTACTATCCAGAACATCTTCCTGTTCCGTATTTACACTTATTGCATTTATCAACTACATGTACTTTAATGTATGTCTTATTTCAAATAGTATCTAGCAGTAATAGTATGTTTTATTGAGGGTATTTAACTGAGTGTACAAAATCAAAGTGAGTTTGAGATGAGTACTAGTGAAGATTCAGAATAAATGCAATATTGATTCACAAGTTTTAAATTTAAAAATTTTAAATTTGTCAAATGTTCTTTCTTAGCGTTCACTTTCAATATCATTGAAGCGCCACATATGGTATGAAGTATTCTTAATTGGAACATCATGTACACTTGCATGTTGAGTATGAAGGCTGGAGCCAATTATAGAAAGGGATACATTATACATATTGCATGGGTTTGGTGCCAAGAACCCTGAAGAAGGGCTTCCATAAAGTCTTATACATTTCTCAAAGCAATTTATTCATGTCATTCACCTGATGAAGGGACAATAAGTAGCTCAGAAACGTCGAGTGTACATAATGAAGTAGAAATTCATACCATATTTTGTTATTACATTTTTTATGCTTACATTGTACCAATCCATAAACAAACTATAATGAAATACTTGTTGTCTCGAGTTTTATGAGCCCAAAATACTGAAAACTGAAGGTCACGAGTAATGTGCATATGTATGTTACTTAAATAAAAGGGACACTATTTGAAAATAACGTAAATGAGATATCATACAAAGGGCCGCAGTTTTAGTATTCCTTTAAATTGCTTTCAAACTCAAATCACATGGTTTGTTACGGTTTAATTGTTACAGAGCTTCAGCCATTAAGTATGGATGTCAGCCTGTCAAATGCAGAAGAATACAAGCCTTAAGCTTTAGCAAAAGGTGAAGATATTCGAACTGCACTGTCAACATATACGGTAATATTCTTCTGTATTACTGTGACAAACGCCTCACAATTTTAATAATTCTGCATTCAATGTGTAACTTTTTGAAATATATTTGCCTCGGGGACCTCCTTTTCGTGTCTTTGAACTGGAAAATCAATACGCAAACTAAGTTTCGAATCAGAGGATACATGTGGCAATACTTGCTGATCAAGACATAATTTCATGATTAATACATATAATTCAATTATGGAAATTGGTCTTTTGAGATTATAATTGAACATTGTGTACCTGAGTATGACCTTTCCAAACATCCAAGCGCAGGGTAGATATGACGGACTGATTATAATTGACACTCATCAATATCTTAAAGGCGCTATACAACGCTGTTCTTTCTGAAATAAAGTGCTCTCACTAATATATATATATATATACTAATATGTTCACACTAAAATGGCCGTTCGAAGGTAGGTCATGTGGTCTGATTGATATAGCAATACACACTCAAAGAAGAATTTTAAATATGGTACAATGATGGAATGGGCAACCATCTTTCTGTCTGAACTATCAAAATGGCATGAGACCTACCAGTCTACGTCTCACACGGACGAGATTTACACCACTGTCGCTTTATATGTAACACCAATTTCTTCGAACACAGATAATCGTTTTCTATGGATACAGCTTATCAGGTCGAGAAATGATATTTTTACCCTCTAACGTAACACTTAGTGTACAAACTTTAATAATAAATGACAAATAAGATCCACGTGTTAATGTCCTTAATATTCTGTTAATTATGAAACTCACTCACAGACTACAATCATTACCGATATAAGCACTCGGATTTTTGCAAAGGTCGTACTCAGATACAACCTACATCAACCATAAATTTTTCGATCATTACAATGTCAAAAAGACCAATTTCCATAAATGTGGTGGTTATATTATCCGATTGACAGTGATAGTTACACTAAATTTAACTTCGATTTATGATGTTGATGAAAAGATCTCATGGTGTTTTTTCAGCAATTTTCAGTATTTTTTAAAAGAAACACTTTAAAACGTTTAATTGATTTTTCATTTCAAAAACGCCTAAAGGAGTTCCCCAAGTCAGATTTATATCATTAAAAGTTGCACAATGGATGCAAAATTATGGAAATTGTGAGGCGTTTGTATTTGTCAGAGTAATACAGAAGAACTGTATCGTATTTGTGGGCAGTGCAGTTAGAAATATCTTCACTTTTTACTAAAGCTTAACGCTTGTTGTCTGTATTTGACAGGCTGACATCCACACTTAATGACGAATGCCCTGTAGCAATTAAATCTTAACAAACCATGTGATCGATTTTGAAAACAATTTAAAGAAATACCCTTTGTATGGTACTTAATTTAGGTTATTTTCCAAAACTGTCCCTTTTATTCAAATAGCATGCCCACGCATGTCACATGTGCCTCTCTGATTTTCAGATTAACAAGGTCTTCACAATGTTCATAATCTGCATGACATCAGCCATTTCTTAATCAGTTTGGAAACAACAAGTAACAACAATATTTCGGATTGCTTGGTAATATAAAATGTTACAACAACCAACGGTATGATTTTCTACTTCTTCATTATGTACACTCGACACTTGTGTATATATATATGTGTGTTTACATACTTTCTATTAATTTTCTTGATGATTGATAACAAACTATGAAGCTGAAATATATGCAATATATTAGAGCATTATTTGTAAAGTTTTAATAATAATGGTGTGCAGATCATAATGGTCAGAACACGTTATAACACCCCGCTACCTCGTAGAACAAACTGTAGAATGTAACCTTTCAATAAAATATCTTTCCAGAGAAAATAACTGGTCACACTAGATTTACGTTCTGATTTTTGTTCTCCAACTTCTAAAGAGTACATCTAAGAAATGACATTTGACAAAGTTTATTACCAATGTACATGGTATTTCCATGACAAAAATACAAAGATACATGAAAGGCTTCAACCAAGACAAGCAAAACTTGTGAATCAATATTAAATTTATACTGAATCTTCACTCATCTCAAACTTTGAGTGTGTACACTCAAGTATATACCGGTACTCACTCCTTCATCAAGTGGAATGTGAAACTCTTCCTTTTAATATGTATGTCAATTCTAAATGCCCTCCAAAGACCTATAATGTAAATTGTGCAGAGGATGCAAATTTGTAAATTGCCATAATTTGGGAACGGTTAGGAAAATTGAACTCGTAATGTATTCACACGAATTTTATATTCTTACTCTTGAACAGTAAACCTTAAACTTCAACTTCCTAAAATGACACACTTTGTGACGAAATGATTATGGAGCTACAGTGTGTCCGACACACCTTGTAAGCTTTAGGATTGAAACCGACCATGGCGTCACTGAAAGATATCCAAGCAATAGATTATATGCTATCAAGTGACACTTAATGCATCATAATGGTTTGGAAGACATAGGAATTACTGTGGTATTTAATAGTCATTCAAACGACCAATTTACATTTAAACCAATTTGAAGCATGTAATTTAACCACCTGATAGAGCATACAGCGTGTAGAAAATTTCAATTAGGTTAATGGTCTGGACTTAAGGTGTCATTTTGTGATTTGTCAGAAGGCATCAGACTAATAACATTGGATATTTTGCTGCCATGTTGAGGTTATGCCTCGCATAAGCTTGACTTTCTAATGTTTATACATTCTCTTTAAAGTCTTGAACACTCGTACGTTTTCAGCGACAGTACTAATGTTTAAATTGTATAGAAATATATAAACTGAAAATAATAAATTAAATATATTTTAAAGTTTTAAATGTTTCTCCTTGTAAATAATAACGGCATAACGTTAACAACACTGTTTTATGTCTAGAAATACTGTAGGAATCTAGGCACATATTTACGAAACTTAGTCGTAAGTATAGTCGTAAGTCAATGTTAATGTATGGTACTTCCGACGATCATAGCGCTAAGAGAGTTCGAAATTACGGCATAACGTTAACAACACTGCATTATGTCTAGAAATTCTGTTGGAATCTGAACTGTAACAAATCTGAATTAATAATTTTCCAAATTACCACAGTAACTACCCCACAAACAGTAATACATAGTATCATGTATTAGAAAGAAAAGCTCTATTAATAAGGTAGATGAAACATGATGACTAAATAACATTATAAACTATGAACAGATTGAACTTAGAAATGTATCCTCACAATATAATACATGAATAACCCGTCCTTTCAGTACTTGATGACTGGATTTCAAAACGTCCGGAATTAATGACCAGTCATTTCCAAACTGTCACAGTACGGATGCACATATAGGAAGGGACATATCTTATAACCATTATGTACTAATCATGTAAAATCACTGGTGTACATGTGTACATTGGTTAAATAAACTAACTATATAGGTATCAATGACCTATTAATAGGCAAACCATTTAAAATGGGATGTCTAAGAAATTGGAGTCTTTTGACAACTAGCCAACCATTAGCACTAATGGATTTGGATAGCTGTTGTTGTACATAGAGTTTTACTATTATATAAATACGACCTTAAACTACCCTAGACTTTACCTTCTTCCGGCCAGGACACTTCAAACTGTATTCCTTTTCAATAACATTTTTCAGATAGTAATGAACACTATGGGATATTTCTAAAATATTGCAAAGAAAATGTTGTTGTAGAATCACGCATTATTAAAAATTAGATAAAATAATATTCAGCAACATTGTTAACACTTCCAGTGTACCTACTTATGCATACATGTGATTAGGTACTTAGATTGTTTTGTTTTGAATGATCAATACTTTAACAACATACTGATTTTACCATTTTTCAAAATTATTCAAATCGCAATTACTATATGTGCCCTTCAGTGGATGTAACCAAAGAGAACTCACATAATTCTTCATTGTATTTTTATAACTTTAATCTCTTAGGATGACGAACAAGAGAAGTCATTAGAACAGCATCATGACGCCATTGAAATTAGTTTGACGTCATTACTTCTAGTTTACAAGTCAATACTGCTTATAATTCGACTTGGGGTGAGGTGAACATGCTTTGTGACCAGCCCTTGACTGATCAAACAGACAGGACAATATGCATGCATACTACGAAACCATATAACGTTATTCTAGTATTATTCATTTGCTTGATTTTGTACAATTTACAGAATCAGTGCATGACACCAAACAATACTGTCAATAGGAACAATTGTCAATTATATTAAACCTCTCCATACATGCATAAAACATCTGTTAAAATAAGTTTCTGGAACTGAAAGTTAAGATGTATTTTTTTCTCCAACAGACAAAATCTAAGGAAACAAAATGATTTGTTGAAGTGATGTTTCATTGTTACGGACGTGACGTGTAACAGATGCCTGCACATGCGTCAGAAAACACATTTCCAAACACAAAACGGTGAGATATCGCTATATTCTTATGTATCTTGTTATTGCAACACCTAATATTAAAGTATCAATTTCTGATTAAAGTAGTTTTAAAAGACTAGCATTAAACACTAGCAAGAAACATGTCATCTGATTAAATTGATTCGTCAGTAATATGTAAGAGAGGGAAATAAAAACAAGGAAAAAGCTAATAGCTTTTAAATTGAATGTCAAGGAATTGGAAGTTGTTTTTTCATTTCCACTGGGAAACCACATAGCATGTGCCTGACAGATTGTCATGTAAACTAGATAACCAGTTGGCTCTTGAAATGAAATATGTCTCCAGGAGAAAAAAACCCTTCCTCGAATTTAATAGAATAGCCTGATATTCGACGACAACGAAACAATAAAACACATTGAAGCAGAAGGCATATCCAATGCCCGTTTTCGCTATATACGAATCGTAACTCTACATCAACATTGTAAGGCATTGCACAGCTCCCAGACAGCTGTTTAAAAAAATGATTATGACATTCAACTGCTATTACCTTACACTTTGATAAACTACACCTTATTTTTGTTACATTTATAATGCAACAAATCCCCTGTCTTTATATCCCAAACAGAAACAATCATCTTCTTGAATTTCTTCAATTGAATACATTTCTTACCTAAACCAAAGTGGTTACTTGAGTCCAATCTTATTAACGACCTGACATACTTACAGTTAAAGTCTCAATCAATAATTCTTACAAACAAAAATAGTTACTGGCAACTAACAATACAGTAAATATCTATTGAGTGGACATTTCAAGTAAAGCACTTCTTTTGTCGAATGAAATTTGAAGAAAATAAGAAATCGTAATTCTAGATTATAATCTCATTTTGTTATTAGTTGCTTCAATGAAGCCATTCACAACCTTGTGTTCTTCGTCAAGGAATGGAGACAATACTTGGTAAAGATGGCTGTCAAAAAGTGCTATGATCACCAAGTAACCACATATGTTTGCGTAGTATAAATGTTTATATGTTGTTGAATATGTATCACTTGGAAATTGTCAACATACACTATAAGTTATGACCATTAGTTTAACTTAAATCAACATCAATGTTGAGCATACTGATCAAAAGTCTCATATTATAGCTCACTTTGCGTCGCTTCTTCAGTACTGCTTCGTAGAAAGTCACAGCCGTTTTAAAAGACATGTCTTGAAATCAACTTATCATATTCTCGTAACGTAACTGATTCATAATTTGTTTCTATATATATATACTATCGAGCAAAAACATTGAGACAAATTGCAAAAGTTGTTGCCGCTAAGTGTTTTCGAACATGGTTTATTAACACTCTGCATTTTTTACAAAAGTATGATGTTCTCAGCATTAATATTATCTCCACTGTCGTTTGGTTGGGTCACGTGATGACGCTGTAGCAGACGGCGTCCTAGTTACCAACGTAATGTTGAAAACAGAAGCAAATAGGGACTGCGCCTTTTTATGAAGCCGGAATCAAACTTTTCACTGTTTCTGATGGCGTGGATGAGATTAGGTTTAATGCAGTTCTTGAAAATAGCAGGTTGCATTGATAAGAGGAAGTACTATAAGCTTTTACCAGTTGAAGTGCTGGATTAACATAGTGGGAAATGTGGACACTTGTTAATTATACAACGTGACTATGACTTTGCTCATATGCGCACACACAAACATGAATGTTGTGAAATGACATGCACAGTATAATGTTCTTGCCGTTTCATCAGATCTGAACCCCAATGAAAATGTTAAGCAAATCTTCGAGGTCACATTTGAATACATAGAACAAAGTTATATTGTAGATTGGAAACGATTGAGTCATGAAAACTGTCTGGGGAACTCAAAAACGATCTGGTTTTTTCGCGGTAGATAAACACGTGTGAAACGGCGGTCTATTGTCCTATTTTAAACAATTTGTAAATAGATTATCTACATATGTGCCAATTTTCATAAATTGATATTGACAGTAAAGAGAGACAGACAGACAGACAGACAGAGACAGAGACAGAGACAGAGACAGAGACAGACAATATGGAGGACTTATTGTTTTTATCCGAATCGGTATTAATAGGTAATCAAGACAAAGTGTTGAAGACCTATTGTTTTATCTGAATCAGTGTAATTATTATCATTTTTGCAATTTTTTGTTCGAGGATCCTGAATTAATAGCTGCAGCTAGACCGATGTTCATGAATCTTTCAGGGAAGGTACAATTCAATGACATCTGGATTTGTGTCGAAACGGAATTTGGATTTTCTTTCCTCATTAAAGGTCTAGTTCGATTTTAATTTTTGAATTTTAACATAGGAAGTGAATAAATAACATTATACATGATATTAGATTCCTCTTTTATCGTTCTCGTGATATTCGAATACATGCACTTGTATCGAAGGAAATGAAAGTGGGATATTATTTCCGACCACAGCAACATATAATTGCGACATAATTATGATGTCAACTTGTGATTTATGAACAGTTTCCCATGCAGTGAATGTTTACAACAGTGAAATGTCAAGGATACATTACAGTTCGTTTTATGTAGATTAATGTCACGGTGTTCTACGTGACATGGTCATATGCAATTGATGACTTTACATAAAAGAAAGACTGTAACGTTTCCTCAATGTCACTTGGCAATATCAAAAACTATTCATGATTTGATATATAGGTTTGCGATTTGTTGGCATACATGCAGTTATTCTCAACCCCCTTACATCTTTGATGTCATTTGTTTTTGTTAAACATGTATCTTGGTGAGGTTTGCAAGTGGGTAAAACATATTTGAAAGATTTAATTTGGGTATTATATTTAATCTCAATTTGATCTCTGTGGCAGATTTTGTGTTATTGCATTTAAATCTCACAATATATGATGCATTTCTGTTTCAATACATTAATTCCATGAGATTCCATAATTATGAGATATAATTTATTAAATTTTTATTTTAATGGTTTCTCGGTTTGTACTGTAACCATTTAAAATCATACATTCAATATGATTTAAAAACCAACAGAGCAATATGTGCTTGAACAACATCACTACTGACCAACCATAAACTTTCTTCTTTATAAGACATACACTATCATTGTTGACCAATGGTTAGGGGAATGATTTCACTAAACTGTTCGACTGTACTCGTACTTGTATTCGATACAATTCTATTTTCTATTGCTTTCTTGTTTTCGTTCAGCGTAAATAAGTTGGTCATGTTAAGGTAGGTATGAATAAAATAACGTTGTCACCTTTTATACTCAAATAATGTTTTTTAGAAAAAAAGAAATGTTCATATATCAAGATATCTTACAATAAAGTGACACGGTTTTGAGATACTCATATGCATATCTCAAACAGGAATATGTTTTTGGAACAACTGAATTACTTCTGTATAAATCAACAAAGATACAAAGTTTACATTACTTGGACCTATGCTATGTTATCATGTCTACCAATACGATTAATGTGCAGACAATTTCTGGTATAACTGTTCATCAACTTGATAACAGTTAATATTTTCTTAGAAAATAATCAATTTCAAATTTCAAAACAGGTATATTGTTCGAAACAAATGAAACAGCATTCCAGTATATATTGTGTGTGTACATGGATCACAACGAATTTTCATATCGGGCACACCATAGACATGTTTATACTTTTTTTTATTACTCAACCGTGGTGAGATCACTCATTAGATAACAATGAGTTGATTACACACATGTGTGAAACCACCGCGTGCTGCCGCAACGTCATAATCGGGGCGTGACGTCATAGTTCTTTTTGGTTGACGTCACAATGTTGGCCGCGCGACTGCAATAGCGTATGACCTATTTGCAAGTGAGCGTCACTAACAACGATTTTCTTGCAATTCGGCACTATTTACATCATTGAGTGGGGGGGGGGGGGGGGGGGGGAGAATATATATATAATACTAAACTCTGTCCCGTTTGATAACATGTTTATGAAACTTGTGAATGGCATCGGTATTCAACTCGCTTTCGCTCTTTTAAATACCAAACCATTCACTCGTTTAATAAACATGTTATCAAACGGGACATCGTTTAGTATTCTATATATATTCTCCCCCCCCCCCCCCCCCCCCCCCCCCCCTTTTAAAGGAAAGATAAACATGGTTCTGTGCATTGTTCAATTGACTACTCCCATGGTTCAGCAACATTGGAACCACTGCATCATGACAGGCGTTTGATAGGTCGATTTCAAAATGAAACATGAGTGGGGAATTTGTGGTGTCACCTCCGACAAGAGACTTGATTCAAATGAACTTTTGTTCGCACAGTGGTGCCATGAAGTGTCGTGTTTGGATGAGAGGGCGTTGTGGATGATAACAGAATGCATATTCTCCTGGGATTTCAGAATTGTTCTGACACAGGGTGATAGATGTGCAGTGCCGTGGGCAAGATTGCAAGCTTGGTTATGTGCGTGTTATATTCATATGCACTTTGTTATAACTAAACTCAAAAGAAACGTCCCCACATTTCTAAAACAGTATGAAATGAAATACTGATGTCGGAGAAAGTAGATTTTAAATGTTTTTGGTAGCCACATGTTTTGTAAAGAAGTATTCACAGTTTCATACATCAGAGTATGCCATTTTTATTTTTAAATCTTTTCAAATAGACATGGGGTGCTAAAATCGTTGTTTAAAGATGTTTTTGGCCCACAATATTTGGTATTTAAGTTTAAAACATTGAAAAAGTAGAAATTTAATTAATTAAAGATATCCTCGACATAAATAACCTTCTTTGATTTAAATTTGTTGACGCGTCATTACTGTAGGACGTCACAAAACATGCCAAAACTGGCAATCTAGTTAAGGAGATTCCAAAACGGCCATTTCTTAAAACTTGTGTTTCTCAAAGTTATGAATAGATAATGTTTTGAAAATTCATATTTAGTATTGTTGGGTACTGAAGATGTAACGCTGTTTCATTCGCATTTATCGCCCATCGATTGAAATATCTTGTATTTTGTATGGGGACGTTTCTTTTGCACGTGAGTTTACATTACCATATTGGACAATGTTTATGACCTGAGGTGAGGTGAGTTGGGGTTTAACACCGCTTTCAAGAGTATTTCACTTATATCGCGGCTGCTAGTATCATGACAGGGAGAAAGCCCGTAACGCCACGCCTATGCATTGCGGTGAAACCTGCGAGCATCGGCTGGAACCATGGATGGTACTACACTGAATTTCAGTGTAGCATTGCACCCAAACCTTACTGCGTGTTAACCAGTTCTCTACTGCAGACAAAGTTACCGTGGCCCTGGCGGGATTCGAACCCCGGACCTCTTGATCAGAAGCCGAACGCGCTAACCAATGCGCTATCCCACCCCTTCATGACCTGAACTTTCTACCCAACAGGGTTCCAGATGCATTAGATTGTTCCAACCTTCAGAGGAGTGTGATCGATTGGCTGTTAATGTCACAATCAATATTTTATAAGCACATCCCTTTAGGTGATTGTTACTTTGATATGATGATGTTATTGAAAACATCCTTAGATAACTAGTCATCATGATTGGCCGAAGGACGTTTATTGAATGACTGCTTCAGAAAAGGGTTAGGCAGATGACACCTAATTTGTGGTCTCTACTTGAGTAGGGATTAATCTCAATTAATCTCAAGATATAATATATCTTTAATACTGTTTGAATACGCATTCTGCTACATTCATTTCTACTTAACATGTTCAGCCGGTTGGTAGTTGGCAGTCTTTGATCTCTTCCAAGCCTAAAAACGCTCACTACGAGACTCATTAGAACACATTCTGTCTTGAATAAATCCGTGACTATAAAGCAGAAATATCGTTAATTCACAGAAAAACATTTAGATCAGAACAATGTTAATCACTGAATACATTGGACGGGTTACTACATTCTTATTTTAACTTCATTCTTAACTAATATAATAATTATGTACAATAAAAAGTCAACCGAATAACATCTTGGAGACTTGTAGCACGATCATTTATAATCATGGTTCACTTCATTTGGTTCCAGCGTATACTCGCAGGTTTCATCGCAATACTTTGCCACATGGTGTTGCGGGATTTCTTACTGCAATAATACTAGCAGCTGTGATAAAAGGGAAATACTTATAGCGACGTTAAACCCCTCATATCATTTTATGAGGTCATATTTATGTGAGAAGCAACTACAATATGTGTCTGTCTAACCAGATAGTGTCACAGTATTATTAGTTCAGTTATTAATGTGACATGTTCATGGAACGCAATCAGTTCTTAAACCATTATTTTACTTAAAATGCACATGATCACTGACCAAAAAATGTTTCTAGATCTCTCAAGTGAAACCCATCTATTCTGCTTAACCACAATTTCTCTCACGCCTGAGCATACATGTATTCACTTCGTTGTTAAGTTGAGGAGGAGATAATGACAGTTGTAACCATAATAGCTAATCTGTTTTGAAAGTTAAAAATACATGCCATTTAGATAGTGGACAAATATAGTACAGTTACATTTGGGATAACACTACCTTCAATAGTACAAATTCTTGTATTTTTTACTGCGCACTCGGCCCGAAAAAATACAAGAATTTGTACTATTGAAGGTAGTGTTATCCCAAATGTAACCTTTTGTTTATGTTTTGCAAGTGTTTATGTATCAATTATGCACTTGCTTCATGAAGTGATATACTTTGAACATCTTTGTGTCCCCATCTCTTTTCATTGAAAACAGATATAAACTCTAGTGCAGATAAAAACGCCACCATACAAAATACAACATAGTTCTATCCACGGGCGATAAATACAACTGAAACAGCGTTATATCATGTCTTCAGAACCCAGCAGTACTACCTAAAAAATGATCTGTCCATATTTCTGAGAAACACACCTGTTAAGAAATGGTCGTTTTGGAATCTAAAAGCGATTTAAGCTTGCTTTGTGACGTCCTACAGTAATGATGAGTCAACAAATTTAAATCCGATAAGGTTATTTGCTTCGAAAACATCTTTCATTAAATAGATTTCTACTTTTTAATTTATTTAAACTTAAATATCAAACATTGTGGCCAAACACCTCTTGAAAAAGAGATTTTAGCACCCCATGTGTATTTGAAAAGACATAAAACTAAAGGTATCATAATCTGATGTATGAGATTGTGAGTACTTCTTAACAAAACATGTTTCATTTTATACTCTTTTAAAAGTGTGGGCACGTTTCTTTTGCACTTGAGTATATTATGTTATATTCTTAGTTTTAACGTCATATGTTAGTGGCATATTTCGATGAGATGAAAAGAAAGGTTTGAATCGATTATCTTGAAGCAATATTATATTTGTTTTATAATAACAGAGGAAATTAACATGGAACATGGTTTTCAACAGTGACTGGTTCCTATGGATCATGTGTCTCGTTTCTGAAAGTGAATCTATGATATTCAATGAAACATGACATTGCATTTTGAACAGCCAGAAACAACATGGAATGTTTCCCACACGATCTATTTCTGAACTCAATTGAAGCTGAACTGAAGCGTAAGTGTGAGACATGTGTTGTTCTATCACTTCCACATTCAGGTTAGCTCGCATTAAAAAATGTATATAACATGGTGAACTGCAAGTCAGCTATTAAGAGCTTATACATGTATGTTACTGTTTAGTCGTAAAACAATACACATGCTTGACACATCCAATGATATATATGTTTGATATCACGAGACTAGTGTCTCAGAGAATGCGAATATGAGCTGACTGTTGATGGAACTATTTGTAAACCGCTCCAAAAGGGACACAAACATTGTTGTTGACTTCCTGCTGGTTAATATGGTCTAAACCTCACATGTACATGTAGTAAATAATGGACGAGCGTATTCATAGTTCAAAGTTCCTTTTGTTACTGTTCAAATGGCTGGTTCACCGACGTAATCTACCAGACACACTATCAAGGTCCTGAAAACAGACAATAGAGGATATGGTATGACAGTCTGATGGACCTAAGGAAAGTAAACACTAATGAAAACAAACTCTGATATTTTATCCTACTACCTTGACAACTAGATGTATTGTGGGGATTCAGTGCATTGAAAATAAATACCATCTTTGAATTAATGTGTAGTCCGAATTCCGTATCGATGTTATTAATCTCTTTTTTATTAATATCAGTATGTTTGTTCACATATGTTAAACGTTAACAAAGTGTATCGAGAGAAGCATTTTCTTTTGCTGATCGTTAACTTTTAAAGCTAATTGGTTCCTTATGGTGACCAACCCAAAAGACGTCAACGTCAACGGTTTTTTTAGTATCGAAAATTGGACATGGTACAGCCAGCCTATGATAATTAATCTAACATAATTTGGGAAATTAATCTAAAATAAACATATTTCAGTTAGTAGCATCTAATAGGTCAAATCACTTGTTGTATACATAACTTTCTTCAGCACATATACAAGATAATTTGAATTTAAATCATCTCTTAGGATATGATTCAAAGCCACATCAAATTTCTAGTACACTTGAGAGTGCGTATTTATATAATCCATATAAATAAACTGAGCATTGGAACAATGTTATTTCATATATGTCTCTGCTTCAGCAGAATAATCTGTCTTTCAAGATCCGTGTCACAAACATTAAGATATGGAATGGAAAGTTGTTCCTATAATTTCAAATATAAAACAAGTAGTTGTCACTAAGGTGACATGATCCCCCACCGCAAATTAATACTTCAAAATTGAAAAATAATGTCAAGGTCAGCAAAATCGACTAGGCTCTGAATTTCCCCTAAAAGAAACACTGGTGTAAGATAATGATGAGAATCAAATGAACAGTTCTTGTGATATATAGGCCCATGATAAGCTTAACATGTCGAAAAATTCAAAGTTCCTCCGTCACCTCAAGAATAATGTCAAGGTCACCAAAAACTAATCAGCCCTGTGTCTTCCCTAGGAGGTGCTATGTGCAAGATATGAAAATTCCGGTGAATGGTTCTTGAGATATACCGCTGACAAACTTTACATGTACATTGACATGTCCGCTGTGACCTTGAGACTATTGTCAAGGTCACCAAACTCTAATCAGCCCTTTGTCTTTCCTTGGAGAAGCTATATATAAAGATCCAGTGAGATATCCCGCCGACAAAGGTAAAATAACAAAGGTCACAAAACTATGTAGGACCATTACTCTCCCCAAGATGAACCCATATGCAAAATATGAAAAGACTCCAGTGAAAGGTAATTGAGTTATTCCATTTCGTACAGACGTACGGATGAACGCAGCCAAATACACAGGACAAAAACTGGTGGAATCCGCTTGCCGGATCCTTCCGGATTCTTTTAGATCCGCCAATATTTTGGAGAATCCGTAAGGATCCGGCAAATGGATTCCATCACTTTTTTGTCGTGTGATACTATATCCCCCGCTTCGCGCGGCTGGGGATAACAAGCGTTTAGATAAAACAATCCTCGGCCTTTTCTCTTCCAATTAAGACAGACAAGTGTCAATTATATTTTCTCTGGTTAACTGGTGAGTACTTGTTGACAGTATGAGTTTCCCCCTTTGATATCTCTAGCAGAAGTGTTGACAAGCAGTCCTGAACAGGATCTAGAACTATATATATATTACGAATGTGTGTTCATTAGGCAGCTCTGCAGCAATACTTACTATTGCTAGATGAGCATTGTAAATACTTGACAGTATTGTTTTAGTTGACTTAATATTGATACGGTGGTGATTTTGATGGGATATCTATAATGTTTCTTAGCATGGATCTTACTAAAACATGAGGATGCATTGTATAACTTCATGAACACCTACGATCTTACTAAAACATGGGAATTTGCCTTGTTAGTATTGTCACCCTTGTCAGCGAAATATCTTTTGAAAAACATGCGCTCGATTCTCTTAATTTTAATACAAAGATCAAGTAGTTTCAAGGTTACATATTGTTTGGCAATTCAATTGCCTGTTACGCTTGTCAACCGGATAAATAAAGAACGTATATTTCGCAAATAGTTTCTCTTTGGGAAGACGCAAGGCTAATTATGTTCAGGGTCATAGTGAAATTTTGAAAATGTTTTTCAGCATCTCAACCCAAATATTTATTCACTAAAATATCTATATATCTTCTTCAATATTCTTCAAAGATACAGAGCCTAAGGAGTACATACGCGGTGCTAAGATGAGAGGAGGTTCAATCCCTAAGTGAATGTTTTTAATCGAGTAGCCAGTAATATCATTGTAGAATGAATGTTAATTTAATGCGTTTAACGTCCATCGCAAATTCGCAACCTGGGTCAAATATGCCTCGCTAGTGCGTAATTTATGTAACAACTAAGAGATATGTCATTTATTCCCTGTGTTATTCCCTGTGTTAATTTGTTTAAGTCCCCACTACTAAATGAATACTTGATTATCATAAAGATTTAAACATATCATCAAGTCACAGACACCGAATGGCAGTATTGCAGTAGTATGTGTTCTTGAAGTATGTGTTCTTGAATCGTCACCTTTACAAATTAAACCATAATCCTTTTCAACTCTTCCCCATGTCATCGATTTTTATCCAGCTGAAATTTCCGGAAGTGCCTTTTCGTGCACTAAAGCCATTAACCTCTTTCATTTCCCTTACTTTGATTGTTTGGAGGATATTATCCCCGCATGTGTTTCAATGACCTTCCTAAATACTGTAATATATATTAATCTGAAAATGTGGCATTTAATATCATCAGTTATTCTATTCATTCACAAGTGACTAAGCACTCAAACTGTCATTCTGTGTTCATTGCCTATTAGTATCCAAGATGTTTTCTTTATTACAAAATGTTGATTTCTATGAATATTTCATGAATGTAAGGAAGTAATCTAATACGCACATTTTCTTAGTTTACTATCATATAACGTTACTTTTTCATCTGCGTTGTCTGCTGATAGTTATGCCCACAGAACCATTCATTATACCAAATATCACCAGCGAGCTGTGCCATTTCTCTGCTTATTTCAGCAATAACTGACCATCACAAATGAGATATGTTTCCAAGTGATAGGTCATTGGTACCAATTCACTACACTATTGTCAATATGTAGCCTGATCGGGATATATTATAGTTAACGGAAGCTTTTCTTAGACTATGCGTGATAGTTTATATCAAAAGTCGGAAGGAGGTCTGCCATTTCTTCCGGACTTGTTAGTCCAGACATCCGAGTTTATACTGAACTGAAAGGATTCATTAGGCATTAATACAGTACAGATTCATTCACCAATAGGAGGTTTTAAGGGGCACGTCATCAATTGTACCATTGGGTCTGAGAAAGGCAATATTTACAAAATCTTGTCTTATGGTACGCATATAAAAAAACAAGCTTAGTTCATCAGGCTTATGGCATGGTATCTACTTATCCATAAACTTACAGCGCTCGGCGTTCCGATTTTAGACTGACCGGCAAATCGAATCACTATTTTGAGTTGTTTGGCCCTTGACTTCTATTTCAGACTGTGTATTAAGATATATACAAATAGCGACACGAGCAGGTAAGAGACAGGGAAAAACGGAAGACAGATATGGTCACGGTTTTAGTATATGATCAATTTGATAACATTGAAAATAAAGTGCGATTCTAGCGGGAACTAGGCTGTACTTTGAATGTTTTATCCAACTTCTTAACCGATTACTAATAACAAATTACGTCAAATTAATAAAAGACGTGAAAAGGCAAAGGAGTCGTCCGTAACTGAAGACGTGAAAAAGCAAAGGAGTCGTCCGTAAAACACACCACAGACGACTTACGAAGCCCACCTCACTCAGCTCAGCCGCTGTGGTACAGTGTCAAGATCACTGGGTTTCGTGTGCAGCAGCATGCTTGAAACGACCTTTCGGCTAAAAATATTCAGATCGGTATCAATAGTTATTTTTGAAGAAAGTTAATCATTACACGTACCTTCACCTTAAGCTTAACATCTTAGCGTTTAAAGGGACAAATGTCATAGTTAATATAGTTGCCTCTTACTTGTAGAGCAAGGCATCTGCGACGACGCAGACCAGACCAAGTGGAAGACGAAATCTCCCAGGAGCAGATCCTCCGCATTCTCCCAATCACTTTCTGGTGCGGGGACCTGTGCAACAACGACAGTTAAAGGTCTCTCTTAAAGGTACATCCATTGGGTTGTTTGATGATAGAAAACTGAAACATGGCATCACTTCCGTAACATCCGTTACTTTCCGTATTTTCCTCATACATTCATACTGTTGTGTCCGGTATATTCAATCTGAATGACACATATATAGCTCCTTACAGCGACGTTAGTGTGCCTTATCCCTTCGATCTATTAGCAGAGGCTGTATTTAGAACCCAACGTTTCATACTTTGTCAAAATGTGGCTCTTTCTTTGGACTGTATTACCGGCAGTGTTTGCCTATGGCAAACGTAGTACAGACACTCAACGAAAGAATGAGATAAACGCACATGAGTTTCGCACAACTATTAGCGATAGATCGACATATGTGTCCGTTACTGAAAATGAAATTATCTATTGCCTCACTTCACGTTTGGGAACATGGAAACTCTTATTCTTTTGTAGGCTGTGGAAAATGCAGATGCAGGAGGGACAGGCAAGTCATGCTTAATACATTTATTCTGTTACTTTGGTGTCGACCACCCTGCTTCATCAGTGTAGTTGTATTCACTGGCGCTACTACCGTACCCTATTTCCTGAGCTCTCGTTTTGGCTATAAATACTCAGCAAATGAGAGAACGTCACTGAGAGGACTTCATTTCGAACAAAGCGACGAGCGATTGACGTTCAAATAACGACATTACATTGGCTGATAATTACATGCTTGCTTTTTATTGATGAGAAGCCCCTACAGCAAAATGACAATTATTGGGCCCAGGAGATAAGGATATGGTGGTAGCGTCAGCGGATATAAAAACACTGTTAAATCAGAACGGAGGTCAGCATGCCCGCCATGCTTTGAGGAGTTTGACTAACACATACTTTTGAAATCTATCCTGGTGTCATTCCTCTTAAGTACTAAATACAAAACCAAAAGTAAACGCATATCACTGTCCCGTTGTTAATATTCCTGACTCGTATACCGTTAAATAATCTGATGACCAGCGCATACATACATGTGTGTTAATATGAAGAAGGATATCACACTGATTATATAAATGCTTCATGTATTAGAAACAGTTAAAAGAATATGCACACTGGATTTATCAGCCTACCTCCATATAATCGTTCATTTCAGATATTTTCAAGATCGTTAAATTTCGGTGTGGGGGTGTTACAGAGACAATTGTAAACCCCTTTTCAGCCATAACACTGTATCCAGGCTCAAGCAGATCTAGAATACCTGAAACTTTTGTGATTTCTACATCAGGCAGACATAACGCCTGTAAAGAGACTAGATACAAATATGATCACTCTATGGGGAGCGATCCCTATTAAACCTTTCAATGTACAACTATTTTTCTAATGAGAATAGAACATAGAATTTAACACGAGAGCTGATGATATTTGCACTTTGATCTCAGTACAATCAATAATAACTCTTGTAGATGAACTCTTATGGCATATAGTTGTCAATTTGATTTCTGGATGACCAAATAGGGAAAGATCCAAGTACACAATACAAGCATATCTATAAAAAGCAACAAACAATTCATAAGTAGAAAACGTATAATATTGCACCATGGTTTGAACTGTAGGAAAACGCTCAATAGCAAGGCGAGACTATAATATGCGCTGCAATAAGCGCTGATCTTGTGGGTCTGCATGAGTGTCTGTATGGGTGGAAGCAGCTAGCACTGTCCCTGTAGGGGGTCGATCCGATTCGGGCACCTGACTGTGAGTAAAGATAACATGTTTGTAAGATTTGATGTTTTAGCTCATCAGGCCTGAAAGGCCCTATAGGCTTATGGCATGGTATGGTGTCCGGCGTCCGTAAACTTTTCCACAGAGCTGAAATTGTATGTGCAGACTCCTTGGCCGATGGGGATTCAAAATTGTAGATTTCGTGACCCCGTGTCCTCAAATGGGGTCACAACCTTAAAAACCTATTTTCATCTTCTTCTCTAGTTCCAAAAGGTCTTGAGAGCTGAAAGATTGTTTGCATACTCCTTGGCTAATGAGGATTCAAAAATGTAGATTTCGTCACCCCGTGACCTCAAATGGGGTCACAGGGGTCACATCCCAAATCCAAAATTTTATCCCAAATATAACCATGTTCTATTTTCATCTTCTTCTCAGGTTCCAAAAGGTTTAGAGGGCAGAAAATTTGTGTATATACTCCTTGGTTAATGGGGATTCTCAATTGTAGATTTCGTGACCCTATGACCTCAATGGGGTCACAACCCTAAATACCTATTTTCATCTTCTTCTCTAGTTCAAAAAGGTCTAGAGAGCTGAAAGGTTGTGTGTAGACTTATTGACTAATGGGGATTCTAAATTATAGATTTTTTGACACCATGATCTCAAATGGGGTCACAGGGTTCACAACCCCAAAAACCTATGTTCATCTTCTTCTCAAGTTCCAAAAGGTCTAGAGAGCTGAAAATTTGTGTGCAGACTCCTTGGTTAATGGGGATTCTCAATTGTAGATTTCGTGACCCTATGACCTCAAATGGGGTCACAACCCTAAATACCTATTTTCATCTTCTTCTCTAGTTCCAAATGGTCTAGAGAGCTGAAAAGTTGTGTGTAGACCTCTTGGCTAATGGGGATTCTGAATAATAGATTTCTTGACCCCATGATCTCAAATGGGGTCACAGGGTTCACAAACCCATAAACATATGTTCATCTCCCTCTCTAGTTCCAAAAGGTCTAGAGAGCTGAACAATTTTTGCAGACTCCTTGGTTAATGGGGATTCTCAATTGTAGATTTCGTGACCCTATGACCTCAAATGGGGCCACAACCCTAAATACCTATTTTCATCTTCTTCTCTAGTTTCAAAAGGTCTAGAGAGCTGAAAAGTTGTGTGTAGACTTCCTGGCTAATGGGGATTCTAAATTATAGATTTCTTGACCCCGTAACCACAAATGGGGTCACAGGGGTCACAACCTTAAAAATCTATTTTCATCTACTCCAGTTCCAAAAGCTCTAGAACTAGCTGAGGAAATTTATTATAACAATACAAATCCTGATGAGCTACAGAGCCCATGGCTCTATTTTTTTTAAATATCACGAACGGTGTTTGAATTCTGCTCAGGAAACAAAGTGATTACGGACGGATAGGGCAACGAATACATGTATGTCCCACGTTTTTTACAATTGCAATGGTCCCGTAGCAAACGTTATTTTAACCATCATTAGTGTTACCTTAATATGGATTACTATACTGCTGGGATTCTATATTGAGAATGCAAACACATCAATATGCGCTCGAGGTGTTTAAATGAAGATTAAATCATCCCTGAATTGGAATAAATCGATTATTTCAGTTGATCGTTCTAACTCTATAATCTGACTGATAATGCATTGGCTGAGAATTTGGCTCTACCATCTTCAAAGTAATAACCAAACTTCGGGTCGGTAATTTGAATCTTATCTTTTTGTATGCATATGAACTAATTAAGTATAACTGAAATGAATAATTACACATAGAAATAAGCTTATCAGTATGGTTAAATGCTAAAATCGATTATTCATATAATGGTGAATAAAACAAACTGACTAGATAACGAATGGTTAAATTGAGAGCATATTGAATAGCATTTTATACACCTTCCATTTCCATTGGTGTTAATGTTTGTTTATGTTTTGTTCTTTGAAGTCTTTCATGTAGTAACGGTTATCTGAATGGGATGATGTAATGTTTTACCACAGCGTTGTTATGATAACTCGTGAATAACTTTTGAATCTTTATCCTTAATGTGACTTATGTGATTCAAACATTAAAGTGAATTTAACATTAGCAAATTACATAGAAACATGACAGCCCTATAGATGTTTCACTTCAATAACATGTAAACAAAAAACAATAAAATAGAGCAGTGGGCTCTGTAGCTCATCAGGAAGTAATTAATGTATAATCTAAGGTTGAATATCTACGTTTTCTCAAGTAATACATTGTTAACAAGAAAAGAATGTTTTCAGATTATAATCCCTGTGACCTACATTCTAGACCTTTTGGTACTGGAGAGGAAGATGAAAACAGCTTTTAAGGTAGTGACCCCTGTGACCCTATTTGGGGTCAGGGGTCATCAGATCTACAATTGGGAATCCCCATTGGCAAAGGACTCTGTACATAGAAATTTCTCAACTTCTATTCTGGAGAAGAACATTAAAACAGGTTTTGGCAGAATTGCAGTTCTTTCCAATTAAATGATGAAAAGCAACTTTGGTGTTTTAATTCTGTTAAGGAAAATTTCCCCAAAAATAAAGATTTTATTAAGATAACAACCATCTGTGTATCAATACGCAAAGAGAGGGTATAAAACCTCATGCTTGACATGTGCATTTGGATCCTTTGTATACTCGAATTCGTCATGGAAGCGGGAGAACAACTCGATATTCGAACTCGTTGATTGTGATTACTCGTTTGATGTTCTATTTGTGTATTACGCATATCAAGATATGTCACAACTTGTGTATCAGCGTCTTGATTAGCAGGCTGTGTGTGTTTGTTTTACTATCAGCAATGTAGTAAATATACACAGCGTTAAAGTTCCGTCTCTCTTCAAGGAAATTGAACTCTTCATTGACATGTTGCACTTAATGTCCTTAAGAGATTTTTTGTTACGATTCGTTTCATTCGCCATATCCTCACAGGACAAAAAGTCGAGGAATCCGATTGCCGGATTCTTCAGGATCCGCCTCAAAGTTGGCAGATCCAGCAGAACCGCGGAAAGAATCCGGCAAGGCAGATTCCAACACTATTTGTCCTGAACTTGCACGAGTTGTCTTCCAGTTGTAAAACCCCCTTTTACAATAAAAACTACCACTATACGAACTTTTTTATTTAAAATTTTTAAAAAAATGTCTTATTCCATTTCAAATTCATACATTCATTTCATATAACAAAGAAAGACATTGAATATACATTCGTTTTGATATTACACATATAAGAATAAACATGCAAAGTCATTGAGGCTAGCCGACCAAAGATAGAACTATCATTTGCACACTGGGTGGGGGGTATTGAAATTATATGGGCGCTTCAACCTATACCAAATATGACAGGTAAATGTTTCCATTTCACAATGTAGGAACATTTCCTGTTGTTTTTTCTAGCTATGAATTTTTCAATTTTGCATGTTTCTCTTAAATTGTTTTAAAATGAGCATGTTGTTTGATACTTGAAACATAAATTCATCTTTTGGCTAATAGAATAATATGGTTTAGTATTTTATTGTGTGAGTACAATCCGAACATGATAATGAATTTTGTAAGGGTAATACTACATTGGAGATGAGTATTTATGAAATATTCTACAGAATGCCAGAAGATTTGAACTAAGTCACAGTCAAAAAACACATGTGATATATCTTCTGAGGTATTTTTACAAAAAGAGCATGTATCATCATCAACTAACTTCATCCTCAAAAATTCTTTCTTTGTATATATTGTTCTGTAAATAAATTAAACTAATATTGAAAATCTAAAAGCTTGCAATCATTTGTACATTTCCTATAACAACCAAAAACATCATTCAAAATTGTGTCCTGTTGAAATGTAGTATTCCAATATTCTAGTACGTTTTGAGTGTTAGTGTTTTTTATCAGTTTGTCATAAAATATCCTTGATCCTTTGCTATTGGAGATCATATCCTTGTGTACATGATTAATGATTAGATGGTTCACGTCATAAGTTCTGTTTTCTAATTGCTGTCTCCATGGCTTTGGAATGTTACTTAACAAATGTTGATAATCCAAGAAAGTTCCTCTTATTTTATATTTCTGTTTTAAAACTTCAAAGCTGAAAAAAACATTTCCATCATAAATGTCTCTGATACATTGGATACCCTGATCTAACCAATTCCGAACAATGTAGGAAGATTTAAAGAAATAGTGGCTGAGCTAAGATTTTGGTCTAAGTCCTCATTGTCAAAGGTGTGTTTCTTATAAAATATTCTCCAGGCAAATAAAACATCTCTCCAGTAAGGATTATCATTGTCAGATAAGAAATCTACAGCGTTCGAACCAAGAGAGTATATATGGCTGAAAGGAAAGATATTATTAAAACTGGATTTCTTTTTTAGTTGGCCACTATACGAACTATACTATACGAACTACATGTATATTAACTCACAAATAATCAAAATCAGAATACATCATCTATGTCTATATACTTTGTGCAAACATAATTATATAATCTATTATTTTTAGAAATGTACTTCAGACAGCTGTGAACAAAGTACAGCAAACCTTTTTCTAAGAAAAATGTCGAATATTTATAGATTACACCGCTCAATTTTTCCATGCTAACCTATGTTGCATATTCAAGTATATTTTTCAATTATACTATTCGAATATACTTTAATAGAAGACAAGAATAAAATTCATCGATATTTGACAACAAACAAACGTCAATATTTTATTTGATAGTGTGCAAAGTTGGGTATATTTTGACAGTTAACCTGTATATGTTTTACCTAGTCAGTGATGATATTTCATTGAGCTTTGTTGCAACAAAATGTCAGGATGATTTCAAATATACGTTTACATATACGACAAAAAGCGGTTTTGGCATGCTGTACTATCTTTCCTCTTTCGAGTTTACCACATGGACTGAATGCTTATTTGTGAAAAGATCTAAATTTCTTGTTGAAGAGCAAAAACAACATTTTCAAAGAAATTATATCATTATCGTTCAGATATAGTGTACTTACCATTTTCACCTCATTTGTGAAAGCGGATATATATCATATATATTACCAATCCCTTTAATTGGAAATAAATATTGTTTAAACTATAAGCAATATAATACTCATAGTATCTGGGTGGTATGGGTGTACATAAGTTCATTTTCCACGTCCCCATTTTAACCTGTCGAAAGAGAATAAACAACGTGTTTGGTGGAAGGTGACTCAGGATGAAGCTGTAAGATGTAGGGCGTAGATTCCTAGAAAACTGTGCGTCGTAGGTCCTACAGTAAACAGATTGGGAATGCGGTGACGTCGAGATAACATGTCAGCCAACCCGTAGAGACTTCCCGGTACATGCACCACCGTGATATACACGTTATAGATAACAGCTAGCCCACCAAAACAACCCACGCAATGCCCACATTGTATTTGGGCTAGTCTCCTCATTAAGAACTGCTTTGGTCGCCATACACAACACAAATACAATTGCAATTGATTCATAGGTGCCCTAATCTTTGAGCCGAATCCAACACTGTCATCAATTATACTGTTGTTGATGTGGAGATTAGTTGTCAGAAGTTTTGCGAGAAGCTGACATAAAAATAGTCATTGGTTCTGTGTCTCATCCGGCTTTGAAAAATACATAATAAACATGTAAGTTGGACATTTTAATGTGCAAGAAGTAGTTGACAGGTGTTAACATATCTAAAGCTTATGATCCAAACTTCTTTACCCTTACTTGGGGCCACAGGATCACCAGATCTACAATTTAATCTTGACTAAGAGTCTGTACACAGCATTTAAGCTTTCTAAGGATTTTATAGTCTTGAAAAGAAAACGAAAACAGGTTTCAAGAGTGAAGTGTGTGTGGCTGTAGTGTTTGGTCCTTGTTGGTAGCCACAGAGTAATCAAATATATATACATACACTTCATAATCCCAATCTGCGAAAGCGTAGATAGGTTTGTAGTGCATTTAGTTTTTCAGAAGGGTGTGGTACCTGAATGGGGGCCACAAAGCCACCAAATTTACAATTTATAATCCACATAGCCTTTCTAGGGCTGTTGATTCTGAATTAGAAAACATGGAAATAAATGTTCAGGTCATGGCCCTTGTGACCCTTACTTGGGGCCATGGGATCACAGGATTACAATTCAGTCCGATTAAAATAGACACTTTTCCTAAGAGTAAAAGTTGCAATATCGGGATACGAACTCATATCGTTCGGAGGTTTCCTCGCAAAACCGTCCGATAACATCCCTTATACTTGCGTGGTCTGTTAACCAATCACAAAAGCTTTGGTACGAGAAGCTAGGGGAAAATAACTCTGAACTGCTACCCTTTCGTCTGTTCCGATTGCTTTTAAAGCGGCAACCGCTTAAAACTATGATGCGATTGGTCTACTATTTGACTAGGCTATGTCTGCGCTTAACTGGTACGAAACACACGCCTTGTGGCGAAAAATCATGGAACCAGTTCGTGTCCCGATTTTAATCAGACTGCCTTAAAATGTATACTTAACTAAGAGTCTAAACACAACATTTGAGCTTTCTAAAGCTTAAGGTGGAAATATACTTTTAGATCGTAATGCATGTGGCTCTTACTAGCAGCCACAGAGTCATCAAATCTACAATACATCATCCCAAGTGGCCAGTCTGTACATTTGGTTTCAGCTCTCTAGAACCTGTGAGTCTTGGGAAGCAGTCGTAAACGTGAAAAGGTTTTATTATAGACGACGGACTGATGAGCTGATAAGGGACCTCACAATCGGTTTCACTTTTTCGACTATTTCTCAATGATAACTTAATAAAGAGAGTTGTATGTTTGTTTACTTGTCATTTGTCTAATGGTGATTATAAATTGTAGATTATGACTAGTTACCACGCTTTTAACATAGTTCATATTTAGATTTATGAAGTTGTTTGAATTTGTCTCTGGATATATATGTACTACAATGTATACATGTACATACATCAACAAAGAGTCAAACATAATTACGTCAAGGACTTAAATGTCCCAAGTTAGTATGATTACATAACATACATGTTTACAGTGCTTGCTCTTCGATATCTGAGTGGTTGGGCTGAGGTGACTGTGTGTTTAACGCCGCCGTCAAGAGTATTTCATAGGCGAGAAGGGGGGAAGCCCACAAGAGCAATGTGACTATGCATTGCGATGAAATCTACTGGATATACAGTGTAGTGAATCAAACATTCATGTATGTACATGTAGAACAGTTTTCTACAGCAGACTCAGTTACTGAGCACCTGGTTGGATTTAAACCCCTATTGCTCTGAAGCCGGGCGCGTTACCCACTGCGCTATCCCGTCCCTATCACAACAGGTGGTCGTTGCACAAAACAACTTAACTCTAAGTTTAACCTTAGTGTCATCTTTTAACATTGCACTATGGCTGCATTATTGACTTAAGATCATCTTAAGATTTCGTGCAACGGGACCCTGAGTAACCGAAATGTCAACTTCATAGGGAGGATAAAGGAGTATATTACAAAACCCCATGTAACAACCGCAAACTCCGTTATATTCTGTCAAAATATGCATTGCGTTCATCCTGGCAAGTCAGTGAGAATGACCATTGTCTGTATGGAATAATCATCCTGGAAAGTATTTCCTTTCCATTAAATCATTATAGGGAACAGTTTACAGCTGTTAGTAATAGTACTTAATTAACCAAACGTAACTATGATGCCAATTACAAAAGGTAGATGAGGTGACAGAGTGTTTGGTCGCTAATCGTGAAGTGGGCTTATATAAATATTAGCGTTAGCCGAGTATCTAAGGGAAGCTGTTTTGTGTCCTTTACCTAATTCCTGTCCATTCACGAAAGGTCATCACACAACCAGCTAGCAATATGTGGTGATTAACCAAACGTTAGCACGATGAAGATCATACAGAAATGAGATTAGTATACTGATACCAGAATGAAATGAGATTAGTATTTTTTTTCGTTGTGAAGTGGACAGCGAGGCATAAGTATCGAATATGTTATGTTCTGTATAACAGTCCTTGCTATTCAGAAGGCCTAGGGATAGCGCAGTGGTAAGCGTGTTTTTAGTCGTATCAAGAAGAATGATCTCATTTAAATCAGATCGAACCTAACACTCTCTTACCTTGTTCGTCAATCTGAGTACTACCCTGCAGACGTCGTGTCATGTCACTGTTCACTTCAATTAATTCAGCCAATCAGAGATCTGCTTAGATATGGTGGTGTTCCGTCGTTGATTGCCTGGGGTAAAATGTCACTACGTAGTGTCAGGAGACATTTTACTCCAGGCAATGATGCAGTACTCAGATCAGAAACGCAGCGAGGTCTGAGCTTTGTACGTTCGATCTGATTTAAATGAGATTGGATCAAGAAGCTTGTGGTCCTAACGACGACAGGGGCTCGGCAATCTTTCTGCTTAAAGGTAGTACACCCATTGTGTTGTTTGGGGTCACATATTTAAATCGTTATCAATGGTATTACTTTATCGAAAAGTACCGATTGTTACCAAAAGCTACCATTTTGATGATAGTCGACAATGCATCGCGATTGACGCGAGCCAATCAGTCAAACGTAATTTTGGAATCTTATTTATAACAGACAAAATGACAAATTTGGGTTTATAATGTTTAATATGTCATATAACTACTGTGCATGTAAATGTGTCGTGCAATTTCGGTTTCTACACATGCATACTGATGTTTACTTGATTTTAATTGAAAACTAGTAATTGTGATATATTTGGCGATTTAGGATGAATATGCAAGCTGATTATTTATTTGTACTGTAAACATCACACATGGTGTGGTAAAACGTACATTGTATTAAAGCCAAATAAAGTTTTATGAAACACAATTGATGCACCTTTAAGAGAGTAAGGTTTGGGTGCAATGCTACGCTGAATTGCAGCACAGTAACACACATGGTTTACAGATTGGTTTTCTAAAGTTTGTAAATCAAATAAGTTAAGTTTCTATCAGTATTACAAATCTTTAATTGCAGTTGATATTACTTAAATTTGTTTATGAATCGAGAATATAGAAGGCTTTTATATTTACTGAGATCAGAGGAACTACCTTTAATGATAAATGTTGGGAGACCTTGTGATATTGTTAGGAGTGAAAGGTTATGTAAATTTTGTGAGGATAATTGTATAGAGGATGAATATCAGTTGTATTAACTTGTAAATTCTGTTCAACTGAAAGAGAAAAGTATATTCCTTAGTATTTCTGAAAACATCCATCTGTTGTTTAATTTAATATACTAGTAAGTTGCCATGAGATATATACTCTTATAAAATTAGCAAAGTTTGTAAAAGAAGCTCTGTGATTAAGATGTATTTAAAACTTGTAAAACACCATTATTGTCACAATAATTACTATTTTGTTGATTTTTGTACTTGGGCCTATGGCCTTAATACTGAATAAACATTGAATTGAATGGTGTTGTGGACTTTCTCCCTGCCGTGATATAAGCGAAACATGCTTAAAGGCGCTGTAACATATTTTTATTGCAGATGTTACTCAAATTTGCCATTTATTACTTTGAGCATGCCCCTTCGTATTGAATTCAATAAGGAAAGTTTTATTTGACTTTATTTTATGTGACAAGCAGTTCATGAAAGACATTAATTTACACATCCATCATGCACAAAGTGGAAACATGTCAAGCCCGGAGAGCGGTGTTGATACTGACTAATATACGGCTTGGTTTTTCCCGACATTCGGCAAAAATAATGTTCATGCGAAATGCTTTCTGTGTCTCGTTTGTGTCAAAGTAGTATTCAGTAAATCACTTGATGACTTATTGGTTCGTTCTCTGTGACATTTGGAGAAACTCCTTATACTTAGTCTTGTCATTATGTTGTTAAAAGTTCGTTAGAGGCAAATCTAGCAACATATTATAAGTCTTTCCTGAAACGTAATTGAACTGAAAGGATACCTTAAAGATACATCCATTGAGTTCCATAAAATGTTATTTATCTTTAATATGTGCCAAAATAAGAAGATTTCAGTTGAACCGATATCACTCAACTTGCATATTCATCAATCAATCGTCAAATATATCATATTTACTACTTTCCAATTAAACTCGAGAAACACAATTATACATGTGCAGTAACCGAACCTACATGGCCCCATGTACGTGCACAGTAGTTATAAGACCTAGTAATCATTTTCAACACAAATTTGTCTCTTTGTCTGTTGTAAATAAGTTTTTTTGACTGATTGACGGGCGCCACAAGCAGTGCTTTAGTCCGGTTTCTGATCAGAAATCGATACTTTTACCTTTATAATACCTGTACACTAAGTCGACTATCATCAAAGCGGCAATTTCGGCAAAGGTCATTACTTCTCCATAAAATAACACTATTTATAACGTTTGGCATTATTATGCGACCCCAACTAGCACAATGGATGTACCTTTAATTAAGGCTTCACATTTTACAACATTGACAAGTAGTACACCAAACACTGTAACAATTACTTGGTTATGGTCTTCATGATTAAGATCAAACGTTATCCTAATATGTATGCAACCTGATTAAATAGATTTATAGTAAACCAAAATAGATGTAGTAGAGTTCAGTTGGTTCATTACAATACTTCAGAATTCACTTTAAACTACATTGCGTTCATGGAGGTATAAACTTAAAAAACCGCTGTCCATCTGTGTAAATGCGCGTATCCAATAATACACTATGAAGTTAATGATTATAAATAAATATAACGACTGACAAAGTCATAAGCGACAGTATTGCTAGTGTCCACATCCCCACACCGTCTTCTCGGTGTCAATCATGTGCATGCTTGCTTTCGTCTTCTTTTTACTGTTCAGACAAGAGGTCGTGTTCTCAAAAACACACATTATAGGCAAATATGGATCTTTTTCCATTCGCTGAAACGCAACCAATATGGCCTTCATCAACCATTGTTCTGTTTCCGTGAATGCTCGGAAGATGCCCATGATAGGTATAGTCTGATATTTGGACGCTAAATTCAGCTGTCAATCAAACAGCGATCAGGTGTGGTGTAACTGGATCCATCTCTCGTTTATGGATGAAGTACTACTACAAAGAAAACGTTTCAACAGGTGAACCATTATAAAACCATTTCTCGTAATGACGAAGAGGGCCCCCGTTTCTAATAAAACATAATCCTAGTTTTATCTAAATTTACTTTTATTCCTGTACTATTACAAAAACTTTCCAAAACATTTAATTTCCCTTTGAAGCATATTACAAGTGCCAGATAAATGTCATCTCCAAAAAAGTGAACACAAATTTGGAGAAAAAAAGCTGATTTTAAAAAATTCCATGACCACCCTTCAATTTCATTAAATATGAGAAATTTATGTGGGCTTAGAATGCAACTGTGCCTTGTGCCTACACCACAATTAAAACAAGAAGAAATACCATGGTTAGTTCTAACACAAGCAGTAAGATTGGAATACATTGATGCAATAATATTGTAGAATTTGCCAGATATCCCAGCCCTATACATAGAGTCTAGGAGAACTAACATCATGTGTAAGTGTATCAAAGGCTTTAGAAAAATCTATGAAGAGGCAGTAAAATCTTCCCTTCTTTTTGCAGCAATACTTTTGAATAATGGCTTGAAGAATAAACATATGATCAACGGTGGCATAACAAGCTCTAAACCCAGTCTGAGTCTCAGTTAATGTGTTATGTTCATCACACCAAATTTATAATCTTCGGTTTGGACCTGAAGTGAAAATCTTACAAGAGTATCCATGAGTGAATGCCCCTGTAGTTATTTGTATAATTTTTATCTCCTGATTTATGTAAAGGGCATATGATGTGTTAGCCCCAGCTGTTTGAAAAATACCCTGTATTAAGAATATTATTGAAAAGAAATGTAAGTCGTTTGATAATATTAAGATTTGTTGCTTTGAAAAACTCTGTGGCAAGCGCAAGGTCCAGGTGTCTGTTTGACAAGTTGGAAATGCTTGGTAATATTTCCTGTTCTGTTATTGGTCGGTTTAATGTACAAGAAGAGTCTAAGTAAGAAGTACTGCAGTGAGAAGTATAATCTGTTTGGGTATCTCTACTGAGTAACTCTATAAAGTGTGTCACCCACTGTTCGTCTGTGATTTTGTTAGATATGCCCTGTGAGACCCTGTTTTCCTTGAGTATTTTCCAAAATAGTTCACGATCCCGTCTTGCATCTATTAGTCTGTCAGGGACACTCTATCAGGGAAATCTGTACTCAAACTACCCGCCCCTGGTCGGCGTGAGCCAATCAAATTGCTACGCAGCTTAGACCTGCAAGCCAATGAAAATTCATTCAACAGCTCTTATCGGTAATTCATTAAACATGACCGACATATGCTTCAAGAAAGTTTGCGAAAGATTTGAAAATAAAAAAACTCAGTGAATTCTATCTAGCATTTTCATCGGTTACTGATTTCGTCATGTCGACCATGGGCGGGTAATTTGAGTACAGATTTCCCTGATAGAGTTTCCCAGGGGTGAAATAGTGGAGAGTGACGGAGCATATATAAAACCTGGGTAACCGAGGATTGGTCAACATGTGTCTCAATCTATCCCTTCTCACGGCAATAGAGATGCCATCTTGTGCATTTCTGTTATTATTGTATTATTTTCGTCTCTCCGTCGATACCATCGCCCAATTAGAAAACAGAAAACAGGTTGCTTCCTGTTGCATAAAGAGGCAACATAGAGGAAATATTCAGATGTAATACATGTAATGTATGTATACCTCCGTAGTAAATTTACGGTATTATATATTGCATACACATTATGATATATAGAGGTATTGTTACGGAGGTTATAATATGTAAATGTTAATATTTTACATAACTCATTTAATAGTTTTTGATATAGTAAATCCCCTCGTCACCTAGATAATACAAGTAGTGATATTTCAGTATGGCATACTATAGTCTTCATGTTGCCTTTGTGCATCTCGCAAATATCACAAGGCCTGTAAAATAGAATTATTTTCTCTGAACAGACAGGTCCTTAAGCCATCATCATCATCATCGTCATCATCGTCGTCGTCGTTTTAATGTAGTGCTTACATTTTGTCAGTAGAAAAAAGTCTAGTTTCAGTTTCAACGCGTTAAAATTGAGTGTTCATCTGAATTAAATAGTTTGAACGTTTTCCTTATTATTGCACTATTTATTATATATGTTATATTTTTCTATATTAACATTAACTTATAATGAGCAAGAAAATATGTTTCACAAGAAATGTCAGTTTCCCATGACTGTATAAGATGGGCAAAACATTAAGTTTAAGAAGGAACAAAATATCCCTTTTCGCCTAACAAATCAATCAATTTCAGCGTTTTGTTTTCCTTTTCGATAATGAAAAACTTTACAACGGGACAAACCAATTACCTCATGTGATAATGCATTTTTCATTGTCAGTGTGTCCTGGATACGATCCAAAGTCAAGAAATGTGAGTAATATTATAAGATACAATATTCCCACGGTGATGTTAGGTATTCCATCCCCCACATGTAAAGGATAATGTCGTTTTTTTCTGCCAATAAACTGACTACAATTCTAAAGCTAAATATAATGACTGTATCAAATTACATTTACAAGTGCCAGATGCTGATTTTTTATTTCAATTTTAAAATATCTTTCATATCAAGAAATCATTGTTATGAATCCATCATTTGTAGCCTATCTGGATTAGTTCAATGTACTTTACAAATATAACATGGGTTTTCCCCAGTGTTACCTCCCTTTGAAAGTGTTCACATGATATGTAAAGCTCCAAAGAGTTTATGACAAAAATCTGCTTCCACTGAAGTCACCTTTCAAGTTAGAAAAATACGTGAAATATATAGTATTTCATCTACTCTGACAGTAGATTACTTAACACAGATGGCAGTGAGTGATGGACTTGGAAATTTAACTTTATTATACCGGATGCTTTATCCAAGGCGATTAAAAACATGGAGGCTGTTGTGTCGCCATTTCTTTCCTTGTGTTGTCGTTGAAGAGGCATCTGATTTTAACACTTTGACAGCTACGAAATTGAAAATGATATCGACGCGCTTAGTTAAGACGATGAAACTCCTATCAAATAGCGAGTTGGCAATGCAGTAGGATAACACAGTTGTGTGAGAGTTGGGACTGTGGAGCATCGAGACAGAGACGAACGCTGTCATTACACTAAAACACCTTAGTTAGCCGAGACTATTCAAATGTGTATACACAATACATTAAGGATATTCGAATTTTTTTGTGTTAATGAATCAATAGATCATTATTTATATTTTCCAAATTTGCATTTATCCCAAACTATGCTTGTCCAGTTTATTAAGTGCAATATACCAAAGGATGCCTTTTGAGAGAACCAATCGATATTATAATTTACAGAAAATAGATTGGCTGATTCACATCGAGGGAGGATAATTTGAGCATGAATATGTTTCACCACGGAAACCAGTGATTCTATCAATACTAATTGATATTGCATTGATTAGTATTCCTTTATTGATGATCATAATCATAGTTATATCATCATCAGAACACGGGCGTAGGGGCGAGTCAAAAGTTTGGGGTGGGGATTTTGAAATGTGTTATTCTTATTCTTATTTCCTACATAGCAAACATAGCAAAGTTACTCGAGTCTGTGGAAAGCTATCACTACCTGGATTTACATCTGAGCTACAAAGATATGGCACAAACAGTGGGAAAGTCAGCCAGCCGTTTTGTTTGACCTTTCTTAAACGTGTTTAACAAATCTATATGACAATGGTTTGGTCGGTGGTCGGATATTGATTTGCATTTTAGGGAACCAGAGAATGTTCATGTGTCAACGCCGTCCATCATCGTGCAATAAGATTGTATCTGGTAGTTGTTAAATGTAAACCGAATCTAGCTATCAACGGTGATTCCGGCTGGATTCAACCATTGGCTCGTCAGTGGCCTGGAGAGACAATGGGCACGCCTCAAGAATACATGTATGTATTAAGTATTAACAGGCGTGTTTTCATGTGGACTCAACACTTTAACGCAAATGGACCAACAGGATTGCAGAGTTTATGGACAAACATCATCTTTCACATGTATACTCTAGATAATGATATTGAGGTACGCCTACTGTCAAGAACTGTTCAGAGAGCTGTACTTGATGACTGCTTAACATCTTGGGGTAACCATGTTCGGTCTGAAACTACAAGTAACGGAAGAAACAAGTTGCAAATATTAAAAAAAATTAAAACTGAAATATCATATGCCTTTTACTTACAGGAGCGCCCTCGCTAAATTCCGGTTTGGAGTTGCACCACTGAAGATCGAGACAGGGCGCTTTGAAAACATGCTATTTGAAGATCGAACATGTTCTGATTGTACTCACGAAACCACATACTACTAAACGTACATCCATTGTGTTGTTGGGGGTCACATATGCTAAACATTATAAGTGGTTAGAAATACTTGCCATTTAGATAGTGAAGAAATATAACATGGTTATATTTGGGATAACACTACCTTCAATAGTACAATCGACGGCGAAACGGTCGTGTGGTAAGCTGTTGGTACAGTCAATGCTGGCGATAGTTGCCTTACTCTGAGGGCGTGGGTTCGAATCCCGCATGGGACTCGGCCCGTAAAAGTACAAGAATTTGTACTATTGAAGGTAGTGTTATCCCAAATATAACCATGTTATATTATAAGTGGTGTTATTTGTTCGAGAAGTATTGACTGTTGCCGAACATTACCAATTTTATTATAGTTAGCTGAGTATAGTGACGTTATAAAGGTAAACGATCGAAAACCGGACAATGCACCTCGTGTGGCGCGCGGCAATTAGTCAAACGTAATTTTAGAAACTTATTTACAACAGGTCTTTTAAGGGCATTTAGAAGTGGTATACAGGTAAGAACAGGAATATTGTCTGGATAACAACTTCTTTAATGTGAAAATCTTCCTGTTCTTATTTACAACAGACAACTTTGGGTTGAAAATGTTTAATAGGTCTTATAACTACTGTGCATGTAAACGGGACGTGTAGTTTCGGTTTCTTCAAATGTATAATGATGTTGCACGCTTTCAATTGGAAACTAGTAATTATTATATTTTTGGTGATTGGGGATGGATATGCAAACTGAGTGAAATTATTTGAACTGAAATTAGCACATATCGTGTGATGGAACATATTAAAACCAAATACAATTTTATGAAACACAATGGATGCACCTTAAAAATGCGCTTTGTATGAAAGTGTGAGAGAGAAATGTATGCATGACTGTCTTTCCAAATTTTAGTATTTTAACTGATTGTGAGAAATTTTTACTATGTTTTATCAAATCCTAATGTTATGTGTTTTTTTTACAGCAGGAACCTGCAAATATATTTTATATAAGCGAAGATGTTTATTATATTTATTCTTGATGTATTATCGCTGTACATGTTATCTAAATTAAATTGTTTAAATAACTTATACTGTCTCTCATAAATTGCTTGTGTACTTTTACATATACATATGCACACACATAAAGTTCACAATCGGAAGATTGTCTATTACTATAGCTTAGCAAATTATGACCAGGTCATATTTTTTTTGTGTTGGACAATGTCATTTACCCCAAAAGTCCAAAAATGGCCTTATAGCATAGACCGTCCTCCGTTCAAATATGCTGTTTTCGACTTCTCAAGAACCGCTACATTCCAGAAGATGATATTTTGACACGATCAAACGTTTACTCTCTATATTTGGTCTTAAATATCTGGTTAAAAAAGAAATTGAATTTGCGTTTTAAAAAAACAAATTAAAGAAGTTGTATCCTATAATAGTGTCTTGTATAATCACACCAACATCTAAATGCCTTTGAAGAATTTCAACTTTAATTTTCTGAAACCTAATTGCGCTTGTCCAAAATATCGATGATTACTTTCGTTGTATTGACATTGGCCATGCAGTCTATTGCACATGCTTCTTATAGCTCTGATTAATCGATACAAGCCCCTACTGATTCGTTTAGGACAGAATATATGAATGTCAAAGTGTCCGTCCGCAAATAACTTACCATGAATACGAAAAGCGTGTGTCAAAAAGGGAAAAGTTCACCAGGGAAATTAATCATATTCATTTGATATTTGTCAAAGCTGTCTTTATGTGATGTTACAACCATATTGTAATGTCAATTTCACAGCATTTATGTCTGTATTATTTTCCTTTGGGAAAAGGGAAAATGATTTAAACTGTGTGACAACGGTGACATAAATTTGGAAATGACTTCAAGAATAGCTAGACTTTATGATGATATGATGTAGATACTATGTTGTTGAACTAATTGATTTTGGAAACGTTAAGATCCAGAACTTTTAAAACAAAATGTAGCTCATCAGGCCAGATAGGCTTATGACATGGGTACAAATAGAACTGATTTGATTTTTCATTGGTTTCCGGTGACGTCATGTCGTGCGGGCGTGTCTCTCTCGGCTCTCACCATGCTGTCTGAAATTTCTCTTCTCTGACCTTACAGAAGTTTTCCCTTGAACAAATATTGTTACTGCAGGTATGAACTACCACATATATGTATTCTGAATGAATTATTGATATGAAAGACATTCCCAAAAGATAATTATTCAACATGTCTGTAGTGAGGTGATATCCTATGTGAACAGCCATCTTGAATTCACCGGAACAGCAGGTATTGTACGACACTATTATCAGTGACTTGTTGATCTTCAGAGACATTTAATGGATACACCATTGGTTTCCACCAAACGTAATCGTTCAAACGTGTCCACTTGCCTCGAGTACGAAGGTCGCAAAAGACCCCCACTGGAAGTCGTACAACTTCCTTGTGGAGGTCCTCTGCGAGGTCGCTCCCGCCTCAGCAACGGATTCTGAGAATCCTGCTCCTGTCAGATCCCTTTGGAGACAAAGAAAGCGTGAAGCTGAAGAGTCTGGGGGTTGTCGTGAACCCGCCCACTTGGTTTGCTCAACAGAAGGTCATTATCAATATTTAAAAACTTCGTTGCTTGTGACAAGTCTTTAGCTCCAACATTTAAAAAGTATATCATATGGTCCCAGGTGTAGTCAAATTCTTCTCTGCCGTTTGCGCCTTGGTTGTAGTGATCTAAATTCCCATCTGGTTGATAGAAGTTTGTCTGAAAATCTGTTCTTGTGGAAACACTCGAGAAGATCCTTTCATTATTTCCTTGTGTGTCCTTTATATACTACATTCAGATTCAGCAAATACTTTTACCAAAATAATATAACTGTATGTGCTATTCTAAGCGTTGACGAATCTTTGTCACATATTGAAAAATAACTGTTGATCAAATCTGTGTATGCTTTCATAAATACATGTAATACTAACCGTTTTTCATAAAGTTCGGTACAATTTGATTTTTATGTTTAACTACTGCGAGTTTACTAAACATGTGTATGAACTTTAAAGTATTTACAAACGGATTTGTCTTTAATTTGTTTTAGGAGAAGCATTTATATTGGATAGTGTAGCCTGTTTGCTAATCCTTTTTTTCCAACTTCTCATATTTCATGTACGTGATATGTTATTTGGAAATAAAAATACTGTTTAAATCATTGTATGAGACATTCATTGCCCTTTTATTTTTGGACATTAAATAATATCATTACATCGCTTGAGAAACATTATTTATTTTTAGAATGAATAAAACAAATCCCGATAAGCTCTAGTTTATACAGTGCATGCAATCTGTTAATGTTTATAATCGGACATCAAATTGTCTGTAGTATGAAAAGATACGTGCACGATCTGTTCATGTTGGTCGTGGCCGAGTGTTAATTACAATTGAACTATTTAACATCCTTGCTGACGCACCATATCAAACCACCTTCTGAATGATTGAAAACACTTGTGATCGTGCAGTATTGGTTTCTATAATAAATCATAATGGTATTTCAATGACCAGCCTGCTTATCAGCGAACCATTGTCTATATCAGGTAGCTGATAAAAGCTTGAGCTGCGTGCCGCGTGTGCACATCGCTGAAATGTACAACTAATACAATATATATTATGGCCAATGTCCCTATATCTACAGTGTGATAAATATCGGACCTGTTCCGAGAAATAAACTCTTCAAAATGACCAATCTACCGGAATATTACACAAACAGCACACACTTTAAAACATTGTTAATTCATTCAGACTACACCTTTTGTGGAAACAATGTTCGCATTATCTACCTCTTCTCTAAACAGACGTTACTATTTGTGTGACCAGAAAATATTCTGCAATGAACTTGTATGTGCAATAGAGAACAGATAATGATTCACTTGGGGTTTGAGCAGATGCAACATTGCACATTTGGTGTTGGCCTTACCGGTGTCGATAGTTCCTGGCGACCACTATCCTTAAGCTTAAAGCAAGCTGTTATGTTAAGTTAACAGACTTGAAACGAATCTTATAAAATCCACGGGAATTCAGAATTATTAAATGAGTAGTTTTCACAATTGATATTAGGATTTGATGCGTGCCAAAATACCGCATGTGTTCATTTACATTGAAACCATGTCATCCGACTTGTGTATTTGTTCAATTACGCCAAATATACATTCTGTATACAAATTTTATGACCTTTTAAATACTGCAAACCCCAATCTGTCTCGATAATCCGAACGCTTCCGTTTTTTATCCAAAACGTTCGGATAGCGAAATGTTCGGACTTCTGAAATGTACACTGTCAGCCAAAAGAAACGCCTACAAGATATATTATCGGATTTAGTAAAAACTATAATGAGCACTTTAGCAATATTATAACATTATGAAGTTGTACCATTTCTGCACAATATATTTAAATTTCAAAAGTTGTCATGTCACAAAAGAACGGCGATTGTTGAAATGAAATAAATGAATTGTTCAGTTTTCGATCAGTCCATGATCAGAAAAATATTTGAAACATATTTTCATACAACCACGAGCAACAATACAGGCACGCATTCGCTTAAAAGTGGTGATGACGCTTCTAATGTACGTGGGTACGGTGCGCAAGTGAATCAACCGGAAATAGCGGTCTTCATTTGGCGTGGTTTCCATGAATGTTATTTACTCGAATCACAGTTTTTCATCAATTTCAATGGACTTTCATATCAATTTGTTTTCAGCATAACTTTGAGACAGCCATTGATTATATTTCAGAAATTATTTCATCTTACATTTTAAGACAAATCAAGTAGGCGTTTCTTTTGGCCGACAGTGTAGTTACTCCCCTCTGTTCTGACACGCTGGATATATATAACTATCACACAAAGTGAGACATTTCTGTTAATTACAATCACAAATTACTGCCACACGAAGTAAATCTTACCATTTATTAAAACCACAATTACTGACACGCTCAATTCCCGTGACAATCAATTGTCATTGAAGTTTACCTATCCAATCAGTGTGGTCCTCGCTTGTCAAGTGGATTACCCGAACGCTTTTTATGAACCGCAGGATTAAGGAAGCAGAGACAGTTTGTAATAACTAATCCGTTACAGCTAATTAGAGTTCGGATTATCTGCCATCTGACAGACAGGTAGCCGACCGACGACCCATCCCGCAGACACTTAGTGGAAGATTAATTAGGTCATCCCCTACAGAGCGATGGAACACCCCACAGTCAGATCAAAACAGATCAGATTGAAGCAAAGTAGAGTAAGCTTCGTTTACGAAAGGTAAAGACAACAAAGGTTTTTGTTGTGATCAGAGGATCAAATAATAATCTGTCGTCTACTCTCAAAGTTGTTTTCACAGTTGATTTAAATTTTAAAATAAAAAGTTAGATTTTGTATATAACGTGTTATTGCTGTTTATTGATTAAAGATCGTCTTCTCACTTTTTAATCAATCGATCTCTTATTTCAGTAGAAAGGCATATGGTCTACGTACAAAATCAACAAATGAAACATAAATGGCAGAGTTGCTTGTGGTCAAACAAATGAATGTCGTACAATCACGTAATTTGAGATAGCTATATAAAATGCGTGAAGTTATAAACTTGAAGGTTAACGAAATTTTAATAGTAGGAAACATCTTACTTAACTCAATTGAACTATAGACCACTTTTGATGATAACCCCATATTTCCTACGCATAATATTATCGGTTGTATCTGAAAAAAAAAGAACCATGAGAGAGACGTTTTTAAGCTTATGACTTAGAAGTTTAACAGACTTTGACCACGACAACCTACTGGAAAATAGTTATCCTAAATAGTTGTAATAGGATGAACTAATTTTTCAATATTCTATCATCAAAAGACTAAACTTCACTTTTCCTTAGTTTACCGCCTTCACTAAAACTACTACGTTCTTGTGTGTGACTGCGCTTTTGAGTGTATTAATCCTGTTTTTACTAAATTTACTAAATTAATATTGTGGAACATGAAACACAACTCACCACCGAAATGGCGGGATTGCGCAAAGTACTTGGATGTTGTGTCACACATTGCGAAACTTGGCTGAAAAACATGAACTGACATTAACTGAAATGTAAATATGTGTATATGAAAATGTGTAAAAGTAGTGTCAAATGAACACTTTATAAAGACCATTTACATGTAGGTGAAATGTACCTACATGTAGGTCAATAAATATGTATGTGAAATGTGTCAAATGTGCTGCTAAACAGACATTGAAAGGTGCTATATCAATGTTATTTAAATAATTACTAAATTTCAAATACATTGTTTTGTCTTTTATTTGGACTAGTCTATTACAATGAATAGGTAACAAGAAGTGATTCAGCTGTGCACCGAACCGTATATGTTGTTTTTTAAGGCGTCTGTCAGCTGCCTGTCTGTAGGATGGGTGACTACCGGTGTTCGGATTCGGAAACGGAATCAACGGACTAATGAATCAACATTTAATAAGTTTATATAGAGATTAGTTTGGTTACAGCTTCTTTCCGTTCGGACACTGCGGAATTCAGGTTATCGCGGCTTGACTGTACATAAGTTTCCTTAATTACGTTAAACTTTGATTAATTCGAGCAACTTCAATTTTCACTGATATACTGTCACTATGTTGAACTAGTTAGCATTAACATGATGATTTTCAACAACAGTACATGCATTACTCGCTACAACAACACGAGTGATGAGGTTAGATATATGTGACTCTAAACAACACTTTCTACACCACCTTTATATCGGTGATCGGCAAGTAGTAGTCCTCGAAAAAAAAATCATGCAAATCATCAATGTCTCGTTTTTGTGCAGTTTCGTGTTATAATTGTCCTCCCACGGAATTTGGAATCATTTGATGTAAGTAAATAAATGTGAAAAATGGTTAAAAATAAAGAGATTTGATTTCAACATTGTTTGTCACGCTCACTAGGTATTTATCATTTCTTGTAAGATCCCAGTGTAGATAAACGATACAACACTCCAATGATACCGATATTTGCATTATTAAAGTATATTTGTGATGGAGGGGATACATTCTAAAAGCTACTTACCGAAACATTTATAGCTTAACTGCAAAAAGACCTGTATGTATGATTTACGATGTTTTATAAAACATGTCTATATGAGAATATATTTGTATTAACTATCCTCATAAAATAACTTTTACCATACATGTAAGTTGAACATGTATGTCTGACAAATGGCAAGCAGTCATAAATCGGTATGAGTTGTTGAAAACGCAAAAACATAAAGTTCAACTCGATTTGAAATTATATACAGTGTCTTATATTTCTAATTTTTTTAATAGATTTAATCAACAAAAAGAGTCAGACACTTTTTTAATCAAATTCGAAATGTCAGTTCTAAGCGTATGTAAGACGTCACTACAAACGTCTGTTCAGAACGAAAACGCAGTCGGTTTAGTTTTAACTTTGATACGATGCCTCAAATATATCGTAAATAACATGATATTTGTACTAATATAATCAAGTAGGTGCAATGAATAGCCCTGAAATAGCAATTCCATAGAATCGTACTGCCGGCTTCTAAATGTTCAGCCTACGTGGCATTAAGCAGACAGACAGACAGATATGTTTATTAATGTCTCACCTTGCGTATACATTACATATATACAAGAAAATAAAACTATACAATATACACAAGCCATTCCATAGGAATTATGAGAGACAAACCAAAACTACTAGATAAAAAGCATAAAATACATTACATAGGTGTAAAAAAAAAGCATTAATTATTATGTAAAAGGTATTACTTATATAAGAACCATCTTCTTCTTCGTAAAATATTAAAACAGGCTTTGGCACAAAAAAGAGTTAAATCACTAAGTGTAATTAAGCAACTGAAATACTTGTTTTGCGAAAAAAGGGGGGATCATTTAGGACATAAACTAATCAAATTGATCAAGAGGCAATGTTGGGAAAAAGTACAGCACTAGTAACTTATAATAATAAACAAACATTTGTTTAGAGTCCATGTTTATATTTGCCTAGAGACATAAATGTGCACGTGTTTTAGTTGATTATAGTATACTTTTTGACGTATGACTTCATTTAAATTATGGCTCTGTATGACGTCATCCTTAAATTAAATATACAAAAACGTGCAGTAACACCATTCCATCCCCGAAGATGTTATTCAAGTCAATTTCCTTCAGGCTAACCACCGTTGTAAATGGAGCGTGATCGCGACCAGAAATATAGTTTCTTGATTGGTTACATTCAAAGTTGTAAAGATGTCATTTGCCAATGAAAAAGACTCATACTATTTTTGGAAACAGATACGATGGATAGTCATTTTTACCTTTATTGTGTGATCTCCCATGTATGATATTTGAATTTGTGAAAGCAATTGACCATGCTGATTAATACAGAATACCAAATCCATGTATAAAACTGAAATCGTAGAAAGAACCAGTCGATAAGACTTGTGCAGTAACTCGGTCTATGAAGTCAATTTAAGACATGATTTCATTGGATGAAAAGTATTGTTTTTCCAATATGGTTTTGCACACATATGGATTCACCAAACAGTTGGAGATCCTGCAATGTTCCTTAATCTATTCAAACAACGTTGTAGGGATATATATTAACAAGAATGGTCATCCGAGATTGCTAGCTCTAAATATCTGAATACTTAATAGTCATTATTTTAACATGACATTGTCCATGAAACTTATTTAAATGTATAAACATCCATACAACTCCGCAGATCTCTCTCAAAATTTAGATGTGGCATTAGTAAACTCAATGTACAAGCCTATAGAAGATCTAAAGATGATGATATAAATTTAGCCATGTGCTCCCATTGTGTAAACGTTGTTGACGATGAGTATCACGTATTGCTGTAATGCCCGTTGTACTCTGATATCCGAAGCAGATATATCCCACAACACTATATTCATACCCAAGCATGCCGAAGTTTCTACATCTAATTGAAAACAGTATCTTACGTCTAGCCATATTTGTACACAAACTACACCAAATTGTATACATGTTTATACTGAATGTATTTTACCAGCGCTCTGAGGAATTGTATGTGATTGTCATTATACTATTGGCCTCATGACCACTCTACGAAATCAATCTGTCTGTCTGTCTGTCTGATGAAAGGTAGGGAGATAATCCGTGATACGATGTTGCCTTTGTGGCATAATCCTGGAACCGGAAATATCGCCCTTTTGGAGCAGAGATCACTTGGAAAAAAATGACTTGAGAGAATGTTATAATACAGGAAAAAAGGTTCATTGTATTAATAGTGCAGGTTCAGTGGAATATGGTCCTGAAACCTATTAAATCACAAAACTGACCGACTTTTGTCCTTAATTCAGTCAACAGGAACCGAAGAACGGGTTTGTAACACACAGCCGGTTATGACATACATGTAACGCATATTATGAAAGCAACTTATTAAGTAATTTTTACAAAGCACTATTTTAAAAATATTGACACTTCTATGTGTATATGTATATTTGTATGGTCATAATGAAACTGGTATTGCTCGCATTTAAAATTCAATAGTATATCAAATATTAACAATAGAAATTGTTTGGATGTACATTACGACGGTAATGGTAATAGATATGAAACAAAGATACATGAACACAACTATATTATGATGTTAAATGATGCATGTAAAAACAAAGAACTGATACGCACCCTTTCAATATTGATACGCACCATTAAGCTTTTGAAAAAAAAAACAAATTATACAGTTATTTATCAACAATCTATTTGTATTTGTTCTGTGTGCAAACCTTGACGTAACATCCATTAACGTGATCAATGTATATGTTAACAACTACAATGAGTCCATTTAAGTTTACCTGTCACTGCATAGATTACTTCTTCATAGTGAAAGGGATGAGTATTTCGTAACCCCTGACTGACAATAGACTGAATATTAACTATCGCGTTGTACCGGCGCGTTTCGCATATCAATTGACTTACAGAAGTTCCATTATCTCATGGAAAACCAAACATTAGCGCTATCACTTTGCCCAATTATGTACTGGTAAAAAGTCTACGATGAATTTTATGTTGTGTTTACTGAATTTAACAGTAACATATTGGCCGTCGCTCAGATACTGTATATGGGGATTAAGTTCCGAATTCTGTCAACGGCATGGATATATTTATGGCATAATATCAATTTTATCAAATTAGAATTGAAAATGTTGGAAGTAACGAAAGTGGGAATCGATCCATGAACCTCTATGTTGTTGAGCAGCGCCTTTGCTACTTGAACTATCTAGGATCCATGCCAGTCAGTATACATTCTGCTGTGTCATGTCTGTAGTGTTATTTCTTCTAGAATACATATAAACTAGTGTCCAAAAGAAACGATACCACGTCTTTGAGCGGCCATTACAGGAAAACTTAACGACACAGACATTTAGAATTGGTATTATTCTTTTGAGATTTCGTTCATTTAACAAGTGTACAAAATTCATTTCAATCAGTACTTTGCATTCATTTGTACAGGTCTGTATTGACGTGAGGGGTCTGAACATTAAAATTTCATTCACACAAATGACTAAGACAAATGTTGAAAATGTCAAAAGAGGCGTCACTAAGTCACATTTGTATTCGGTATGTCCATCCCGAGCGTCATAACGGGCAAGTACACGTCTATGGGTTGATGACGTCAGACGTCGGATGACGTCAGAAGATAAGCTTTGTCATTTATCAAGGCGGCAATGGGCTGACTTGATGGACGCAATTCAGAGCATAAAGGTCACTAATTCTTCGGTACACACGCTGTCTACCATTGTTCTTGAAGATGCAAAATCGGCTCGCATATGAGAGCATGACTAGTGCTCAGTCTCTCTGTTACCAACGTTGAATTCGTCTGTTTGTTTACTCGTTGTTGAGGCCTCGTGAACGTTTTGTGGTATGGACGACATGTTCAGATATCATGAGTCTTCAATCTCTTTTACCAAGTTTGTCTGCTAATCACGTGTCTCAGTGACGTCTTTGACGTTAACGTCGTAATGATGAATGGGTTTCGGAGATGAAATACCCGGATGTGGCGGTCTTCAATAAGCGCAATCACCTTCTTCTCGACCTGCATGTTATCCGATCTTTATCACGTAACCGGTGCGTTAACCTGGTGACTGCTATGCGCGCGCAACCGAACCTTCTGGCGTCATCGGAGTGTGAGACTCGCTATGTGACAATTCCAACGGCTCTCTCACCCTCAATGGCTGTCAAACCCGATATTTTCTTGTGTGCTTTTTGTTGCTTTGATACCAACGTGTATGGTCAGGCGTTTTATACACTTTATATGCAGTTGCAAACTATGCTACCTAAAATAATGTCATTCTCACAAAGTGCACCATTTCTTCGGATGTGATAAAATGTTCTCGGTATTTTCGATTGAATACACTGCATTTGGGATGTGAGATACGCAAAACCATGTGTTCATACGAAGAAAATCACTTTGTAAAAAGATATTTTAAAAAATAGATGGTATCGTTTCTTTTGGACACTAGTTTATATATGTGGATGTAATATATGTTTATAGTTACCGATTTATGTCTACTATATGTAAGGAATGAAGGATTCAGTTTGAAAGCTTCTTTTCGAGTTAATCATGAGTGTATTGGAAATAATTCATCGATATATTTTGATCATGTCATATAAATTAGCAAAGCATCCCTTTGAAAGTCATTTATCATCCAAAACTGGCTCCCACAGTAGATACCGATTGTGTGAGATCAAGCGATATCTACAAGCGATATCTACATTGTATATATCGCAACAATCAAATCGTCACAATCCACAGTTAATGACATCACAAGTCTTTCACATCACTAAGCTGACAATGTTATGACGTCACAAAGTTGATGACGTAACAATACTATGACATCACTGAGCTTACTGCTGAAAAAGCCAAATGGCAGTTTTGTTTTGCAGATATGTTCATTATTTTGCTAATAATTGTTGAAGAATGATTTTGAATGATAAATAAAAATCTCACCCTCGTGTCTTCTGATATAAGATATATCAACACTCGTTGATTAAAGTAAACATATCCTCGGCAAGCCTCTGATATTTGTAACTTTAATCAACTCGTGTTGATATATGTGATATCAGAAGACACTTGGGTGAGATTCTCTATATATCCAGTAATTTTTATAATATTGTTTTCCGCGGGAGTGTAAGGCAAATAATGTTCCGATTGCAATAAACTCTTCTCGGGTTAAAGCCCTCGTGAGTTTATATATCACAACTGCTCGGCACCGGGTCATCATTTACTCCAAAAACAATAGATGAAACACTTGTCATTGGTTCATTCATGGTAGGATTGAACCTCTTTTAAATTTGGCAGACGCGAGGTTAGCATTGCCTCTCTCTCATACAACATGAATCAAGGATACTAAAGGACCTTCCATGTAATACGATTTTATTACACGAATTAATGAATTTGTATCAAACGAGCGAAATTGAGTTTGATTCCAAGTCATTCACGGATGTAATCAAAATCGTACCATATGGAAGGAAAGTTAGTATTTTGTTTATTCTTCCTCCTAATTAATCAAACGAAACATCCATTGTGTCATGAAGTTAAGATTTCTGACAGTCTGGCACCGTTGGGCCGGTGGTTTAAGCATTGTGACGTCACAATTGCAATTTATTGACGCGTAACGGTATAACGATAGTTTAATATTGGTGTATTGCTATTTTTTTCCGGCCCAGAACTCGAAAACTTGCCAGGCCTAGCTCAATTAAACTTGGAATATAGACTAAGTTGTAGATGCGCTTTTTGGACCGTTTCCATTGAAACAAGTCTTTGTATTTTGTATTCCGGGCGAAACTTGAAAACAATAATGCATAATGAACTCAACTTCTTTAGATTTATTTAGTTACATGTCCATGTTAATGCTACTTCGAATTTCGCTCGCAGAACAGAACTTATAAACTTAAAAAACGATTTTCTCGAGTAGGGTGAACGTAATACCAAACGTAATGAGTTAACTTATGGAAATTTCGAATATCATGTATTAAGAACCTTTCTAATGCCCATATTTCACTACGACCCGATTTGCCACGAATCACCACGAATAGGCGGCTGCATAAATTCGTGAATATTCGTGAGCATTCGGCAACATTCGTGAACAGCATTTACACTTGTACGAAATGTTTACGAACATTCGTAGCTTTTCATGCTAAAAACCTACGAAACATGTACGAATTCTTTACGAATTGTCTACGAATTGTAAGAAATGATTAAGACACAGTCACGAATGTACTACGAATTTCCACGAATAAGATACGATATCACGAATCAAGTACGAATAGTTTACGATAGTTCGTGACTATTCGGCGTTTGCAAGTCATCAAACCATTATGGAGGCGCAATGGAGAGCACGTGTTGCTCTGGCACTCGAATTTGAACTTCAATATCAACATCAAATTGAATTAGCTCTTCGTAGACAATTCGTTAATGCTTCGGGGTTAATTCGGGATGAGAACATCAAAATTATCAACCACGAATTTCCAAGAATTGTTTACGAAGTTGTTACGAACGTCCCGAATTAAATACGAACAGTTTACGAAGCAACTACGAATCTGAAATTCATAGATGATTCGTGAAAATCTTTTGACAAACAATTTTTTTTCCACGAATGCCACGAATTCCAAGAATGTTGCCGAATCAACTAGGAATCATTAACGAATATCACGAAACAATGACGAATTATCTACGAATGTTCAAGAAAGTGCAAATTTTCCAATTCGTGGCGATTCGTGGCAATTCGGGTCGTAGTGAAATAGGGGCATTAGAATAAAGCTGTACTGTTTTAACAAAGGCCAGAAGGGGTAAAATTGGCCCTAAATAATTCAGCTTATCTGTCTGTGGTCCGTCCGACATCCAACCATTATGAATCCAGAGAACAACATGTGAATCATTCAATTCATAAATGACAACAAAACACCATTCAAAGTCGCATAACGGATATTTAAAAATGAAAAGTTATTACAAAGTAGATTATTTAGAAAATAACCAACGAGATACGAGTGATTACGGGAAATATGCATGAGTCGAAATGATGTTCACAGTCGCGAGCCTTGGCGAGCGACTGAACATCATTTCGACGAGTGCATATTTTCCGTGATCACTCGTACCGAGTTGGTTATTCTAAAGTATATATTACCCATTACATTCAATTAAAATACACATTTACGAAGGACAAACGTTTCTTTTTTGAGACTGTAGTAATTGACATTGATCAGCTGATTTGTATTCATGCGTGTGTTACACCGAACATCTCCCGTGGTCAAACACTATAAAAATAGTTCTTTAATAAAACGATAAGAAATTTATATTGTTAGTCTATTTGGATAACCCATAACATAGTTTTCATATATGACGCGAATTTACATCATACATACATATATGATACAGCCTCAAATTATTTGGATAAGTACATCATTTCGCCTTACTGCAGTATCCTACAGTATGAATGACTGAAGTGTGCGAGTGACTGAACAGCATAGCGTTGAACCGAAAATTGAAAAAAACTGTAAATTTATAAAACGGCAACGGTTTAAAATAGTAATGTCCAGAAGAATAATCTACAATGAATGCATAGAATGAAATTTGTATGCCAAGAGGTCAACCAAGATTCAAGATTCATTTATTAAGCTCAATTGCCACCAACGGTGGTACAAGAGCAATACAGTTATACAAACAGACAGCAGAGAGAGACAAATATACACATACAGATCCATGTAAATACATATTATCTATTATGTACATGAAATATTTACATAAAATATACATTCATCAAACAAACAAAAAACAAAACAAAAATTCTTTTAGCAGTTCTTAAAGGTAATGTTTATAAATTTTGCAAGTTTCTTTAGTACTCTAATATCATTATTCGCCATTATTTTTTTTAATTTAATCAGGTTCGGCCAAGTGTAAAAACAGCTATCAATTAGTAAGGATCTTTCATTATTCAGTTTAGGACAATCTGAAGTTTGACCAACATTTCGTCTCAGGAATATGGATTTAGGCCGTACTGTAGGTCCACAACAGAGAACGATAACTCTAATCGGACGTCTACTGACGGTGAAGTCGGAGATGAAATAAACGATTACAACAACGCAACATTGGACCCAGGAAGTGTGAACCTATGGAAATATCATATGGATTCTGAATGTAGATACACTGCGTGCAAAGGGACGCCCTGTTGAACGAATCTTTCGATCGCGGCTAGATTGAACTGCAGTCCCGATGTCAAACGTGAAACAACAGGTTTGATCTCATTCTGCACGCTTATTCAGAAACAACGAGAATAGTGCATAGATTGTTCATTATTTTCTGATGTTGTCTCTCGTTGGTGATTAGGTATATCTAAATATTTATGGTTTGAACATTCTCGTGTCCAGAACTGTTCATGGTTTTACTTTGTTGGCAGCCATGTTTGTTTACAAACAACGACGACAACGCGAAGCCGTTGAAAATATAATCGTCAATAACTTGTCAATTAAAGTTATGATGACAATAAGGATGAATACACCTATTATAATTTCGTATAGAGAACGTATGATCATAAACTAAACATTTTCATATTCTTGATTTCTGTTTTTATTTTAATCGAGATGTGTGACCGAGTTCGGCACGTTCTATGTATCAATGAAACAAGAAAGTAGTACCGTCAATCAATCGTCGTGTCAATCTGACTACTGACCAATCAGCGTTGAGAATCACTAAAGATCACATGTGCGAATATCACAAAAATAATCACCTGTGTATTCTAACCCGTATGGGTAATATTATGATCTTACACATACAAGCAAGCTAGATATGCATAGTGGACAAAATAGAAGGTTTTAATGCAATCAGTACATATACTTTGTAGAAAATGTTGAATACACATAGAATTTAAGTTGAAATGTTACTAATGAAATGGTTGTATTACTACAATGTTCCTTTCCTCCATAGGGACACCAACTAGACCATATAATATCAAAGGGACAATAACACTTATATATAAGATTAAAACACGTTATAGCAATACAAAACGACCATTGCCATTGTTCTTAGTTTAAGTGAAGAAAGTTAGTATCGCGTGTTCTCTCAAGTGTTATGCCGACGTCTTGGCCTTATTTCCAACCAATGCTTGTAGCCCTCAGGATACCATGCCACTATGGTGCAGACACTTCCCGAAAGCATCCGAATTATAGATTATCTTGTAAACATATCCAGCATATCTCCATATGAGTTCAATAGTTTTTATGTCCGGAAGATCAAGACAACATTGACGTATTTCTGTTCAGCTGACCCTTGAGTATGAGGTTGAGGTGTGTCCTGTTGCTCAGACCGCGCCGCCCTGTTCTCCTCGCCAATGGTTCTACCATAGGACATAGTATTTCGTCATGGTGTCGTACACCTATCGTAGGCCATACAGACGAATGAGTTGTGTTTGGTTATGTTACATGATTCCGGCGCATACTATGACTAATCCACCAGCGTATCTAAGATTCGTGTGTGGGTGGAGCTTCGTTGATACCTTTCATTTCGACGGCGTCTAACCCGTATTCTGCAGCCACCTGGATAGTCCAGATTGAATCTAGACACATCACTATACATGATGTAGTTGCTAATGATATAGGTGTCTAACTCCATACCGCGGGACCCACTTCAGTCTCCTTTCTGCGTCTTAGACCTGTATCTTCCAGTCCGTTACCCACTATTTAGTCACAAATGATTATCCTGAAGCCATATTATGATCATTCGGTCTTGTGTTTAAGTTGTCCCCAACCTTTCTTCACCACAACATCGACAGTATGATAGTCGGGCGTGATACGACAATGACTGACTTGTGAAAGTGCCCTGCAATGTCTCGCACAGAGCGGTCAGGAGCCCGTTTCATGAAACTATATTTCTGATCGTAAACTACGATGTTATTCCTCTCTTTCGATCAAAGTAAATAGAGACTATTTCATTGTTTTGGCCGAATATCATTTCTATCTCATCGAGTGGATTGAGAAAGTGATATCTTACTTTCTCACCCCACGAGATGAGATAGAAATGGTATTGGAAACACATCATATACCATTCAGGTCATTTTGATACATGACTACAGGAAGGTTTTTTACGATTTTTTTATCGGCTAATACCATAATTGTGAAATACACGAGAGTAGAAGTAAGGATTGCGACAAACAAACCCGTCATGATGATTCGATCAAGAGCTTGAGAAACCGCGACCCAAGAAATAGAATTCTGCTGCTTGAAAATTTCCTTTTCGTATCTTACATTTATTTGTCTGTCGTTTTGTTCATCATCAAGTTGTTGATTACGAGAACATTGAGCAACTTGGTTAATGTAATCCGTCTCATCATACTTGTGTTCAACATGTTGTAGTTCCTGGTTTCCTGCTGCTTTCCTCGGCCGTTTTGTTACTATACATCTGACCCACCTTGGAACCTCGTCTTCATCAGTGTGTGTTGATATTCTAAGAGTAAGAACAGCAAGGGCAACTGAGAGAGTTCCTAATATCAGAAGAACACTGAGGTACATAGTCAGAATAGATGTCTGTCTTGAGGTCTTCGGTAGATGGTCTCCCAGCATTGTTAGGAAGACCACAAATGATAGAAGAATAGACATTGATAGACCAACTCTGTCACCTTGGTCCACTGGAAGTGCAAAGACTAAAGTAACTAACACTGAAATGCAAATCAGAGGCAAAACTATGTTAATTATGTAAAATGATGGGTACCTTTTCAAATGAAACGAAACTGCGACTCCGGGAGTTGTATAGTAATCTTTCATTACAGATTTGAGAGTCACATTTAATACATTCCAGAGACTGTTCCCTGCATCATGCGCAACATAAAGTGTCTCCATTGCACCGTAATCACTTGAAATCGGGGTAACATTTACAGTCTCTTCTGACAACATCCAACTGCCAATAGTAATGTCACATACTTGAGTATCGTAAGGAAAGAAAGTTATGTCCAGTTCACATTTGGTTTTAAAGATATCCCCTGGCATCCAAGTGACATGTCCATTGCTCGTCACTGCACAGATGATATTGTCTTCACCGAGAATGCTTCGTTCCTTCAATGTATTAGTAACAGTGAGGTCTGGAACCCATATTCTACTTTGCTTGTAGTACATCGTACTAACATTGTAATCAGAGACATTCCATGAGAGTCTTTGGTCTACCCATCGAGCATTTACCCATCCATTTATGGTCACTGATTGTTCTTTTTCATTGAGATCAACAAAGGATATGACACCAAATCCAATTTCAAGAAGCAGAGCCACGTTGTCAACTGATGACGGGGGAACACTGGTATCATATCCGGTGAGTTTTTCTGCTATCAGTTTCGTCCTTGTATCAACTTCCGATGTCCTGATCATACCAACTATTTGGAAAAACACTGTTAGGATCAAAGCAGACATACTGGTATCTAGTGAATAGTAGCAGTGGCAACACAGAACTGATCCCAGTTGTTTTACATGACCAATTTGTTGATGGCCGATTCCACGATTACTCACGATGAAGAATTATACTCATGAATTCACTGCATTGGTATTGATTTGAAGTTGTTTTTTAACCTTTTGTTTTCATCGCATTATGGATAACAATGCACATGTTTTATGAATAAAATATGATATACAGCTGTCCATTAAACAAGCTGGTATTCATTTTCCAAATGATAGGACATCCATTAGGCTGCAAGCAGAAGTAATAACAAAACGTGTTTGAGGGTCTAAATCATGCAAATAAAATAGCTGTCAAAAGACATTGATTTAATTTATATTGAAAATTTGGATGCTTTTCTACGTCCCTTAGTTTAATTATATTTATTATTTATATTTATTATTAATTAATATATGTGTTCTTTTCGATGTTTTTTCCTACACGTGGCAGGTGGCCACTAACATATTTTCGTTAATCTTGATTTGATGTGTTTTTATTACTCAACCGTGGTGAGATCACTCATTAGATAACAATGAGTTGGTTACACACATGTGTGATACAACCGCGTGCTGCCGTAAGGTCATAATCGGCGCGTGACGTCATAGTCGTTTTTGGTTGACGTCACAATGTTAGCCGCGCGACTGCAATAGTGTGTGACCTATTTGCAAGTCAGCGTCGCTAAAACGATTTTCTTGCAATTCAGCGCTATTTACATCATTGAGTAATAAATAAAATACTAAACTCAGTCGCGTTTGATAACATGTTTATGAAACTCGTGAATGGCATTGCTTTCTCTTGTTAAAATACCAAACCATCCACTCGTTTCATAAACATGTTACCAAACGGGACATCGTTTAGTATTCTATATTTATTGGCTCTAAACTTACCGTTGTACAATAGCGCGAAAAAAGGAGATGCAAATACTAGGAACTTAAGAAACTCGGTTATGGGTACAAAATAGCATAATGTAAGAAATACTGAAATATCAGTTACGTGTGAAATTGCTTCTCTAAGCTGTAAATTCTTTTGTCATTAGTTGATTCGAAATATAACGAATCGATTAAAGTTGAATACTCAAATATAAAACCTTTAAAAACCTAGTGTCATTTCATCAGGTGATCACACATATGCACAAAGAAAAATGTTAAGCCTCCCCGATATTTTCATATAGCTGAATGTTAGAAACAAGTAAGCTCTGCTATGACCCGAAATTAGTATGAGATTATTTTTTTCAGATAAAACAGCCATCTGGCAAGACAGAAACGCAACAATATGTAGCTGTTAACATTATTTAATAGCGATGAAGTCATGTTTACACAGGTACTGTTTTTACCATTAAACAATGTCCACAAAAGTATGGAGCTGCAAGTGAAACAAAACACATTCGCATTGGCATTGTCACTTCTAAATGTTCTTTGTAGTGTACATGTTCAATAAGAATGATCAGTATCTGGTAGGACCGCCACATACCCGGATGACACACTGCAACCTACGTCTCATGCCTCCAGTCAGACGTCGGATCTGTTCTTGTGTCAATAACATCCACTCAGCGTGCAGAGCTGCCTCCATGTAAATTCTTTACTGGAGGGTTCCGATCTTGGAGTTGCCGCCCTAGAATATCCAACACATGATCCCGAGGGTTCAGATCTGGGCTTACTGCTGGCCAGGGTAAAGTTGTCACTGCGTTGGCTCACATGTAAACGCCAACGGCGCGTGATCGGTGAGGCCGGGCGTTGTCGTCCATGTACTGTGATCGTGTAGCAAGTGCATGTTTATCGAAATGAGCAAAAACGACCGGCTGTATCACGTACCGGATGTATTGAGCCCCCGTTAAGTTGCCCATGATGGTGACCAAATCCAGCTTGCAGTCATGAGACAGGCATCCATAACAGAGCCACCTAAACCTAACATACCATAACAGAGCCACCTCCATACGCAACAGTTGGCTGGATGTTGCTGGGGGTATAAGCTGTATTCCTCTATCTCCAAACACGTGCACGCCCATCAGTAACATGGAGCAAGAATCGACTCTCGTCAGACCAATGGATTTTCCGCCAGGTCCTCCGATTCCATTGTTGTCTGTCTAAACACCATGCCAAACGTGCACGCTTATGATGGTCTCTCAACAAGGGACGTTTAATTACCCTTCTTGCCTTTAGTCCTACCGATTTGAGGCGATTTCTGACTGTTCTGGTGCCGATGTTTCGATTTGGTAACTACAGACGTTTCAGCTTCGGACTTGTCAGGAAGGGTTCTTGGCGTACATGTCGAAGAAGCTGTCGGTCCTCTCGAGGTGTAGTATCAGTAGGTCTTCCAGACCTTGGACGTTTCATTGCACTTCCTGTCTGCGCATGCTTCTGGACTAAACGACTAACAACAGTGTAATGGTAGCCCATATTTCGTCCCATCGCCTTTAAGGACATTCCTGCAGAGTGCATACCAATAATTTGATTTCTGAGATCCATTGACAATTGTCTTCGTGCCATGTTCAATAGGTATGCTTGAATTGCTAAGGAAAACAACGTTACATACCACCAAATGCAGTTGGGCCTTAAGGCTTTTTTTGGTCCTCGAGTGTAGCATGTTGCACATGCATGCTCATGTTGAAGATGGTTTACCACGTGGAACCATAGTGATATCATGTAGATGACTTTAACATTGAAAAACAACAATTGTGTTTTGATGTGTAATTTTTATTACTGACATGTCCTTCTATATTCAAATTCATAAGTGTCGTTTCCCTTGAGAAATTATATAATGACAGTATCATATTGATAATCAGTTTTTAATAATGTTGCATATAGTCATGTTTCAAGTCATATTTTACAATGCATTATTTCAAAGATATTATTTTAAAATATCTTAATATCTTTTCTTTTAATATTTTAATCATCTTATTCTTTTTAATACGTGTTATATTTTTATTGTTGGCCTTTTTATCTTCAAACTATCAAATAATAACTTTATCCGTTTATAAACTGAACTCTTTGAATTTGAATATCATAAAAAGTTACGTGTTCAGAGGAATTTGCTGTGTTGTTTAGTGTTTTGTGCTAAAATAGCAGACCTGTAACTTTAATGGTAAATAAGTTATCGCCATTTCTTAATGGGTGGGGTCAATAACAATAAAATCATAGAATAATCATTGGTTTAATGACAAATTGTATGTGATCAGTATCTGGTATGTCCGCCGTTTGCATTCAAACATGACTCAACTCTTCGCCTCACAGAAAAACGTCAGTCGTCTGATGAAAGCAGGTGGTATCTGCCTCCATTCGGCCATCAATGCAGCAATAAGTTGTTGACGTGTGTGTGGTTGGTGTTGACGTTGACGGATCCTTCGATCGATGTAATCCCAGAGGTGCTCGATGGGATTCATCTCGGCGATCAGGCAGGCCAAGGCAAAACGTGGACGTTGTTGACATTGAGGTACTGTACTGTACATGAGGACGAGCATTGTCCTGTTGAAAAAGGGTGTTTGGATGGCGTTGTAAGAATGGGATGACGTCTGGCTGTAGGACCCTGCCGATGTACCTCTGCGCCGTCGATTGCCATCAATGACAATGAGGTCAGTGGTTGCGTTGCCGCGTATCCCACCCCAGACAATGACGCTGCCTCCAATGAAAGGGATAACTTTCTGTACGCAGCAGCGTGCGTCCCGTCGGCGGTAGACACTCCTTCTCCCGTCTGGTTAGTGACTTTCGTCAGAAAATAACACTCTCTGCCAGTTTTGGTTCTGCCAACGTCAAACATATCTGGCCCAAGCAACCCTGTTTTGTCGATGTTGGCGCGTCAACAACATTGCTCGCATCGGCCGGTATGAACTCAGTCCATGTTGTTGGAGCCTTCTCACCGTCTAGGGATTGATTCGCCTAGGGATTGATTCGGTGTCAAAGTGCAGTATAAGCTGTCATCGTGGCGGCTTGAAAGCGGTTCCTGAGAAGCAGTTGAAGCAGGTACCGGTCTTCATTTGGGGTTATCACTGGCGGCCTGCCGCTTCCAGCTCGATCTCGAGTCGAGTCTCAACAGTCTGTTGTAGACGTCCACGCAGTCTAAGAATGGTGAGACGATGACATCCGAATGTGGCAGCGACTTCTCCATCAGTGGACCCAGTCTGCAGCATTCAAATCGCTCTTTCCCGATCTTCAGGTGTTAATCTCGGCATTGTAATCGAATTATGGTGTGAACTAATGATAAAGGGGCCTTTTATTCCCGTTACCAACTGATTTCACGTGCATTTCATGCGTGGTAAAAATTATATGGCTACGTTTTGGTGACATGATCTGATGAAAACCAAAATGTTTAAGAAGTTCACTATTTAGAAAGATTTAGAAACAAATCTAGTCCGTAAACATGTGCCAAAGCTTCCAAAACAGTCGAAGCACATTTTTAACAAAAACGTTTTCTAAGAATCGAAAAATAACAAATCTCAATATTTCGTCATTTTCATACAATATAACGAATAAATATTTCCAAAAACATAACTAATTTTCTTTTTTTATGAATGTGCATTCATTATCAAAGAAGACAAAGACAGTTTGGTAAATGTTCCAACCATTTATACAATGTTCCCCTTAACTATGGCATTATTGGACATATAGGACAATTGACCCATGAAGAACTGGTGATAACCTTTTTACCATTTATGTTACAGGTCTGATATTTAAGTAACAAAACAATGGAGTGTACAACACAACAAAGCAAATTCCTCTGAACACGTAACGTTTTATGATATTCAAATTCAAAGAGGTGTAACATTTCTTTTGGCGTTCAGTTTAATTAGACATTTTAAGTGCTTTATTCTTATAAATCTTCGATGGATGACAATTAAACATAGTGGCTGTTACTCATAAAGATGAATCACCCATTTACAGTTGGAAGACTCAGTTGAATCAAACGTATTGTCTATTAAAAGAAGAATGACACATAATATAGATACGCTCAGGGGCAAAATAATCATAAAGTCGAACACAAAATATTTCTGCCAGATAAAGTTGATTTTGTCCGTGATGAAGATATAATAATGTAGTAATATATATATATATATATATATATATATATATATATATATATATATATACAAAATGTCATTCATGAGAGTATGATACTTTATATTTTAGATATTGTCAAACACACATGACGTGCTGGAATTGCTATTTCAAAGCGTCTTTTGGAAATATGACTTGGTATTTAAGGTGAAATGTTAGGGAATTATGTTAGTACAAGATCTATGTTGGTGGCATAATGGACATTCCTGGACTTTAAATCGATGGCGCATCGTTGTGTATGATGTCAGAAAATAAGCCAGACAAAAACCATATTTTACTCTCTGATAATGCCTAGTAATCGAGATCTCAAAACGGCATTTTTAAAGCCGTGTTTTTCATATACATGAACAGATAATGTTTCATAAATTACAAATTAAGTCTTTAGCTTTAAGTGACATGGTGTAACTATATGTAAGTCATATCTATCCCTCGTGGATTAAAATATCTTGCTGGCACATATTTATCGTTTCTATTGCCTATGAGTGTAAACTATCACTAAATGACATTGTACATTTCTATGAATAAATACCCATGTGTTGCGTGGTGCATAAACTACTGTGCAAATGTTGATTGTCCAGTCATTCATGACGATATGCAGAGTCGCAATGTGCAACGATATGCAGAGTCGCAATGTGCATTGATAAATAGTAATAAAATTGAAATGTTATCATAATCTCATGGCATGGTTCTATTGCAGTATTTTGATGGAAACTACATTAAAGGGAACATTTCCTAGAGACAGGTTCCAATTGCCAGCACTTGCTTACAGCTGACAGCTTATCTATTCGGAAATCGTGACCTTAGGGCAAGTGGTGCCTGTATCTGAGGATGTGAGTTCCACCACAGAATGGGATCCGCCCCGAAAAATACAAACGTTTGTACTATTGCATTTAGTGTGATCCCGCATATAACAATGTTCAATGAAGAATTGGTTAACTAGATCTAAATGGCATGTATTATTCCTAAAATAAAAACTTAGTCTGGCGGAACAAAGTTCTACGACAACACTATAACGGACAGGTGACACGTCCTCATAGAATACCGGGAATAATTATTTCATTTCCCTCTGCCAAAGAAAATTCCTGCAAGGTATCGTCCAAAAGATTCTCAACAGTTTCGCATTTCCGGTGTAGGGAACATAGAAAATTACACTTGTGTGAACATTGAACAGTTCTATATAAGATAGAATAATGTTCTAAGAATGTTTTAGGAAACATGGCAACATTTAGACTGAGCACTGTATTTATATGTTTAATCAAGATTTACTTTTCGTGCAAAGCATCAAAGGTAGCACACATTTATGACTGTAAAACTTTGGAACTGATACAAACTTCACGATTCCAACGTCCCAGTATACTTTGTTTTTGTTCAATTTCTGATTAAACTTCTGTGAACACGAAACACTTTTCTACGAGAATGGGTTTAATGCTTTTTATTCCAATCATGTCTATAATAATGTGTTACAGAGCACGCAAATATGTCACGGGTGTTTTCTGCCAACTTGCTAACCTTTTTAAACCATTAAACATGTTTCTTTTTAAGTCTGAAAGCGAACATAAACTTCAGCCTTAATTGCAATTTTGTTTTGCTTCATGTTTTGCTGGTTTGTGTGACGGAGAAAAATAAAACGGTTTTAAAAGTTGACATTCAGTTGAAGTTCTACTGCGACATGGGTATTTCTCTTCAATTATGTATACATTACTCTTCCCACAGATGGAACTCAACCATTACCTTCCAACCGTAACCTGAGTCCTAATCTAATCTAAAGTTTTATTGTGTCAGCAATAGATAATCCTAGCTAGTCGCAATCAAAGTTAAATGTACCAGCAACTTCAAATTGAAGATTTGGTATCTTCGCGTAACTGGTAGGAAGACCAACATTTCTCAATTGTTGATGCACTCATTTTTCTTCAATTTTCTATTGCATAGAAACAAAAGGACGTTGCAACTTATCATCACCAGCTGATTTTAAAAAAAAACTAGAAACATGGCCATAGCTTATAATGGAGGATATGATGAGTTGACTTGTAAGATAAATAGTTGCGTTTGCAAAATTTCGGTGATTCAGTATTATTCAACATCCGAAAATTTAGTTGCAACGACTTTAGACCTTTTGAACAAACACGAAGCTGAATAGTAAGAAGATGGACCGGATTCTCCTTAGGCCATAGTGAAGGATGACACAGTGCTCTGTTATAGAGCTCAGGTTTGACAATACGAACTTTCCTATAGCAAGTAATTGAGTTATTTTCCTTCTCTGTATCTTTCAGGATTGTATGTATCACGTTGGTTTCATTCAATCACCGTTTACCTTTTGCAGTTTTTATATCATATTCAATATCAAATAACATTGTGAAGTTTATGTACTGCTTGTATTTTCCATAGCAGTTTATCCTCGGACAACCTTTCGAGTTGAGAGCTCTGTGCATATACAGAACTGTCTCTCAATGTATTTCTCAGCGTTTTAAAAAAAAGCAAAAACTTGCTTTCTTCAATGTCATATCAGCATCTTCATTTGAATCAATGTCATTTTTATGTGGGTTTTATTTTAAGCGAGTTATTTTCTCACGCATTAATTGATCAACATGTACAGTAGTTCCAGCTTCTGTTGCTCCTTGAATGTGTTTATGCAGATTAAAGATATATTGCGACAAGTTTAAGAATAAATATGCCAAACTGATGTTTGGCAAAAACAATGAAATAATCTCTACAAACGTATTATTGAACGTATGTATTCCTCTATAACAGGCACTGTTTTTCTATGACAAACGAAAATAAAAAGATAATATATAAGGGGGAAATACTACAATTATTTTCAGTTGTGATGTCAACATTTTGTTTGATGGCATCACTAATCTTACAGGCATAAAATGAATTATACATTACCATTCAACTTTTGAAAGTGCAAAATAAACATATTTATTTGAATTTTACCCCAAAAAGCATTTCTACACATGATGACTGTTCCACATATCAGGTTTCATTGAGCTTGGCCTTACAGTCTGAAACGACCTTTTATAGTATATTTCCATGGAAACGGCTAATATAGTCCTCCAACCAACTACTCTTCCAGTTCAGTATCATTGATTACCACACCATGTGTAAGAAAAACTAACCCAATGAGACATCCAACGAGTGTCGAGTAGAGATATGGTTTAACTGTCAAAACCCTACCAGGTACAGATTTGTAAATTACATATAATGTTTGTAAGCACTGCAAAGGCCACATCCAGAACATCTCCACGGAACGACCCCCGACTACAGTTCAATAGCAACTACAGTCCAACTTGCAGAGGCTGTCGAAATGAAATGAAAAGTATATGTTTCTTATTTCAATATAAAGTAAAGGTGGAGATGAGACAGAATATGTTATATTCAACTAACTGTGGTATATGAATACAGAAAGGCCGTTCACAATAAATCTTAAACTGTTAATAAAATGATCATGTATCTGCAAATACCATACATGTGACATACACAAGATTAGTAACAAGAATTGAAACAAACAAACCTGCCATGAATATTCTATCAAGAGACTGAGAAACCTCGACCCAGGAAATAGAATCATGCTTCTGGACTATTACCTTCCAGAATCGTTCATTTATGTGCTTATCCTTTTGTACTGACTGTTCATCGTCACGTTGTTGATAACATGACCAGTGTGACACTAGTTTAATCTCACCTGCATCATCACAATTGTTTTCAACAATTTGCAGTTCTTGTTGGAAAGTCTTAACACTAGAAGTCTGTTTTCCTGCTGTCCGTTGTCGTTTGGTTACTATACATCTGAACCACCTTGGAACCTCGTCTTCATCAGTGTATGTTGATATTCTCAAAGTAAGAACAGCAAGGGCAACCGAGAGAGTTCCTAATATCAGAAGAACACTGAGGTACATAGTCAGAATAGATGTCTGTCTTGAGGTCTTCGGTAGATGGTCACCCAGCATAGTTAGGAAGACCACAAATGATAGAAGAATAGACATTGATAGACCCACTCTGTCACCTTGGTCCATTGGAAGTGCAAAGACGAAAGCAATCAACACCGAAATGGAAATCAGTGGCAAGACTATGTTAATTATGTAAAATGATGGGTATCTCTTCCAGTGAAACGAAACTACGACCCCAGATGCATTATAATATTCCATTAGAGATTTGAGTGTCACGTTTAATACCATCCAGAGACTGTTCTTTGCATCATGTGCAACATAAGGTGTCTCCACTGCACCGTAACATTTACAGTCTCTGCTGACAACACCCAACTGCCAATATCGATGTCACATACTTGAGTATCGTAAGGAAAGTAAGTTATGTCTAGTTCACATTTGGTTTTAAAGATATCCCCTGGCATCCAAGTGACATGTCCATTGCTCGTAACTGCACAGATGATATTGTCTTCATCGAGCATGCTACGTTCCTTCAATGTATTAGTAAAAGTAAGGTCTGAAACCCATATTCTACTTTGCTTGTAGTACATCGTACTCACATTGTAATCAGAGACACTCCATGACAGTCTTTGGTCTACCCATCGAGCATCTACCCATCCATTTATGGTCACCGATTGTTCTTTTTTATCAAGATCAACCAAGGAAATTACTCCAAATCCAACTTCAAGAACCAGAGCCATGTTGTCAACTGAAGAAGGGGGAACACTGGTATCATATCCGGTGAGTTTTTCTGCTATCAGTTTCGTCCTTGTATCAACTTCGATTCCGATGTCCTGATCATACCGAATATTTTGAAAAACACTGTTAGGATCAAAGCAGACATACTGGTATCTAGTGAATAGCAGCAGTATCAACACAGAACTGATCCCAGTCGTTTTACATGACCAATTTATTGATGGTCGATTCCATGAACTTGTGCAATTACTAATGGTGTAGAATTATACACATCAATTGTCACATTCGAGCAAAGTTGTTTTCTAACAGTTTAGTTTCATCGCATTATGGATAACAATGCACATGCGTTGTCTGCACGACAAGGAGATTGTAAATACAATATGATGTACGAACGCCCTTTAAACATTTGGTATTTATTTTCTAAATAATAGAATGATGTCAATTAGACTGTGAGTGAAGTATATCCATTAAACTAAAATGTCTGTTTGAAAAAGATCGAACAAATACATGTGAAATTATTTCTGTGTCCCTGAGTTTGTCAATACATAATAATATGAGTGATATTTTAAAACACATGCTTCATGTTTCCAATGAGCACTTTTGTATTTGCATTGATATTGATTTCATATGTGTTTATACACTGTACACAATACACATTCTACACTAGAAAGCGAGACATAATATTAGGATAATCGGTGTTTCACACAAAACGATCATACTGTAATACAATACTGAAATATCAAGTGAGTTGTGTTTGAGATTTCTGTGAGCTGTAACATCATTTGCCTCACTTGATTTGAAATATAAGGGATAATTTAAAGTTGAATACAGGACTATTCTTCTTTATAAAACGTAGGTTCATTTCATCAGGTAATCACACCTATGTGCGAAAGTTTACAATGAAGAACCCAAAACAATCCAAATGCAAATACAATTAAAACATATTAGAATGAGACAGAAAAGAGTAAACCTGTATTAACAATATTACTCTTTTTGCACGAGGCATGTAAACCAACCTTTATTTTAAACATTAAATGGAGACAATTACACGTCTGGCCATACAGAAAATATAAATTGTTACACATTGTTAAAATTAATGAATACATTAAAGAAAACCAGTGAAATTTCTTTTAGAGTTAATTTCGAAGTAAAATGAACACTCAATCTAGAAAGAAATTATCTTTGTGTCACATGGATTTAAACATTTAAAAAATTCAAGTAAGTGGATAAGTGTAACTCTTGCTAATATATCTTCTCCCTCCAATCCTTTTACAGGACAGAAAGAATCATCACGACAACACTCATGTTGAAGATGCTTGACCACTTGGAAACATACATGATATAAAGCCGATCACTTGTGTTGTGAATTTTAAAAAGTGTTTACAATATGGGACACCGCATTTATGTTTTCTATTACTGAAACGTGCTTTCCTGATCAATGAGCAATGATCCCATCCGCATCATATCGCTTGAGAAATTATATAGTTACAGCATCATATTGATTCAAAATACAATTATCAATAATTTCACATATACTCATATTTCAAAGTCATACTTAACAAGAGTCATCAGGAGATGACATATCCCACCGGTCCCACATCATTTGAAAAACACATCTTTGACAGATAACTGTATATCTACTACTTCAGTAAGTGGGTAATACACATGCTGAGTTTCAGATATTGTGAAGGGTTTTGGAGTTCTGATCCTGAGCAGACCTGCCTCTGAAGTCCAAAATCAAACACGTTTCTATGGAAACGGAAATAACAAACATTTCAGAAATCTAAAAATATCAAAAGGCACCACTTCTCTTACTGGATAATACACATGCAAAGTTTCAGAAGATATGATGAAGAGTTTTGGAGCTGTGATCTGGAAACGAACCTGTCTTTGAACAAAGTCCAAATTGAACACGATTCTATGAAAACAGGAAAAATGTTTGTTTCAAAAGTCTCAAAATAACAAAAGGCACCACTTCAGTAGGTGAGTAATACACATGGGAAGTTTCAGAAAGATGTCATTAACGGTTTTCGAGTTCTGTGGACGGACAGACAATTCATAGTTTTGAATTCTCTTGTACTTCATTCGTATAAATCATCACAAGTTCATTGAATGAAATTAGGAGGAAGTATTGGTCAATGTGTGTCGCCATTGATCACATATTGATATTTTACAGAATAAAATAAATCTGTAGTTCTTTAAGTTTTACCAATGGTTACATCCAAAACCTGCCCAATCTATTACGGTGCAATATGTCGTATAAAATTAGACTGTGTTCATCTATCTGATAAAACGTGGATAACTTGTGCCCAATCCTTTTCTTGACTGAATAAAATATGTTTCAATCAATCTATCTGAAGTGAAATGTTTGGTGTCGTTCTTGACTGGTTTGCAGACTTTGTATTTTGTATTGTATGCTGCATATACAGATGAAACGCTGTAATCAATATTTTTTAAAGAACAACAACATGTAGTGTACATGTCAGTTTAGCAACATTTCTCAGCTCTGCGATCGAAATAATTTTTTCCGAATATACAGACAGCACAGTAGAAAACAAGAAAATAACGAATAGAACAAGTTGGCGAATTATGTATTTCGGTATCACATTTACCATTTGCCGGTCACCTAAAAGAGAGTGCGGCAAGATTATTTACCTACTTTTTATATAGAAAATGAAGTTAAAAGGAGCATATCTGGTCTCTTTGTTACATTAAGTTGTTTTGGCTTGCTATTGTGAAGATCAATTTCTTTAACTTTTATTTAATATAGAATCTCGATGCTGGCTGACAAGCTATCGGTGAACAGTCTATCCGGGTTGGTCAGATATAGCTGTAAACGGCGTCCTATGGACAACTGAAGCAGCTCTTGTGGCTCACTTAGATCTGGCCCATTGATTCAATGACACCTCAAAGACAAGTGCAGAATAGCTGCATTATATGTTCAATATATACTTTGTTGAGCAATCTAAACTGCTTGGAAATGGTCTGCTGGTAAAGTTGATTTATTAAAACCAGCCGCGTTTCAGTAAGAAAGGCGCATTTTGATTGGTTGGATTTCGCTTCGAGATCAATAGGTCAAACTTGAGTCGAAGGTTAATCTGACAGACTGTGTCAATGGGCCTGGTCAGACTGTATATTGTGTAACGTAGTGCAACTAATTACGGTCTGACTTTAATGAGACTGTGTTACAATAACTTGCATTTTTGGTTGACGTATCATAGTTAAGATTCAAACTTGATGTCCTTTGTATCCACACTCTTCTCTTCACCGATCAAATATCAGTTGTACGGCTATTCTAAAGTTTGTTGCTCTTCGCATGGTTTTTGTTGACACGAAGCACGCTTTACACATTTGTGGCGACCTTAACAGCGCAAAAAGTCTAAAATTAATCATGTAACACATGGAGTCTAAACAGAAGTAATCTTCATAGCAAATGCTTGGGACAATATGTCTTAATGAAGTTTCTTTTAACCCAACATGTTACTCCACGTATTCAAAACATCTCACGGGGATAGGGGTAGTGCTTAGCGGATCAAGAGGTCAAAGGTTGGAAACCCGCGAGGGCTACATGCATTAAGGTTTGGGCACACTGAATTTCAGCGCAGTACCACCTATGGTTCACCAGTTCCAGCCGATGCTCGTACGTGCCACCACAAGCCACCATGGCTTTCTTACTGCAGTAATGCTAGCGACCATAAGTGAAATATTCTTGAAAGCGGCGTTAAACCTCAACTCATCTCAAATCCAAATCTCACGGAGTGACATGAACGGGGAAACCTAAAATCATTCGGTGTTTATCAGAAATAATTATTGATTTATTTGTATCAATTACAAATAGTTCTTGTTGTCTTCATATATTTTCAAATATCCTTCATCTTTAACATTATTCATACAGCGATACGGTATATGTTGGATGGTAAGACATAGAGTGGAGAGAGTGTAGATGTTTCCATTGTCAATGACAGTCGTAGCTTTGTTAACCATGATGAACATGAGTTCTGAATGAGGAAAGTTAATCAAAGCAAGCATCCCTGTATGTTGGGTACGACTGGGATATCGACGTGGTCCTTTATAAGGATTTCTTCTATTGCAATAATGTTACACTTCTACAAGATAAAAGAGATTGCTTTTCTTTGTTGAGGAAACTGGAAGTACATGTATAGTAATTATTAAGACAAAACCCAATGTATATCCATACTGTAGTTACATTCCAACCAAATACTAAGCTATCCTTACTGCTCATTATTTAAACTTTGATATGAACATGTTAAACATTTAAAATTGTTTTGTTCATTATTACGTTTTCAATTATTCAACCACTATTTTTTTTCACAAAGAATTATAGAAAGATTTACATACTCCGTTTCAAATCCACGTCAAACAAATCGCATTGACAGGCCATTGAAAACATCCTCGACAGAAGTTCCATATGTGACATGTGTCTCTTTTGTGAAGTAATTCAAAATATATATGTCGTGCCCAATTCCCGGAATTGCCCATTCCCTGGGTTTGGGCAACCACCCCTGCCCAATTCCCGGGAATGGGCAAATCAGATTTAAATTTGCCCAATCCCAGGGAATGAGCAAGGATAAAGATATAAACCAAATGAGAGCCAACAGTTATTACACTTGATTAATGTTTATTCTGTACAAACAGTTCTTGATACAATGTAACACATGGTAATCAGGCAGTTAAAATTGAACTTAATCTTTATTTATTTATTAAAAACTTCAAACAAAATTTAAATACTCATTATTATCAATATTTAACTTATTCTAACATTAATAATTTTAAAAATCCAAATTTAAAAAATGAACTTAAAAGTAAGATCATTAACAGCAAATCATTATTGAGACTGAAATGTGTATAAGGTAAAGAATCTAAAATATCCAAAACCTTCGACCACCTGCTGTAACTGTGCTAAAATTCCCTCTATTTTGGCACCCGAAGCTTATTGCATGTAGGACAATTCTCCATGGCAGACGAAAAACAAAATATCATTTCTATAATTTGTGCAAATCTATGCAAATTGTGACTTTAACATTCTAAGCAGGCCAATATAGGCACACCTTCACTTTGAACCTTAATATAATTGACATATAGACACGATACAAGAGGTATAAAGGGCAATGTAATGTTGATGGTTATTTAAATGTATTAAGAGTTCTGGATTGCTTATGGCTTTTTATTTGAAAAACATTGATGTTAAGAATTTCAATAGGATAAGTTCCTCAAATACCTTCAAGAAATTTTCCTGTGGATATCTAATTTTAAAATTTGCAAGGCTTCCTAAAATTCTTTGTCTCTTTGTCAAAAAAATATAATATTATATATTTGAGATTACAAAGTAAATTTAATTTTACAATGGTCATGTTCAGTGTTGTCAGTTTCTTAGATATTTTCTAAAACCAAATTATGAATTTAATATTTTGTTTTAGAAATACTGTTATTTTATTTAATTGTTGTGAAACTTCAATTGCAAACAAATATGCAATATGTAGGTTTATGTTTCCTTTATTTGAGATAATGTTTTCCAGTTTCCAGTGATATCCTAACAAGCAGTTGTCATTAAAGGTGCACCCATTTTGTTTCATACAATTTTATTTGGCTTTGATACGTTCCAACTCACCATATGTGTTGTTTACAAACGAAATGAATTCACTCACTTTGCATATTCATCCCCAAACGCTAAAAATATCATAATTACTAGTTTCCAATTAAAATCGAGTAACATCATCATGCAAATTACGTTTGACTCATTGGCGCGCGTCAATTGCGATGCATTGTCCCATTTCGATCAGAAATCACTAGTGTACCTTCATATCGTCAATATACTAAGTCAACTATCATCACAATGGTTACTCTCGGTACTTACCGATAAAGTAACACCATTTATAACGTTTAGAATGTATGACCCCCATCAACACAATGGATATACCTTTAAGGTAACATGATCCGTCGCCGCTAATTGATACATCAAAATTGAAAAATAATGACAAGGTCAGCAAAATTGAACTGGCCCTGAATCTTCGCTAAAAGACGGTAACAGAGAATGATAAGAATCCAAATAACAGTTCTTGAGATATCCCGTTGACATGCTTAACATGTAAAAAATCGAAGTTCCGCTGTGACCATCAGAAATCAGTCCTGTGCCTTCCCTAGACAAACTTTGTGTACAAAATAAAAGATATGAAGAGAATCCAGTGAGCGTTTCCTATGATATGTCACTGACAAAGGTAAAATGACAAAGTCTCGTTGTTACCTTGAACATTAAATTCCCTATGGTGAACCTATGGGCAAAATATAACAAAACATCCAGTAAATAGTGCTTGTGTTATTTCTCTCATATGTACGTCCGGATGGCCATAAGGACGGACAGACGCAGCCAAAAAGCACTTGAAAGATGTCAAAAAAGTCAAGTTTAAAAAATTTATCAATAAATATACAATGACAGCTCATAAGGCGACCACGGCGGTCATTTTGTTTCTGAACAATTGATGATTGTTTTATTTTTAAAAACTTGGTATCCAACATATCCATGATCAGCACTCTTTTGATGTCCTAAATAGCCATCATTTCCAAATTCTGCCTGGCCCAAGTTCTAATATATAAGATAATGTTGCTGTTTGGAATAAAAAGACAATCACTTTTATTTTTGAGTTGTTATTCAGAAATAAAAGTACTTTTTAAAGTGTTCAGGCAGAAACTTTACTGTCTAGCCGAAGCCGCAGGCAGTAGAGCTACTGCCTTAGGTGATAACATTACTAGCTGGCTAAATGAGTTTTTCTCATTATTGCCTAGGCAATACTACTAGTAGTTGTTAAATAAGTGAACTATTATTGATAGCGGCAATAAGTTACCGTAACACGTAGAACACAGTTGGTTCTACAATAATTTCATAATATTAAACAACATTGTTTATGACGTCACGTCACCATGACAAAGTGATATTTTGCCCTAGGGCCCTCCACATCCTATATCATAATCCTATTTCATGATCACTTTATTACATCACAAGAGTTTGACATCATCGGGAACACTACTGATCCCATGACGTCATAAAGTTGATGACGTAGCAATACTATGTTGCCATAATGCTGATGTCGTCATAATGCTATGAGTCTGACGTCATTGAGAACACTGCTGAAGAAGCTCAAAGACATTTCTTGTTATGCAAATAATTGTTGAAGATTTTGAATGATATTTGTAACTTTACTCAACTTTCGTTGATATAGTTGATGGCACAATATACTTGGGTGAGATTTTCTTTGTAACTTCAATTAAATATGTTATGTTTTATGTAATTATTAACTCTATGTGCGTAAGAGAATGCATTGTAATTTCATAAGATAGACCAAAGCATCAACCATATGATTGCTACATTAGAGACCATTTTAAAGTTCTCTATTTTAAAATGAGAACATGACCTATTTTAAAGTTCTCCATTTTAAAGTTGTCAACATTATCTATTTCACTTCTATTGACTAACTTCGTTCGTTTAACTTTAACTTTATTATGTATAATTTAATATTTTAAGCATCAACTCTCGTCTCACGATGTTTTAAAAATATATCATTTTATTATTTCGAAAATAGAACCATGTGAGAGAATTATTATTTATAAGTTATTTTCTTCTTAGAAATGTCAGATGAGACGACTACTCATCACTTTGATCATCATAACCGATGAAAGTAAAATTACTAAATGAATGCTTGAAATAAAATTCATTTATGATATAAAACGTTTTTAAAGATTACATGTTTTAAATTATGATTGCAATTGAAACTTACAGTTCTGATCTTGCGGTAGAAATTTGGAAAATATCATCAGAATAATTGAATGAATGAATCAGTGTGAATAAACGATCGTGTTATCACGGACTATTGCATTGCCAAGTTCAGGAACATGTACCGATACCGATATCCTAATTTAAAGAGTGTGACAATGTTCCGATATCACAAGTATCCCCGGAACTTCCTCATTTGTTAGAGACTGAGCCATCTGGATGATATAGTATATCATCATTTGTCACCCAAGAAGCAGAATGTGCAAGGTATTAAAATGTTCAGTGGGGAAAAACTCATTTCACTCGCATTCAAGTTTTAAAAAATTCCAGCCACTTCTAGAATTGCTGGCAATCCCCTATGTTAACTGAATTAAACAGATGAACAATTTAAGCATACTTGTTTTAAGTCACACATCACTGAGACATTATAATTCAATCGATCGTTTCCGAGAATAAATTTACTGAGGAACAGGAAGATTTTCTGGGTAACAACGTCATTAATGTGAACATACACGACGTTTCAGAGTACATACTCCTTCATCGGGTGGAATGTATAAATAACAGTATATGATACATTTATATAGCAAACAAAACAATGGTGAGGAATCTCAATCATGGAGATTAACATGCATGAAAATGGTATATAATGGGGATTTGTAATACAAACATGAGGGGAGTACTTGAGTGGTGGAAAAACAATGGCCTGTAGGCTCTATTGAAGATGTAAATAAACACACATGATGAATCGACGGAGGCCAATTGGCTTTATTGAAATTGTAAAACAAACAATAGAACAACAACCAGCAAGTGGGCCTGACAGAGACCTAATATCGAAGCTTCGACGCCACCTCCTCAAGCTTGCTCGGGAATTCACACCCAAGGAGTATAGCTACGCATACTCAGGAGACTCAAGCACTAAACTAATTATTCTACCTCAGCAAGAACAACGACCAGGCACTTATAGAATAGACGAACCAGGAAGAAAGAGTATATTGGGCTCAGCCACAGATTTATTAACTTTATTTAACTAAATTTGCAAGGCAAAGCAACTTACAGGAGTAGCCGGGCGAACTGCAGTGACTTAATGGTTTTTTGACGTTATTAATGATGATGTCAGTATTTATAGATTTAAAGTATTTTAATAGACAGATTGCTTGTTTAACTAATTTGCTTTCATTCTGGGACAAATTTACAATGTAAACGACTTGTTTGCAAAAAAAAATGCAACAGTCAGATACTAATCTTATTTAGTAACTATTTGAAGGAGTAAAAGGTTTCAGAAAATCATTAGCTCATTAGATATAGTATTGTAACATTGTTGCAAATAATATAAATACCATTGTATCAACAATTCCAATATACTGTTGTAATAACATTCACATAAAACAGCTACAAGTGAAACCTGCACTTGCTTTACCGAGTTCATTCTACAACTATGTTGGTAAGTATGTGATGTTATTGTTAAAGACGTTCAAGGGTTTAACGCTAGCTTCGAGTCAATGGACAGCGTTCAAGGTATTCCGTGACGTTAGAATAACATTTAATCCGGGACATGTGGATTTAGGGACATATGCCTGTTGATGAAAACCGGGCATCAACTGACAACCCCTATAGCATGCTTTGTACACATAGCCATAGACTGTGGTCATTTCACTGCATTACAAGCACGTACATGTATCCTTGTCGTGGTCTCTCTCCAATGACTCTTTCAGTCTTTTTGTTGCATTCAACTGTTTTCAAATTTAAATACAACGTGTCATTATGTTGTTTAGCAGGTTTTATAACGAAGGTAAACAACCCCGTTCACCTCAACATTGTTACATATTCTGGATGAATCATTGTTGATTACATTTAATCACCTTCCTGGTTCATGTTTTGAGAATGCAAAAATGCAAACGATGCAAACTTGGTGAAAGCAATAAATGATGTCAGAGATAATTATTGCTTCCTGTTATCCTAAGGATAATTGTTGTAAATGCAAATGTCAAGTTCAAATTGATGATTTGTATTCTACATGTAATAGGATTTGATGTCGGTGGTTATAAACGTCAAGGCAGAAGCAAAGTTTTTGTTCTCATGTTACATTCATTGTTTCAGGATCGCCTTAGAATAATTAGACAAATAATGGTGAGTTAAAACGTCTTTTGCTTCCTCTTTCTGATTAAAGAAGTACAACAATGCTGGAAATATTTTGTCTTGCTGGGGATTTCATATATAGGTCTTCAAAAAAGGTGTGCACAAACATGATTTTTTTTCTCTATTGGTAGGTGTTTGGCACCCATCATTTACCATTCTTCTTTGTTTTGACCGATTGATATTCATACACGGATGATCAGATGGTTGTTGTTATGACAATCTGGTCAGTAAAAAATACTTAGGGTTAATACGTAGGATTGAGTAATTAATGAAATAATAAACTCATCTGATACCAAATTCAATTCAATCGATGCATAAACATTTTTTCGCATTACCATGATTGTAGTATTCTATATCTTTATATTTATCTGTGATCATGGGATTCATTTGACCATCAACGACCTCCTGGTGTGGATATTAATACCTTTGATCTGTGCTATGAAATGAGCAAATTCCTATACTCAAGTCAAATAGTTTATTGTGCTTTAGGCCTCTGACCCACATATACAATGTACATATACAAAAGATAATAGCAATGCAAATTATAGAGAATATCACTAAAACAGCATGACAGCAACATCCTAAACATGCACATTAATGCCCCCTTTAAATAAAAAAGATAACAGCAATTTACGATGTTAGAGCATATCAAGGAACCATTTAAGTAAAGAGTATAGATCAATGTTACATATTTGCACCATCGGAGGAGAAAGTTATAATTTCACTGCAATGACAAAGGTGTGACAGAAGTTGAGCATACTTACTTTTTACGATGATAAGTCCCTTTGAAAAAAAGTTACCTACCTTTGTGAAATGATTACCTTCTTTGCTTTCTATGTCTAGTTGCGATGTTTTCAGTCAATGACAGTACACCTTTTGGCGATTTAGTATCATATTCCCATCAAATAACATTATGAAGTTCACGTTTTATAAACATTATGTTCTCTTGCTCTGTTATTTTAGCACATAACATCAATCTGTTCATACAATAGTGAACATTTTCCAATTTTGTATCCCATCTTTGAGTGTAAGTAAAATAGGTTAATGTCTTCGCAGCTTCCCATTCCCTTAACACCATTGTAAGTTAAACTTAAAAGAGCAAGGTATCTTTGTTTCTTCCTACCCTCACTTGTCAGTTTTAGAAGTACAAAGATGTGTAGTTTATGTGTCCATGTATGAAATGACAAATACATGGATATTTGTTATCATGGTTTAGAGTTTTTGTGTTGTAGTAATATAGTTTTACTGCGGCAATTGTTGTGCTCATTGTGCTGAAAGCATTGAATATCAATGTAATTGCATATCATAAAGGTTTCAGTATATGAAATACATTTTCTAAGTAATTATACAATACCAGTCTATCGTTAAAACGTTTAGTATATGCTAAGCGATGTGAAATGAGTTTGTTCAGTTTGTTTGTTTCAAATTTGTTCTCATCATTGCAGTTTGATATAACTTTCTCAACACGTGGAAATCTCACTATTGGGATAACGTCATGTATACAGTAGTATGACGTCACGTTTACAATCAACACAACGTCATCGCCGTTGAAATGATTAATTATATTATTATTCTGTAAAAGAGGATTTTAGGTCAAATCTTCTGTGACCAACATTTTTCACCAAGTCTGCAGTTTAGAATCCCCATTGGCCATGGAGTCTGTTCACAACATCAAAGCTTTCGAGAGTAGTTTGTACTGGAGAAGAAATGAAAATAGGTTGTTTTTATGTCGTGGCCACTTTGACCCATTTTGGGGTCACAGGGTCACCAAATCTTTAATTAAGAATTCTTATTAGCAAAGGAGTCTGCACATAAAATTTCAGTTCTTTCGAGGCATAAAAGTCGAAAAACCTAAAAGTTTACGGACAGGGGGGCCAGATGATTGACGCCATGCCTGATGAGCTAAAAACGTAAAGGTACAGATGTTATATTAAGCTAACCCTAGTATATCACTACAACACAACAATAATAATATGATCATGTCACGTTGTTGATAACATGAACACTGTGACACTAGTTTAATGTCACCCGCGTCATCACAATTGTTTTCAACAATTTGCAGTTCTTGTTGGAAAGTCTTAATACTAGAAATCTGTTGTCCTGCTGTCCTCTGTCGTTTGGTTACTATACATCTGATCCACCTTGGAACCTTGTCTTCATCAGTGTATGTTGATATCCTCAGAGTAAGAACAGCAAGGGCAACCGAGAGAGTTCCTAATATCAGAAGAACACTGAGGCACATAGTCAGAATAGATGTCTGTCTTGAGGTCTTCGGTAGATGGTCTCCCAGTAGAGTTAGGAATACCACAAATGATAGAAGAATAGACATTGATAGACCAACTCTGTCACCTTGGTGCATTGGAAGTGCAAAGACGAAAGCAATCAACACTGAAATGCAAATCAGAGGTAAGACTATGTTAATGATGTAAAATGTTGGATACCTTTTCAAGTGAAACGAAACTGCGACCGCAGGAGTTGCATAATAATGTTTCATTACAGATTTGAGGGTCACGTTTTATATATTCCAGAGACTGTTCTTTGCATCATGCTCAACATAAAGTGTCTCCACTGCTCCGAAATAATTTGAAATCGGGGTAACATTTATAGTCTCTGCTGACAACATCCAACTCCCAATAACGATGTCATATATCTGAGTATTGTAAGGAAAGTAACTTATGTCCAGTTCACATTTGATTTTAAAGATATCCCCTGGCATCCAAGTGACATGTCCATTGCTCATAACTTCACAGTTGATATTGTCTTCGCCGAGCATTCTTCGTTCCTTCAATGTATTAAATATGCTGAGATCTGGAACCCATATTCTACTTTGCTTGTAGTACATCGTACTAACATTGTAATCAGAGACACTCCATGACAGGTTTTGGTCCATCCATCGAGCATCTACCCATCCATTTATGGTCACTGATTGTTCCTTTTCATCAAGATCAACTAAGGACATTACTCCAAATCCAATTTCAAGAACTAGAGTCATGTTGTCAACAGAAGAAGGGGGAACACTGGTATCATATCCGGTGAGTTTCTCTGCTATCAGTTTCGTCCTTGTATCAACTTCCGATGTCCTGATCACACCGACTATTTGAAAAAAAACCTGTTCGGATCAAAGCAGACATACTGGTATCTAGTGAATAGTATCAATGGCAACACAGAACTGATCCCAGTCGTTTAACATGACCAATTTATCTATGGCCGATTCCATTAACTTGTGCAACTACTAATGGTGTAGAATTATACACAGCAATTATCACCCTGAATGAATATGGATTTGGAGCAGAGTTGTTTTCTAACATTTTAGTTTCATCGCATTATGGATAACAATGCACATGCTTTGTCTGCACATCAAGGATATTGTTAATACAATATGATGTAGAACTGCCCTTTAAACATTTGGTGTTTATTTTCTCAATCATAAAATGACGTCCATTAGACTGTGAGTTAAGGGAGTATATCCATTAAACTAAACTGTCTGTTAGATCGAACAAATACTTGTGAAAATATTTCTGTGTCCCTGAGTTTGTCATCAATACATACTAATATGACTGATGTTTTAAAACACATGCTTCATTTGTCCAATGGGCACTTTTGTATTTGCATTGATATTGATTTCACATGTGTGTATACACTGTACACAATACACATTCTACACTAGAAAGGGAAAAATAATGTTAAGATAATCGGTGTTTAATACAAAACGATCATACTGTAATACAACACTGAAATATCAAGTGGGTTGGGTTTTACATTTTTGTTAACTGTAACATCATTTGCCTCACTTGATTTGAAATATAAGGGATAATGTAAAGTTGAATACAGGACTATTCTTCTGTATAAAACGTAGGTTCAATTCATCAGGAAATCACACCTATGTGTGAAAGTTTACAATGACGAACCAACACAATGGAAACTGCAAATACACTTAAAACAAATTAGAATGAGTTAGCCTGTATTAACAAGATTACTCTTTTTGCAAGAGGCATGCAAACACACCTTTATTCTAACATTAAATGGAGACAATTTAACGGTGGGCCATACAAAAAATAGAAATTGTTACACATTGCTAGAATTTTCAATTACATGCTTCCTCAACAATATTAACAATGTTACACAAATTAAACTATGTTATTGGACTATGGTTTTTTCGTGTGGTTTTTGTTGACACACAGCTTTACACATTTGCGGTGACCTTAACAGCGCAAAAAGTCTAAAATTAATCACGTAGCACATGGAGTCTAAACAGAAGTAATCTTCATAGCAAATGCGTAGGACAATCTGTCTTAGTGAAGTTTCTTTTAACCCAACATGTTACTCCACGTTTTCACAACGTCTCACGGGGATTGCTTAGCACGTTCGGCTTCGGATCAAGAGGTCCGAGGTTGAAAACCCGCCAGGGCTACATGCAGTAAGGTCGGGGCGCATGCACTGAAATTCAGCGCAGTATCACCGTTCCACCGCAAACCAACATAGCTTTCTTACTGCAGTAATACTAGTGGCCATAAGTGAAATATTCTTCAAAGAGGCGTCAAACGCCAACTCATCTCACCTAAAATTTTCAAGGAGTGACATGAACGTGGAAACCTTTAATCATTCGCTGTTTATCAGAAATAATTATTGATGTATTTGCATCAATTACAAATAGTTCTTGTTGTGCTTATATATTTTCAGATACCCTTTTCCCATTGACTTCATCTTTAAAATTAATGATACAGCGATACGACATATATGTTGGATGGTAGGACATAGAGATGAGAGAGTGTAGATGTATCAATTGTCAATGACATTCGTAGCTTTGTTGACCATGATGTACATGAGTTCTGAATGAGGAAAGTTAATCAAAGCAAGAATCCCTGTTTGCTGGATACGACTGGGTCCTTTATAAGGATTTCTTCTATTGCAATTATGTTACACTTCCTACAAGATAAACGATATTCCTTTTCTTTGTTAATGATACTTGAAGAATAGTAAACTTTTGAAGACAAAAACCAATGTCTATCCGTACTGTAGTTCAAGCTAAATACGTAAGTAAGCTAATCTTACTGCTAATCATTTGATATGAACGCTCAATATATAAAATTGTTTTGTTCATTATCTCGTTTTCAATTATTCAACCACAATTGTTTTTACAAAGAATTATAGAAAGATTTACATATTCTATTTCAAATTGCTTCTCTCAGTGACAGGCCATTGAAAACAGCCTCAACAAAAGTTCCATGTGTGACACGTGTCTCTTATGTGAAGTAATTGTTTGTCAGGTGTTCATAAAACATGTAATTTGACTATATTAGGTGGATGTGAGGCGATTTCGAGTTTAACCCCGCTGTCAAAAGCGCATAACTTAAATCGCGAGTGTTAGTGTTATTACCAACAACATTGTTGTGAATTGAAGTGAAACCGCCTCCAAGCACCTGCTGGAACTGTGCTAAAATTCTGTGTATTACTATTATTGCTCCCAAACCTTTTTGCATGTAGAACAATTCTCCATGGCAGATGGGAAAAAATAATATCAGTTCTATAGTTTGTGCAAATCTTTGCAAATTGTGACTTAGATAATCTAAGCAGGCACGCCTTCATTTTTAACATTTTGAACTGAAACATAGACGCGATACAAGAGGTATAAACGGCAATGTTGATGGTTTATTAAATTTATTTAAGAGTTCTGGATTGCTTATGGGTTTTTTATTTGAAAAACACTGATGTGTTCTCTCAAGGAATTTGCAAGGCTTCCTTAAATTATTTGTCTCTTTGTCAAAAAAAGTAAATTTTATTTTCCATTGGTCATGGTCAGTGTTGTTCCAAAAGTAATTAATTTAATATTTTGTTTTTGAAGTACTATTATTTTCTTTAAATGTCGTGATGCTTCCATTGCAAACACATATATAATGTGTAGGTTTATGTTTCCTTTATTTGAGATAATGGTTAACAGTTTTTCAGTGATATTTTATATTTTTAAAAGTATTTGTCATTAAGGTAACATGATCCGTTCCTGCAAATTAATATGTCAAAATTTTTAAATAACGACAAGGTCAGCAAAGTTGAATGGGTCCTGAATCTTCCCTGAAGGAGCCATTGGTGTAAGAGAATGATGAGAATCCAAAGAACAGTTCTTGAGATAACCCGCTCACAAGCTTAACGTGTAAAACAAAGTTCCGCTGTTACCTTGAGAATAATAAAACTAATCACAAATCAGCCCTGTGTCTATCCCTAGAGAAGCTTTGTGTACAAAATGTAAGATATGGAGTGAATCCAGTGAACGGTTCTTGAGATCTGTCACTGACAAAGGTAAAATGACAAAGTCACTTTGTTACCTTGAACATTAAATTCCCTATGGTGAACCTATAGGCAAAATATAACAAAACATCCAGTAAATAGTACTTGAGTTATTCCATCTCTTACGTACGTCCGGATGGCCATAAGGACGGACAGACGCAACCAAAAAGCACTTGAAAGATGTCTGAAAAGGTCAAGTTTAAAAAATAAATATACAATGACAGCTCATGAGTCGACTATGGCGGCCATTTTGTTTCTGAACAATTGATGATTGTTTTATTTTTAAAAACATGGTATCCAACATATCCATGATCAGCACTCTTTTGATGTCCTAAATAGCCACATTTCCAAATTCTGCCTGGCCCAAGTTCTAATATATAAGATAATGTTGCTGTTCGGAATAAAAGGACAATCACTTTTATTTTTGAGTTGTTATTCAGAAATAAAAATACTTTTAAAATTGTTCAGGCAGAAACTTTACTGTCTAGCCGACAGTAGAGCTACTGCCTTAGGTGATAACATTACTACCTGGCGAAATAGGTCTTTCTCCTTATTGCCTAGGCAATGACAAATTCTCGTTGCGTCCTTGTACATTAAACTCTCTATGGTGAACATACAGGCAAAATATGAAAAAAACATCCAGTGAATAGTACTTGAGTTATTCCTTCTCATGCGAACGTCCGGATGGCCATACGGATGGACAGACACAGTCGAAAAGCACTTGTAATATGTCTGAAAAAGACAAGTTTAAAAGATTTATCTATGAATATACAATGCCAGCTAATGATATACCATGCACAACTAACATCCAACTTGGTATCCAACATATCCTTGATCAGAACTGTTTTAATGTCCTAAATAGCCACTTTTCCAAATTGTAATATATCATATACGTGTTTAGAGTACTTGAGAGATGTCACGAAGAAGTATATGCTTTGTAACTGGACATGGCCAACGTTACCGTATGTTGATGCAGACGAAATACTATGCAGAGACAAGATAGAGCTTTTTCTTTCTCATTAGTAGGTGTGCATGTCAAAGTCTGTTCATTGTTTTGCAAATAATTGTTGAAAAATGATTTTGAATGATTAATAAAATCTCACCCTCATGTCTTCTGACAGGGCAAGTTGCTGATATTTCTACTTTAATAAACTGTTTTTTTTTATATATTTGATGTCAGAAGACACTTGGGTGAGATTTTCTATGTAACTGCAATTACATCTGTTATGTTTTATTAGTGACTCTGTGCCTAAGAGAATGCATTGCAGTTTTATAAGATAGAAAAGAGCATCAACCATATGAGTGCTGCATTAAAGATGGCGACTCCAAAGACCAATTCTAAGTTGTTAAAATTATCTATAATTACACTTCCATTGACTTACTTTGTTCGTTCAACTTCATAATTTTTGTTATTTATAATTAAATATTTTAAGTATCAACTCTCGTCTCACAATAAATCATTTTACAAACAAATCTGCCAGATTAATTCATTTCAACAATAGTAACCATGTGAGAGAATTATTATTTATAAGTTATTTGCTTTTAAGAAATATCAAATGAGACAACCACTCATCACTTTGATCATCATAATAATAATTGAACCGTAGATTGCTAAATGAATGTTTGAAATAAACTTCATTTATGATTTAAAACGTTTGTAAAGGTTACATGTTTTAAAATATGATTGCAATTGAAAGTTACAGTTCTGATCTTTAGAGTAATTGAATGAATGAATCAGTCTGAATAGATGATGGAGTTTTCATGGAATATTGCATTGCTGAGTTCGGGAACACATACTGATATCGTAATTATAGAGAGTTACAATGTTCCGATATAACAGGTATCCTCGGAACTTCCTCATTTCTTACACACTGAGTAATTTGGACGGTGTATACACTCATTACTAGTCATCCAAGCAGCAGGCTAGGATGTGCCAGGTATTAAAATGTTCAGTAGGGAATAACTCATTTCACTTCATTTTAACTTTAAAAGATTTTAACCCCTTCTAGAATTGTTAACTATCCCCTGTTAACTGAATTCCACGGATGAACAATTTATGGATACTTGTTTTAAGTCACACATCACTGAAACATTATCATTCCATAATCATACTCAATCGATCGTTTCCGAGACTAGATTTATAGAACTAAATTTGCAAGGCAAAGCGACTAATAGGAGTAGTCCGGCTAACTGCAGTGATTTATTGGTTTTATAACGTTATTAATGATGATGTCATTATTGGTTACGTCGTTTAATTCCTATGTTGTATAGCCATTGACTGATTGATTGTTAAAGTTAATTTTCTATCATTCTGGGACAATATTAACAATGTAAACTATCTTATTTAGTAACTATGTGAAGGAGTAAACGGTTTCGGATAACCATTAGCTCATTACATTTAATATCTGTTAGTAAAGTTTGATGTTATTGTTAAAGTTAAAGTACAAGGGTTTAGAATATAACACTAGCTTCGAGTGAATGGACAGAGTTCAAGGCCCCGGTGGTATTACATGACTTCAGAATAATATTTAATCCGAGACATGTGAATTTTGGGACATGTGCCTGTTAATGAAACCCGGGCATCGACGTGACAACCCCTACAATCACGTCCATGTCTCATTGTCGTGTTCTGACTCTGATGACACTTTCAGTCTTCTTTGTTGCATTCACCGTTCACCTCAACATTGTTACATATTCTGGATGAATCATTGTTGATTACATTTAATCACCTTCCTGGTTCATGTTTTGAGAAGGCGAAAATGCAAACTTGGTGAAAGCAATGAATGATGTCAGAGATAATAAAGTTAAAGCTTCCTGTTGTGTACTAAGGATAATTGTTGTAACTGCAAATGTCAAGTTTAAATTGATTATATGTAATAGGATTCGATGTCTGTGGTTATAAACGTCAATGCAGAAGCAAAGTTTTTGTTCCCATGTAACTTTAATTGCCACACAAAAAATTACAAAAGACTGTTTCAGGATCGCCTTAGAATAATTAGACCAATAATGGTAAGTTTCATATATACAAAATAAGAGGAATCTTTCCAGACTACCAACATTTGTTAAATAACATAAAATAATATTGTATGACAAGTTAATTGAAAATGATACTTTCCCAAAAGTACTAGAGAACTAGATGTAACTTGGAAAGATGTATTTGGATATTATAGGAAATGCACAAATGATTGCAAGCTTATAGATTTTCAATACAAATTCATTTACAGAATAATCTATAATTTAAAAAAAAAAGTTTCATATATATAGGTCTTACACTTAGCGATCATTATTTTGTTGACTGATTGACATTCATACAGCTGATTGTTGTTTTGACAATCTATTCAGTAAAGAATTGATATGTAGGATTTAGTAATTAATAAAATAATAATCTCATGGTAATGTGACGGCATTTGTATGATACCAAATTCGTTCGTCTAATACCAAATTCTATTCAATCGTTGCATACAATTTTTATCACATTACCATGATTTTAGTATTCTATATCTTTATATATATCTGTGATCATGGGCTTCATTTGACCATCAACAACCTCCTGGTGTGGATATTAATTTCTTTGATCTGCACTATGAAATAAGCAACTTCCTATAGTCATGTCAAGTCAAATCGTTTATTGTGTTATACACATTATATATACACCCCCGGTCAAAAGAAACGCCTATTGGATATCTTATCAGATATTGTCAAAACTGTTATGAACAGTTTAACAATATTATAACATAATGAAGTTGGACCATTTCTGATTTATATATTTGAATTTCAGAAGTTCATGTCACGAAAGAAGGGCGATTGTGGAAATGAGAAATCAATAATTGTTCAGTTTTCGATCAGTGCTTGATCAGAAAAACATTTTAAAAAGATTTTCATAGAACCACGAGCAACAATACAGGCACGCATTCGAGTTAAAGTGGTGATGATGCTACCGATGTACGTGGTTAAGGTGCGCAAGTGAATCAACCGAAAATAGCAGTCCTCATTGGGCGTGATTTTCATGAATGTTATTGACTCGAATCACAGTTTTCCACGATTTCAATGGACTTTCATATTCGTTATTGCTTCAGCATAAAGTGGAGACCGCCATAAATTATATTTAAGAAATTATTGCATCTTTCATTTTAAGGATCATAAAGTAAGCGTTTCTTTTGGCCGAGGGTGTTGTATCATTTTCAACATATGAAGTTCATGTTTTGTCAGTTTTTTGCATAGTAGTTATTCTACTCGCCAAAACATTTCATAGGTGTCATGCAAGGCATCGTCACTCACTTGCTTACTCTGAATTTGGAATAATGTCAAAACTTGTGTTCTTCAATACATTCATTCTTATACATTGTCCTGTTTAATATTGATTAATATCAACCAAGTTATTACTCACCGCATTGATTGTGGAATTGTGCTACTTATGGGGAAGATGTGAGGTTCTGTCAATCTGTCAATAATAAGTTCAGGTCCTATAGCTTTTTGAAAATGTTTATGCAGATAATATGCATGTATATAATATAACAAATAGATTTTTCACGTTTTGCGCAATCTGCGCCTTTTGGGAAAATATCACTTCATCACTTTCTCAATGCATTAGAAATTATATTCAGCAAAAACGATGAAAATGTCTCTACATGTATGTATGCCTCTAAAACAGGCATTGTACCTTTATCGCAATAATGTATCCAAGGAAATAACAAGATATAATACAATACAGGAAATACTACAGTTATTTTCAGTTGTGGTGTCAACATTTTGTTCTCTTGCTCTGTTATTTCAGCACATAACATCAATCTTTTCATACAATAGTGAAAATTTTCCAATTTCTTATCCCATCTTTGAGTGTAAGTAAAATAGGTTAATGTCTTCGTAGCTTCCCATTCCCTTAACACCATTGTAAGTTAAACTTTGCCTTAAAAGAACAGGGTATATCTTTGTTTGTATTTGAATTTAGAATCTAGACTACATTTATAAACTAAGGCTACGTCAAGTTGCATGACAAAGCCATGCAAATGGCGGTCAAATCGCGAGAGCGCTAACGAGAATACATGTCAAGGGAACTAACTCTGATTCAACCAAGTGATACTGATTGACAGTAAATTGTGATAAAAGCGTCGGTACAATATAATCATAAAACTGTATGTGATTAACCGTGTAGGTAGAAATCCAGTGCTATCCCAAAAGCCATGTGACTACTGGAAAGTAGTCCCGACGACGATCGTTTTCGCGTACAATGTTTCACAACAGTGCTGAATAACATTTCAATGTTTCACAATAGTAGTATCTTCAACGAGAGTGTAATAATTAAAAATAATCAAAGAGCCCTGTAGAGTCGATTTGATTATATGTTTAATGAATCCACTGCTCCGAATGCATTCTCCATCTTAATCCATCTATGACGTCACGAAACATGCATATGTGATTATTTTACATTTGAAACAATAAATGACCATAATGGGACACCAAAATCAATTATTTTGCAAATTTCTGTGTTCATTCATCGGATATGCATGGTACAAGTAGCTGTTACCCTAATGAAATGGATTCTTCCACGCACGTGCAGCGCAAAACTTCCATGCGAAGCGATGTGATTGACAGCTAAAACTCTGCCTTTCCATGCCTTCCTTGCGTTACAAGTCTTGAATAAAACGCTGGTTCCTTACTGACAAACAATCCCAAGTTTTCTAATAGCGTATTGTAGCCTAATGGTTAGAAGCGCTGACTACCAAACGTAGGGTTACATGTTAGAATCCGGGTGCATTACAAATGAATTAAAAAATTTAATTTGTTGCGAGATATTTTAAGATCCTTTTCAGATACACCAAGACAAAATACATCAGTCTCGATACATGTACTCGATTAGCCATTACTGAAAATGTCTAAACCTAACACCCCTTCTAACTGGGACAGTCAATGACCAGTACATTCCTCAATAATAATCAACTGATAACAAAATATAGTGACGTCATGGATTAAGTACTGAAGAAGTGGCTCGAAGTAAGGTAGGATAGGTGCCTTTGATCAGAACGCTCAACATTGATTTTGATGTAAATAAACACATTGTCATAACTCATAGTGTATGTTGACAATTTTTCAAGATACATATTCAACAACACATACACACTTTTAAATGATACTACGCAAACAGAGAGTGATTACTTGGTGAAAATAGCACTTTTATCAAGCGATCTTTACCAAGTATTGTCTACATTCCTTGACGAAGAACACAAAGTTGTGAATGGCTTCATTGAAGCAACAATAACAAAATGATTTAATGAGATAATTATCTGTAATTACGAATTCTTATAATCTTCTAATTGCATTCGACAAAAGAAGTGATATGATCTTTAAACAGGTGTTTTCTTGAAATGTCCATTCAATAGATATTGAAATGTCCATTTAATATATATTGACTGTATTCTTAGTTTCCACAATCTATTGTTGGAAAGTGTTTTGAAGGAAATAAATGAGCCTGAGATTTAGGTCTCATTTTTATCCCTCCGGTATGTAATACCGTGGGATATAGTCATCGCCCCGTCCGTCTGTCCGTCCGTCCGTCTGTCCGTCTGTCCGTCCGTCCGTCTGTCCGTCCGTAATCATTTCGTTTCCGGAGCAGAACTCGAAAACCATTCATGATATCTTCCTGAAACTTTCCATGTGTATTACCAACTAACTGAAGTGGTGCCTTTTGATATTTTCAGATTTCTGAAAAAAAATTTTTTTTCGTTTCCATAGAAACATGTTGAAGTTGGACTTTGTTCAGAGACAGGTTCGTTTCCGGAGCACAGCTCCAAAACCGTTCATCATATCTTCCTGAAACTTATACATGTGTATTACCCATTGACTGAAGTGGTGCCTTTTGATATTATCAGATTTTTTCTGAAAAATTAATTGTTTCTGTTTCAATAGAAACATGAGAGGGATGTTGGTTGTTGTTGATTTTGACTGCTTCTGGAGCAGAAGTCTAAAACCCTTAACATTCCTGAAACTCTGTAATACCCACTAACTGAAGTACGGTAGTAGATACACAAGTATCTGTAAAAGATGTGTTTTAAAAATTTTGTGGAACCGGTGGGATATGTCATCTTCTGATGACTCTTGTTCATGTTAGAATTCAATTTAAATTGAAACGTGCTTTTCCATATTGCTTTAAAATCATAGATAAGAATCATTGATTGAGACGTTAACTGTTTGTATGTAAGGTCGTAAAAACATTTGACTTGAGAAACCGTTTTGGTTTAGGTAAAAAATGTATTCAGTTAAAGAAATTGAAGAAGATGGTTGTTTCTGTTTGGAACAAAGACTGGGGATTTGTTGCTGTATAAATGTAACCTCAAAAAGGTGTAGTTTATCATAGCGTAAGGTAATAGAAGTCATACTCTTTTTAAAAACAGCTTTCTTGGTGTTGTGCAATACTAATCAATGCCATTTGGCTGAATCCTTATTGTTATTGGCGTGTTTATCATTTTTATTATTTCAAGAGTTTTGTATAAAAAATGCAGCCAAAACGGCTGAAGCAAATGAAGCTCTGGTAGCTCTTAACGTGGAATAGAACTGCGAAGTGTTTGGGCCCATTCGGCCCAGCCATTAGAGGTCCAGTTCGAATCAAATGTCCATTTTTAACATAGGGAAAAAACGCACTTAGAGACTTGAAACTGTTTCCAAAAGATGCGCAAAAACAATACGAGCATAAAAGTAAATCATGACGAAGTGTTAACTCTCGTGGTTTAGCCACCAGTTTGATTTTCGTCACAATTCATTAATTTGACATGTACATATTTGGTATCAATAACCCTATGGACATGCTAGAAACTTGCGACTTGTTTTAAAAGATGCGCAATAACATTGAAAAGATATCTTAATTCATTATATTTCAAATAATTGAACCATTTATGCGCAGAATCCTTTTATCCTTTTTAAGATATACCCACATTATTCATACAGTGTTCATGACTATGAAATATATATAATTTATGAAGAGGAATACAGTTTGGAGGGTCCTGACTGGAACAAGGTAAAGTATACGTCTAGGGTAGTTTAGGGCGGTATTTTATAGTGATAAAACTATATCTACAACAACAACTATCCACATTCATGAGTGCTAATGGTTGGTTAGTTGTCAAAAGCCTCCAATTTCTTAGACATCCAACTTGAGATGTTGATTGAGGTTGATACCTAGTTAGTTTATTTGATCAATGTAAATGTGAACACCAGTGATTTTAAGTAGTACATTGTGGTAATAAGGTATTTTCCTTCTAATAGGTGTGGTCTATACTGTGACAGTTTGGAAATGACGGGTTATTAATTCCGGATTTGTTGAAATCCAGACATCTACAGTCATTAAGTACTGAAAGGACGGATACTTCAGGTATTATATGGTACATATACATCTTCTCAGTTCAAGTCTCTTCAATTCATAACATCCGAGGTATTAATAATATTATTTAGTTCTTATGTTTCATCTACCATATTACTGGAGCTTCTTCTGTTTAACAGATGATAACATGTATAACTGTTTGTGTGGTAGTTACTGTGATAATTTGGAAAATCATTAATTCAGATTTGTTTCAGTCCAGATTCCTACAGTACATTTGTATTTATAGACGTAATACTTAACGTTAAGCCGTAATTCTTCACAAGAATGAACATTTAAGATTTTAAAATATATTGTTCAATATTTTCAGTTGGTATATATCTATACAATTTAAACATTTAATCATATCACGAGTATGTTGTTTTAGTACCGTCACTGAAAACGTATGAGTGTTGAAGACTTTAAAGAGAATGTATAAACATGTCTCGGTGAGGTCATTCCTTTTTAACATACGATTTTTTAAAAATGTTTTGAAACATAAAAATTGCATATTTCTTTTTACACAGAAAGTGCTTGCGAATGAAATATATACATTATTTAAACCAATATGAAATTTACAAAGATTCTGATAAAAGTTTCATAACTTGATGTCTGTAAATGATGTCTCAGACAACTGGTTATTTCAACATATGATGCAGTGAATATGTTGAAACGACGAAATTCATCTTTTAGTGAAAGTACCTGGTTTATGATCGTCTGGCAAAGCGGAATGAAATGGGCAGAAGTACAAAAGTAATGATCGAAAATACAATTGCATGGTCACAAATTATGGTATGTAGAAGATTTTTAAAAACATTTGTACCACATTAGATGTTTTTGATGCAAGAAGATCCTGCAAACCAGGATGCAGCACTCATGGAGAAGATCGATGGATACGAAATAAATGTACATGAACAGTTCTCAAGTCCTGACATTCTGAGGGGTAAAAGGCAGAAAAGGGATGGTTTTCGGATCATTCACATGGCAATCTCAATACATCTACAATAATTTGGGTTTCAATGCTACGTCCCATGCTGAAAACTTAATTTGAATGGCTGAGGAAAAAAGCTAGAAGCGAATTGAGAGGAGCACTGAGATATTACCGGGGGCAGGATTGGAACCATGTTCCTTTCCCCGACAAAACTGTTTTCAAATATTTTTGTAATAGTCGTATGATGTTAATATAAGTCTCCAAAGTATGAGATAGCGAAGTTATTGTTCCGAGGCGACTATAAAACACATACCAACAATCCCATTTTTGGGGATATTGTCAGAAAATGGCACCTTAAATCTTAGATGCTTTCTTTAATTCCCAAAAATATCAGAATGTGATCACCAATGACCTAAAACACGATAGGAATATCTTATATTTCCAATTAAAAATCATATTTCACCAGAATAAAACACTGCTCATTTTTCCATGAGTGGCTGTTCATATTTGCCTGTCCGGAACATACCATAGATAGAATAGCCTTGGAATTCCCAAGACATGAACTCAATTGAGAGTCTCTGGGACATTTTTAATTTAGTAAAACAACTGCCAGGGGAATGCCCATTTCAAGAACGGAGCTTTGAAGGTTGGTAAATAAACATTGGTATTTTGTCTAAAAAGATACCTGTCGAAGTGTCCAGGAACCCATGCCTAAACAAATAAAGGCACTGAGAAAAACAAAAAAGGTTAATATTCCTTATTGAATGTACTTTCTTGTGATACAAAATAATGCTACAATTCAAACATTTATAAAAGTGTTATATGTGTCCTAAGTCTCCAAATCCAATTTAACATAGCAATGTAACAAACTTTTGTTCAGCAGCTGTAGATCCTTCGGATGAGGAGAATCGTCTCCGCTGTCCCGTTCAGGCATTTCGTATTTATACAGAGTGCACCTGAACTCTACGTCAGGTTAGGCGCAGGCTCTTTATGCCTCACTCGCAAACAAGTGTCAAGGAGATATATAAGGGGCAGTTGGGGTTGTACCTTAGATCGGCAGTCCTGGACGCCAACAAGGCGGCAAACCTCCCTCCTCCTGCTCGCTCTAACCCACACGAGATAAGAGCGGTCTCAGCAACTATGGCTCTCTATAATAACATACCTGTAGCAGACATCATGGTGGGCTGTTTTTGGAAATCCTGCATGGTTTTTCGCTAACCGCCTTAAGTGTTCGCCCAGCAGTGGACCTCTTCGGGACACCGGTCCAGGGGTTTCCCATCGTCACGTTAAGGGATTCGTTCCCTTTTTAAGTGCGCCTTAATAAACTTCGCATCACACTTTTCCTGGTTGCTGTCGTGTTTTTTAGTAGTTAGTTGACGACCCCTATGGGGCGGGGGTAGATGAACCCTTAAGATTAAGGTCAGCTCTCAGTCTTGTTCCATGTTCGGGCCCTCCAGTCGCCATAGGGAAGGGATGACATCACTGGGTAAGCCACCTGGCGGGGAGCGAGTGTCGGGGAGGTAACTCTCTTTATTCTTCAGTGTTATATCTGGTCGAGTGATTAATTGAGAGGAACTCAATTGGCTACGGTGAGTTATCAACGGTGAGTATTATAAATAATGACGTTTAATCAAAAGCGTACTATTAAATACACACTTTGGAATTGAAGCCACATTGGAGCGTGATAATCAACTGAACTATTTTATTTTACGTTTCTAACAATGCTGTTCCATTATCAAGAGACCAAGCAAGTTTAATAACTTACTTGGAAACTAATTGAATCTACACAAATTGTAAATTAGCTGCAACTTTAGAGAACGTTTTTGCACCCTATGTGTGGCAAGTGTAGTAATTTTCAGAATTAAATATTTAATTTCAGATTGCGACAGTAATGTTCATTATGAAAACTCTAATGTCAAATTGTATGCTAGCCGAGAGGGCCCAACACTTTTGTAACATTAAAATGAGCTATCTAGTTTTCCCGTAAGAGTTTGAATGTCTGTTTTACACTGTTCATTAATCCGAATAAGTACAAACAAGTGTAAGCGTTGTTTGAAAATACATAAAAGGATGTCAAGTGCAATAAAAACGATGTCAAGTGCTATACAAGTACATCGGTTATTATTGCAGTAAGTAGTACAGCTTTTTCATTCTCACTACAAAGAATAGTGACCATCCTCATAGCATTCTTCTCTACAGTTTTATTCAAGGTTGCACATCGGTTTTTGATAAACATTGATATCTAATCATTTAAAGTCATGCAGGCACAGTATGACAGTGTCACATTATGTGTTCTTGAGACATCACCATTATAAAACAACTTTTCCCCAAATCATCGATTTACATCAAGATGACAATGCCGGAAAGAACTTTTCGTGCTCTGAGGTCATTACCATCTTTCATTTCCTTTACTTTGATTGTTTGGAGGATGATATCATCCCCGCATGTGTTCCAGTGACCCCTCTGAATACTTGAATATGTATTAATCTGAAAATGAGACAATTTATACCATCAGTTAGTCTTTTCATTCACAAGTCACTAAACACTTAATTAATTAAGCATGCACACTGTGATGTGCATTCTGTTTTCATTGCGTATTATTATCCAAGATTTGTTCTTTATTTCTACGAATATTAATTTCATTTATGCAAGGAAGTCATCTAATTATGCAAATCTTAATTTATTACCATATAACGGATCTGTTTTACATTGTTGTCTGCTGATAGGTATGGGCACCGAAACATTCATTATTCCAAATATCACCAGTGAATTGTGCCAGTTTTTCTGCTTATTTCAGTAATAACTGACCATCACAAATGAGATATGTTTGCCAAGTGATTGGCCATTGGTACCAATTTACTGCACTCTTGTCAATATGTCGCCTGATCGGGATATATAATGGTTAAAGGAAGCTTTTCTTAGAATATGCGTGATAGTTTGTGTCCAAATTTGGAAGGAGGTCTGCCATTTCTTCCGGACTTGTTAGTCCAGACATCCAATTGTATACGGATCTGAACGGATTCATTAGACATTAATACATAGAGGATATTTTACAATTCTCGTCGAATACCATGTATACATATCTGAGCGAGTGAAGTAGAAAGTAGCCACGATTGTAAATATACTACTTCTACTTCACGAGATTAGATATACTTGGTATTCGACGAGAAATGTCAAATGTTCTATTTATTAGATTTAACCATTTATATATAGTTATTACAATGAAAGGAGCATCCATGTTCCCTTTGCTTTATCAAGATCTTCTAATGACGTCATCCTATTGTTTTGATGACGTCATACGATCGAAAGTGTTCTTTCACGCAGTAGAATAACATCTCATTTCACTCAGTGAAAATACGGCTTTTATTTTAACCGATAGATGCCGTATTTCACCAATGAAAATATAATAAAGTACAGTATTATTCACCAATTAGAGCATTTAAAATATCTTCTTCTATGATACGTGTATAAAAAATAACACCATATGAACGCTTTGCTTCTCATCTCATCAGACCTATGGCATGGTATCCGTCCGATTATCCATAAACTTTTAAAAAATTAACCCCTGAAACAACAGGGGGTATATTATGTCATGCCGGAGCCCGTCTGTCCGTCACGAATGGGATACCTGTGTTCTGAAATGAACTTCTCCCACACCTTTTGACCATATTTCTGTAACTTTACACACACATTTGGTATTTAGAACACTCGGCGTTCTGATTGCAGACTGACAGGTAAATCAAAACAATATTTGGAGAGTTATGGCCCTTTACTTAGAGCGGTTGACTTTTCTATTTCAGACTGTGAGTTAACCTTTAAACTAGTTTGGCTCAAAGTTTTGATTGATCAACGATATGTCTTTGAAACTTGAAATGTGTGTTTCCGTTGACGTAAGACCAGTCAAATAGTTCTTTGACACTCTTACTGTGACCTTGTTGAAGGACACTGAAGACAGTAAAGTATAGATTAGTCAGACAAACTCTGTAAGTAGTAAGATATATACACATAGCGACACAAGCAGGTAAGGTACTGCACAGAGACAGAGAAAAAAACGGAAGACAAATATTCTATCGGGAAATTCCTTTCCAAAAGGAAGAGGGTTTAATTTTGAATGCTTTATCCTAATTTACAGACAAATTACTTATAACAAATTATGTCAAATTTATTGATTACGTGAAAAAGCAAAAGAGTCGCCCTTAAAACAGCACACGCCTTTATTCTAAGGCCATAGGTGTAAGAGGACTTACGAAGCCCATCTCATTCAGCTCAGCGGCTGTGGTGTGGTGTGCATGTTTGAAACAGCCTTTCGGAAAGAAATGTGAATATCGGTATCAATAGATAAATATTTATAAGAGAGTTAAGTCATTACAAATACTAACTTCCACCTTATATTAGTATAAAGCGACATTAAAGGTGCATCCATTGTGTTTCATAAAGTTTTATTTGGCTTTAATACGTTCCAACACACCAAATGTGCTGCTTACAATACAAACAAATCACTCAGCTTGCATATTCATCCCCAATCGCCAAATATATCATAATTACTAGTTTCCAATTAAAATCGAGTAACATCAATTATGCATGTTCAGAAACCGAAAGTGCATGTCCTATTTACATGCACAGTAGTTATATGACCTATTTAACATTATCAACCTAAAGTTGTTAGTTTATCTGGTTTAAAAAAGATTCCAAAATTACGTTTGACTCATTGGCGTGCGCCACACGCGGTGCATTGTCCGGTTTTCGATCAGAAATCGCCACGTTTACCTTCATATCATAAATACACCCAATACCAAAAGAAACTTTGCATCTCAGTTGATTTTATCATTTGTATGTTTTTCAATTACAAATATTTCAAATTTTGGACATCGTACACTAAAACTGAAAAGTAATGGCGTATTGTCATCAGTCAAATATTTTTTTCAGAAGTTTTTAATTTTTTTACAAAAAAATGAAATTTAAAAAAAATTTAAAAATTAAACTTTAAATTTTGACAAGACACACATGTTAAGCGACTAACGCACTACTGAAACAGTTTCTGATGTTAAAAGTCCGTTGATATTACCCATTAGCAAAGACCACCGAGTACGAGACCACCACCGAATCACAGACGAATTGATCAAACACATTTTGATACCCCTCGATTGTTGATGCGTCCAAACTTTTTATTTAAATAAACTTTTGAAATGAATATTATCATACATCGGATGTAAAATTTAATAATTAATACAATACTTAAAAACCCAATCCAATCGTTGCCTATTATGTGATTTATTAAGACAAGAAGATGGGTGCAAAGTTTATTTTGGTATTGGGTTAATACTAAGTCGAGTATCAGCAAAATCGTAGTTTTCGGTAACAGTTGGTAATTCCCGATAAAATAAGACCGTTTATAACGTTGGCATATTTGACCCCCAACAACACAATGGATGTACTTTAAGATAATTGCCCAGGGCTAAGGGACAGTATAATTGCTCGAGGAAGTGATATCGTAACAGATTTGAAGGAAATTACGTGAACAAGTGCCCCTGATGAACAATAGACTTCCCAGAAAGGAATATTTAAGCTGGTATTGGCAGCAGTGGTGCCATGTTTCTGTTATGGTTAAAATTCCGGCTAGCTCTTTGACATCGACACCCTCAAATAAGCCGCTTCCTTTTGGCGGATCCTCCGCTATCTCCCAATCACTTTCTTGTGCCGGGGCCTGTGAAACAACGACAGCTTATGGTCTCGATTTAGCAACCGAACCTGAAACATCACTTCTGCAACATCCGTTACTGTTTTACCATGCATTCATACTATTGTGTCCTGTCCTTAATGCAACGTTAGTGTGCCATGTCACTTCGATTTATTAGCAGCAGCGCTGTATTGGTTACTCTTACTTTCTTGTCAAAATGTGGCGTGTTATTGTCTTAAAAGTGTAATACCGGCAATGTCGAGCAGCACATGGCAAACTCAACACAGACAAACTACATGTCTATAAACGATTCTTAGAGTACATCTATGGTTTTCTGCAACCCTTCGCTTTGTAGGCCAATGCTCTACCACACAACCACGGAGGATTAGGGACTATGAAGGTTTGATTGTTGAATGTCAAAGATGATATTTTATGAGCGCTTTATCTTACTTAGATCACCTGTCGTTCAAACGTGTTCACAATTGCACTCGCATTAGTCTTTGCTTTTCGGTATATAAAATAGATAACACCTTAATCAGAGGGCGTTCTAGCAAACAGAGGAATTTAGCTTTTCGAGAACGCCTTCTGAAACAGGTGTTAACCATTACGTATTTACATTAATGTTATATTGAGAATGCAAACAGGCAAATATGCGCTTTAGGGGTTTAATCAACCCTGAATTGGAATAAATCGATAATGTAATTTGGTTGTTCTAACCCTATGGAATAACATTAAATGTTCTTTATATAATCTGGCTGTTTATGCATTGGCTCAAATTAACCTTAATCCTCACAATAATAAGCAAAACTCGACGTGAGATAATTTGAATCCTACCTTTTTGTATGTATGCATATGAACTACTGAAGTATTACGAAAATGAATGATACCCATACAAAAAAGCTTATCATTGTGGTTAAATGCTAAAATCGATTCTTCATATCACAGTGAATAAAACTGACTAGATAACGGATGACTATTAAATTGGCTAGTTCCAACTCAAATATGAGAGCATATGGAATATCATTTTATACACCTTTCATTTGACTTTGGTGCTAAGTTTTGCTTATAGTTTGTCTTTTGAAGTATTTCATGTAGTAACTCTTGTACTCTGAATAGGATGATTTATAATACTGCCACAGCCTTGTTATGATAACAGTTACTCTTGAACTTTTGAACCATAATACTTTGATGACGAGACTTTTGTGATTCAAACCTTAATGTTTAATTTAAGGTTAGCAACTTACATTGAAACATGAAAGGATGACAACCCTAGATGTGCCATTTCATTTACATGTAAACACCGTGCATTTTAGGATATGATTGGTGTCTTATCGTACATAATTCGGTTAATATTTGATAATTATTCATTTATATTTATAATGATAAGTGTGCTTTGAATCACAGGCTAATACATCTTAATTTGTCACAGTCAACAGCTAAATACAAAACCTTTAATTAACAGCATTTTCTTCTTTCAACATTATTATTCCATTTTCTGGCAAATTTTCAAGTTTTGAAAACTGTTATCCTTAAATAATGAAACAATTTTCACATTGGAAATTGCTTGTACTTAATTGCAAAATTGTTGAAGGCGACCATATTTTAATCCTTACACAATGAACCAATTTAAACATTGGAAATTGCTTGTACTAAATTGCAGAAGTGTTGCAGGCGACCATATGACACAAGGAACAAAACATTGTCTGCCGATTCCTTATCTTTCATGCAATTATTACAATAATTTCCCTTCAATTACAATTTTAAATATTGTGAAAATGAAAAAGGATCATAGAAGGTCATATTCATGGTAATGTCATTCGAAAGAAGCACCGCGGATTGGAGCCCGAAGGTTGCTGGTGATTTTCAGTTCTTTGTAATTAAATGATCAAAAGCAAATTTGTTGTTTTAATTGTGTTAACGCAATTAAGAAAAGTTCACTTAAAGCTGTAATTTTATTAAGATAGCAAATCATCAGTCGAATAACATTCTGTGTGTCATGTAACTTAATGCAACTTTATTTGTTTGACAATGTGCTGAAAAGAGGGTATAACACATCATGATTGTGCATTTGAATCGTTTTTATGAACCCCGAAGCCGTTATGAAAGCGGAGGAACAACTCGGTCTTCGAACTCTTTGATGATGATGATGATGACTCGTATGATGTTTTATATGTGTTGCAACATGTTCATCAACGTCTTGGTGAGCAGGCTGTGTGTGTGTGTGTGTGTGTATGCAAATTTACAATCCGCAACGGACATGCACACAGGGTTAAAGGGGTTGTAGCACGTTTCTTGCCAATTTTATTTTTTTTTACTTTCCCATTTATAACGATAGTTTATACCATATTAATTTAGTTTAGAGAGTAAAACATCTTATTACACAAACCAATTATTTGTAGTGGTATTAACGGTATCGGTGTTGCGTATAAATAAAAAATTGCATGGCGGTCATTTTAATGTGAACACATTTTATTATTTCGAATTACAAAAACGATTCCGATGGCTTTACCAAACCATGTACACTTATTTTTAGCTCATCAGGCCTGAAAGGCCCGATGGGCTTATGGCATGGCATGGCGACCGGCGTCCATCCATCCTTCCGTCCGTCCATCCGTCCATCCGTTCTTAAACTTTTCGCTTTTTCGACTTCTTCTCCAGAACAAATAACTCCACAGAGCTGAAATTTTATGTGCAGACTTCTTGGCCAATGGGGATTCTAAATTGTAGATTTCGTGACCCCATGACCCCAAATGGGGTCACAGGGGTCACATTCTTAAAAATCTATTTTCATCTTCTTCTCCAGTTCCAAAGGTCTAGAGAGCTGAAAAATTGTGTGCAGACTCCTTGGCCAATGGGGATTCTAAATTTTTAGATTTCGTGACCCCATGGCCCCAAATGGGGTCACAGGGGTCGCATGTTTAAAAACCTATTTTCATCTTCTTCTCCAGTACCAAAAGGTCTAGAGAGCTTAAAAGTTGTATGCAGACTCCTTGGCAAATGGGGATTCTAAATTGTAGATTTTGTGACCCCATGACCCCAAATGGGGTCACAGGGGTCACATCCTTAAACACCTATTTTCATCTTCTTCTCCAGTTCCAAAAGCCCTAGAGAGCTTAAAAGTTGTGTGCAGACACCTTGGCTAATGGGGATTCTAAATTGTAGATTTCGTGACCCCATGACCCCAAATGGGGTCACAGGGGTCACATGTTTAAAAACCTATTTTTATATTCTTCTCCAGTACCAAAAGGTCTAGAGAGCTTAAAAGTTGAATGCAGACTCCTTGGCTAATGGGGATTCTAAATTGTAGATTATGTGACCCCATGACCCCAAATGGGGTCACAGGGGTCACATCCTTAAAAACCTATTTTCATCTTCTTCTCCAGTTCCAAAAGTTCTAGAGAGCTGGAAAATTGTGTGCAGACTCCTTGACTAATGGGGATTTTAAATTGTAGATTTTGTGACCCCATGACCCCAAATGGGGTCACAAGGGTCACATGTTTAAAAACCTATTTTCATCTTTTTCTCCAGTACCAAAAGGTCTAGAGAGCTGAAATGTTGTGGGCAGACTCCTTGGCCAATGGGGATTCTAAATCGTAGATTTTGTGACCCTGTGACCCGAATCTAGGTCACGGGTCATGACCCACAAACCTATTTTCATCTTCTTCTCCAGTTTATATGTAAAGCTCTAGAAAGGTGAAATGTTGTGTATAGATTATTTGGTCAAAGGTGATTCTTGATTGTAGGATTGTGGGTCACAGGGCGCTCAAGGCGCTGACATTATTACCCTGACGGAATTGTATTTCGGAGCAGCCATAAGCGCTTCACGAAACCATCCGTTAGTACAGGTACCCAATTATACAGTTGGGTGGACTGAGTGCAATGTGGATAAAGTGACTTGCCCAAGGACACAACACAGAGAGAGACCCAGGTTACAAATTGTAGGTGCCTCCACCGGGAATCGAACCCGGGTCGTTGGCGTGACAGGCCAGCATGCTAACCACTACACCACTGTGCTCCACCACTGTGCTGAAAAGATATGAAGTTGTTGTTGAAGAGCAAAAACAACCTCATCAAAGGAATATCATTATCGTTATGGTGTGCATACCATTAACACTGCATTTGTGATATATATATATATATATATATATATATATATATATATATATATATTGTTGACAAGTCATGTTATGATGGTCATGATCATGATTATTATTAGCAATATAACACTTGTATCATGTGGGTGGTATGAGTTTACATAAGTTCATTTTCCATGTCCCCATTTGAACTTGTCGAAAGAGAATAAACAACATGTTTGGTGGAAGGTGACTCAGGATGAAGCTGTAAGGTGTAGGGCGTAGATTCCTAGAAAACCTTGCGTCGTAGGTCCTACAGTAAACAGATTGGGAATGCGGTGACGTCGAGATAACATGTCAGCCAACCCGTAGAGACTTCCCGGTACATGCACCACCGTGATATACACCTTATAGATAACAGCTAGCCCACCAACACAACCCACGCAATGCTCACATTGTATTTGGGCTAGTCTCCTTATTAAGAACTGTTTGTCATATTGTATGTATATAAAACACTCTTTTTATTAACTGCTTCATAGGTGTCCTAATCACTGAACCGAATACAACGCTGTCCTGAATTATATCGTTGTTGATGTGGAAGTTAGCAGCCAGACGTTTTGTGAGAAGGTGACAAAGATAGTCATAGCATCTGTAACTCAACTGGCTTTGCAAGTTATTCAAAATACATAATATACATGTAAAGTTGGACATTTTAGTGTGCAAGAAGGTACTTAGCATATCTAAAACTTATGATCCAAACTTATTGACCCTCACTTGGGGCTACAGGATCACCAAACCTACAATTTATTCTTGACTAAGTGTCTGTTCACAGCATTGCAGCTTTCTAAGGATTTTATTTTTCTTGAAAAGAAAACAAAAACATGTTACAAGAGTGTAGCGTGTGTGGCTCTAGTTTTGGTCCTCTACGGACCTTGTTGGTAGCCACAGAGTAATCAAATATATATACAATTCATAATACCAATCTGCCAAAGTGTAGATAGGTTTGTGGTGCATTTAGTTTTTTAGATGGTACTTGAATTTGGGGCACAAAGTCACCAAATCATCAATTTATAATCGACATAGCCTCAAATTTCCACCTTTCTACGGCTGTTGGTTCTTAATTTGAAGAAAATGGAGATATGGGCTCAGGTCACGATTACATATGATTACATAACATACATGCTTACAGTGCTTGCTCTCCGATATCCGAGTAGTGAGGTGACTTCCTGTTAAACGCCAATGTGACTATGCATTGCGATGAAACCTACGGGAACCGACTAGAACTACAGTGTAGTGATTCAAACTACAGCAGAAAAATTGACTGAGCACCTGGCAGGATTTGAACCCCTATTGCTCCGAAGCGGAGCGCGTTAGCCACTGCATTATCCCACCTCTATCACAACCGAGTAACAGAAATGTGAACACCATAGGGCAGATTAAGGAGTATATTACTCCTTATAGCAATAACCCATTTAACTACCACGTACTCCATTCCAAGCCGTGGCGAATGACCATTGTCTGTATGGAAAAATCTTCCTTTCCATTAAATCATTATAGGGAACAGTTTACAGCTGTTAGTAATATTACCAAACTACGATCCTAATTGCAAAAAGTAGATGAAATGACAGAGTGTTTGGTCCATAATCGTGAAGTGGACTTATATTTATATAATTGTTAGCAGAGTATCTAATGGGAGCTATCTTGTGTCCTTTACCTAATTGCAATTTATTCACGAAGGCCATCATACAACTTGTAATAATATGTGGTGATTAACCAAAAGTTAGCACGATGGCAATCATACACAAATGAGAATAGTATACTGATACCAGAGTGAAATGAGAATTAGAATTATTTCGTTGTGAATCGGACAAGATCAGTCTTGACAACCACATATAAGTATCAAATATTTTATGTTCTATATAAGCGCGTTCCGAGTAGGATTAAGAACAATGATCTCATTTAAATCAGACCGAACCTAACACTCTGGTACATTGTTCGACGATCTGAGTACTACCCTGCAGAAGTCGTGTCATGTCACGGTTACCAAAGACCAGCTAAGATATGGCATTGACTGTGGCGTTCCGTCGTTGATTGCCTGGAGTAAAAAGTCACCTGACACTACCTTTATGTTGCAGTACTAAGATCAGACACGCAGCGAGCTCTGTGCTTTGTCGGTTCGATCATATTTAAATCAGATTGGATCAAGAAGCTTGCGGTTCTAAAGGCAGGGGCTCAGCAGTCTTTCTGCTTAAAAGAATTGTTCCACATGCAACAAGATGTAGGTGCAATGTTACACTGAATTTCAGCGCAGTATCACACATGACTCGCAGGTTTTACAACAAAATATAGCGATGATGGTGTTGCAGATTTTCTCCCTGCAGTGATGATATAAGTTAAATACGCTTAAATGCACTGTTTAGCCCCAAACCACCTCACCTCAATGTGTGTCTTTTAACATGTGCCTTTGTATTGAATTCAGAACGATATTTATGCTCGTGTTATTGGTCTCAAATGAGAAAAGTTTCATTTGACTTTACATGTATGTGACAAGCGGCTCACGTAATACATTTATCTTTACACATTCACCATGTCAATTCACAAAGTGGAAACATGTCAAGCCCAGAGAGCCGTGTTATATTTAATGATACTGAATGATATACGGCTTCGGCTTCGTGTTCAGTGACACCGGCTAAAAGAACCTTCATGCGAAATGCTTTCAGGGTCTCGTTTGTGTCAAAGTAGTATTCAGTAAATCACTTGATGACTTATTGGTTCTTTCTCTGTGACATTTGGAGAAAATCCTTATACTTATACTTAATCTTGTCATTATGTTGTCAAAAGTTCGTTACAGGCAAATCTAGCAACCTATTATAAGTATTTCCTGAAACGTAATTGAACTGCAAGGATACCTTAATTATGTCTTACCTCTTACAACATGTAGTACATGTTGACAATCATTACACCAAACATTATAACTTTCACTTGCTTATGGTCTTTATGACCAAACGTTATCTTAATATACATGCAACCTGATCAAATAAAGTTTTAGAAAACCAAAATGTATGTACTTACATGTAAGTTCAGTTGGCTGGTCAATAACACTTTACGTAAGAGTTTAAAATTTATGAAGTTTGTGGAGGTATAAACTTAAAAACCGCTGTGCAATTTGTGTTAATACACATATACAATGAAGTCAATTCTTATAAATAAATATACCCACTGACAAAATCATCAACGACAATTTTGCAAATGTCCAAATCCTGACATCATCTTATGTTTCAATAGGAACATGTAAAGCACGTGCAACCTTGCGTTCGCCTTCTTCCTTTTCTTCAGACAAGAGGTAGCGATCTAAAAACATACAATTTAGGCAAATATCGATCTTTTTGCATCCGCTAAAACGCAACCAATACGGCCTCCATCAACCATCTGTCTCTTTCCGCGAAATCTCGGAAAATTGTAATTAATTGTAATTGCTTATGATAACAAGTGTATGTTTGAATGACCCAATTCATCTATCCGCCAACATCAAATAATCGGGTGTTCCCATATTTCTTTGCATGGTTATATATTCCCTACAATCTAGGGAATGTTACTTATTCCTTCATATACAATCAAATCAGGGGCATACATAACATACATGTAAGCTACTATGGCATTCGAAACCATAAACACGAGAAGAAATATGACCATTAGTATATGTGAAAAAACAATACCTTGCTGAAAAAAGTTAATGTTGGGCAATCAGTAATTAATCAATAAAAAGTTTAGTTTGGCTTAGGTTGGCAAACATTGACATGTATCTGAGAACTAAACCAACAGTTATTTCCCCCATAATGTAATGGTAAGTGGACAAAAAACTGCAAATTTCCCTGCCTAACATTGAGTGACGTTAAAAACTTCGCATAACGTTTAAAAGAAGTCTTTCTGGACAACAACCTCTACATTGTGTAGATTCATGACGTTTCGGAGTATATGCTCACTCCTTGATCGGGTGAAATGAGCCTGATGAAGAAGTGTATACTCCGAAACGTCGTGTATCTACATAATATAGAAATTGTTATCAAGAAAACATTATGTCCCCATGAATTACACTTCTAAATGTCCCTCAAAGTCCTGACCATGATTCGTAGCATATGTAAATTATGTTAACGTTACTGCCATTGCATTACTGCTACAACAACTTCAAGAATCAGCAACTATCTGAATTTGGACCGCTGCACGAATATCTTGTCGATCGTCATACAACGGTGTCGAACACCTCACGATAGCAACACGACGTTGTATCGAGTGTTCGATGAGTTTGCGCTGTTATTGCTCGGTGACATGAGCATCATGTGACATCCAGATGGTATAGACAGCGTTTCACGCGATCCTTTACATATGACCTTACATATTGATAGATTCAGAGTTGAAATAAGTTGAGGCAAAACGTGACGGCTATCCCGATGGCGACTCGATTTCTTTTCCGTTTGATACGATATAACATCAATTACTTTCGTTTAAAGGGAATGGGGAATGGCATCATTGTGGAGTTTTCAAGAATAAAGAATAAAAGTTTACGTTTTATTGCCATTGTAGTGATTGTGTAAAAAGTAAAATTCAATATACCTTTTTACTATGCGTTTGTCTCAAAACCAATTTATGAGGTTATTTTATAAAATCATGATGACTGCTCAGGTGTGACGCAAGCATATGGTCGGTAAAGTTGCTGAACCAGTCCGAATTGAGTTATCATTAGGATTTCAAACCTAGCCCTGTGTACAGACGGCGTCGGCTGCAATAGCTGGAAATGTAAAATCTGTGCATGTCAAGCACATTCCAAACCCTGTGCGAAGATTAATTTTCATGGTTAATGTCATGTGAGAGGTATTGTTACAGAGGTTATACTTTGTAAATGTATATTATTTACATACCTCATTTAAAAGTTGTTGATATAGTTAATTCCCTTGTCACCTAGTTAATATAAGTAATGAACTCTCAGTATAGCATCCTATAGTATTCATGTTGCCTTCGTGCATTCTCGCAAGTAGCACAAGGCCTGAATGCAGTCGCTTCGCCTTCTTACGATGATCGGCTCACTGGCGGCCACACGAATGCCCAAGGTGCGATTTTGATTGTTTTAGATCCTTTGCGAACTTGGATATAATCAAATTCGAGTTTCCATCATTTGTCAAATTAGACACAGTATGATCCGGTCATTACAAATCGAAATTGTTAATTGAACTGTTAAATAGCATTATTTTCTCTGAAAAGACAGGTAAAACTGTTCACGAGTCATTCAGTATTACTTTACGTATATATATAGCATCATCACTACTATCATCATCATTATTTTGTCAGTAGACAGAAACTAAGTTTCAGTTTCAAAGCATTAAAATTGAGTGTTCATCTTAATTATATCAATTGAATGTTTTCCTTATTATTGCACTATTATTTGAATATCTTTTGTGTATATTCTTTGAAAAAGTTTAACTTATAATGAGCAAAAGCAATATGTTTTTATAAGAAAGGTCAGTTTCCCATGACTTTAACAGATGGGAAAAACATTAATCTTAAGAAGGAAAAAATATCCTTTTTCGCGTAACAATCAATCAATTAAGGTTCCCTTTTTCGTTAATAAAAAAAACTTTACGACGGGACAAACCAATTACCTCATGTGATAATGCATTTTTCATAGTTAACGTGTCCTGAATACGATCCAAGGGCAAGAAATGTGAGTAACATTATACGATGCAATATTCCCTCGGTGATGTAAGGTAAGCGAGGACGAATGTCATCCTCAAGAGGTATACCATCTCCCACATGTAAAGGATAATGTCGTTTCTTTCTGCCATTAGAAACATTTTGTCTATTTTCTAGTTTCCTAGGTATCTTGTTTTCTCGTAATAACCCCTCATTATTATCTTAGTCGGTTTTTCTTCCGATAATAACTCCGTATGAGCTTTTTATTGTGAAAGTAAGTTTTTACTTTTGAAAGTAAGACCTTAAAGGGGCAGTAGCACGTTTTTGGGCAAATTTTATTTTTGCAAATTTTCCATTTATATGGATACTTTATGTCATGTTTATTTTCTTTAGAGAGTCCAACAGCTTATTACACAAACCAATTATCCATAATGGTAATAACGGTGTTGTGTTGAAAGCAAAAATAACATGGCGGCCATTTTATTGTGAACACATTTTATTATTTCGAAGGACAAAAACGATTCCCATGGCTTTACTAACCATGTACACCCATTTTTAGACTTGATTTTTCCGAAGAGATAGGGGTGTTTTACTATTGGTGACATTATTTTTCAATTACATTTCATCGACTTATTCGAGCGAAAAAACGTGCTACTGCCCCTTTAAATAAGACTAAGAATTATTCGCCAGAACATCATACCAACTTTTTCCACAAGTATATTCACAACAATTGGTATCGAAAAGTATACAAAGATAACATGTTTAAAGTGTAGATGGCGGGAACCGAACTCGATACCCTTTGCTCCTTAAACCGGACGCTCAATCTCGACGCTACCGACGAAGACGAAAGAACAGTCTGGATTTCCTCTATTTACAGTCATACTGTCTCTGCCTCTATATAACGCTAGTCCGGGACACATACTCTTTATAACGCAGGATTTGAGAATCCAAAATTATGAAATGTAAATTTTGACATTTGACGGTTATAAATTAAAAAAAAATAGTACCCCTCTTTCTTCTGCTGTAAGAAAAACCTCAATATACGATTATCACTCACATTTATTGTTTACGGTATCTAAGTTAGATAAAACACTCTACCTCGGTTATGCTTGGGATTGAACACCCTCGTTAAGAAGGCTTCGGGGAAGTAAGACCTCAAGCTTCTTACCTTAGGTTTTACAATCCCAAGCATAACCTCTGTATCGTGTTTTATCCTACACATAAACTTACTACAATTCTAAACTTAAATATACTGATTTTATCAAATTACATCAGATACTGATTTTCTATTTCAATTTTAAAATATCGTTCATATCAATAAATAATTGTTATGAAGCCATCATTCGTAGCCTATCGGGATTAGTTAAATATATTTTAAAAACATAAACAGGGGTGTTCGGCAGAGTTACCTCCCTTTGCATTTATGGACGTGATATGTAAAGTTCCAGCGATTTTATGAATCATCTTTCAGGATAAATAAATGTGTGAAATATAAGTATTTTAACTCCCTAAAATTACCTTACAGCATAGCCCGTCGTCAGTCCAAATATGCTATTTTCGACTTCTCAAGAACCGATCCATACCCAAAGCTGTTATCTCTGATCAAGTGTTTACTCTCCATATCTGTTTTTGCGTTTATATTTCGAGTTTGGTCCCGCCAAAAAAGCAAGTTAAGATAATAGTGTCTTGTATTATCACACCAACATCTAAATGCCTAAAACTAAAACTTTAATTTTGGTTATCCTAATTACGCTGTGCAAAATATCAATATAGGGTTATATTGACATTGGTCATGTAGTCTATTGTGTCAGCGCGTATGCCCATGCTTTTTATAGCTATGTCAAAGTGATACAAGCTCCTAGGGATTCGTGTAGGACAGAATATATGAATGTCAAAGTGTCCCTCCATGAATAAATTACCATGAATTCGAAAAGCCTGTGTCAAAAAGGGAAGAGGTCACCAGGGAAATTAATAACATACATTTGATATTTGTCAAAGCTGTCTTTTTGTGATGTTACAACCATATTGTAATGTCAATTTCTCAGCATTTACTTCAGTATTCTTTTCCATTGGGAAAAGAGAAATTGATTTAAACTGTGTGTGACAACGTTGTTGACATAAATTTGGAAATGACTTCAAGAATACAGTCTTAATAATGTCATGATGTATATACCATGTTGGTGAACTAATTGATTTTGGAAATGTTTAGATCAAGAACTTTTAAAACTTATCTTAGCTCATCAGGCGTACATAGAAGATGAGATAGGCTTATGGCATGGGACGTCGGGTACAAACAGAACTGTTTGATTTTATGAGACATTCATTGCTATTTTATTTATGACATTAAAGGCATTTTGAAAAAAAACACCATTATATTGCTTGAGAAACAATATTTTTTATAATGAATAAAACAAATGATGAGCTCTAATTAATATAGTGCATGCGATCTGTTAATGTTTATAATCGGCCATTAAAGAAAAACTGTCTGTAATATGAAAACAGGTGTGTTCAAGCACTAGTTCAAGCACATGCATGTAGATGAACCCCCTGCACGATCCGTTCATGATGATCGTGGCCGAGTGTTCACGTAACTTGAACTATTTTACATATTGGCTGAAGTACCGTATCAAACCACATTCTGAATGAAAACACTTGTGATCCTGCAGAATTGGTTTCTACAATGATTCATAATGGTGGTTCAATGACCAATCTGCTTATCAGAGAAACCTTGTTTATATCAGGAAGCTGATAAATGCTTGAGCGTGCGTGCTTCGTGTGCATTTCGCTGACATGTGCAACTAATACAATATATCTTATGGCATATATATCCACAGTGTGATAACAATGGTATGTTTGCGAGGAATAAACTGGTCAATCTACCGGAATATTACACAAACAGCACACACTTTCAAACACTTTTGATTCATTCAGACTGCACCTTTGACGGACATAATATTCGCATTATCTAATAGTATGGTATCTAAACTGACGTAACTATTTGTGTAACCAGAAATTATTCAGACAATAAACTAGCATGTGCAATAGAGAAAAGATGTTTGACGCAATGCAACATTACACATTCAGTGTTGGCCTTGTTAGTGTCGATGGTTAATGGCGAACACTATGCTTAAGAAATTAAGGCAAGCTGTTATGATAGAACTTTGAAACGGAGCTTATCAAATTCACAGGAATTCAAAATATTAAAATGACATAGAGTAGTTTTCATAAAGAGTATTAGGAGTTGATGCGTTCATTTGAATTCAAATCATCTCATCCGACTTGTGTATTTGCTAAATTTTGCCAAATATATATATTGTTTTCATATACTGTCTAAACTGAAGATAAAATTTCAGTCCCATTTACAGTTATACCAGTTTTTTATATATTAACCACTACAAACCCAATTCTGTCTTTTTATCTGATATAGATAATTTACGTTTAATTAATTGGAGCGATTTTTATACTGTCACTATGTTGAACCGGTTAGCATTAAAATTGTCCTTGTCAGCAACAGTTACTGTACTACTCGATAAAACAACACCAGTGATAAAGTTTGACATATGTGACTCTAAGCAACACATTGTACACCACCTTTAAATCAATGATCGTAAGGTGTGGGCCTCGAAATAAAATCATTAATATATATAATGTCTCGCTTTGTGCAGTTTCGTGCTATAGTTATCCTCCCACGAAAGTTGGAAACATTTGATGAAATGTGAAATTTAAAAAAAATATAATAGATTTGATTTCGACTTTATTTGACACGCTCACAACTTATTTATCACTTCTTATAAGATCCCAGTGTAGAAACGTGGTGCAATATTCGAATGTTACCGATATTGACAATATAAAAGTTTATTTGTGTAGGGGGAGATGTGTTCAAAAGCTAATTACTGAGACATTTATAGCTTACCTGCAAAAAGACCTGTATATATGATTTACAATATGTCTTTATGAGAATATATTTGTATTAATGCTCCTCATAAAATACCTTCTTATCATACATGTAGGTTGAACATGTATGTCTGATAACTGGCAAGCAGTCATAAATCGGTATGAGTTGGTGAAAACGCAAAAACATAAAATTCAACTTCGGAAAAAAATATCAGCGAATGTATAAACTTTTTGGTATTCTATTCAAAATGATGCTTAGTGTCTTATATTTCAAATGTTTATAGATTCAATCAACATAAACAGTCAGACACTTTTTTTAATCAAATTCGAAATGTCAGAAGCATATGCAAGACATCACTTCAATCGTCTGTTCAGAAACGAAACGAAACAAAACGCAAAGTAATCAGTTTAGTTTTAACTTTGAAACGATGCCTCAAATACATCGTGAATTACATGATATTTGCACTAAAAGAATCAAGGAGGTAAAGAATGAAATACATTGCCGTGAAATAGCAATTTCATAGAATCGCACAGTCGGCTTCTAAAAGTTCAGCCTACGTGGCATTTATCAACTTAAATACATATCTGACCGTCTATGCTGGGAAAAGTACTGCGTTAGTAACTTATAATAAAACAATGAATTTAGAGTTCATATTTATATACCCAAATAGGGCACAGGGGTCACGACCTTAAAAACCTATTTTCATCTTCTCCTCCATTCTCTTCCCACAGAGGTTACTCCATTTAGATTTCCGATCCTCACCTCTGTTGTTTTTCGCTTGAAATCGAGGGCAGTAGCAAAATCACCTAGCGGTTGAAAGCAGAATCACATACTGTATCTCTGGTTTTTAACCAATGTAAACTCATCTTTCAGTGGCCATGTCGACCGAGTGACTTCAAAGATTTAGGCATTTTACTCTTAAAGGTACATCCATTGTGGTTCATAAAATTGTATTTGGCTGAAATACGTGAATACAAACGATATGTGCTGATTTCAGTTCAAATAATTTCACTCAACTTGCATAGTCATCACCAATCGCCAAAAATATCATAAATACTAGTTTCTAATTAAAATCGAGCAGCATGATTATCCATGTGCAGAAACTGAAACTACATGACCCATTTACATGTATACAGTAGTTATAAAACCCAGTAAACATTATCAACTAAAAGTTGTCAGTTTGTCTGGTGTAAATAAGTTTCAAAAATTTACGTTTGACTAATTGACGCGCGCCGCAGGGAGTGCATTGTCCGGTTTTCGTTCAGAAATCGATACTTTTACATTTATATCGTTGATATATTGCGTTGTCTATCATCAAAATGGCAATTTTCTGCAACAGTCAGTACTACTCTAAAGATAAACATCATTAATTACATTTGGCATATGTGACCAACAACAACAAAATGGATGCACCTTTAAGGATCTTGCTCATTAGCATATGTCCTTGGAATATGTCTGATGTAAATAACACAAATGAGCTATTTGTGGTACTTGTCTCTGATTTGGTCATCTTTATTTATAAGCATGTTTATGTTATAGTTTTCATAAAATTAATTAGCATATTTCAAAGAAATCAAATTTAACGAGAAAACGTTGTTCTTACGTTTATTTCTTTCTTATGACGTGTCGTTGTCAAATGTTACTTTTTAAATGGCGTCATTGATTGCACAAGTAGATTCAATTGCAACCAATCAGGACACTCTCTTTCTGCCCCCGATTGTATGCGTAAAACAACAATGGTTAGGATCGGAAATATGAAGGGAGTAACCTCTGTGTACCAAAAGGTCAAGAGAGCTGAAATGTTGTGTGCATATTCCTTACACAATGGGGATTTTATATTGTAGAACCTATTGTTTTACTTTTTTCAAGTATGAAAAGCTCTAGAACAAGCTGAGAACAATTTATTTATGTTTTGCAAACAATACAGATCCTATTGAACTACAGAGCCCATGGCTCTATTTTTTAAGTTATATCCATGTTAATGCCACTTCGAATTTCGCTCCCAGAAGAGAACTTGTAAACTGTAAGCATGAGCATAAAACATGAACCCATCATGTTGTACATGGTGCCTTTTTACAATAGAACTCTCATTGAAACTGTTAAAGCATATGTAAGTGATTCTCAAAGAAAGATGCCTTATTGCTGTCATTAGATAATGAGGTTCAATGCAGCTTCGGCGAAACCATCACGGATCGCGTTTGCCTCTGTGGTAAATTGATATGCTTGTAGGTGGTGTAGAAGTTTATTTGCTTTTATTGGTGTATGTCCTAGTGTTACTAGTTCTAGGGAAGTTTCTTTTGAAAGGGTGAAAGGAATCAATGTTGAACTGTGTTTGCCTTGATCAATGTGACCAAGTTTGCACTTGGAATGTGGATGGGGGCCTCTGCATTCGTAGCAAGTGTGTGAGTACTGACATGTCTGTCTGCGACAAAACTTTCTGGGATCATTGAAGTCCCAGCAAATCCCGACTTTGGGGGCAGTTGTTGGGCTTTGTGGCAGTTGTCGCGCATGATTTTGTGATGTGGCAGTCATGTAGAGGCGCCATAATTCTGGGTTGATAGTGCCCCAATCAGTGAGTGTTTATTTGCTAATCCTCAATCTGAACTGTTTGTCATAGTTCAACCAACCTTGAACTCTGTTAGCAGCCATAATTATAATTGTGTGGAGATACTTTAACATACCTTGATGCATGTTGGGGAATTTCTCAAGAAAAATGCTTGTATAAATGATGAATGTTGTTGTCCAATCTTCAATTGAGTGAATCTCTTTTGACTGGCGGGACATTTCAAGTTGGCCATTGGAATTTACTGTGATCGTGTTGTTTATATTTTGCTCCTTGCCGAGACCTTTCAGCAAAATAGCCAGATCGATATATTCCCCATTGTGTATCTTGTCCCTGATATTTTGAGAAATAAGCGAGCCAGCATTACTTGGAGCTAATGTAATTTTACTCTCTGAATTTGGCGTTTCATGTTTCACCGTTGTATTGTACTTAGCGACTTATCGTGGGTGTTGGGTATTGAAGTGGTATTTCCACCGACGGATGATTATGAACCTGGAGGCATGGGCGCCGCCATGTTGGCTTGGTTGCTAGGCTGTTGTGTTGAATCTTTCACTCGAGAGGCTGCTTGTTTTGTGGATGATTTGCTAGCCCGGGCCGATGTTCTGGCAGTACTAGCTGTTTTCGGGGGAGAACGCTTCCTCTTCCTTGTTTTCCGTCCAGACATGCCTATGCCAATCAATTATTCGCTTTGAAGTGGCTCTGTTAGAGATCACTTGCTCGCTTGGTTGCTTGAGTTGAAAGAAAGCCCATGCGGTTATTGCAAAGGGAGGTAACTCTCCTCTTGAGTCATAACAGATAAATCCAACAACATCAATTGCTGCAATGCAAGTGGAATGCTCTGAGCCCCCACTAAAGTATTGCCGCCAAAAATCAGCCCTCAAAACTTATCTTTCATTGGCATCTTTAACTGACTACCATTCTGCAAAAGACGTGTTAAATGATTGCATTGAATATGTCATGTGCGACTGGAGCCATGGCAAGTTACCTTTTGGTTTAGCTGTTCAGCATTATGCAAGTCCGTGCAAAATTCTGGACATAAAACTAAATGCCTCCTTTAATATTCCTAAATCAAGCCCATGGTGCCTAAAACAACCTTCAGTAAATGCTAACCTGGCCTCAATGGTTGACAAACAGATGAATCCAGTCATTATCAAAGCAATTGCAGAAGATTTTATCAACTCAAATTACTCAGGATTCACACACATTTATACAGATGCCTCTAAAGATCCTGTTTCTGGGCGTGTTGGAGCGGCTTTTGTTGTTCCTTCACTCGATATATATGAAGTTTACCGGCTACACGACCAATTATCTATATTTACGGCAGAGTTAACAGCAATTTTAAAAGCACTGCTTTGGGTTAAAAAGCATGACCATGAGTCAATAATTTTTACAGATTCTTTGGCCGCTGTTCAAGCTATACAGTCAGAAGTGCAAGGCCAACGAATTGATATTTTATACGATATATTTTACTTAGACACCTTTTTGAATACCGTATATATCAGTTGTGATATTGTATGGGTACCAGCACACGTGGGTCTCAGTGGTAATGAGAGAGCAGATCAACTTGCCAAGTCTGCTCTAACAAAAGCACAAGTCAACGTATTGGACTATTTGCCAATCCCAAAAGATTACTTCACTGTTATACATAAAGCAATTTGCCAAATGTGGCAAAGTGACTGGGAACATGGCACCAATGCCAGACATTTGTACAACTTATGCCCTAAAGTCAATAAGCATGTAAAGATTCGTCGTCAAAAGAGAAGAGATGAAGTCGTTTTGACACGATTAAGACTCGGCCACTGTGGCTTACATGCATACAAACACATTTTAGACAAGGATAAATCTCCAATGTGTCAGGATTGTGCTGGCAATTACCCAGAAACTGTTTTTCATTTTTTAATTGAGTGCGAGGGACATAATATCCATCGTCAAGAACTTATAGAGGTGGTATCATCAAGATCAAGTACCTTCGATCTGAGGTCTATTCTTGGAGAAAACCTGCTGTATGTTGACATTCAAAGAGCCCTTTTAGATTACGTATACAATACGGGCAAATATGACTGCATATGAATCTTTTTTAACCTCTTGTATAATTATTTTCTAATCGTTTTAATCCTTTTATATGCCGGGCGCATATAGGCCATTTGTTGGCCCAACGTCGCCCTTAATTCCACCTACCTACCTACCTACCATAACAGATAACTAGGCGGTAGAGTGCCTAACCTCTCATACACGCTAGAGTGTATGACCTGTCCTCACACTTAAACAAACTTGTTTCACACAGGTTTTCACAAATCATTATTATCTTGATTTGATGGATTTTCATAGGCTCTAAACATACACACGGTACAATAGCGCGGAGAAGGGAGAGACACAATGCTAGAAACTCATGATAATCGTCGTTGCATCCAAAAAGATCATAATGTAACAAAATACTGAAATATCAAAAAGGTATGTGTGACATTGCCTCTGTAATCTGTGAATTGTTTGCATAAGGTGTTGTGCGAGAGTTAGCAATGAAGAAACTATAACAATTGACACTGCAAATTCACTTGAAAAAAATTAGAATGTTTCAGTAAAGAGTAAAGCTGTATAAACAAAAGTATTCTTTCCGTGAAGGCTATTTCATGTTGGACCAAACAGAAAATAGAAATTGTGATCAACATATTTTTAGAAATTTCAAAACACGCTTCTTCAATTAACACTTTAAATGAACAGATAAAAAGATACGTTAGCAAATTTCCTTGTGAAACTGAATATCTTATAGAATTTGTTCTGTTCGTGTCAGGTGGAATGAAGTTTCAATTCAACTACGTCGTTAATAATAGCCTGTCACGCTTACTATTATTTGTTCTCCTTCCAGTTTCATTAAAGAATGGTTTGAGTATAATGATAGAAATGTCAATACCTTCATTATTTGTTTTCTAATACTGAAACTCTTCTATACAATTCCCAAAGCCTTACACTGACAAAATAATAGTTTATGTTTATATGACTTTGTATGGATTGCATTAAGTGAATGACAACCTTCTGTTTATGAATGAATAATCATAATCAATCATGTCGAAGATGCCTTATCACGTGGAGCCATACGTGATGTCATGTAGAGCATTTGTTGTATAGTGAATTAATATTAGAACACAACAATTGTATTTTGATGTGTAATTTCTATTACTGAAATGTGATTCCCTAATCAATTTATATGTGTTGCTCCCCTTGGGAAATTATAAAATGACAGTATCATATTGATTGTCAGTTATTAATAATTGTGCATATACTCATGTCTCAGAGTCATATCTTAAAACGCATTATTTCAAAGATTTTACCTTCTTTGTACATATCTTAATATCTGTTCTTGTCATATTCTAATCATCTTATTCTTTTTAATACGTTTAATATTTTTTTTATTGTGGGCCTTTTTTATAGTTAAACTATCAGATAATGACTTTAACAGTTTATAGTTTTGAATTTTTTTTTTTTTTTTTTTTTAGCAATTCATGGATGACAAACATAGTGACTGTTAATCATAAAGTTGATGAGAATTCTCAATCAATTCAACAAATCGTTTATTAAAGAAGAATGATACATAATATAGATACAATCAGGGACTAAAGAATGAAAAACACGTTGAACACAAAATATTTCTGCCAGACAAAGTCGATTTTGTCTGTGATGAAAATATTTTTAGGAAATAGAGAATACTAAACGTGGATTTAACGAGTGAGTGGTTTGGTATTTGACGAGCGAAAGAGAGTCAGATACTGATACCATTCACGAGTTTTTTATAAATATGTTATTAAATTGAACTGAGTTTAGTATTTTATTTATACTCGCTGATTTAAATCCCACTAAATGGCACGAAATCGTCAATAAATGGGACAAACTCCATTGCGACCGATGTAATGCCAATCAGAAGCACGCAATGGGATTACACAATGTGTAATAACATTGTAGACTTATTTATGGAAAATGTCGTTCATCAGAGTATCATACTTTATATTTCTAGCTCATCAGTCCTGAAAGGCCCGATGGGCTTATAAGGCATGGCATGGCACCCGGCGTCCGTCCGTCCGACCGTCCAAATGGGGTCACAGGGGTCACATCCTTAAAAACTTATTTTCATCTTCTTCTCCAGTTCAAAAAGGTCTAGAGAGCTGAACAGTTGTGTGCAGGCTCCTTGGCCAATAGGGATTCTAAATTGTAGATTTGGTGACCCCGTGACCCCAAATGGGGTCACCGGAGTAACATCCTTAAAAATAGAGCCATAGGCTCTGTAGCTCATCAGTATTTCATGGATTTATTATCTTAGGTTGAATATCTAAGTTATCTCAAGTAATACATTGTTAACAAGCAAAATAATATGGGTTTTAGATCATGACCCCTATGACCCATATTTGGAGTCAAAGGGTCACCAATCCTACAATCAAGAATCACCTTTGACCAAAGTATCTCTACACAACATTTCACCTTTCTAGAGCTTTACATATAAACTTGAGAAGAAGATGAAAATAGGTTTTTTGGTCATGACCCGTGACCTAGATTGAGATCACAGGGTCACAAAATCTACAATTTAGAATCCCCATTGGCCAAGGAGTCTGCACACAACTTTTCAGCTCTCTAGACCTTTTGGTACTGGAGAAGAAGATGAAAATAGGTTAAGATGTGACCCCTGTGACCCCATTTGGGGTCATGGGGTCACAAAATCTACAATTTAGAATCCCCATAAGCCAAGGAGTCTGCACACAACTTTTCAGCTCTCTAGACCTTTTGGAACTCGAGGAGAAGATGAAAATAGGTTTTAAAACATGTGACCCCTGTGATCCCATTTGGGGTCACGGGGTAATGAAATCTACAATTTAGAATCCCCATTAGCCAAGGAGTCTGCACACAACTTTTCAGCTATCTAGACCTTTTGGAACTCGAGAAGAAGATGAAAATAGGTTTTTAAGGATGTGACCCCGGTGACCCCATTTGGGGTCATGGGGTCACAAAATCTACAATTTAGAATCCCAATTGGTCAAGGAGTCTGCACACAACTTTTCAGCTCTCTAGACCTTTTGGAACTGGAGAAGAAGATGAAAATAGGTTTTTAAGGATGTGACCCCTGTGACCCCATTTGGGGTCACGGGGTCACGAAATCTACAATTTAGTATCCCCATTGGCCAAGGAGTCTTAAACAACTTTTCAGCTCTCTTGACCTTTTGGAACAATGGGGATTCTTAATTGTAGATTTGGTGACCCTGGCCTCGAACCCCAAATAAAGGCCTCTCAGGCCATGACCTAAAAACCTATTTTCATCTTCGCCAGAACAAATGTACCTAGAAGGCTGTTATATTGTGTCAGACTCTTTAGCTAATGGGGATTCTAAATTGTAGATATGGAGACCCTTGGGCCCCAAATAAAGTCCTCACAGGCCATGACCTAAAAATATATGTTCTTCTTCTCCTCCAAAACAAAGAGACCTAGAAGGCTGTAATATTGTGTGTATACTCTTTAGCCAATGGGGATTCTAAATTATAGATATGGTGACCCTGTGATGCCCAAAATAAGGGCCTCAAGCCATGACCTACAAATCTATTTCAGTCTTCATCATTAAACAATATACGCCCTGATGATCTACAGAGCACATGGCTCTATTTTTTAGATATTGTCAAACACATGACGTGCTGGAATTGCTATTTCAAAGCGTCTGTTGTAAATATGATTTGGTATTTAAGGTGAAATATTACGTAGTATTGAAATTATGTTAGTACAATATGTTGTTTGCATAATGTACAGTTTTGGACTTAAAATCGATGGCACATAGTTGCTGTATAATGTCAGAAAATACGCCAGAAAACTCTCAAATAACGCCTGGTTAACGAGATGTCAAAACGACATGTTTTAAAGCCTTGATATTCAGATAATGACGATAATGTTTCAAAAATTAGAAGTTTATTGGCTTTAAGAGACATGTCGTGATTAAAATATCTATCGTTTCTATTGCCTATGAGTGTAAACATATCACTAAAGACATTGTACATTTCTATGAATACATACCCATGTGCATCTTCCCACGCAAAGCCTAACTAGCGCCAGTCTCCAACTGGCTAATTTAGGGGACTGGCGCTAGTTAGGCTTTGCGTGGGAAGATGACCCATGTGTTGCGAATGTTGATTTATGCAGTCGCATTGATATGGAGTGATAGAATTGAAATGTTATCATAATCTCATGGGAAGCTTCTATTGGAGTATTTCAATGGAAACTACATAAAAGGGAACATTTCCTAGAGAGAGGCGCCAATTGCCAACACAAACTGAACTGACAGCTTATCTATTCGGCAACCTGACATTAGGGCAGTCATTGCATGCAAGTGGTGCCTTAATCTGAGGGTTTGAGTTCGACAACGCAATGGGATCCACCCTGAAAAGTACAAAGTTGTGTACTTTTGCATTTAGTGTGATCCTGTATATAACAATGTTCAATGAAGTATTGGTTCACTCGATCTAAATGGCAGTTATTCCTAACATAAAACATAGTCTGATGGTTCTAAGTTTTCAGACAACAGTATAACTGACAGGTGGCACGTCCTTATAGAATACCGGGAAGAATTATTTCACTTTCCTCTGCTAAAGAACATTCCTGCAAACGATTCTCAACAGTTCCGCATTTCTAGTGTAGTTTACATAGAAATTATACTTGCGTGAACATTAAACAGTTCTATATAAAATAGAAATTAAAATAATGTTTTTAAAAATGGAATTGAAGGGGGAAAAACATTAAGACTGGTTATTCATATGTGTTACTTTCCGTGCAAAGCATCAAACGTAGCATTCATTTATAATTGTCAAACTTTGGAACTAATGCAAACTACACGATTCCAACATCCTTTATTTCTGTTCAAATTCTGATTAAACACTTCGGTGAACAAAAAATATTTTTTCTATGAAATTCTAATTTCTAATTTTTTTTATTCCAATCATTTCTATACTAATGTTATACAGAGCACGCAAGTTGGTCATGGATCTGTTCTGCCCCTAACGGCAAACTACCATTTATAACCATATGAGTCATTCTAAAAAAGTGCACAATTCCGGACACAAAAATTTGAAAAAAATTATGCAATTTTTCAGAACTTATTTTTCACAAAAACGAAGATATATCATTAAGATATGAGAAAAATATAAACGCGAGGCTAAATGAGATATCGTAAATCTGTGGCCAATTAATTGAATTAGCTAGTGTGACCATTAGTGTCTTTCCTGTAACAGTTATATTGTGTGGTAAAAATGTTTTAATATAGTGATTATTTCAAATTTTTCAAAAGCATGTTAGAACATTGTCTTTTAAGAAGTAGGTATATCACAAAATGTGTTAATAATTTACTTAGGAATTAATAATAATGGCGACCAAATGTTTGCCTAGGAAAACAGAATGCTCGAGTAAATTTTCAAAACCTTTAGATTCCAAAATAATTGACTTTGTCATTGACATTGACATTGTCACATATATATTTATTCTTTGAGGATATTATCGACATAATATCATTAATATTTAGGTAACTTATTAAGAAATCAATGTTACAGGAAAGACACTACTGTTATTGTAAAGACACCCTATGTTACTGGACAGACAAACACAGAGAGTATCCCAGAATTCTACTGATATATCAAGACATTGCCAAATTTTATTGGTTGTAACACATATAGTATTAAAGGAATGACACACATTAACACTTTAAGTAATGTGACTTTAACAACTTCAATTATATTTAAAATAATGTTACAGTAAATACATAAAATGTTACGGAAAGTCAATTCAATAACATTTAGCTATTTTCGATGAGATTGGATTGGTTATTTATATCAAGCCAAGCAAAAGCGATAAATTCCAACCATAGCTTCACATCTACAATGAACTACTTCATGACAATTTGTATTAATTTTGGGTATTGATCACATTTAAATATTTTGTTACAGCAAAGACAAAGTGGTTTTCCTCGAAAGACATTAAAGAACAAGTTTGAAAATTATTGTGGAATAAGCTTAAATGTAACTGAAGCTATTGTTGAAATGACATCTGGATATAGCATATTCTCTTGACGTATACATACTTTTTGGTAAAATAAAATATGGCACAGTTACAGGAAAGATAATTTTTAGTGTGAAGACAGTGTTAAAATAATATTAAACATAAGCCTAGATTGAGTTGATACACATAAAAAGTGCTTAAATTGTTGTTACTTACAACCACCAATATTAAGCTTACCCTAGACCATTGTGACAATGACGCTAACATTATGACGTCAAAATAGTCTATCATTATAATGTCATACCATGGCAACGACATTCGAAAAGAACCAGTTGTATGAAAGAAGGCGGCAAAGGAAACAAATTGCATTTTGACTTGGGCTGAAAGTAAAAACAGATGTATCATATCATGGTGAGTCGTCCCAGTCAATTTGTGAGTATTCATTGTCATTCATTCAACATAGAAAAATAAACAATCAGAATCAAGGATACACCAAAATTATGTTACAATATGGATTAGTGTCATTTTCCTTCAAGTCAACCCTTGTGAGGCAGCTCCTGAAAAACTGCAACTTAGATCCAGATCTATTGACCATTTAACTAATAAGCATCATCCCCTCAGTGAACACCTCCACATAAGGGGAACGATCAGTTCATGTATTCATGGGACAAGGCGATTGCATACACCATGGCTATAAATATTATTTTCACCTTATTCATTTAACTTCATTTGCTTTATTGACATTTAATTAAATATTCTAAGTATGAACCATCGTCAAAAGAGTTTTTTTCTAAAATAAATCATTATGATATTTAAAAGATTATTTATTTTATCTACAAATATCTGTCAGATATATTAATTTCGAAAAACGTAATCAAGGGTTTGATTAAAAAGTAAATTCATTTTCCATAAATGTCTTATTAGACCACCACGCACCAGTTTATATAAGCGTTAAGAGTTAAGATAAGAGATATTTGATTAAAATAACTAAAATGCTGTCAAAAATGACTTATCTGAAATTGGTTTCGAAACCAGTCAGTTGTAGTTATGAGTGACAGGTCCTTCTAAATAAGTTCTAGGCCTTAGAAAACTTTGCGACAAAAGGCCTGTTAGTAATATATTCAGAGTTAACACCAGAAACTAGAAACAGTATTTAAATATATGCAAATAAGATCATTGGAGAACGCATGTTGACCCAATTAAATAGTAAAGAAAATGTTTCACTCCACAAACACTCATTCACTGCAGTCAACCATCTAAAGGCCCCCTAGACAGAGTCACGTCCTTGGTACGGCCTTGAGCGAGCTAAAAATGGACAAGACGCTCAATGGTCGGCAGATTTTGCGAAATTCCGTTTCTGTGCAAATGCTCCTGGAATCTTCGTGCGTCCATTGTTAGACCAAGAATGCTAATTATGGTACTTTCCATAACGATCTTTGAACAACCTTCACGTTTAAGGAGTCTCCTGTCTGCCCTCGCTGGGCGTTCTTCATTTGTTTCAGTTCCATCCCAGCAGCCAAAAATTAACAACCAACTAGTTTTTGCAGATGCACGCTCTACTGCTGAACAACATACTGTTTGTAGAAGAAAATGATAAAAAAAAAATAATAATTAAAAGTATAGAAATAACTAGATAAGCGAGAGCAGCCCTGAAACTTAGGGTCTCGCCTTTCCCTGTTTCACCTTCTCCATAGCATCAATAAAATGGGATTTTTTTAAAACAAAAATGTGCTCATGATTGGAATTATTACTTATAAATTGAATCATCACTGGGGTCACTTTACACAAGTTTGTTCTCAAAACCTATTTCTGATTTCAAAATTTGATTAAATGTTTCACATGTCCTTAACCAATATCTCATGACCTTGACCTTGGACATTTGACCTTCTAGGTCACACAATCAATGGTCACTTTTCATTGTGTATAACATTCATGAAATGATTCAAAGTGTTTATAGTTAAACAAAAAAGGCATATTCACAAAAGCATGCTTAAATTGTGACCTTGCTATGACCTTGACCATTGACAGATTTTGGGAGAATATTATATTTGTCAAGTTATCGTATTTACAAGGATTTTTGTAGTGATTTCAGAACTCATGACTTTGACATTGACATAGTCGGGACTGCTAAATATGCAAACATTCATGATAGTATTAAATACGAATGAAACAGGGTTTCAGCAATATGTAGAAGTCAAATTGGTTAAATTAAAGTTTTTGAAACATTATCTGTTCATATTTCTGAAAATCACGCCTTCTAAAAACTGGGAGAGATAGGAGAGTATAAAGGAACTTTTTGGCTTGTTTAAGGTTGTCCTACAGTGTTGATGCGTCAACGAATTAAAGTTAAAAATGTTCCCAACATCTTTCATTAATTTATTTTCTGTATTTTCGTAATTTTGTAAACATACATTCTGGCCAAAATCCATGATATAAAGTGTTTCAGGAGCCCGTATTTCTTTGAACAAACATAATGATAAAAGTATCAAAACGGAATGAATGTAATTGTGGGAACATCCTTAAAAAACTTGTTATTATCAAAGACATTTAAACTTGACTTCATCCAACAGTAATGTTTCTGTACTTCCTGTAAAAAATGAGATGGCGTTTCTTTGCAAGTGAGTTTTTATTTGCTTACCTTTTCTGTTTTCTTGTTCCCTTTTGGGTGTCATGTCTTATCTATGATATGTCAACAGAAACAAGGAAACATGAGAGAATCGATCATCCATTTTTGGAACATTTACGAGGACACTCACAGAAGGCTGAATGAATGTAGAAAGAAGGCACAAAACTCGTCATGGTGGCACAAAGGTTGTTATGATTGGTTGTGATAATGAACGGCTCTGATTTCACACTGAACTCAGAAGAAAGGCACAAGGAAAGTAGAGGCATCACTCCTTGAAAACGAACTCTTAAACTCCCATTCCAACGAGCATACAACCCAACTGCGATAGATTGTTGTCACCTCGTCGTCCACACTCTCACTCACTCCAACTGACATCGCATCCATCTCCCTCAGTCGCCATGGGTCGCATATTGTCACAGAGATGTTTGTGATTACAATCATCTGTTTTAAAAACTCGCACAACTTCTGCGATCTCTGTGATTAATGCTTTAGTCGAAAAATTCGCTTGTAATGAACTCTTATCGGTCTCAATGGTGTTTTGGTACAGTCCAAGGTTAGTCGCATGAACTCGCAACTCACTTATGTCAACTTGCAGTGTGTTTGCGGTGGGGACTAAATATTGCAATCAGTGGCTAGCACTCCAAGACCACAGTGCACTCCCATGACTACTGCAGTTTTCAATCCATGTTTTGATACGACCAATCACCAGCGTTCCTGTTCTAATTAGTGACCAATTGTGAGCGCTTCTGAGAGCGCAACACCACTGATTTGGGCTATATAAACACCCACAGACAGTGGTCTACTGTCAGTTGCAGAAGTAGCCGTCCAGCTGTCAAGTTCTGTTCCAAGAGTGCTGCCGTTATGGTCAGAACTAAGAGATCCTCAAGGAAGAAGGTTGGCCAGCCGACTAGATTGACATCAAAAGAAGATGACCAGAGGTCAGCTACACCCGTCATAAATTAAGATATCCACAGAAGAACAGAGATCTGGTACCCTAGAAGATGGGGCCAGGTCTAGTACCTCTCAAGTCGACATTGAGTCTACAAGCTTGCACAGCCCATCACCTCCTCCACTAGAGAAAGAGGACCAGCTCCTAGATGAAGATTTGACAGCGTCCAAGCTGAGAAAAGTGGAACACGAAGAAGAGGTCATAAATGTCCTCAAAGATAACCCAGTGATCTATGACACTAGGAATGGGGGACTAAGCTGAAGCGGGTTGCATGGCCTGAATTGCCATAGAAGTTGGGGCTGGCAGTAGAGGACTTGCTATTATGGTATCGTAACATGAGGACTCAGCTGCGGAACTTGAGGACTAGAATGGAAAAGAAAGGAGCTGGGGATTAGCACCTTACAAAAAGGCAGCGTTTGCAGTAGCAAAAACTTCAATTTCTTCTCGGGCACATTAAGAAGAAGGTCATTCAAAGGTAGCTTCGACCTATAGAGACTGAGACACAGACTGAAACTGTCGTCGTGGACCAGTCCACCAAGTCAACCAAGGTAGTGGCAACCAGTCAATCTGAAGACGAGGCAGTTGTCCATGTGAAAGTTCAGGCCGCTTCAGGGAGTCCAGAGAGCTGAAAACCTTATCTGACTGTGTGTACGAGGCTCTGTGGTCATGCCAGTTGACATACAAGATGACTACAGAGAGGAAGTGACTAAAGTTATAAACCGGTACAAGAGAGAGGCTAGGACAGCGACCCCTCCCGAGTACCTGACAAAATTTACGGGAATTGAAAGGATAATAAAGAAAGTATTGCTTCGAAAGTGTGTCATATGACTTTTAAGAAATGAGTGCAAATTTTTATATAACCTTCGCTCTCCCACGGGGAATAAAAAAATTCACACTCATATAAAGTAAAAACGTAAAAAGCATATGACACACCTCGTGTAATAATCTCTATAAACAGATAGTCTCCTTGTATTTTTCACAAAGAATATCTAGTTAGAACACTCCCTTTAATGTTGAAATTGATACATCTAACTGTAAGATCAGTAATTTTGCTAAATGATGGTTTGTCTTCGAATTCAGCAAGGGTCTCGATAATTTGTTCTTCTGCAAATTGTGTTGTCCGGAATATAGCAATGCTACATTTATTCACAATAAAACAATCGTTCTTCTAGTTACTGCTAAAAATTTTGTTAGGTCTTTGTCGACATAGGCCCCTATATGTTCTGAGGAAATTTTGGTTTGTCGTAACTAATACGAATACTGACATTTTTCACAGGTATTTATCAGTTGCAATGGTAACCAGGACAATAATGAGTATGTAATTTATGCTGCAAATCAGGTTTAGTAGTAATACAAAGTCAAATATTATGTATGACACCTTCCTAATTTGTGTTTGTCATGAACTAATATAGAAGTTGCCATCAATAATATTTAACTAACTACTAAACCTGATTTGCAACATAACTTACATACTCATTATTGTCCTGGTTACCATTTCGAATGCATAATCAACTTAGAATAGTGAATTTGATCGTGTTAACTAAACCAAACTCAGTTTAACATTAAAACCCAGCATTAATAGAGGCAAATTCATATGCAATACACAGAAATAGCTAAGTATTGAATTGGAACATGTTGTGTTCATTTAACATCACACCACATAGAATGTTCATGAGATGTCTGGGTCTTCCTGTGTAAGTGGCCGTCTGGGGATCACCATCCTAGTCCTGCCATGATACTGCTCCTCTAGCTGTGTCATTGAAGTAGTCCTGGAGGTACTGTCTCTGATCCTTGGCAGGTTTATGAACACATTTTGAGGAGCATGGGGGAGTGGTGTTTTCATCGAGAGTGATGCCTTGTCGCCACGAACAAGTTCATGAGAGCCATCCTCATTGTCAACCTCAGCGTCCTGAAGGTTTTGAAGAACTTTACATCACTGTGTCATTATCTGCACAATTTCAGGGATTGATGCAACACAGTTATGAGACACCCCCATCTGTTAGCAATTATACTTAAGGAATTCTCTACCACACGTCTTCCTCTTGATATACAATATTTGTAGATCAACTCTTGCTTTGTCAAAGTCTTCTTTGACAACGGCTTCATGAGAAATGTTCTCAAAGCAAAAACATCACCGCCCAATATGAAGTAGGGCAGCTTCCTTGGTTCAACATCAGATTTAGGATCATCTAGTTCAATAGTTTCAGAAGGGGGGATGCCAAGTGTGCCTTCCTCCAGGCGTTCTTTCAAATGTTATACATTAAAGATTTGGGCATCTGATTGGTGTCCGAAAACTCCAGTATCTACCTATATGAACGTGTAGTCGTTGTCCACTAGTGCCAGGAGAACAATGGAATAGCAACTGTTATAAACACACCAGTAGTTGCTTCCAATTTGGCCAGGTTCACGGATCCTGATGTGTTTACGATCGAGAGCACCTGGGACATTAGATACTTGCCATCATTCCTCGAATTGTCTGGCTATTTGCTTCCACTCCTTGTCTGTAGTATGTGTCTTGAATACTTCGCCTCTGATGGTATTTTTATACTTTGAAACCAACTGGTCGTGTAAAAAGAGGTCTCATATGTCTCAATGCGATCATCTGAAAAGTCGCCATGGACGTACTGGAATTTTAAGACTCGCAATTGTCAGAACTTTGTCGCACTTGATTACACAAGCCACAGAACAGACCATAAAATACTCCGAGCTGCGCCCTTCGTGTTTTATGCTCCCTGCTATGTTTGATTATAGAATAAAAGCACGACAACAAGACTTTTATTTCTGAAGTAGACGTCAATCAAGAGCAATTGTATCATTTTAAATACCTACACCAGAAGATGTAACACCTGCACAATGGATCTCTGCCAATGCTAAGATGATGTCAAAGCTCATCAAATATAATAAACTCAAGTCTGAACAAATTCTTCAACAACATATTTGTCGGTGATTACCTTCAGCAGCACACAACGTAACCAAAATGGCAACAGCACCAGTTTTCAGTCCAGTCTCGGATTGATTACCACACAATGTGTAAGAAAAACTAAATGAGACTTTGAATGGGTGTGGAGTAGAGATAGGTATTACCTTTCAAACCCCTACCTGGTGCAAATTTGTAAATTACAGATAATGTTTGTATTTAATGCAAAGACCACATCCGGAACACCTCCAAGGAGCAACCCCTAACTACAGTATAGTTTCTTCTTTCAAGATAAAGTAAAGGTGGATGAGACAGAACATGTTATACTCAACTGTGGTATATGAATACAGGAAGGCCGTTCACAATTAAAATCTCAAACTGTTAATACGATCATGTATCTGATAATACCATACTTGAGAAATACACAATATTGGTGACAAGAATTGCAACAAACAAACCTGTCATGAATATTCTATCTAGAGACTGAGAAACATCAACCCAGGAAATAGAATTATGCTTCTTTACTGTTACCTTCCCGAATCTTTCACTTTTTTGCATATCATTTTGTACTGACTGTTTACTGTCACGTTGTTGATACCACGAACATTGTGGAACCTGATTAATGTAATTTGTATTGTGACACTTGTTTTCAACAATTTGCAGTTCTTGTTGGAAAGTCGTGACATCAGAAGTCTGTTTTCTTGATTTCCTCTGCCGTTTCGATACTTTACATGTAACCCATCTAGGAACATCGTCCTCATCAGTGTATGTTGATATTCTAAGAGTAAGAACAGCAAGGGCAACTGAGAGAGTTCCTAATATCAGAAGAACACTGAGGTACATGGTCAGAATAGATGTCTGTCTTGAGGTCTTCGGTAGATGGTCTCCCAGCATAGTTAGGAAGACCACAAATGATAGAAGAATAGACATTGATAGACCAACTCTGTCACCGTGGTCGATTGGAAGTGCAAAGACGAAAGCAATCAACACTGAAATGCAAATCAGAGGTAAGACTATGTTAATTATGTAAAATGATGGGTACCTTTTCAAGTGAAATGAAACTGCGACCAGAGGAGTTGCATAATAATCTTTCATTACAGACTTGATGGTCACGTTTAATATATTCCAGAGACTGTTCTCTGCATCTTCCGCAACATAAAGTGTCTCCATTGCACCGTAATCACTTGAAATCGGGGTAACATTTACAGTCTCTGCTGACAACATCCAACTCCCAATAACGATGTCACATATTTGAGTATCGTAAGGAAAGTAAGTTATGTCCAGTTCACATTTGAATTTAAAGATATCCCCTGGCATCCAAGTGACATGTCCATTGCTTGTAACCTCACAGATGATATTGTCGTCGCCGAGCATGCTTCGTTCCTTCAATGTATTAGAAATGACGAGATCTGGAACCCATATTCTACTTTGCTTGTAGTACATCGTACTAACATTGTATTCAGAGACACGCCATGAGAGTCTCTGGTCTACCCATCGAGCATTTACCCATCCATTTACAGTGACTGATTGTTCCTTTTCATCAAGATCAACTAAGGAAATTACTCCAAATCCAATTTCAAGAACCAGAGCCATGTTGTCAACTGAAGAAGGGGTCACACTGGTATCATATCTGCTGAGTTTTTCTGTTATCAGTTTCGTCCTTGTATCAACTTCTGATGTCCTGATCATACCGACTATTTGGAAAAACACTGTTAGGATCAAAGCAGACATACTGGTATCTAGTGAATAGTAGCAGTGGCAACACAGAACTGATGCCAGCTATTTTACATGACCAATTTATTGATGGCCGATTTCTATAACTTGTGCAAGTACTAATGATGTAGAATTATACACGTCAATTTTCTGAACCAATATTGATTTGGAACAAAGTTGTTTTCTTACATTTTAGTTTCATCGCAATATGGATTACAATGCACATGCTTTGTCTGCACGACAAGGAGATTGTAAATACAATATGATGTAGAACTACCCTTTAAATATTTGGTATACATTTTCTCAATCATAGAATGACGTCCATTAGACTGTGAGTTAAGGGCGTATATCAATTAAACTAAACTGTCTGTTCGAAAAAGATAGAACAAATACATGTGAAATTATTTCTGTGTTCCTGAGTTTGAAAATGCATAATAATACGGATAATGTTTTAATAAACTTCCCCGTCAGTGAAAATACCTTAATTTCAATGTCATCATCATCATCATCATCATCATCATCACCACTTCTCTAAAACATGTACAATCTCCATTTGTCCAATGGGCACTTTGTTTTTTGCATTGATATTGATTTGATATACTTTTTAATCACTATACATGTTACACACTGTACACTAGCGCGGAAAGGAAGGGTTTTAACAGTATTTGCCTAACTGGATTATTTGAAATATATGGGATCATTTGAATACAGTACTAAACTTCTCTATAAAACCTACGTTCATTTCATCAGAAAACTACACCTATGTGCGAAGGTTTACAATGACGAAACCAACACAATCGAAACTGCAAATACACTCAAAACAAAGTAGAATCAGTCAGTAAAGAGTAAACCTGTTGACTCGTTTTGCTCAAGGCATACATGGATATTTGTTATCATGGTTTACAGTTTTTGTGTTGTAGTCATATAGTTTTACTGCGGCAATTGTTGTGCTCATTGTGCTGAACGCATTGAACATCAATTTTATTGCATAACATAAAGGTTTCAGTATATGGAATGCATTTTCTAAGGAATTATAAAGTACAGGTTTATTGTTAAAACATTTATTATATGCTAAGCGATGTGAAATGAGTTTGTTCAGTTTGAGAAAATATGTTCTCATCACTGCAGTTCAATATTACTTTCTCAACATGTGGAACTATCACTATTCGGATGACGTAATGTATACAATGGTAAAACGTCACGTTTACAATCAAAGCGGTTGAAATGATTAAGTATATATCTATTATTTTTCTGTTGAGAAGATAGAACCATGGCGTCTGTGCTCACCGGGTCTTCAATGATATATGATCTAAGCTTGGAGATCTCGGAAATCTCAAGAAATACATTTTAAAAAGAAAAATAAGTTTTTTAGGTCAAGACTTCTGTGACCCCCATTGTTCATCAAATCTGCCATTTAGAATCCCTATTGGATAAGGAGTCTGTTCACAACATTAAAGCTTTCTAGAGTGTTTTGTACTTGAGAAGAAAATGAAAATAGTTTTTTTTAACGTTGTGGCCACTTTGACCCTATATTGGGTCACAGGGTCACCATATTTACAATTAAGAATCCTCACTGGCCAAGGAATACGTATAAAGAGAAGAGAGAGAAGAAGAGTAAAATAGTTTTTTTAAAGTCGTAACCCCTGTGAATATATTTTGGGTCACGGAGTCAACAAATCTACAATTTAGAATCCCCATTGGCCAAGAAGTCTGTACTTAGAATGTCAGTTCTCTCGAGTCATAGAAGTCGAAAAAGCAAAAGCTTTCTAGAGTGTTTTGTACTTGAGAAGAAAATGAAAATAGTTTTTTAACGTTGTGGCCACTTTGACCCTATATTGGGTCACAGGGTCACCATATTTACAATTAAGAATCCTCACTGGCCAAGGAATACGTATAAAGAGAAGAGAGAGAAGAAGAGTAAAATAGGTTTTTAAAGTCGTAACCCCTATGAATATATTTTGGGTCACGGAGTCAACAAATCTACAATTTAGAATCCCCATTGGCCAAGAATTCTGCACTTAGAATGTCAGTTCTCTCGAGTCATAGAAGTCGAAAAAGCAAAAACTTTACGGACAAATGGACGGACACTGGACGCCAAACGCCATGCCATGACAAGTCTGATGAGCTAATAAAGATAAAGGTACAGAAGAGACAAAACATGTTATATTCAGCTAACCCTTGTATGTGAGTACAAAACAACAATAGAATGTTAAACAATGATACAATATGATCATGTACCTGCCATTACCATACTTGTGAAATACACGAGATTAGTAACAAGAATTGCAACGAACAAACCTGCCATGAATATTCTATCTAGAGACTGAGAAACCTCGACCCATGAAATAGAATCATGCTTCTGGACTATTACCTTCCCGAATCGTTCATTTATGTGTTTATCTTTTTTTACTGACTGCTCATCGTCACGTTGTTGATAACATGAACACTGTGACACTAGTTTAAAGTAATCTGCACCATCACAATTGTTTTCAGCAATTTGCAGTTCTTGTTGGAAAGTCTTAACACTAGAAGTATGTTTTCCTGCTGTCCTCTGTCGTTTGGTTATTATACATCTGATCCACCTTGGTACCTTGTCTTCATCAGTGTATGTTGATATCCTCAGAGTAAGAACAGCAAGGGCAACTGAGAGAGTTCCTAATATCAGAAGAATACTGAGGTACATAGTCAGAATAGAAGTCTGTCTTGAGGTCTTCGGTAGATGGTCTCCCAGCATAGTTAGGAAGACCACAAATGATAGAAGAATAGTCATTGATAGACCAACTCTGTCACCTTTATCCATTGGAAGTGCAAAGACGAAGGCAATCAACACTGAAATGCAAATCAGAGGCAAAACCATGTTAATTATGTAAAATGATGGGTACCTTTTCAAGTGAAACGAAACTGCGACCCCAGGAGTTATATAATAATCTTTCATTACAGATTTGAGAGTCACGTTTAATATATTCCAGAGACTGTTCTCTGCATCTTGCGCAACATAAAGTGTCTCCATTGCACCGTAACCACTTGAAATCGGGGTAACATTTACAGTCTCTGCTGACAACATCCAACTCCCAATAACGATGTCACATATTTGAGTATCGTAAGGAAAGTAAGTTATGTCTAGTTCACATTTGGTTTTAAAGATATCCCCTGGCATCCAAGTGACATGTCCATTGCTCGTAACTGCACAGATGATATTGTCTTCACCGAGCATGCTTCGTTCCTTCAATGTATTAGTAACGGTGAGATCTGGAACCCATATTCTACTTTGCTTGAAGTACATCGTACTCACATTGTATTCAGAGACACTCCATGAGAGTCTTTGGTCTACCCATCGAGCATTTATCCATCCATTTATGGTCACCGATTGTTCTTTTTCATTGAGATCAACAAAGGATATGACACCAAATCCAATTTCAAGAACCAGAGCCATGTTGTCAACTGAAGAAGGGGGAACAATGGTATCATATCCGGTTAGTTTTTCTGCTATCAGATTCGTCCTTGTATCAACTTCCGATGTCCTGATCACACCGACTATTTGGAAAAACACTGTTAGGATCAAAGCAGACATACTGGTATCCAGTGAATAGGAGCAGTGCTAACACAGAACTGATCCCAGTCGCTTTACATGTCCAATTTATTGATGGCCGATTTCTATATGCAATTGCTAATGGTGTAGAATTATACACATCAATTCTCTGAATTGATATTGATTTGGAGCAAAGTTGTTTTCTAACATTTTAGTTTCATCGCATTATGGATAACAATACACATGCATTGCCTGCACAAAAGGAAGTTTATCAATAATATATGATGTACAGCTCTCCATTAATCAAGTTGGTATTCATTTTCCAACTAATAAAATGACACCCACTAGGCTGTAAACTGAAGTAATAACGTAAATGGGTTTGGTGGATTTATGTAATGCATTACATATTGAATCAACTATCTGTTGATATGATAAAACAGGCAATTTTGAACGCTTTTGGTGTCTTTTGGTTTAATCAATTGTTACTGACAAAATGTTTAAGCTTAACTTGTCTAATGGACACTTACATATGTGTAGTTATCCTGATTTTGATGATCTTGATACTGCACAACATACAAACTGTACCATAGTGTGGGAAAAGAGAAACAATGCTAGTGACTTGAGGTAATCGTTGTTGATTACAAAAAGAAAATGATTCAATAAAATGCTAAAATATCAAGTACGTTATGTAAGACATTGGCCTGCTGTTCGCAACGCAATGAATTATTTACGGAATCACACCACCTAGCGTTAGTGCCATTATGATACCTACTTAAAGCATCCAATACCATATAACTACACGTTGATTCAACTCCATTACACTTGCCAGACTTGAACGCATGGAGAGGTTTCTTCTCAAAAAGGATGTTATTGAATCAAATATGTATGACATCAAATCTAGTATTGGATTTAACACTATCAAAGACCATGTAATGAACTTCATGAAAACTAATCAGGATTTTTCGGTGACTCTTTTGACACTTTGACAAATTCTGAAAAAGAGATTGAAGAAGTTGTCGAATCAATGAAAACTTCTTTGGGTATAATTGATGAAATTAAAGAACCTGTATGACTGACAAAAAATCTGACAGATCAACGAACGCGCTGTGCATGAAGATCCAATATTTAAGAGCAAACCTGAGGCCCAACAGCCCCCAGCACGGCGATTGAAAGTTGTTAATTGAAATTACTTCTGAGAAAACTTTAAAATGGATAGCTCACATTTCAAATTTAAAAGAGTCCATAGGATAGTTACGAGTACGAAGAAATTAAGTTAATTAAAGACTCTCTCATTGCAAAATCGCTGCTAACCCCCTGAGACAGTTACCCGCCCTTGGAGTTAATGACACCTATGATAACGTTCTGATATAATTTGCTGAACACGCACAGAATAAAAGGTAACTAAAATTGTGAGTTTTTGTGACCAAAAGTTAACAAACCAGGGTTCATTCGAAGCCATACAATGGTGGATCACATAGAGAGCTAGAATCGGAACATTTTGCCATCCATCTGGTACTCCTGATTTAGCCATGTTGAAAGTTACACACCATTTACTCACTCATACCCACCATTCATGATGCCATGCCTTATCATGTAATGATAACTTATGCTCTCCGCTGTTCACGGTACATCTGTCACTCTTGGTAATTCTATTTTCTTAGAACTTCTTTAACTGAAACCACCTTGTTTTTATTATACTTATCTACATGGATTTTTTTTACGTCGCATGAAAAAGTGAGATGTCCCACACTCTGCTTTGGTGGAGTTATCATTAGGTTGCCTATCTTTAATGGCTGCAATAGTTTTGGTAAATAGCCTGTTTTTATTCAATACATTTATTCGTACCAGAAACGTAGTTCCAGTTTTTAAAGGAGTTATTTATGTCATTTTTAAACTCATTTAAGAAGTAGTGTAAGTGTATATAGGTGTTCGAGGCGTCTTCAAGTAACCCATACACTGATAGTTTCTATAACAAATATAGATGATTATGAACTGGAATGTTAGACAATGCCGCTGATGTATATGTTATAACATGCAAGCGCATGGGGCATTGTGTCCGAGTCGGCAAAAGTGTCAGGCTAGCAATCTAGCGAGCTTGTGTACACTACAAAACCCACGAATCCGTTGGTAAATGAACAGTGGCCACATGGATAATTCTAGTTGCCTACCGCAGTGTGCAGTATCCGTGGACAAAATACTGTGGCTGTGATGGGTATGAATGGGTACCTCGTCAGGATGAGCATGGACATTTTAATTAAGTTGGCGTAACAGCTGCAGACTGAAAGCTGAACAATTGCGCTGTACGAATGGTTCTATGTGAGTATTCAACCACATTATGAATTTATCTGAGAAAAATACGAAATGGTAAAAACTAATCTTCTAAAGGACATGTACATGTATTCAGAAAATAATTCGTCACTCGCTCCAATGTGTTTGCACATAACAAAACCCTTTTTACTTAAAATGTTTAACAGACACTTTTTAATTTTCTAGGGTTATTATCTGAGTGTGATGGAAATACGATCATATCTTCATAACTTTTCATTCCTTCGAAACATGTTCAAGTTGAAATAAACTGTAAGGTTCAGTTGCATACACTCATGTATCGGTTTAAGTTTGTGTCCCTAAGACAATAGCATGCAGACTTTCAGATACAACTAGCTATTATATATCGCATGTAATCTCCCTAAGGGCTGAAGAATAATTGCAGTTTTGTGGTGAGAATTGACTCTGTGTTAGATTCAACGTTTAAGGTGATTGGCTATGGATCGTGCATATAAAAACTCATCACTTGTGTCAAGTAACCAAGCCTATACACTGTTTATATAGGCCGAATAATGTTTATAAACGGTATACATACCAGTGATTTTAAACTTGTAAGTAGCGCTTATGCCTCGCGGTTACAGTTTGTTCATAGTCAACTTACGTTATAGGATTTCGTAGAAGTCTTAGCTTACAATGGTTAGCAAATGAGAATGGATACACGGAGTATTAGTGTCGTCATGCCGTAGTGTGTAGTGTTTAATGTCGGTCACTATTAAACACACCCTGATTGGAGATCCTTATTGTTTTGTGGTAACATTCACACACTTTGTCCCAGCATTGTCATTAAATCGATCTTCCGTCCGCATACTCAATCTTGAAATGACTCCCATGAACCTTGTGAACATTATATCCAAGTGACATTACACTATCAGTTGCACTGTGGTTCGAAAGGTGTATTGCACTGTGAGAGCCATGATGTCGACACTGAAGGAAATGCGCAATTTAAAAGGTTATTTCAGTCACGTACACCACTTGACGAATGTACTACCCATATCATTTCTTAATCTGCATATTTCACTTCTTTTAGAATAACTGAAGCCGCTTATGATAAAAAGAACTGTGAGAGAGTACATCGGTGTAAGGAGTTTGACGATATACACGTAATCAGTTTTGGTTGTCTGCAGATATATAAATTGAAAGGCTGTGTAACATGATTTTCGTCAGTTAAATGGTTGGCATATACAAAATATAGTAGATACTGAAGTCTTCCCAATCATATCTCTGACCGTATTATGTTGATACTGAAGTTGCCATTCGAGCGATATTACTGTTCAGTCTGATTAAAATCGACAGTTCTCCGAGGAATAAAAATTGCCAAATAGGGCATCTACCGGGATACGAACTCATATCGTTCGGATGTTTCCTCGCAAAACCGTCTGATAACAGCCCGTAGACTCCCAAATGCTTCCAAAACGGCGACCGTTTAAAAACTAGTATGTGATTGGTCAGCTAGTTTTGACTTCGTCTGTGCTAAACTGGTTCGGAACACGGGTCTAAACGGGGTGGCCTGAGACCTTGAGAACCTGTTCGTTTCCCGGTACATACATTAGTTTTCAAATTAGATTCTCCCGTCGATATTAATCAGACTGTAGTACTGTTTGATGTACTTTTCCAAATTGTTGAATCTATTGTTGGTAAGGATACTACCTTATATGTTTTGATTGAATAATGAAAGCTTGCACTATACATTCCATTATAAAAGTAACCGGCATCTTAAAGTCTTAAGATGTAGACCATTTATTTCTACATTTTATGAAAAAAAATACCTTCGTGTAGACATGGAATGTGTACATGTTTATCAATGTCCATGTAAATATAACCAACACTAAGAATTAGCTAATTCAGTTAAAATACCTGTTCCTATATGTTTCTGTGATTTTACGAACTATTCTTTGGACATGAAAATGCATTATATTTGATTGAAGCAATGCTATGTATATATATAAAGTGCACATAAAACGATTTAAATTACTCATGAATACATTCAGGACCGTTAAACATGCCCAGAAGAATGTTGATACAGACAGAGAGGAAGAGAGAATGCTTCTGATCCATGGCCTTGGAAGAAAAAAGTGTACACATTCAACGTGAAAACCTTTGACATGACTGTTGTTAACATCCTAATAAATCATAAAATAAATGTATTGATTCTTCAATCTCCTTCTCAGCATTTCAAGCTAAATTGATTAAATTAAAGGTCAAATATGTTTATATTTTGTAAGAGGTACTTCTTAATATTGGATGACATACAGAGAAGAATAAATGTATGTCACAACGCTTCTAACAATATTATATGGTTTTATGGGGATTTTGAAAATTATCGCTGTACCAAATACGAGGCCATCACGAAAAGCCCACAAAACAACGACTTTATAACTTAAACCGGAAGTTGGAGACTGCAGTGGATATTTACGGAAACTTTATGACTGGTTGCTTAAAAAATAAAACACAGTTCTATTTCCACTCTCATTGTCACATATGTATTTATTAATAGGTAAATAAAGCATTAAAAGCATTTTCAAAATATTTTTTATTTTATTTGCTTTTATTACAATTGTATTAGAAAGTGAAAGCCTGAAACAACGAATCACTCTTATAAAAACGTATCATATATACACAAAATAAGGTATATCTATCCAATAACACTCAGGATCTTTATTGTAACAATGATATTTTACAATTCATTAGCAAGACTTTTGAGATTCTAGGTAGTCATAACTATGAGACATGGTGTTGGAAAAAGCATAAACTATCAGACTTGCATTTATATGTACATTATAACATTCTAAAACAATCAACATGCATTCTATTATTATTTTATAGTGTACAAAATGGAATTATGACATTTTCCAAGAGAAATTGAATTTGTTTACCCTGACCAGACTATATTGAAAGAAAAAAGTGTTGTTTCCGACATACATGCTGAATTTGTTAATATCTGCTCAGACCTTTGAATGCTGAACACAACTTGCAAATTAGAAGCGGAATCTACTGCGAAATGAAAGTATGTATATACAAAATTATAGTAATGGTCATGAGGCCTTGAATACGAAAAGAAGTGATATTACCTCTGCACCTCACGAATTCTAAATTCTACAACGGGATTTAGGGGCTTTCAGTATGTTAGACGAACATCACAATGGAATTTACAATGGAACAAACTGTTATCAAAGTGCCAGGCTTTTTGGGTACTGCAGTTATGGGGGAGAAATTAAATGTCAAAAGTGAACGGATAAAAGAAGCTCATCTGGCCAGATGGGCTTCATGAGATAAATAGAGAATACTCAACGACGTTCCGTTTAATAACATATTTATGAAACGAGTGAGTGGTTTGTATTAAATACAAATACCATCTCACGAGTTTCATAAATATGTTGATAAATGGGACACACTCCATTGCGATCGCGGCTCTGACATTGTGACGTCATATTTTTGCCATTATATGACGTCACGTCAATCGGCAGCACGCGATGATATAACACTAAGTTTAATAACACGGTAGATTTATTAAACTGCGATATCAACGGGTGAGTAAAAATAAAAAATTGAAAACAATATATTCAGAACGTCATAATGTTAAATTTTCACATTTGGCAAATGAACGAACTATGACATATGCATATGAAAAGATGGTTTGTTCATACAATATTCAACCTTTATCAACAAGAAGTAAATAAATGTTCATCTCATATCCATACGCCTTAGACAAAAACACAATATGGAGTGTGCCAGTATTCACGGTGGTTTAAACAATCCGATCTATTCTCTTTATTTAGTAAGATCAAGAGACTTTTTCCCCTTGCGTCTAACGAGTGTCTCTGTGATGCCATACCCAACCATACCCACACAGAGAACGCCCATGGCAATGTATATCTTGATATTAGTGCACAGATAGTCGTTGTAGGCATAGCAAATGATGAAACCAAGAGACTCCCAAAGTCGGTAGTTTGCAAAGGCGGCTTCTGAGTTGTCACTGAACAGAAATCCGTAAAATGCTGAAAAAGATTGACATAAATAACTTTTTCACCGACTTCTGTCAAGTTTCTATGAACCTCTTGAACTACCGAGTGACAACTGGTACTTAGAAATATGATATAGATCAAGTCTTTGTACAGAAATGCATCATTAGAGGTGATCCTATGACGTACAACTGACATGTTTTAAAAATCTTCAAACATGTTTACTGATTTATGTTAGCTTGTAAAGATCAAGTGTTGGAAACATCATTTGGTATTGTGTTAATTTATCTTGACATTTAAGTTGATAATATATTTTATGATTACTTGTTACATTGAAAATAACGCCGTTAAGTAAATTGCCTTACATGAATTTCTTAGGTAAAACAAGGTAAATGTCAATAGCGCTGCATAATAGACTGGTGTTACTTTAAGAACTTACCATTAATCTGGGTCTGTATAACAGCATCCCCCATCCCCCAGAATGCTGCCACCAGGTAGTAGACATACCAGGCGTCAGGGTCTGGCAGCCAGAGCAGCAGGGTGATCATACAGCCCCCATGAACGAAGAAGGCTGTTTGGGACGAAACAATTGCATATGAAATCTTCAGATAAATATTGCAAATGGAATTACGTTATTTAAGCCATGATAACTTTCTAACTGAAATGTGAATGTGAATTAAGTCTTTGAGTTCTAGGAAAGCCCATTTTAAAAGAAGATAAGTTACGTATAAATTTAATAAAATATACTTATTTTTAAGATATATGTATATTAATAAACTCTTGCTAATGGAACATTTGTTTACAAACATATTAATAATTGTATCTTATTCTGAATTTTGTGGGTTAGAATGTTTTTTTAAATACTTTAACGTTATCATGCATCTCGTCTGTCTCCAAGAGGCTATAAACACTGCTTAAATATTACTCGCTACCACGGTTCTGTTCAGAAGTCCTGTGCAGATTTCGTTTAGAACTATCAATGAAGCTGAGATAAATCATATCCAGCGTGGGCATATTCGAAGGCATAAGGTTATGATATAAGGAGTTCACGAATGGTATGTGCTGACGGACTATGATCAAATGAATAGAGCATATGTCACATTTCAGTCATGCCAGGACAGAGGATACTGACGTAAAGACGTGGCTTATTATGACCATAGCAGTAGCGCAAGTAGGCCTATATGTCAATTGGATTCATTTTAAAGATAAATAGCACATATTCTCGTATAGACGGCTTAACGTACCTATATTGGTCAGAGCATCAGAACAAGCATATACCACCAGGTGTCATTTCATGTAATAACAGAAGATACTCTCATGAAGACGGTAATAACTTACCTTACATGACCATTGAAATACAACTAGCATATGTCACTGGAGTTAATTGCATATGATAACAAAGGATTATCTCTACATACAGTAAATTTCCCTAGCATGATCAAAGGAATGGGACAAGCACATGTCATGAGAGTTCAACGATGAAATAATAGATGATACTTACACAGGCTATTAATGTCAATTGCTTCCTTATCAAAGGAATATTACAGAGGAGGGCGTTCTTGTCAACGACTTACCAAGTATGAAGAAAGGAATATGGCCCACATACGCCACCAGTCTTCCGAACACGAATGAGCATATGGCATCAACGACTCCATAGCATATCATGACGTAGCCGACGTTCCAGATGCCAATTGAACATGTGATGTATGACTGGAAATCAAAGGACGTTAGAGTACTAAATCAAATGTGTCCTGAAAATGACGTTATTTTCACCAGCCTTCTTATATAAAGGAATTTGCTTGGTTACCACGATATGAAATATTTGACTAAGAAAGGCACTATAACTCAAAGCTCGTTAATGCAAGTGACAACCATTTTGACGTTACTACAATGCAATGCAGGGTTATGTTCTTCTGTTATGTCAATTACCCTTAGACAGACTTTGTCCTTTTAGCGACTGGTCCACTGAACCTGTGCTCTTACTAACGACTCGCCGATTAGCATTACGTCTAAAAATACGTTTCGACCATCAATTTCACTTTCATATCTGTGTATAACAGTGTGCATTTAGGTATCGTATTAATATTATTAAGATCTATCAGAAATATGATGACTGTATTACCCGTGTGATTTTGAGTTGATCTAAAATCTTATTTGGAATTTTAGAATTATTACTTTCACTTCTAATGAATAATATTGTACATTATTTTATCTGTTCTAAGTATAACATCTGCTAAACTGAATGTAAAACACTTACATGCATATATACACCCTTTACAGATATTCGACACTTAATCAGTTTATATATAGTGTTGCTTTTATGATGCTCAAGAAAGATTAAAGGTGCAGTGGTTATCTTCAAGGATGTATTCAAAAAGAAAGGTGGAAAAGGACATTGGTAGGATTTGAGATTTAACCATGTTACATTTTAGCGTTGATACGAAAATACATCAAACCAACTTAACATGTCATTGACTTTGTATGTTGCTATGAACACAAGTGGCATCATAAAATGTTTAGCAGCCGTAAATATTAGCCTACTCCATGGTTAAGAATCTCTTCCAACTTGAGTTTTATATGACTTCTATAACATAAATAACTTTAGAAGAACACTTTCAAGGTTATCTCATATACACAAACCATTGAGTCTGACAGGTATTTGAATATTCCAAAATATGATAGACTTTGTAAGGTTTCCAAATCTGGGCTCGTTGAGACAGAGTACCAGGTTTTGCTGATTTGTGAAACCTACAATAATCGTCGCCTGCGAGATATGCTCATGTCTTCACAACAAGAACCTGTCTTCAGTAATTTAGCATGATTTTTATATCTATTTTCATGCGACAAATCTAGGCCTAAAAACTCTTCATATATAATTTGTTTGTGCAATTGAAATTGTTATTACTATCTCTGGATTATGTTGTACCTACGGCCGACGGCCCACACCAATGTATTGAATAAAGAGTATTTAAACATGACAATATACTGATTAACATCATCAAATTAATAACGATTCACATTGTTATAACAACATACATGTAGGTATAATGACTCTATAGTTCTGTGTGATCACCGCACTGGAAGTCTAACGACAGTGCTGTGTTCTGAGATGTTCATTGAAATGTTGAAAATTAATGAAGAAATATTTTGGATGATCTTTTGGGATCGCATCTTCTGACATCAATATATCGTTGATATTGGTAAATAAAAACTCTAATGGCTTCATCTATTACTCGATGGTAAAGGACTTTTGCGTAATAATCATTCTACACAACTATCTTCTACGTTTCTGAACTAACATGTAGCTTATCTCATAGTACTTTATTGTACTGATGTGAATTATAGAAACATGGTTTGACCGTTAATGTTTATCTATATAATATCAAATGAGAGAAACTGACAAGGTGTCTAAATGCATACAACCATGTACATGTGATACCCCTCGTGTCATGACTACCCTCGGGGAGTATGCATAAGTCGACATCTGTAAGCATAGTCTTTTATCCTGGGTTAAGTTGTATCACCACTTTAACCTGATTTGACAGTTACTTGAAGTGAAGTTGCCATTGAGATAGTTGTAATTCTTTCTGTGGATATGCACTTTCTTTATTGCAGGCGTCGGACGTTTCGGTGTAGATACATTGCTTGAAAACGGTGTTAGCATCTAGACCGAAACGTCGCACTGCTGCAAGAAGTTGTAAATACATAGAACTCGTTCTCCTTGAGAGATTTGTAATTTGTGAATACAACAAAATCACGATATGCCCTACGGTAGCTTCCTAATGCTTTTAATTTTAGATCTGAAATGTGTTTCGTTGAAAGCATCAGTAAATTATTGTCCATGAAAAACGTTCACTTTAACCGTCGAGGTACAACATTAATGTATTTCGTGTAGATGAAGATCATCAGTGCGTCATAACTTTTTAAAATAAAAATATTCGAGACGGTCTTCTATTTTGAAAGACTCTGGGTCCATCACATGCAACATCAAAGTGCTTGACAGTGACTAGTTGTAATACTTTACAAACGAATATTTGGTATGTGGCGTCTCTGTAAAATAGCTTTCAAACAGCTTTACCATTTACATTTTACGTCAATCAGCTTGCATTGAAGTAGTTAATGAAAGCAGGCGAGTAGTTGATGTTTGTTTTATTGCACATCCTTGAGATTAATCGTCATTTCAAACATAAGCAAAAGTTAACATCAAACTAAAATCAGCTCACCCTTGTAAAGTCTCCACCAATGAAGGCCTGTTCAACCCCGCTGTAGATGGTGAGTGGTATGAGAAGCTTCTGGTAGTGCGATTTGAGGCAATGTCTGGCAGTTGCCACCAGCAGTTTAGGGGAGACTTTCTTGCCTACCTTTCCATCTTCTTTGTCCAGCTTAATTTTATCAAGAAGCACTGAGACGATCAACGCTGCGACACACGCACAACCCGCGTAGATTCCACAGACAATATATATCTGCAATGTATATCAAGTATGACAGACAATATAATTCATGCAAATATGACAGACAATATAATTCATGCAAATATGACAGAAATATAATTCATGCAAATATGACAGACAATATAATTCCTGCAGGTATGACAGACACTATAAGTCTTGCAGGTATGACATATAAATTGAATATATATATATCTGTAAATACAACATGCGGTGTATAAATCTGACGTTATAGCGAATAATGAATACCAACATTACAGACAAGATATCAAATATAACACACATTGTAAGCTGATAAACTAATTGACAATTTGGACCTACAAAATACATTCGTATAACTTAACAGACAATACACAATACACACAGGTGACAAGATATACCTTGAACATAGATGTACAAGGTATACATACATATTAAATGACTGTTATATAACAACAATTATGAGAGACAAGATATACCTGAGTGTAATGATGATAGATATTTATTATAATATAGTTAATATCAGAGGAAGTGTATGTTTTACGAAACGAGTGCGAATGAGCGATATGGTTATACACAAATTAGCGAGTAAAAGACGTATAGCACAGGATTCTACAGATTTTACTCTCTTCAGATTTTGATCCTAACCTCTGTTCTACTGGTATTTCTCGCCTACAAATGTAGAATCCTGATTTGTTGCATTTAAATATGGTTGTGCAATCAGTGACGCCGTTGCAAAGGTAAAATTTGCCAATCAGACGTCAAAATTCTATTTTTTGGAAACAGAAAAGGAAGATAAAGGTTTTCTCGTTTAATGGGTTTTCCGCGAAATATGCTATTTTTTTGGGAGAAAACAATTGATCATAAACATGCTGATAAATAAAGAAGAGCAAAGCAAAGACAAAATGCGGAAGTAGATTATTTATGTTATTCAAATCAGACATATCCGAAGGATATATGCTAATTAGCTTTACAGTCTAAGCCTAAGATCTCGAAAACTCGAAACTTGTTCGTAAAAATATGTTCATTCATTCATACCGGTCTTACGTCTACGTCACCTTTATAAGTTTAGTTTATTTTCTCTTAAATATACGCAATATTGGTTTTACGGCGTTTCTGTACGACAGTGGAGCCAACAGGATGTGACAGGTTTACAGGGACCAATCAGAGAAAAGATGGCAAAAACGACATTAAGAATACGAACAGCTTTCCTACTGATCCATATGGACTGGTTCGACTAGTGATCCTTGCAGATACTGTTGGGGATTTCCGTCTTACAAAATCACCATTAGGTTCATCTGGCTAGTATTGAACGACAATAACTAAATTTACAAAGCTGACATAGAGCGGCATTGTCGCTTTCAAATGACAGAATATAGGTATTAAGAAACACATAAATTTACTGCCTATCGATGCCATCGTTATGTCATGCAATACCTAATTAAATTAGGGCAAAACCACAATTCCTGTCGAGTGACCTTGTAACTTACAACTAGTATATATGATGAATATTTATTTTGCAATATGAAGAATACCACACTGATCAGCCAAATAAGTAATGCATAATATTATTTTCTTATTAAAACAAATTTTCAACAGTGATTTAAGGTGCATCCATTGTGTTGTTGGACGTCATGACAAACGTTAAAAATGTTTTATTTTATAGGTAAGTATTGACTTTTGTCGAAAATTACCATGTTGATGATAGTCGACTCAGTATAGTGACGATATCAACTGTGCATGCAAACGATACATGTAGTTTCGGATTCTGTACATTCATTATGATGTTGCTCGATTTTAATTGAACATTAGTAATTATTAATTAATTTAGCGATTGTGGAAGCATATGCAAGTTAAGTGAAATCAATTGAACTGAAATCAGCACATATCGTCTGTTGCCATGTATGACAGCGAGATCATATATAATGAAACACAATGGATGCAACTTTAACCATGTCCTTCACCAGGCTGTACATGTAACCAAAGGGAGGTAACTTTTGGTTGCTTTGTCATCCAAAACTGGAAAAAGTTCTCTGATCAGGATATTATGATACACACCTATGAATAACACGATATATATTATAATATATGTTCATAACTATATTCTTATAACATAAGATAAGATTAATACCATTGGAATCACAATAGTCTGATTAAAATCAACGGTTTTCCGAGGAATACAAATTGGAAAATAGTGCATCTACCGCGATACGAACTCATATCGTTCGTCTGACAACAGCCCGTAGACTCCCATGTTCCGACGCAATTCAGTTAACCAATCATTAGAGTTCCAACAAGAGCTTTCGGTGCGAGAAGCTAGAGGCAGATAACTCCAAACAGCTAATAAAAGTATCCTTTCGTCTGTTCCGATTGCTTTCAAAACGGACACCGTTTATAAACTATGATGATTGGTCAGCTATTTGACTGGGCTTCTAAACTGGTATAAACACGAGCCTATACGGGTGTCCTCAGACCTTATGGCGAAAAATCTACAGATGAACCTGTTCGTATCCCGGTAGATGCATTATTTTTGCAAATTTGATTCCTCGGAACAAGGTCGATGTAAATCAGACTGGGAATCACAGGTGCTGGTAATGCTGATAATAATACATCCCGGGTCAAACATCTCATCCTCTTGACAGCTATCTACCTTTACATAAATATGTAAATAGCTGTCAGAGGACGAAGCTTTTGACCTAGGACGTATAACCAGCCCCTCTCCTGTGATAGGAACCATTTTCTCGTCATATTCTATAGTTCCATCAAGATATATACATGTATCTCTGATCTATGATATATTACTGTCTGTGTGTACAAACGATTTATGATCTCACAATAATATTACCCTTGTTTCTACTGGACGCTCCAAATTTGTGGCGTTGGAAATTGCTTCACTCTTAGGGCAGAAGTTGGCTCCGCACAACAGCAGAGCATCGTCAGATTGATCAATGGTTGCGTTTGGGTCCCTCTTGCTGAAGATTGTTGAAGAGATGAGGTTGCCCCAAATTTGACCTGTCAAAACGAAATATGTTTTAATGCGTTGGACATGTACATGTTTGATATAAGAGCATATTCAGTTTTAAAGATGTTTTCATGATATTGATAAATCATTGATGTCATATGGTCACATCAGTTCCGGGGTCGTGATAGTTAGCGCGTCTGACGTCGGACCAAGAGGTTCGGCGTTCGAATCTAAAGCTCGGCAACACTGTTTGTTGTAGAGAACTGTTCTACAACCAGCCGTTACTCGTAGGTTTCATGCGGTTTATTGCGGGACTTCCCTCTGCAATAATACTAGCAGTCGTGAACTACACTTGAAAGCGGAGTTAAACTCATCTCATCTCCATTGATTGTTTTGTCACGTCAAAATAGCCTTACATCATGTATGCAATGTCAAGCTTATTGCCACTATATTTAAATGAGGAAATTATATATTTTTGTATTGGTATTCCTTATACATAAACAAAGTATCATGTTTCACTTACTTGTCTGAAAGATCATGAAGAAAACTCCAAAGAAGACATTGATAACGGCATCCTCGGACTGGCCTGTTTGTTTAGCATACCACACCCCGGTCTGTGTCAGGTAGGTGCACTTGGCGGACCACAGGGGAGCAGCCCCAAGACCAAGGATAACTGCTGCAGGGGCCATCAAGCCCCATATAGGGTAGAAATTGGCTCCCATGTACAGGATGTAACCTATCATCGACAATGGAATCGTCCATTTGCATCCTAGGTGGGCGATCATGAAGGGCGGGATGAAGAGGCAGGACACCACGAGAGCTGCATACAAGATGGAGAGACTTCCGGATCCGACCCCTGACGCCATATTGAGACTCGTCTGTAGGTTTGACATAGATTGGAAAGCCGTGAAGAGGAAGAGGAATCCGAAACTGACAACCAGGAGATTCTTTATAATCTGTGTTGTTGTAAACTTTGGTTTGATGTCGTCGGACGGGTCAGACCCGTCTTTCGATTTCATCTCCATCTTGATTCTTTATTGTTGTGTTATCTTCTCTGTACCTCTGATCTCTGAAAGGAATAATCTTTATTGTCACATTCAGACAAGAACATTTGAATAGCTGAAATGTTTCCGTTTCAGAGAGATTTAGAAGCACATGTGCATGTAAGTATATAAGATGCATATTGGCATAAGAAAATACTATCCGTATTAAAAGACTTTCATTCGAATGTGTATGAAATGTGAACTCAGATTCTCGTAAGATAGATGCGTTGACATTAGGTTATATACAGCTATCATTTACAATAACCATCAACAAGCTTAGCAAGTCTACACTATGTATCCTACCATTGACGCGTCTGAAAGTAAACCTAACACAAACTTGAACTCCGTCTTATAATGGTATGACAATTCCATGTATATCATATATTTCCATACTCACATGCATTCCAGTTATACTTCACAAACACCAGCAGAACATATCACACGTCCATCATATACTCATCAACGAGATTAAATAAGAACACTGTCATAAAATGGTCCATAAAACTATAACTTTATAGACGTTTAACTACAACTTATGATAAAAAGGGGATTAAGCTGTTTTAATAAAATTCAAATAAAGCTTGTCAAACGTAACTTACGACGACCAAACATAACTCGCCGAAGCCGTCCACAAAAATGTTGGTAAGTATGTGATGTTATTGTGAAGGAAGTGCAAGGGCTTAGAATGTAACACAAGTTCCGAGTGCATGGACACAGTGCCAACACGCTTCAGGCAGTCAATCCTGACCCCTGAAAGCCACGTAATCCGAGAGCATGTGAGTGACATGTGTCTGCTAGCTTTGACAGAATAGCGACGTGACAATCTCTATAGGATGGTGTGTATTTGGAGACGACTGTAATCTTTTCTCGGTCTTATAAACACGTCCAGGGTCCATTATCATGAGGTTGTTCTCTGAAGACTCTTTCACCATCAAGTGTTTCTTAAATTCCAAACTTTTCATAAAAACCTCTGTATTTCTAATGATGTTTTCATTGGGAAAGGGGATTTCGTTCTCAATTGTCAGTTGTACTGTTCCAAGGGATTGTAGACGTTAATCATTTGCTTTGATGTGAAAATTATGTTCTGTGTTTTGTATACAATACAGCTCAGGTGCATCACTGAAGAATGCGCAGATGCATACCAAGTGACTGGGCAAACACAATTACCATAATCAGTGATAATGGCATGGTAGCTACAGACCCTTGCAGAATTAGTTACCTGAAAACCGCGGTCTGACTGCATTCTGATCGCGGTCAACTGCATTCAGATTGCAGTCTGATCGCGGTCAACTGCATTCAGATTGCAGTCAGACCGCGGTCAACTGCATTCAGATTGCAGTCAGACCGCGGTCAACTGCATTCAGATTGCAGTCAAACCGCGATCAGGGATTGAGCATGATTGTAGACATTGTACATGTCTGCATGTCGGCAGTACAGCAGAAGTTTAATCATAATAGATTGTGAAACTGAAATCTGACGTATTCGGTTACATTTATTTTACTACCTGATTTGTTATTTGTTTTTCAAACTTTAACAACGCATACTATTTCAATGTATTCCTATGTTCAGAAACTTCATGTATACCTTCTACAGCACTGTCGTCCACAAAGTCAAGAGTCAGAACGGAATGTGGCATAACGTTAGTGTCATCTCAAACAGTATTAACACGCAAGTTTGCACTGGTAAAAAAATAATAATATCCTCTTAGATAAAGTGTAATTTGAATGTACATTTTTACGACTTTGTAGCGTTTATGTGAAGTTATGCACATCGTTATTCATCATTACTTGTATTCCTTGTTTATACAGGAGAGAAAACCACTTTATGGTGTTATGAAAGCCTTATTACTCGTTAAAACTTCTCTGTAGTTGGTGGGTGTTTAAATGTTAAGACGGCCGAATCAAAACGTGAAAATCCCCATGCCAATACATGTCAATCAATCTTTATTTAATACTGAAAGGCCACAGGCCTGTAGTACAATATACAAAGGTACATGTTAATACAAGTAAAAATACGTGTTATTATTAGACTTATTTGTTATGATTCTTTTCTTAATTACATTCCGTAGTATATATACATAGCAAGATTCTGAATTACATTACGATTAGTACAATTTAATAATGACCTGAATTTGTCTGTAGATGGATGGACATAATAAAATTGTTTAAGATGTTTTCTGCGTAATTAAGTGTATAATGGACACACAAGCAAAAAATGATATTCGTTTTCTGGGACATTGATATATGATTTACATAATCTCTCTTCTCTTTTTATTTTAAGATAACTGCCTTTTTCAATCCACAAATCATGTGATGAGCATCGGAAACGAGATAAACTTACTCTAAATTTCTTTATAGTAACACATGATAGATAAAGCTCGGTATAAATGTATGGTTTAAGAGTTGAATAGTAATCACATTTAGTGGAAAGGGAAAGTTTGTTAAGCCAGTTTTGTTGGTATATATCTTTTAGTCTTTGCGTGATTGAACTTATAAAGGTTGTAGGAAAGTTAACGTTCTGCTCATACCACATGTGATTAAAACCTGTTGTAAATAGAATTTTTTTAAAGTCCGTTACCCAATTTTTTTGCCCATTTTGGTCATATAAAATCATCATTACATAACATTTTTTGGGTAAGCGATAAGAAGGCATAGCATAGTATAGCCAGTATTTGTGTACTTTAACCTGGGAATGTATGATTAGCGGAAACCTCCCACATTCTCCATATCTACATGTCATAATGTAATACACATTTTTTTAAGACAGATGATTTGATTTTGTAGAATTTAGGAAAAAAATACGAAGAAGGAATAATTGCTGACCATGATTTGCTCGGTTCTTGGACAACACCGGGAAATTTAGACAGGACACAATGGGATAAAGTGATATTATTGGTATATGACTCTTTTTCATTTTCAAATATGTTTTTACAAAACTGTACATTAATTCTTTGAGTGCACAACCTTTTTTATACTTATGGAGGAAATAAAGATGACTTATCAATCCTAGTGAAAATCTCACGAGCCAGTTTTGTAAGAGATAACATCTGAAACGGTACAACTAAATGGTATATTTTCAAGGTATAACTGAAATAGAACAAGAAGACATTAGAGTTGCAGTATTAATTATCTGTGATCAGTTTTGCCGATATTTTATATGCGATTTGATAATGTAATCACCTGTCGGGCATACCTTTCATAAGAAGAGACAGCATCTATGCAGATTTTGTAATTTGATCATGTATGTCAATTGTACAGTGTTGATTGTTCACGGGTAAATGTGCAATTATAAAACACCTGAAAGAAACAGTCATGGAAAATTGTATGAATACATTTGAATGTACAACAGTGACTTCTGACCGATGCTGTCATATACCTCATTGATTTTTCGAAAGCTTCCTTCTTTTACAAAGTTTGACAAGAAGTTTATTGGTCGAGTCATTCAGTATTGCTGCCAAAATACCAGATATCAGTATGGCAAAATTCAAAATAACAATGATCGAGTTGGTTACACATATGTGCGATAACATATCGTTCAATTATTCTGGTGACGCTTACGTTGCTTGTTAGTGTTAATTTGTTTAAATGAAATACAATTTAAACAAAATGATTTTTGTTTTATATGTGTATCGGCGTATACCATGTGTGTGTAGACACTCACTAAATGTCGATCTATTTGTTTTTACCTATTGTTATTCATACGCGTTTTTTCCGATCAGCTGGTTCTTATGTTGACTACTTTTTTTACTCACTTTCGTACGTTTGATACCGAATTCTATTCAATCGTTGCATAAAAATATTTTCACGTGGCCATTCGTTAAGTATTCTTTATTTCATTCATTAAGGCTTGGGCCTCTCCGCGGCTCAATACTTGATTTCAAAGCTGAGTGACCACTGCGCTGTCGCCACAATAACTATTTACCCCTCATTTAGCAGACAGACAGACATATATTTTATGTAAGTCTCACCTCATATAATGTGTTATATACAGATCATAAAATATAAATGATGAGCCATCCCACATGGGATGATGAGAGACTATACAGATAAAATGGTATGCAAATACATACAATGTACACTATACATATACACATTTTTTTAATATAATATAGCAAAAGGTAAATGGCATAAAATAGTTATAAAAGCATATTAAATATATAAAAAGGATTTTCTAAAATCTAAAACATCCATGCAGGTTTTGGCACTCTTTCTAAACATGTATGCATGACATAATAAAAGCTAGCTTCTCCACTTCTCCAGCAACTGAATTGTCGTCCAGACCTGTGTATATATTGTTAAGCGTTTCCCTTATCGTTGTGTAATATTTACTGACTATTGAATTCTGTCATGAAGAAATTGGGAAGGAACCAGGTGTTAATACGTGACATAAATTGCGTCATGTTCTGTGATTGTACATGCACGTGGTTATAACTATTGTGTTTTAAACTTTTAGTGTTATACGAATAATTGTTTTACATATACTTGATTTTTTAAATTTGACAAAGCAAACCCTCATTGAAAAGAGATTGCGTAATCACAATACACATACTCGTACTCACTCACACACACTCTCTCTCTCTCTCTCTCTCTCTCTCTCTCTCTCTCTCTCTCTCTCTCTCTCTCTCTCTCTCTCTCTCTTTTATTTTTTTAATTTGGTTTTATCTACAGACTTGTAAATGTACTATGTTACCCAGGACGTGACACTTAAAAATAAGTTTCACTCCGTTAATCGGTCCTGTTTATTTTATTCAAGGACATTTTAAATTGATTTGTAGATTTCAGCTGCTTCATCTCGTTCACTGTAGGGTTGCCCCTTTTATCTTTGCCGACATACCTCATACAAAGACCGCCGCCATTAACTCGTTAATTAACCCTTGATCCGCTTCAGTCGTCAACATCTCGCTCTAGGAGACAAATTACCACAAAAGAGGACTTCCAGTTATGTAAAGGGCCATAAAGTTCCGATTGTTTCACATAGATTAAAACGGAATCGAAGTATAATGTTATCAACATGTGATGTGTCACAATTTGCTGTACTGATTGAATTGGGGGAGAGGAGAGCACATACAGTAAAACGTCCATTATTCATTGCCGCCTAAAGCTCGACTGTACAATCTAAACGCACATAGTTACAAAGTCGGAAACATCAAAGTGCGCATGTGGTCAGTCTACCGAGGATGTTATTTACTACCTTTCCACATGAGTTTTAACATATTTTATTCATTGTAATGAATTTGGATTGTGAACGGTGTCGGCCTTGGACGCCTAAAATCTTTATTACAAATGTACCGGGAAGCATAATTGTCAGTTTTGGAGAAAGTACCGTTAAGCCTAATCCCTAGCCTGACGGATATGCTTATCAAAACACAAGCGCGATTAATTAATTGAGTTGAGGTATTTAATTAAGAAAACATGATTAGCAGAAATTTCTTCAAACACAGAATTGGGTAATTATACTTTATTTAGTAAAAGTATGGGCCTTACCTTCGATGCACAGGCCAAGTTATGGCAATAATAATGCTTTTATAGCTGTGTAGCACAGTCATGATCGTTACTAGCGATGTTAAATACTACAAATCTGTTTTAAAATGTTTGTTTACATAAAAACTAGAAATATTTGCAAGTTCACATTTTAGGACATGATTTCCGATTCATGTAAGAAGACAATTGCCAAATTTCATTAAATTTTTTTAATAGATGTTAAGTTACAGTGTCTGCAAGTACATCAACATGAAAAAATTTAATTCCGCTTGTAAGAGCCAATGCTTTTTGTGAAGACCAGTGCAGAAGGTGACGCAAGCTATGTTATACACTACATACATATGCGCATTTGAATATCATCTAGAATTAAAGACAAGTTATTCCACTACATTTTGGAATAGTTAAAATAAACAATACCAAAAACAGATAAAAATATGCAATTGTTTTCGGTTGCAAGATTTATTATAAAGCTCTTACAAGCGTTCACCAGTCAATCTTAGCACTTGATTACAAGCGTACCGGCTGTTCTTTACCAGCGTACACCAGCAACACGTGCGACCGAGCTAGTACTGATGACAGTTGATTAATTTATCGTAGCCAACACGATGAAATTAACTGAAACTTTGACAATATATGTATAAATGATTATAATATCCATTATTTATATTTATTTGTGATATATATTCGTTTTGGTACATGATTACTGAATTGTCGGAAGAAATCTATTTCTATCTTCTATTTTCTATATCTATATTTTTGCACACGGCTAACTTATTCATGACACTACAGTGCTCATACTTTGCTTACAGTTGACTAATCATATATTCTTTTACAGTATTAAACAGTTATTTCCAACTCTTCACATTTCTTGAGATATTTGCAAAAAAGCAACACTGAAAACGTAAACAAAAATCTCCTCTGCCATTGACAAGCGTACACTTCCGCTCTTACAAGCAGGCTGAGGCGTACACGTTCACACGGGGTGAACAAGCTACATATTTATCACATGAGAAGTGATATGAGTGAAAATGACACGAGAAGTGTCTGAATAAACAACTGAGAACTTAATTCTTTCTTACTTGTTATTTGTAAGAATTGTTAATTGAGTGCCTTCAGCCATAACGTTTTTGACCATGTACCGCGAAGCCTACGCTCACTGGACCTTGTCGAGTAGCGTTTTAGGCTTCCCGGACCATAACCTTGTGAACCGATGAAGAATACACATTCCTATTCAGTGATCAAATCTGTATATCACATAATTATTTCATATCAACGCCGGTGACCGGATTGTTGGTGTTTATTGTCTGATATTGTTACAATAAGAACTGATGAGGAATAGACATTCCTAATCACTGATGAAAGTGGTGTATCACATGGTCATTTTTTGTTAACGCCGGTGACCAGTTTGTCGGTATGTATTGAGTGATTTTGTTACGCAACAATGGCGTCAGCGCCAGTGCGTCTTGTATGTTGTGTTATATATTGAGACTGCGTCAATAAACAATAATGTCTTTTGACCTCAGTCGACTAATCATTCATTGAGAATTGATATACGTTTGAGTGAGGATGAGTTAGTGTCAGGATTAATTGTGCAGACACTAAACGAAGATAGTTTCTGGTACTTAGCAAAAAGGTTTTACTTAATATAGTTTCAAAATACTTTTGATACTGACATTGATAATGAGGCAACTGGTACACCAGTATTGCCAATGAGCAAATTGTTACAGGAATTAACGTATACTGTCGCAGGTAGAACATGGTCAATACACTATAATGGTCGTCATAACCCTGTTGATATTTGATAAAACCTAAATCAAGAATGTCATCTATGATGTTTATCATAATACGTTTGACATATAGTAAGAATATGACATTAACGACTAATCTATTTCTATATTTTTTTGCATTAAATTACAATCTGTTCACTGAACATGAGTATAAATAAGTTAAGTATTGGTGATTTTAAATACCAAAAATAGAGCCATGGGTTCTGTAGCTCATCAGGCTTTATATACATTAACTAATTCAAAATGTCAACTTCTACATGAGAAGGTATAACACATAGGAAGCACTTTATAATGGAGAAGATGAAATAGGTCTTAAGGTCCTTACCCCTCTGATCTATCTTTGAGGCCAGAGATAAATTCCCTACAAATAAAGTCATACTTGAAGATTTAATTCATTACTGTTGTTTCCTTTCAATTACCTCCCTTTAAACAGCACATAAAATCTCTAGATGAAATAGCTTTTCAGGTCATGACGTCTGTGACCTATATATCTACAATTTAGAATCCTCATTGGCCAAGGAGTCTGCACAAAACTTTTCAGCTCTCTAAACCTTTTGGAACTGGAGAAGAAGATGAAAATTGTTTTTTAAGGTTGTGACCCCTGTGACCCCAATTGAGGTCACAGGGTCACCAAACCTACAATTTAAAATCCCCATTATCCAAGGAGTCTACACACAACGTTTCAGCTCTCTAGACCTTTTGGAACTGGAGAAGAAGATGAAAATAGGTTTTTGGGGTTGTGACCCTGACCCCTGTGACCCCATTTGGGGTCACGGGGTCACTAAACCTACAATTCAAAATCATCATTAGCCAAGGAGTCTGCACACAACTTTTCAGCTCTCTAGACCTTTTGGAACTTGAGAAGAAGATGAAAAAAGGTTTTTAAGGTTGTGACCCCTGTGACCTCATTTGGGGTCATGGGGTCACGAAATCTACAATTTAGAATCCCCATTTGCCAAGGAGTCTGCACACAATTTTTCAGCTCTCTAGACCTAATGGAACTTGAGAAGAATATGAAAATAGGTTTTTAAGGATGTGACCCCTGTGACCCCATTTGGGGTCACAGGGTCACAAAATCTACAATTTAGAATCCCCATTAGCCAAGGAGTCTGCACACAAAACTTCAGCTCCCTGGACCAAATGGTTCTGGAGAAGGAGATGAAAATGCGAAAAGTTTACGCACGGACGGATGGACGGACGGACGCCGGACACCATGCTATGCCATAAGCCCATCGGGCCTTTCAGGCCAGATGAGCTAAAAATCAAGACTCTGATATCTAATAGCTCCTAAATTTGATAAATATGATGTTTCTGAATAAGATGTACCCGTTATGTAGCAAAGCGACACAAACAGTGACATTTATTCATTTATTGAAAGAGTGTCAATTGTTCAATAGCAGCATTAAAAATTAATACAACCAAATGTTAATCATCACATCTTCATTCAATCAATTCTTAAGTGTTCTCTGAAATTTTCACAAAAATTCAAACCAATCATGATGTTACGTAACTAGAATACGAATGATACATGAATAAACTCGTCTGTCTGCCTCTTCTAATATAACCCGATTCACGGAGAGAGCTAGCTATTCACTGAGACGTACACATGTACACCTGTTGTATGTACACGGCGCCTGTGAACTGGTCGGGATATACACCTATCCCAACACTGGAACCGCTACGGTTTTATGACCGCACAAATTACGCGACAGACAGGTGGCACGAATAATTACCATCTGCAGGCGTTAGATTGTTATGTCATTGTGCCATGATCCTACTCTCCCGGAAAAACTAAGTCTTCTTCTCGAAAATTTCATTTCATTAATATGCGCATATTGCAAGTTAAAGGCACGTTTTTCTTACTGGAATAAAGTAAGGTAAATACGTGTTTACAGTGGCTGAATAATACTCCTGTATCAATAAAAGAAATTAGTGCCCTCATTTAAATATGGTTAAAGCAGGAATTGTCAAAAGATTATTCATCAGTTTTAAAACTTTCTTTTAAGACCGTCTTATTAACAGTTGATTAGGGGGTCTCTGATAAACCAGAGAATTATTACCATATCATCCAGTCAAATATATTGCGCATCTAAATGTACATGTATTATCTATAATGATATTATTGAGTAATGTTCACTGTAATATTATTCACGCAAATCTATTACATATCATTACATGAAATATGTATAGAAAATCATCCACTATGTCTACTTAGCAGTACTTGTATTATCGGTAAAAACTGAAAATATAATGAAATAAATATTGCTAATCTCAAATAACTGTGTACAGACGCTATTGTAGACGAATTGATCTTTATATTAGAATATCCAACATATGTTAATTCCAGAGTACAATTTGTCAAACCTTATGCATTCTTTATAAATACTATCATGTTTATTAAAGTCACGCATCACAACACATAACATAATCTTATTTAATTCGATTTAAATCAAAGAAAGTTATTTGTAGTGATAACTGATAATTACTTCTGGCCGTAACAAGTGAAACGGTGATACCGATTTTGTACATACAGTAACTATATGTAGGTTCTACAATTAGCATAATATGCCAAACACTTTTCCATACAGATGTCAATTATCCATATTAGTGTTTATGTATTTTCAAATTATAGTGGGTGAAAAAAGATATCTGTACAAATGTACATGTCCTCTTTAGATCAATTGATGCGCTTTTTAGAACAAATTCCCCTTCTTTCAATGACTCTTTATACTTTATACAATAAGTAATTGACCACGGTCAAACGCGGTCTAACTGCATTCTGATCGCGGTCAACTGCATTCAGACTGCAGTCTGATCGCGGTCACCCGCATTCTGACTGCAGTTTGACCGCGGTCAACTGCAATCTGACTGCATTCTGATCGCGGTCAACTGCATTCAGATTGCAGTCTGATCGCGGTAGATACCGGTAAAGATATCTGCAACCGTCTGTACCAATTTTGTAGTCTGATAATGATGAAATCACCAATGACAATCTCTGTCAAGGAACAATTTATGTTATCAGTTCAGTATCAATATGCTTATAACAGTCACACAGCAGAGAATTGCTATATCCCTATGGTACATGTTTTCTCCAATAATAATCAATTACCAATAATAGCGTTTTTATGTTTCGTAAATTACGTAAACATTATATATTTTTTTTATATATGTCATAAATATGGTTCATTGGTCAAATATTGAAAAATGATGCCGTAGTGTTGACGAATCTTCGTATAGACATCTTAAAAAAATTTAACGTAACATTGAGACTCTACAAATCGGTAATTATACATAAATATACATTTAAAAAAGTATACTTTTTTTTAAAAGTTGAAACGGCTGAAAGAAAGATGTATATGATAATGTTTTTTAAGATACTAAAATTTGGGTCATGTGTGAGGTGGTTGATAGCACTGACCCGGACCCGAAACAGACTTGATGAACTATTAAAGGCTGAGAACAGGAGTCACCATGACACGATACTGTTCCTAATCGATTCACTGTTGTTTGTATAATGTAATGTTTGATTGTCGAGGTGTTTGTCTGAACTTGAACCTGTTTACTCCGTGCTTTGCGGTGAGTATTCAGTTATTTAACACTGCTTCTATTTCCCAAACATTTCCAAGTTTCTATAAAAGATTAAAGCAAACAGGAATACTCTCATTGGATTCTAGAATGTTAATGCATTCACATCGCAGGTCGCAGAGATAAAATAAAGGTTGAGAGTACGACATGACACATTCGGGAGCCTTATCTGATATAAGAACTAATGGTTTTGTTACCTATCTTTTTTAAACAGCATGTCATGACTTAAACTTTGATCTCTCCTTGTTAAACAGTAAGTAATGACAAAACTTAACGACACCTTCATTTCGTAACATGTGATAAATGATTTTGGGGTTCATGGGTTTAATTTGCGTAATTTAGTATTTTGAATTATGGTAAGATCATGTATATACGTTACTGTTATTTCGAAATAAAATACTTTATAACTTCTTCCAATTTAATATGATAATAATGTACTTGTACCGCGCATTTTTCCATGCCACAGCATGCTCAAAGCGCACAGATAAGGGTTGCATAAAGAAAGAAGTAGTTTACAAATAAAACGCTAGCTTGAACATATGAGTTTTGAGGTGGGTCTTAAAGAACTGATAGTCACAACAGTCTCGTAAGATTTTATTGTCGTTCTCCGTTGCACTTAATCTAGTCCGTCTTTTAATTCCTATACTAACGAGTACTTTGTATCTATGCAAAGTCAGTATTTATTCACATTACCAATGTTTGCTATCACTGAACATCCTCGCTTGGATGTACAGTTAAACACTCTATCGTCCGGTGTGCTTATGTTGGTCAGTCGAATATCTGACACCATCTAATTCTAGGATAATACGCCGTTAATACCAGTACCAGTAGCCGGTCTGGCTCCTTTGTCTGATCTCTTAACGAGTTTGGCTGAGGATCGCACATATACAAACAAGTTCACCTCGTGGCAAGCAAACAAAGCTGTTTATATAGACAGAATATTGTTTGTCAACCATATACATACGGTGAGATAAAAGTAGCAAGCCGTGCTCAAACCTAAGCTTTTCATTTTATTTTCCCTTCAACTTACTTAATAGGATTTCCAAGATGTTCTATAGACCAATGATGAACCATAAATTGGATCTATGGTAGTTAGTACAATCAAATTGCATTGTATGGCGTCTTCATGTTGGTCAGTGAAGTCTGCGCAGGGATATAGGTCCAGATATTAGATTCGTTGTGGTCAACATTTGCACAGCTTGAACTATGTGCTCCTATGATGTGATTGTCATTAAACCTATCGCTAGTCCTCTGTATACAATGTAATCTTGAAAGGAGTAGCTTGTACAATCGGGCCTGGTATCTCTTGTGAAGTTCACTTGAACTTTAGACAGTTTGTTTTGTCAAAAGGTTGAGTCAACATGTGTCTTCTCCCAGATTCTGTATCTTGTCTTCTACATTTTACACTTATTTACTTAAGTAGCCGTTTAAACTGATATTTTAGCAGATAAATTATTAGAAGACTATACCTTCTTCTAGAATAAATAAAACATTGAATAAATGAATAAATAATTTCTATCAATATCAAAATTTGGGCTTTAATAAAGAAAGTAAATGATGTCTAGATGTCCAAATTCTCAACAAAAAAATTGGGAAATATTGCAATAATTACCTTTACTGAGATTTATACAATGTCGGAAAAATGTAGAAAAGCATACTTTCTCTTTTAATTGGTCAATTGTATATAATAGCAATACGATGAGCCCCTTTACAACATTACATTTGACATTTAAAGAATATATCATCTGTATCTTTCATGGACATAAAGTTCTTCTTTGCGTGAGAGACAAAACCAAGACTGTGTTTTACTTAGAACAAGATTGATAGTTTCAACATGGTAATGGTCTTAGCAGCGTGAAGGTCTCAGTGGCCTGATAACATACAATTTCTTCTCCTCAAAATCTGAAAGGTTTTTTTCTTTAATGCTAGCTGAGAATATCTATGTGACGGGAAAGCTTAGGCTTTGTACACAAATATAAGTATGCGTTTTTACACATCTTCCCTTTACCCGTGAGTATAGTTAGATGGACACGATAGGGAATGCTGAAGAAAATTAAACATACAAACTTATTTAATACGAAGATACTTTATTTATATTGTCATTTTGCAACCATTTCATTTTTTCAAAACTAACGAAAGGTTTGCTTTTGTGATAAACAGAACTCCAAATACATCTTTAGATATGAAAATCCTTAACACGTGACTAAAAATACATTAAGCTGACTAACTATGACAAGGTCAACACCTTTTGAAAACAAACAACATCGAAATGTAATTTGCAATTATTATAATATAATTATTACTCGAGGAAGTGTATCATATGAATTTTACGAAACGAGTGTGTATGATTAATGTCCGAGCGAGAACGAGGCTTATATACAAATTTGAGTTTCGCGGTGGAGTGAACAAGATTGGTGGTCAGTTAGCGACTGTGTTGTTGATTGGTGCCTCAGTCGTAGGCTGTGAGCTCGCATGTGACTCGACCCGTAAAAGAACTTTTTTACAGAAAACATAATCCCAAAAATACGAAGTTACAGTTCTCCAGTACATGTAACTTAATGGCGAGTATTTCTCATAAATTGTTAGGGTTGAGACGTACCACATCATACATACGGGAGACTTATCTGATATATGAACTAATGGTTTTGTTATCTATCTTTTTTAAACAGCATGTCATGAATTAATCTTTTATCTCTCCTTGTTAAACAGTACGTAATGGCAAAACTTAATGACACCTTCATTTCGTAACATGTGATAAATGATTTTGGGGTTCATAGGTTTAATTTGCGTAATTTAGTATTTTGAATTATGGAAAGATCATGTGTATACGTTACTATTATTTCGAAATAAAATACTTTATAACTTCTTCGAATTTAATTAGATTCTATTGCCGTTGCACTTAATCTTGTCCGTCTTTTAATTTCTACGAACGAGTACTATGTATGCAAGCCGCCAAAGTCAGTATTTGTTCACATTACCATTGTTTGCTATCACTGAATCCCCGCATGTGATTCGACCCGTAAATGTACATGCACTTTCTACAGATAAATTAATCCCAAAAATTCGAAGTTACAGTCCACCAGTAAGTTAATGGCGAGTATTTCTCATAAATTGTTAGGGTTGGGAGAATGAAATAATAATAACTATGCATTTATATAGCGCCTTTACCAGTTGAGTACAACTGCTCAAAGGCGCATCCGTTGGCGTTTTTATGTGCATATTAGTCAAATGAAACGTGTAATTCTTTTAAATAGCTCTTAAATTTATATAACGTATAATTATTATTTATTTAAAACATTGATTCAAAGGAACTAAAAGTAAAGTAGAATAAAGCCTACAGACATATGCCCCATGAGCAAATGAAACTTGAAAAATTACACAACTCTTATGTCAATTCTATTAAATGATGAAAAGCGAATAAATGTTAAAGAAGATCATAGGATGCATACCTGACGCAGCAAAAGGACCTTTAGTATATAGAGGGTCTGCCAATAAATGTGAACACCCTTTATATTATGATCAGTTCACGGTACTGATAAAGAAAGAGGCTGGAAAGAAGTGCATAGTCACGTGACTATATATATATATCCCGCTATCTATATAGTGGGAAGGTACGCACTTGCTCTCTACACCGTTCATAAGAATGTTTTGTTGTCACTTTATATAGATTTATAGAGAGACTGAAAGAAGGTGGAGTGAGAAGGTTACCCAGGTTCATTTGACATTAGACGGTGACAGCTTGATCTTTGGACCGCAACTCTACTGCAGTCTATACCTATTATATTATATCACAAACATTGTGTTTAACGTGTATTTCAACTACCTGTATCGTATCAACTTTCTGTGGCCGTAACTATGGTTGAATAAATTATCTCTTGTGACCTTTTTCAGAGGCTTCTTTGACACTGAGTTGAAACTAATGAAAGCAAAACGATCTGTAATTGTAATTACTAACATTGCATCCTCAAATGGAATAAATAAGTACATTTAATGGGTATGGCATACTTTGAACTGTGGATCCGTCAGGTAATCAACCCGAAGTTGTATTTGAGAGAGACCATTTGAAAATAAGGTGTTACTTAAACGAAATTCATATGCCAATAAATAAATGATTGAATGTACATTTACATACGACAACATCATTATATGATGGTTAAACCGATTCATGGGTTACCTTGTGTCTATCTTAAAGTGACAGATGTGCAGTTTCTGTATCCCCTACGACACAGTCGTCTTACCAATTGTAACATAGTCAAACATTGTATTAAGGTCATGGAAATGAATGATGTGCGCCCCACGAGGGACATATATTATAAAGAGGCCGTACAGGTGATGAATAATAATTGATGAGATGTTCGACGGGTATACCTACCTACCATATATATATGACATACTTAACCTACTTGTACTCGCCTGTCTACTGCGTGATAAACATTTGTCATTGCCTTTGAAGATTGTCTTGTATGCAATGTTGTCTATCCAGTATAAATCGTAATCATTTTAAATTTGCATTCCCTAAAATAAACTGATGTGATTATTCATGATACAACATGACAAACGTAAAATCATACAACATACAAACAAACTACTCGAAGGTGAATATCAGTATTTCATCCAAATAAACAAAAGTTATATTCAAATAGAAACAACAGACTAAAGCCAATTTACACACACGAATATGCGAATTCGTCACAATGGTACATTAAGAAGTCGTTTGTTTGTGACGTTCGATGCAGCAAACAATGGACAAACAATGGCTAAAGCTATGATACAATTCACGATTCTGAAAAGTAAACACTTCACCTTTGCTAGCACATTAGTTTATATGGTAAACTTATATGGTAACTTTCACTGAAGTTCGCCAAAAATACACGCTCAAGCAGAAGTATCAAATTAACTTTAAACATTCAGCCAGGATTTGAAATTGCCGAATACGAAATTACGTACTCAGAACGACCTACCTGTTCGAGAATATATAGTGTGCAAGTAGCTGAACACATATAAGAATTGATAAGAATGTTCTTACAATGTATATATGATCCAACTAACACGTCTGAAACACACTAGATACACGTAAAGAATATTTGCAATTTACAAAGTAAAACACATTTGTAAATTCGTTACAATCTACCGGTACACCTTTATTCATATATATGTTATGTATATGTATTATTTATTGTCTTCTTACCTGTCAGTTGTGCTCCTATGCCTCGAGGATCCGTGTCACAGCGAGTGTCTGTGACGACTGCGACTATCAAGTCAAGCGTTCCATGCAGCCCAGGCAGGTAACCCAGTTTACTCCTGTGCCCCTCACCTGTTGAGGTGGTTGGTACATAGCACACCGGATTACCTAGGCAAGTTTGTCTCCATATACATACAGGATTCCAACTTCCTGCTTAAATAAGAATGTATTATTACCAGGAACAGAGGTTTCGCACGTTAAGATGAACAGGTATGACACGAGGCACACCTTCGAATATAAGTAATTGTATTACGTATATGTGCCTTTAAAAATGCAAACATGTTATTCAAGTATTGCAATGATGTTTGCAACACGGATGCAGTTTATTGTGGTTGACATATAATCATATTTCAGAATGTCAACAGATTCAACGCTAAAGAATGTGCATGGACCCTTAACATAGTGACTTTTATTGGGCATTTGTGCCTATAAAACGCGTTGACATAACATTTAAGAAGTTAAATAAATTAATAATGCCGTGATGTTGTAAATGGCGTTAAAATGTACACTATTTCTTCAGGTATATCAAGTGACAAATTATGTAACAAACATTTTGTTTTAACGGCAAAATCGTGACAACAACTTTGAGAATAGTATATATAATAATAGATAATATGTATTCAAAGACATTCAACTAAGACGTTTTGTCTCGACGCACGATATTTATTATCAACTCGTCAAATGAGAAACGCAACAGATTAAAGTGTGTGAGATTTTACTTTTGGAAGTAAGAAAATTTGAATCAAAGTACAATACGGATACACATATCTGGGTATAGCTCAATTCGGCAAGCGTCTTAAGTTGACGTTGATGACACAGGCACGTGTGTCAAGAAAATCTCACAGGTGTTCAATAGGGTTGCTTCAGGTGATCTGATGGACAGTGGAAGGCCAATGATGTTTTGTCATCCAAATGAAGTCTGTCATTGTCAAAATGCAGTTCGATGAGCATCGTCAGTTCTGGCGTCGGTACACGCTGTCGTTCATCTCGACGTTGGAAAAAGGAACGGGACTCATGGCTGAACCAGACACGCCGCATGTTTATCAGTGGAGACTGTACAGCGATGACACGCTGGCTTCGCTGTAATTGTCGTAGTACAGAACAAACTGCAGGTTGCCCTACATCTGGCAGGTGTCCTGCAATCTCCGAACACGTTGCAGGTCGATTACGTAGTTGGTGCAGCCGCATATGTCTATCCTGGGCAGTAGTGGTAACTCTAGACCTTCCACCTCTGAGTCGATCATACTTTAGATCGAAGCGTGTGTAACGACCCATAAAGAACGTGTGGTGCTCTGGTGAACTAGACATGTTGTGCTATGGCAATCCGGAATTCCGGAATAAGTTCTGCATTCTTCCCCGCAATGTCTGATGACTTTCCGTACAGGTGCGTGTTCTGTAAAGGTTTAGTACAAACAAAGCACAGTCACAAGCTAGCCAATCGCCGTTTTGAATAATTCGGCTGAGGATACGCCGCGAGCGATATGAGTTTGTATCCTGGTAGATGCAACATTTTGCGACTTTTATTTCTCAGAATTCGATCGAAACTGTTTCAATTCAAGATGTCGATCAGCAGTATACACCCATTGCGTCTTGTCCTGTCGATTACTGTTGTTTTGTTCTTTTAATTTGTATTTACTAATTACAATTATTACACGCCCTTTATACTGTTGCAAAGGTAGTGTTTTGTTGCGTTTGGTCAACACGTTCATTGTCTAGGTATTACTTGCATTATACACAAAATGTTTCGAATCCTTATAATAAGATGTTGCACGAAATTAATCAACGCAGCTCAGATACTTTCGTTGCGTTTCTTTTTGTGAAGAGTGTTTAAAGTGGAAACGATTTCTTCAAGCATAGTGTTTTTATTAAAACTTTGAAAAAGATAACTTGTGTTCACGAAGAAATCTTGAAAACACTTTCAGAATATTTCAAAGACATTCAACTGTAACTATTTTGTCCTATATTTGTTATATCATATAATGACCTTGAGTGAATATTAATATGAATACAAATATATAACACTCATTCATTATTTACTAAGGTTCATTGTTGCAAGTTCAGTTACGTATATAGATATAATCTTATCTCAAATCCTGAAAACTTCCGCATAGGTAGACCTTTACTCAATGTGTTTACTAAAGGTGCGCTAGACACTAGAGATATGTTATCGTTGCAATGACTGAACGTCAATCCACCGTTACCTACATACACGGTATGTGCTTATATAAAGAACCTTTAGATAAACTTTTTTATCAGTGAATACAGCCTCATTGCGAGACACTCAAAATGCGTTTTAGTTTTAAAACGTGACGAGACGATCGTTATAAAGCTGACGTCACCACAATGAATATAACAAAGTCCAAAGAAACATTAAACAGACATTTAATAGGGTGAAGTGTGAACAAAATATAATTTGAAAACTAACAATCAACATGAATTTATATTTGTTGGCTTTTCTTGGGAATTATTCTCCACATCTGTCATCTTCAAATGAAACATATCTGCAATTAATTAATTTCTAAATACATGATACAAGCATGATAAACATGCTCCATGCTCAATTCAAAAGGTATCAGATATATTTATTGTATGATAACTTTAAAATCCAAATGATATCATAAAAGAGGTGTATTTTCATTTATACGGTATAACTTATGTAGATAGCCATGACAACAAATGTCAAATGTCACGTGTCAGTCACTTAAGACGTGTGTACAAACTTTGTTATGAAACCTACTTAATTGGTAAGACTTAATGTAAAGCCATTTATCAAATGTTTCATTACATATGTCAGCTCTTAGTAATTCATAAGTAAGATAAGTGTTCTGGATTGACATAAATCATTCAGCGTAGTATTCATATTAGAAAACTGTAAACGAGTTCAACTCATGGGCGTAAGTAAGCATACTATCTATATAGTGAACCATATTTTTATTCATATCTATTTGCCTAGAACGTGTAAGTGCGAGTCTCTGTACTGACGTTACCTGTGACGTTCTAAGATAGGGTAGAATGTAGACTAAAAGAAGTTTCGGATTTTAAAAATAGCATTATTAATCTACTGTGAAACTATACGAGGGTGAGTGACAGACAATCAGATAAACACACGTGCAAAGGAAACGCTACCAACACTATTATGTAAATAATATTTTAATCCACGGGTGATAAAAACAAATGAAACAAAGCTAACATAATGTCCTTAGGAGTCAAGAAAATTAAATCGGAATTTTGGAAACGTTATCTCTTCATGTTTCTTGAAAACACTCATCTCAATAAAATTGGCATTTGGGCATCTGCTAACAAGGCGAGATGGATAGTGAAATTTGGAACTATGGCTTGTTGTATTGCGTTTTACAGCATCGATGTGTAATGGAATTAAAGTCCAAGAAGGTGCATTATGCCGACATCATCTTGTTATAATATAATTTCCATATTTCATTGAATTGTTATCTAAATACGAAACAGTATGTCCTTCCTCTTGAAATGGAGAGTTCATTATACATAGACATAAATGATGAGTGAAATAGTGAATACATCTTGATAAAACACATCTTTAACAAAGGTTTTTAAAATCAATTTGTCTCCAAGAGCAGTAGTTAGATATTTACTCTGTTGAAAAAATAGTAGACTAAGTGTTTCAGTTCATTTATTTCCAAATAGTTAATGATATTGCGTCTTCATTCCTCTGAATGTTCATGTTCTCTTTATTCTTTTCACTGTTGTCATTATCACTTCATATTTAATAATTAAACATTAATGTCATTGAACAAACACCACGGGTACGGTTTTACTATAGAGTTTAACTGGGAGCCGCTCCTGTATATGGACAATGTGTCAAGGCAGATTTTACCTTACATGCAACCCGGTTTCGAGTAAGAGTCTACCACTTCTAAGCCCGTATCTATACGCCTTACAATGACTAGTGTTGACCTTACTGTTCCCCGAGGTCTCTGCTGTGTAAGTACTGACAACCAGCGCACGTGTGCAGGCTTCGAGAGTCTTCTCATCCTAGAACCACTGAACAGCTGTTTTGTTAATACAATCTCATAATGAAAAAAACAATTGAAGATTTTAAAAAGTGGTTCTCATGTATTTTACACTTATTTTATTGCAATAACAATACAAAGTGTTGACTCAAATCTGATATGTAATGTTTGTTGTAAGTTTCATGATATTTATGGCAAAGACATGTTGCAATAAACAACATTGCATTGTCATACGTTATTAGAGAATGTATTTCAATACCTATCACATGCAGTTGTCATATTGTGGCATGGTCCCCCGCCGCACATTATCACTTTAAAATCAAAGTATAATGTCACAAGGAAAAGAAATATACCCCCGGCCAAAAGAAACGCCTACTAGATATCTTATCAGATATTGTAAAAACTGCTATGAACAATTTAGCAATATTATAACATAATGTAGTTGCACCATTTCTGCATTAGATATTTGAATTTCAGAAGGTCATGTCACGAAAGAAGGGCGATTGTTGAAATGAGAAAACAATAATTGTTCAGTTTTCGATCAGTGATTGATCAGAAAAACAATTTAAAGATATGTTCATACAACCACCAGAAACAATACAGGCACGCATTCGCATTAAAGTGGTGATGTTCGTGGTTAAGGTGCGCAAGTGAATCAACCGAAAATAGCAGTCTTCATTGGGCGTGGTTTTCATGAATGTTATTAACTCGAATCGCAGTTTTCCACGATTTCAATTAACTTTCATATTAGTTATTGCTCCAGCATAACGTGGAGACCGCCATTAATTATATTAAAGAAATTATTGCATCTTTCATTTTAAGGAACATAAAGTAGGCGTTTCTTTTGGCCGGGGGTGTTAACTTGGCCCTGGATCTCCTCAAGAAGAAAATTGGTGTAAGATATGAAGAGTCCTGTGAATGTTTGAGATGTCCTTCTGATAAGCTTAACATACAAGTTCACATGCTGACAACTGGCAGTTTCACTGTGAGCTGGGGAATAACCAAATCACCAACTCAACTCCTTGTCGTCCCATTGTATTCATACCGGAAAATTGCAAGTTTCGCTGTGACCTTGAGAACATTTTCAAGGTCACCAATGTAATCAACATTTTGTCTTCAAGGCAACAAAACACTATGGAAGCATTTCTCTCTCTCTCTCATTTTATTTCGTACTGACGTATGCAGTCAAATGCTTAAGTATATAATATATTTATAAAAAAAATTCGTAGAGAAGGCCTGTAACATCAATAGTTTGACAACATAAGTATCTATCATTATGTTCAAATGTGAAAAGGAAAATAACGCTTACATTACGTGCTTTTTCTGTTTTTAAAAATTTATTTTCCAAAGTATATTACAGAGATCGGTAATGTTTTTATGTTCAAATGTATGTTGTCGTATTTTTTAAAATTCATTACAGACATCAATCATTTGTTGAATGCCCTTGGCAGCCGTTGCTTCAGTGCAGCGCAAATACAAGCGTTGTCTCGTCCACATACTGCACTGAGCGCCGAGCAAGGAAGCAAAACTCCCCACTATTTCACATTTTTTGGTGTGACCCGGCCGGTATAATCGATCGCTAACTTTAAGGATCATAAACGGAAACTCTAGCAGCTACATCCTCGGGTTATTACTTTCCACTGTATATATTGGAATAAAAGTAGTGTAAATGAGCCGTAAAATGTGTTAGTTCGATTAAGTTGACATGTTCCTTCACCTGCTGTGTAAGCTGCCATGTAAATTCCAACTGCGAAGTGGGCTATAACTTTTAGTTAATGAATGGAAATGCAACAAGTGGCAAGTTGCAGATACCTTTATGCACTTTAACTTTCCTGTTTTTTCAAACTCCTTCTGGTTCACTAATTATTTTTTTTCATAAATTCACATGTCATTTATTATGTCAACCTAATTTAACTTAAATGGTTCAAGATATTCAAAACTTCAACCTCAGCACCTGTTTAAACATACGTACGTCAAACTCGTCTATTTGTTGCACATCGAGGATGCCTCATGTCAAATCAATAACAACTCATATGAGAGTAATTTCCTGTTGATAGCGTTGATGGTCGTTATAGTTTCCGTGAGTCTATTTCAGCAAGAAAACGAAACCATTCCGAGCGGCCTACATATAATCAAGAGTAGCCGCAGGAAGATGGTGCCTCTTTCATCTGGCAGCTTCCTTCCTGCATGCCACTTCCTTCACACAGCGGTTGAAGCGGTTGAAGCGGTTGAGACCCGTGGTGCTGCTTGTCTGGTTTCCCTTGTGTCTACATGTATTTTAAGAAAAGTTCGAGCGATATGAGAACTCGTACACAGATGTAGTCCTGTCTTCATACATCCTAACAAGCGTGTTTGTTGACCCAGTCTCCATTTGAATAAACACATAATTATCATCATAATTATGTATGTGAATGAACGCGTGGGGTGCTTGTAAATGTGAAATGAATATCTTAAAGGTTTGACAAAACCTATATTCCTTGTTTCTTTTTTAAAAATTTTTACTATTTTGTACGTTTCATTTACATTTCAAAACATTTGTAAATTAAAGTTCCCCTTAAAAAAGGAACTGAACAGCGGTATAAATTAATTAATTAAAACGGTGCTGTGTATCTATACGACGTTATCGTTAATATGCACTGACTTACATATCGGCAAAACTGTCATATTTCAATTTCAATTGAGAAAAAATAACTTGATAAAAACTTGAAAACAATATAGAAGATAAATGTAAAGAAGGTATATATAATACAGTTGAATGTATTTGTTTTATTATATGACCGGCAGTGACATGCTGAGCTTTATTATATGACCAGCAGTGACATACTGGGCTTTATCAGTGAAATATACTTTGTATCACGCTACAGTGAAAATAACTTATACTTTCACTGTGACCAGTGACTGATTTAATTTGACGTTAAAAAACAATGGTCAGGGCCGTGTTCAAGAGAGGTTTCAAAGTAATCGCCCAATTAGCGATTACTTTCAAACCTCTCTTGAACGCGATTGCTCAATGTAGCGCTACGTAGCAAGTCGAGCAAACTTCGAGAAAATTTGCACTGTGTCGTTCAAGAGAGAGTAAGCACTACTTGAGCGCTACATTGAGCGATCAATGAGCAATTTAAGCGCTCGGTGTTATGGAACGGAGCCCTGGTGTTACGAATTGGATTATGAAATCATATTCATACTGTGGTGACGGGATGTTCCTGGCCGCGGCCGCCAGGAACATCCCGCTCAACATGAAAACGATTCTGTTGTGGCGTAATTGCAAGGATAATATCATATAATAAATAGAATATCTGTCAATGCTTGACAAATACCATGTTTATCTCATTTCGTAATGTTATATAATTTCACCCCTGGCTGCGCCAAGATGTAACACCAACACGTAAGTTGTAGAAATAGATCTAATCTTAAAACAAATCCCTAGTGACAATTTACTCATTATGATAACACACTGTTTTTCCTTTATCAAGTTACGGTAAATGTCAGTATTGCGGGCTAGACGTGTCTGTTGTTCAAGCCCGAGGATAAGTCAGGTAATTAACCCTACGCAGACTTGATTGATTTAACGTCTACTACAGTGACAAGCCTGTCCTCGTGAAGTAACCTTGAGTTTTATTTTAGATTATTAAAGTAATCATTCCCATTAAATACATGAAAGCAACACCATGGATGCAAATACGTCGGCCAAGTATAAATAAAGTCTTAGATGATGATTCACAGAAAACTTGTTACAACTATTTCGCACTTGACACTTTTCACACTTGCTGCTCAAAGAATAATAATAATGTTTTTTTCAACAAATGTTATCGCATGGCGAAACGATGATGTAGGGTGTCAAGCTCAATATCTACCTTGCACAAGCTGAGGCCTCCTCCGGGCATTAACCAATAGGACCTTAAAGTTTATCATGACCTCATGAGAATTCTGTCATATGAGGTGGGGGAGGGGAATTAGGGTTTAACGCCACTTTCAAGAGTATTTCACTTATTTCACGGCTGCTAGTATTATTGCAGGGACAAAGCCCACCACACTATTGTGGCTATTCATGCGAGTATCGGCTGGAATAACGAACCATGGGTGGTACTGCGCTGATATTCAATGTAACATTGCACCCAAACCTTACCGCATGCAGAACAGTTCTTCACAACAGACAAAGATGTCGAACCCCTAGATGGATTCGAACCCCGAACCTCTAGATCCGAAGCCGAACGCGCTACCCCGCTCATCTGTCATATGAACATTTTCTTTTCCAAAATGTTAAGACGACTAACTACGGTGGAACTTATAGGTCGTTCAATTGGTCATAACATACATCCAGAATGGTGACACTTCAAAATCGTTTGGAATGGTTGTTGATACATGGTAACTTTAGATATGTATGAATATATTCGAGTTTTCACGTGACATTTCGTAGAGTCATTGTAGTGTGTCATCTATCTTTCCTACTGCACAACTAAGCCTTGCCAATGAATAATTATGTGACAATGACCGGTGGCACACCAAGCCATGTTTGCTTGTTTACATAGGTTTATAAATGTCATGTTCATGTCAAACATCCTGTAGAAAACCATCAGCGTCTTATGTGTATTTAATCAGGGACTTAAATTATATTACCATACATGGTGTTATGCCCTGATGAATGAAATGTGTATAATGCTTCTTAAAATACACATTTTTCAAAGACATTCGATATCAACATCATCGGGCATCATCGAGTAAAAGTTTTTTTTATCTTTGACACTGTTGAACCTTTAGTATATTTTAATTTGTCCATAGTCAAACCGCGAAAGCAAAATGGTATCTCCTAATGTATTTAACTATACAAGCAAATGAGAAAAGTTATCCGAACAAATTGACTCGTATAATGTATTATCGGATTCACATTGCTTCATTTACCACGTTGATGCAAAATTGTGAACCATTAGATTACATTCACATGTTAATATAACAACGATTATGTATTTTATTGATTAATAAGGGGGAAATGTAATGTTACGTTGAGCTCTTCGACTACGGTGATGTCTGTGATAACGACAAATAAACTCGTCTGCCGAACCTTTGTTGATCACACCTCTCAATTATTTGGTTAACTGTCAGTGCGAGTAAACAACTAAAGCCAATTGAATTTCATCCTTACCATGGATAAATGCACTGTGGTGTTCAAAGGCAAAGTAATTACTTTCAGGGAATTATTTTAAGTTCGTGGTAAGGTCAGACACAGCAAGACTTATTCGGATTGGACTTGCACTAAATATTCCTCTTTGAATTCTTAATCAAAATAATAACCAACGACGATGGTAAGCCCAAACATACACTGGCAACAAACAATGACCAAAACAAGTTATCTTTAACTGATGTCGTCAATTGTTTACGGTTGGATATTTCCTGTATTATTAAAAACAAACCGTAAAATACAGTCATATACTTACAGAAAATGTTTTTGACAAAACATTTATGGCACTGTAGTATTCATAAAACAAAATGCAGTATAGTTTTACTTAAGAAGGTAAAACAACCCATCCGTAGGCATAGAAAACGGTGTCACGTATATCAAACGAAAAATGATAGCGGCCATTTTTTGTGTGAACACTTTCTTATAATTCGAGGATGGAAAATGGATCAGCGTTGCTTAACCATTATTTCAGAACTCTTTGTATTGATTGAAGAGGGATGTTTTTCAGTTTGTATTATTTCTTGTCCATTTTGTCAGATATCATTTATTTCCATTAGAAAAGGGGCTGATTACATGTTGGTGACCTTGGTGATTTATTCTCAAGCTCACAGTTGAACTTGGATGAGCTTTGAGTGGCCTTGCATGTTTAGATTTTAAGCGGTTATCTTAAGAACCGTTCACTCGATTCCTGGAAGATGCAGTCGAGTTTGTTGACCTTGACATTATTTTTAACTTTGTGTTGATTCGTATTTGAGGTAAAGCCATACACAACCTTCATGTACAATAACAGCGTGTCCTTTAATTAAATTAAAGTTATCGATCAAACAAGACCCGCTGGCGTTATTCACGTTTGAGCTTTCTAATTAAAGTTACTAAGTTTGGCAACTGATCGAACTTCGGACAGTGAATCCATTGAAATATTATGGAAGACTGATTATGTAATAAATAATTATCTGTAAAAAAATCAATTTCAGCAAATCAAAATATTGAATATAAACTCAAAGTATTTTTTCTCTATCCCGCCATATATATGCAGAATTACTTTAGATTAAACGAAAAATAATGGTTTTAGTTGCGTATATCAATTCGCTCGAGGTTCGGACAGTTTTGACCTAACTTCGGACAGACCCCCTAATGTTTCAGAATGTGTAAATGGTTTAATATTTATCAAAATGATTCGTAATGTCCGAAAACACCTAATTTACGTCAATATAAACTGATTACACGAAAAGTCTACGTAATTATCCGTAACATATATTTCGCATGATAGAGTAGAAGACAAGTCACTGGTAATGGTTTATAATCCTGCTCAATGTTATCATAATACCATAACTTCTACTATAACTTCCATTTTCTACTATACCCTTAGTTTGTATGATGAATAGAAATGGATATACATATTTTAACGCTCGAAGCATATGTGTACCCTCCTAAACTGAGCGCAGCCTTTTGTTGATCCCCACAATCCGTGATGTCACCATCATATGTGTAGGAATTGCCCACATGTTGCTTGCAAAAAAAATAAATGGACAACCGATCGCCTTGGACGAGCAAGTTTGTCAGACTCTTGAAAGTGAGTGTAGGGGACGCAATCGGTGGATAACAGCAGCTGTTATCTTGACCTGTCAGCCAACAATCCCACGTCCCACAATCCTCTGCGCGACTTCACAATAAATACGCCCCTTTCTTTTTATAGCAATAAGTCTTTACGGGAATGTCCTTTCGTCTGTATTGTCACGAATAACGTTCCAAATTTGTTGGGTCTTGTTGCAATGTCTGCTCTTTTGTGATAAACATACGCTAAAATTCCTAGTTTTTAAATTTCATGAACTCTGATCATGCATCTTTAACAAGAGGCCCTCAGAAGACGTCTTCCAGATTGTAGATACAATAGACATATAAACAAATACATCGATACGTGTACTTAAATGTATAAATGTGATCCATCAGTTTAATGATTTGACTAAGTAGATATATGAATCTTAATTACAGTCATTCATCAACTATATTATGCAAGGATCAAAGTACAGCAAGTTTTACACACTAATTGACCATTTCATCACAATCCTGACAATAAATATAATGACCGCGGGACGAACTCGAGTCTCAGAATACCGTTGGCGTAATTCCTATTAATTTGCTTCTGAACATAAATAGACACGAGTTATCACTTGTACAAAGCTGACAAGTACAGCAATGAACACTTCACCTGATCCTTACTTCAGTTGTCTTTATTTCTTCTCTTGTCTTTGTTATATGTCTGATTTGTATCTCATTTATATATACTATATTAGTGATCCTATCTGATTTGACATTTTAAAATATCCTAATATTAACAACTTTTCTAACTGATTAACTGATTATACAAATCATTTGTACTGTTGCAAGTAATCCCAAATGAAAGAAGATTACGTTTTCACATCTATATGGCATGTCTATAGAGAATTTATCTAAAACAATCTTAAATTTAAGGGTGGTATTTGAGAGGTTTGGCCTGTGCATCGGTTTAGTATAATTGAAGTTACAATTCTCACGTCACTGATACAGAGCTATAGTGTCAAAAACAAATTTGTGATAATTTATATTGGAATTACTATCAATTATTTATTAATAACTTAGAAACATAACATGAAACGTGTAAACCGACAGTCTGATGTTAGCGATATGTAAGAGACGGTTTGATTGAACGTCACCCACACTCCATTTTAGAAATGCCATGGTTTTTGAAAACTTGTTCACAGATTAGTTCGTTAATCTGACCGTGATAGAGTTTTCTTTGTCAAGATAAAGACACTGAGCAGTTACTTTTGTTACAGTAGCCTGAAGGTCATTTTGAAAATACAAATGGCCACTTTATTTTACAAAAAAACATGCAATGTATATTGCCAACAACTTCTTTTTTTTAATATTTAACTTTGAAGTTTGGATGCCTCCAGGAAGATTGTTACATCACGTGAGTATAATCCTAAGAATATGCTTCATCGATTTTCCACGGCCATCAGCACTTTTGTTCTATTTTATTAATATTTTTTTAAATCCCAAAATCTGGAAGCGCCTTTATTGATAAAATGGTGCTGCAAGGCTATAGCTTATTAAAAGAAGATACCTTCTCCAGTCATCAATGTCTTACATCCAATAAATGAATGTTCAGGCAATCTTTTAAACCAAAAAATTAAAGTCAATATCTTCAACCATAAATATATACTATTGAAACGTGTTATATATACACGTGCAAGATATCGACTTGTACATGCACAACTCCTAAACATAAGAGGGGAGATTGTATTCACATTATACTCCTGCTACGACAGTCGGGTCTAAACAGCGATCTGCGTGTGCGTCCATCCGTGCATCCGTCCTACATTGTTACCGGGGCAAATATGGTATGGATGTTATAATGGATTTTCTCTCTCTGTGTTACCTGCGTGGTGGTGAAATGCTTTTAAGAGAAGAAGAGAGAACATTTAAAAATTGAACTCTTTACCGTGTATGATCATTCAAGATATAATTTGCTCGCACTGTAACGGATTAAGCTCTGAATTCCCTTTTCTTTTTATGTATGTGTGTTTTACTAATTAAAACAGTAGTTTTAGACTAACTTCTGAAGCATTCTTATAGTTGCTCTTACGTACTTGGCATATGTTGCAAAGATGATTTTATTCTCAATCCATTATATCTGATCAGCTTAATTTAAAGACCTTTTAAGGGTTTTTGTACATGAATATTGCATTAAGAAACGTGCACGTCAAACAATAATTAACAGTGGCGGATCTAGGGGGGTCCGGACCCCCAAACCACACAGCTATATTTTGTCACAATTAAGATTTAAACCATAGACAATAGCAAACGTTTTAATCACGTAGATTAGTTCTGATAATACCGTATCTGATCCGTCAAGAGTGAAATTGGTATCAGCTGCGTATTGAAACACGAGATATTCAATGCCTGTAATGTACATATATGATCTTAATAACATAAAATACCGGAAAGCAACTAGTTTTTTTTCCGACGCTCTTATAACCATTTATGGTATACAATGTATTAGAACAGTTTTTTTATGATAATGAAACTCTAAATGTTCTTTATATAAAGTAACCGAAGATGAAATCCATGCTATATATAATTGTCCAATGTATCAAACTCTTCGTGATGATGTACCAGTTATGTTCAATAACAGCAAAAATATCAACGGTTTGAAATATTTAATGAATTCAAATGAGTTTATTTTCATGTTAGGCATACATTTTTCGAATACGAGAAGAAATCCTCTGATACGCATGTGTGTATTTTCATGAATATTGTATTGACGAATCGAATTGTGGGTCAAACGGCCTTGAAAAAAGTAAACTATTGAATTGAAATCTTAAAGCATTTATTTCTGATAACTCGTTTTCTTGCAGTATTACGTAGCTTCGTCTGCAAACATCCATAAATCCTACAAGTTTGATATTCTTGTTGCAAGTTATTATACCTTGAATTTAAAACTTGCAAAGTAATTATTAGTCGAGTATATTTCACATTCTATGATGGTATACTCCCGTGTCACAGACTAATTATGTCTGTTGGCTCAAATTTTGTTCACATTCAGCAAAAATCTTCTATTTATGAATGTCAAGTTGGCACCATATAATATGGAAAATAGACCTTCCAAGTGCCTTATAATTAATCAGTATTATGAGGGGGCGGGATAGCGCAGTGATTAGCGCGTTCGGGGTTCGTTCAAGAGGTCCGGGGTTCGAATCCAGCCAGGGGCACGGCAACTTTGTCTGCAGTAGAGAACTGTTCTACACTGAAATTAAGCGTAGTACCACTCATGGTTCGCTAGTCCGATGCACGTAGGTTTCACCGCAAATGCATAGCCACATGAAGATGCGGGCTTTCTCCCTGCCGTAATACGATGATGTAAAATGTCCCTGCGCTGCATAGTTATTAAAGATATAGCATAACATGTGAATACTGAAATTTCTTGAAGACTTTGAGTTGTATTTTTGTTCTAGTTTAATGTAATGTGTTCATTCAGATATTTCACTGAGGAGCATTTCAGCTAAGTGAAATTACGTACGCTTCTTTGAATTTAATAGGTAAAATCATCTTCCGCTACATAATGTGAAACTTTACAACATTTACACTTCAGAAATGTTTCAGGATTGCTTCAGTGTCAAGAATTTATAAATGTGGGATCAGAACTAAGACATAATAGATGACCAAATGTTTTCTAAGCTAAGCTAAACAAGAGTTTCATCAGATGTTTTGTAAAATTAAAGTGTTATTAAGCTGTGTAACGACTGTGTATAGTGTCGCTTGACTGTAATGAGAAATCCGGCGTTACCAAAAGATGAATGTATCGAATTTCTTTATCAGAAACGAAAATTTATCATGTGCAATATCCGGACTTGCTGTCATAGCATTAAAAACATAAAGTGGCAAAAAGAAGTTTCAACGTTTTTTAAGAGAAGTTGTTTTGTTTTTTTCATAGTAATTCCGACTTTCTTTGACCGTTTATTTTCAGGTAAATATGAAATGAAAGTAGGTATGTATGATTGAATATGTCCGATTTATTTCTAAAAGTGTGCAAGTGTGCCTTTAAGGACTGTAGTTGCAAAATCTTAATAAACTTCAAGGCGATCTTGAGTGAAGAGAGACCCTTAATTAAAACTTGTCGAAGTAGCAAATTAGTTGTTTTTTAATTGTTGGAAACTTAAACTGTTACCTGAATTACAAGAAATTCTACCATTTCTGGATTATCTTCATCGGGTTTACTACGTTAAAGGACGGTAATGATTGCGGTGTAATATTTCATTGTCAACTTTGGTCATTACAAGTTTCTAACAGTTGACAGTAAAGAGCTGAGCGAAAGTAGAAGAAATTGTATTTCCAAATATAGTTTAGAAATTCTGAATGATTGAATAGGCATTAACATAAGTGCCTATGATAAGGTTTTGTCACCTAAAATATATATTTTTTCTTCTCTTCAATAATCAATACTTTCAATCATTTCAGGTACAAGTATATTCATATATTTGCCAGAAAGAGAAAACAAAGAACCTGAATTTCTCAGGCAAAAATCGAATAAACCATTAAAAATTCCCGTAATAGAAACAGCCCGATAACCTTTAAAGGGCTGTTGCACTTTTTTTACAAATTTTATTTTTTTCAAATTTCCCATTTATAATGACAGTTTATGTGATTTATATTTACTTCAGAGGGAACAACATCGTATTACACACACCGGATATCCATCCGTATTGGTAACAACGGTGTTGCATATAAAGCAAAAATTGCATGGCGGCCATTTTAATGTGAACACATCTTATTATTTTGAATTACAAAAACTATTCCCATGGCTTTAACGTAGCATGTACACGTACACTCATTTTTAACTTGAAGAGAAGAGAGAAGGGTGTTAGACTATTAGTGACATTAATTTTCAAATACATTTCATCAACATATTCGAGCGAAACAACGTGCTACTGTCCCTTTTTAACTGATTTACATGAAGTGATGGAATTGTCTTTTCGTCCTTCCCTGCGGCATGTCTTTGATGTTTCATGAGGGGATTAAAATTATGTTTTTGAAAAGATGAATCGAATGAAATACGCTATCGAAAAATGAAACACAAAGTATAGCTACGCCATATTTACTAAATGGTAATACATAAGGTATATACAGCTATTTCTTCTCTATCTTTGCTTTTCTAAAATAAATATTTTAAAATAAACTATCATTTGTATATATATGCATGATAATCGAAAATGGCGCATGCACAGTTTGAGCACAAATTCATGCCTAATGCAAGATGTGGCAGATATTTGTGTTTGAATTGATTCATGTACCGTGCTGGGAAAAGGAAGGTTGGTGACTGGATATCATATCATATTATATTATATTATATTATATTATATTATATTATATTATTATTTAAATACCTATCTGTTGACTAGACCTACTTTGCCTTACCTCCCAGGGGTAATGCTATTTCAACCTTAATACAGACGAACTTGAAGAATGGATGAGGGGTGCGTAAAATCCCTTATCCAAGGGCCGGTAAGTCTAGATGGTCTCGTGACGTCACTACCGGTTCATATCACTCTCCTAAAAGTTGCAGAGCAAGGCAGACGTGTTTTGTTCTGTGACTGGGGTTTTAGCGACTTGGGTTGCTAACTTGCTATTTTTCTCTTGTTAGTTCAAGAGATATCATCAACGTTGTTCTTCGTTAGTGCAGGTTGTGTTTACAATCTGTTTTTCAAGTAGGTGTTAGATTTCAAGGGGCCTTGTTGACATGTGCTAGCTAGCGACCATCCGGAGTAGGTGGATTGCATGCGCCGCACGTGCAGCTCGTGATTCTTTGTTTTCTCTCACCTGACTGTTGGGTGTTTGACTTGCGTAGGGTAAAGGAGCAGTGGTATCTCTCCTACGGGGGTGACTCGCTTGCTTGTCATCCGCTTTCGCTTGGTCATTCGCCATTCGTTCCGAGTGCTGACTGTTAGGTGTTTGTCTTGCGTCTGGTAGAGGAGTAGTGGCATCTCTCCTAATCGTTTGACTCGCTTCGCTGGCCATTCGCTTTCGCTTGTCACGCGCTTTCGGTCTGTACTTTAGTGTTAACTGTGGGTTGTTGACTTGCGTACGGTAAAGGAGCTAGTGGAATCACTCCTAATTCGCTTGTCATACGCCTGTCGGTTGTACTCTAGTGCTAACTGTTAAGTGTTTGTCTTGCGTATCGTAGAGGAGTAGTGGTATCTCTCCTAATTCGTTTGGCTTGCTTCGTTTGTCATTCGCTCTCGCTTGGCTTACGCTTATCGGTCTGTACCTTAGGAAACTGTGGGTTTGACTTGCGTAATGTAAAGGAGCAGTGGTATCTCTCCTACGCGGGTGACTCGCCTCGCTTGTCATTCGCTTGTCGCTTGTCATTCGCCTGCGGTCCGTACTCAAGTGCTTCGCGTCTCGCTTGGCTTCTCGCCTCGCCTGTCACTGGCTCGCTAGTTGTTCGCCTTAGGTGAGTCACTAGCTTGGTTAAGGAGCAGTGGATACACTCCTCGTCAGTGACTCGCGTTGCCCGTTGCTAGCTTTCGCCTACCATTCGCCTTAGGTGGATTCTACGTGACTCACCCTTAGGGTGATTCACTTTGGTTCAAGTGACTCGCTACGCCAGTCACTTAGGGTTTGGTTCGACTTAGGTCGATTATACGTGAGTCACCCTTAGGGTGACTCACTTTGGTTCAAGTGACTCGCTACGCCAGTCGCTTAGGGTTTGGTTCGACTTAGGTCGATTATACGTGACTCACCCTTAGGGTGACTCACTTTGGTTCAAGTGACTCGCTACGCCAGTCACTTAAGGTTTGGTTCACGCACGAATGTTATGTGAATAAAGATTGAATTATCTTGTTAGTGTTTAGCCTATTTTTTGGTTTGGCTTGTTCGTCTTTGTTTACCTTGGCGGGTGGTTACTTGATTTTGACTTTGTGCTCTTCGAGTTCAGAGTTTTTGTTGCGACGCTGTGTAGGTGACTCGACTGTCTCTACCTTCGCTTACGTTACGCGTTTTATCGTTACCGTTCGCCATGTACTCCGCCTTCTGCACGAACTGCGGAGGCAGGAAGTCCGCCTCTAAGGATCCGCACTTGTTATGCAGAAAGTGCAAGGACCTTTGCGAAGAGGATTACCGTTGCGACGAGTGCGCTCCTCTCTCCGAATCGGAGTTCCTCGCGTACGTTTCCGCCATACGCAAGTCGGTGGCCGATAGGGCTGCGTCACAGAAGCGTACGTCGTCAGCTCAACGTAGGGAGGTGTCTCCCATTCGTCATCCGTCTCCGGTGGAGGATGTTGACATTGTCCTCACGGAACGGGCGGATGAATTCGACAGGGAATCGGACCTGTCCGAACCCGCTGGGGGGTCGAAGTTACGCTCCCCCCCTCCGCCGTCGTGTTCCGGTTCTCGTTCGCGGACTCACCCGTTGTCCCCTCCTTCGCCGGACCAACGGTTGTCTCCGCTTAGACTTAAGGTGGGCGGACCCGCTACGCCCAAGAGCAAGAAGAAGAAGTCCAAGAAGGCTAGGTTCGACAAGGTCGATCCTTCCCTCCTTCTGGCATCCGTCAAGGATATGGTCTCTTCCTTGCTCGATGCGCGTTTGGGTCCGCGGAACTTACCTACTCACACTACGACTACGCGTTCGTGTGAGCCCTATGCGGATGACGTACCTCAGGGTGCGCGTTCCTCGTCCGCTAGGGCCTCCGCACCCGCGACTCCTTCGCGTACCCCTCGCACCCCGGAGCGGCGTGTCACGGTGATGTCACCCTTACGTGACTCCTCGCCGGACTCACCGGAACGTGACACCCGTTACGTGGACGTGTCGAACCCTCCGTTCATCAGTATAGAAACGGAGGCGGAGGGTACGGGATCGTCGGAGGATCCTCCAGTGGTTGACGCAATAGCTATGCTATCCGAAGTGGCTTCGTTCGCGGACGTTCCACTTAGCCAAGTCAGCGTGACGGGTCCGCGCACGTCGGCGGCCAGGAGGGCTTCCTTTGGCCCCGATGGCGAGGTACCTCCCGCGCGTCTTGCCCTTCCACCTCATAGGCTTCTTTTGGAGGCCACCGAGGATATGGAGCAAGTCGTATCATCTGCGATGCCAAATCGTTTGCTTCCGCCTTTGGTGGTGCCGGACAAGCGCAGACGGCGTCTGCCCTTGTATCCGGTCCCTTTTCAGCTTGTTCCGCCTCCCCTTGATCAGGGGGCGTCCCGGTTGTTTACCACCAACCTGCTTCACCGCGTGTCTGAGGCACAGTTCTCTCATCTTGACAGGGAGGCGCGTTCGGTGTTAGGCTTGGGGAACAACGTGGCTTTCACATGTCAGGCGATGCTGGCTTGTGCTAAGCAGGCGGGCATGGAGGCGGGGGACCCGGTGTTGTTCAAAGCGTTTGGTGATGTGGCTGCGGACCTTGCGCAGATCATGTTATCAGCGTCGCGGATTTCATCGAGTATAACAGTGCTTCGCAGAGACAATTTCCTCTACCGGTCAGGTCTCAACCCAGATCATAAGAATTTCCTTCGACATGCCCCTGCTCACGCTGAAACTCTGTTTGGTGGTCGTATCCCGGAGGTTTTGAGAGCACGACAGGAGGCCCAACAGCAAGACCTCACTAATCGGCTCGTCACGCAGAGGCAAACGACACCAAAGCGTCCGCAGACCAATTTTCGTCAGGGGCAAGGGCAGGGCAGTGGCCAACCTTCCCCCAAGAAAGCGAAAACGGACTTTCGGCGGGGAGGTCGTGGCCGTGGATCCACGGGTCAGTCCCCCAAGTCCCCCCGGCCTGGCGCCGGAGGTCGTACCCCGCAAAAGAAGTGGAGGAAGTGACTCGTGGTCACCCCCGCTGCTCCCTCCTCCACTCGTTCCGGTGTCGGAGGGCTTGGTGGGGGGTCGCCTCCAAGACTTTGTCAGCAACTGGGTACAGTTAGGGTTAGACCCTTACGTGTGTCGGATTCTGGGTCAGGGGTTCCGCATTCCCGTCTCGTCTCCGCCGCCCCTCACCTGTACTCCAATGGAGCGTCCCTTAGCAGGGGACCGGCTCAAATTGACATTGGAACAGGTGGAGATATTAATCTCCAAACGGGCGGTGCAGGAGGTCCTGACCCCGCATCTAACGCCGGGGTTTTACTCCCCAGTGTTCGTAATACCCAAAAGGAACTCGAAAAAATGGCGGCTAATTCACGATTTGAAGGTGTTCAACCGCTCCTTCCTCGTTCGGCCGCCATATTTTCGACTCTTGACGCTTCCCTCAGTGATGCGGTCCTTGGAGCGCTCAGACTGCATGGTGTCTCTCGATCTACAGGATGCGTACCTGCACGTGCCGATTCACTATCGGGACCGCAGGTACCTCCGCTTCATCCTGGACGGCAGACATTTTCAGTGGTGCGTGCTCCCGTTCGGGATCTCGTCCGCCCCCTGGTTATTCACACGGGTGACTCAGCCCATCGTCCAATTCCTTCACCAATGCGACATTCAGTTCCTAATGTACTTGGACGATGGGATCGCTCACGACCGCTCCCCGGTCGTTCTCGAGGCGCAGCTCAGGTTCACGATGGACCTGTTCCGTCGTCTGGGGTGGCTAGTGAACTTAGAGAAGTCGGACTTGGTTCCGGCAACTCGTCTGAAGTTCCTAGGGGCTATCCTAGACACCCGGCTGTTCCGCGGTTTCGTCACGAGGGAGCGGATGGCTCGTTACGATCGCCTTATGGATCGCGCGCTCGATGCCTCGCTCTCCCTACGTCAGTGGCAAAGAGTGTTGGGGTTATTAACGTCAGCTCAGGACCTGACCCGCAGGGGGAGGTTGTTCCTTCGCCCGTTACAGGTGTTCCTGAATCCCCACATCAGGGAGACGCGTTGTCGTCACGACATAGTCTTAACCCCAGACCTACATCGGTTCCTAGCTTGGTGGCAGGTAGACGAGAGTGTGTTCGCAGGCGTTCCACTTCGTCCTCGCCCCCCCTCAGCTCACCTGTTTGTAGACGCCTCCACCCAAGGGTGGGGAGCGCACATGAGTCACGAACAGGTGGCGGGAGTTTGGTCCCCATCAGAGCGGAACCTACACATCAACGTCCTCGAGTTGGACGCAGTACGTCTTGCCATTCAGCACTGGCAGGTCCCCTTGAGGGGCCAGTGCCTGCTAGAACACACGGACAGTTCGGCGGCTGCTTGGTCGATAAACAAGCAGGGGTCCACCAAGGCACAGTCTCTGCTACGCGTGTCACTCCAGCTCTTCGAGTTGGTGGACGAGGTGGACCTGGACATTCGAGCGGTCCACATTCCAGGTGCCAAGAACGTCTTGGCGGACGCGTTGTCACGTCCGGATGCCCCTCCCCCAACGGAGTGGCAACTGAATCCGGTGGTTTTCAGGGGGTTGTGTCTCCAGTTCGGCACCCCGCTGATAGATCTGTTCGCGACGTGTCTCAACCACCAATTGCAAACCTACATCTCCCCAGTGCCAGACCCGCTAGCGATGGGCTTAGACGCGCTCTCGTTAGGGTGGGAGGGGATGGACGCCTATGCTTTTCCGCCGCCGGCCATCCTCTCCCAAGTTGTAGCCAAGATAGGGGAAACTCGGATTCTTCGTCTCCTGCTGGTCGCCCCTTGGTGGCCAGCCCGGCCGTGGTTCGTTCCTCTCCGTCGGCTCTGTCGGCAGGAACCGGTTCCGATTCAGATACGGAGGGATCTGCTCATCAGCAGGCCAAGCGGAAGGTTACACGAGAACCCTCAGGTGTTCTCCCTTCACGCTTGGCTTGTATTAAAAGAGGGTTAAGGAGTAGTGGATACTCTAAGTGCGTCGCCAACGCAATAGCTACCTCGCATAGGAAAACCACTAGGAAGCTCTATGATTTCCAGTGGCAGGCCTTCGCCTCGTTCTGTGCTCAGAGGGATTTCATTCCGGCAGAGGCTTCAGTGCCTCAGGTTGCGGAGTACTTGGTGTACCTTCGCAACACTAGACATCTTAAGGCGTCGTCAATTAACACCAACATGTCGGCCATCCTGTCGGTTCTCAGGAAGAGATCGCCAGGATTGGATGTGTCGGTCCTCAAGGGCCTAATTAAGACCTTCCGTTCGGTGGACGGCAGGTCCAGGCTTCGCCCACCTGAATGGGACTTAGCCATTGTGCTCAACCACCTGCGCTCCGATAGGTATGAACCGCTCTCCGACGTGCCTCTCCTCCCTCTCACCATCAAGGTCATTTTTCTGGTGGCCATGGCCTCTGCAGCGCGGATTTCAGAGATCCATGCGTTGCAGGCGGACCTGCTACGTTTTGAGGTCAGGGAGGGGGGCTCCGCCTCGCTGGGGTTGGCTCCTGATTTTGTCTGTAAGAACCAAGCAGCGGATGAAGCGGGACGTACGTTCTCTATCCCAGCTCTGGGTTCGGACTCAGATGAGGTGGATCTCTCTTTGTGTCCAGTAAGAGCCTTAAGGGTGTACACGCAGCGTACCCGCAGGCTGAGGGATGGCAGGCGTCGTCTGTTCTTGCCTCACTCACCCAGGAGCACCAAGGAACTAGACAAGCGAGCGTTGGGGGTGTATCTAAGATCGGCGGTAATTGATGCGTACAAGGCCGCTGATTTGCCTCCGCCGTCGCGTTCCAATCCTCATGAGATCCGCGCAGTTTCAGCCACGATGGCGTATCACTGCAACATCGCGGTTTCGGATGTCATGGCAGGGTGTTTTTGGCGTTCATCAGAGGTTTTCGCCAACCATTACCTGCGAGATGTCTCCACTGCTGATCTTGAAGGCATCTCTAGGCTGGGTCCACAGGTCTTCGCGCAGACGAAGGTGGTCCCCCCAACCAGACCAAGAAGGGGTCATCCTTCTTAGACGCGTTTGGGACTTATTGTAAATAAACAGGGGTTACATTGCTTACTCTCGTGTCTGTTGGTTTTTTCTTTAACTTCGTTTTGACCCCCCCCTCCCTGTTGGGGTTTGGGGGGCGGTATGTTGATCGGAAGTTGAGTGGCAGGGTTGTCTCTTCGATCCGCTTAGCGGTAGAGATGGTATCTCCCGGGCTGTGCCTTGTCCTCACCACAGGGTGGAGGACTCGTAGGTTAGCTTACACTCAGGGCTAGTCGCTGGTCTCGTCACTACCATGTATCTACTGACCCGCCTCCTTGCGGTGGGATTCTAGGCAAAGTAGGTCTAGTCAACAGATAGGTATTTAAATAATAGTACGTTTTTGATTAAACGTAATTATTTATACTTACCTGTTGACTAGACCTACGCTCTAGGCCCTCCCATCCTCCCCACTTGGTCTGTCTTGCCTTTGGGACTTTCGGAGAGTGATATGAACCGGTAGTGACGTCACGAGACCATCTAGACTTACCGGCCCTTGGATAAGGGATTTTACGCACCCCTCATCCATTCTTCAAGTTCGTCTGTATTAAGGTTGAAATAGCATTACCCCTGGGAGGTAAGGCAAAGTAGGTCTAGTCAACAGGTAAGTATAAATAATTACGTTTAATCAAAAACGTACTATATTATATTATATTATATTATATTATATTATATTATATTATATTATATTATATTATATTGAACACCAAAACTCGAAGGAACCAGTTTTCAATTATAAGATAAATAGTTGCGTTTGTAAAATTTCCGGGATTCATTGCTATTCAACACCCGCAAATTTAGTTTAAAACCGAAGGCGTTAGCCGGATGTTTTAAACGCTGAAATTGGCGGGTGTTGAATAGCAATGAATCCCGGAAATTTTACAAACGCAACTATTTATCGATATTGTAACATGACCCTTAGTTATAAGGCGTTTTGAAACGAACTCTCTTTTTGCGTACCTATCTCTGAGTGGAAAGGACTTTGCGACTGTTCCATTTTTGTTAGAGGTGTGGTCAGGTCCAAACAAATGGAAATACTCGGCGTAATATGTACTTTAGCAACAATTTACACATAAGCTCAAACAGTGTCACTCAACTATGTTCACTTCACAATATTCACGTATCCTTTGAGATGGCGATAAACTTTAATCTACGACATCAACACAGTAAAATACCTAGGAACAAAAGTCTTAAACTTGCCCTAACCCATTGTGACAATGACGCTAGCATTGTGACGTCAAAACGGTTGATCACTATGACGTCATGCCATGGCAACGGCATTCGTTAAACACAGCCGCATGGACGAAGGCGTCAAACTTGGACAAATCTTACTTGTTAAAAACATTTTAGGTACTTGAAACTAATTAATTTTGAGAGTTATTTGTGACCTATACTGCTATACGCAAGTAAGAAAATGACAATGCCACCTGTCAAATTTGAGCACATATTAAGAGAAATAGAAAAATTAAATTTTGAGTCGAGCCGAATCTTGTTAACACGATGTATATGTTCGCGGTGATTCGCCCTAAGTAATTTGCGGGTATTCATTGTAATTCAACATAGGCAAATCAACCAATCAGAATCAGGCATACACCGAAATCATGTTACAATCCACATGGGATCTCTCAATTTGAGTTCTAATTTAATTAGAGCTCTGGTCAGTTTGTCCGTTATAAGTAAGCTAATGTCTCTGTAGATAGAGAAAAAATGGAAAATTGACAAAAGGAAGTTGTATATCTTTTACCAAAAAAGGAATATTCAATACTTAAGAAATATGATGATCAATAACCTCCCAGACAATTTTAACAATGAAATAATATATCTAGAAGTGACTTCAAAAAGAATGTTACCCATATGGTTTTACACGTCAAACACTGATTGGTTAACAAAATACAACGTAATATACATACATACGTTCTGTATATTAAGATATTCAAATCCTAAAATGAAAGTAGTTGGAGATATTCAGATATCTACACATAAACATTTGAGGAATTTACTACAAGGGAATAGTCAACAATAGTGTATCATCTTTATAACCCTGTTTTCCTTCGAGTGGCATTCAATGTTTATATAATCTATAGTTTAGATCGAAGTGTGCAAAATGAAGTGTGGTACACATTATTTGCTCCAGAGATAAGCGACTATAATACATTCTGTAATGACAGAGAAAAGGAGAGACAATTTGGTTCATCATATTACGTACTTACAGAAATACATTTACCGGTATCCGGAGTTATATTTGCGGCTCATACGAACTAATGGAGGAGATATGACAAGCATGAAAAACTGAATACAATAATTTCATGTAATTTTCTTCCTCAATGTTTATTTTGATCCGCGAATAGATCTCTCGGAAAGATCTGAAAGGTTAAATCTAACTGCAAGGGCAAATGTGCTTTTTTAAAATTAATAGGTAAAATCATCCCAAGCTCTAAGCTACCAATTTCGTAATGTTCCGACCCCCTGCATTAATTAAGCGGAAGGAGTTTTACATAGGAAAATATCTTATATCTGTTGAAACACATATGGATTGCTAACATTGCTATTTCAAATGTGTTTTGGACAAAATGTTTGCTATTGAAATTGAAATTTTAAGAAATATTGAATTTATGTTTGTATACAAGATGCTGTCAGCATAATGTACCTACTTGCAATTTTAAGTGATAGCGCATCGCTGCTGTAGGATGCCATAAAACAAGCCAAAGTGTCCCCTCCAGGATTTTTTTCAATCCTTTCTTTTAAGAAACATGAACAGATAATGTTTCACAAATTACAAATTAAGTTGAGTTGGCTTTAAGAGACATGATGTAAGCAATACGTTTCAGATATTATTTCGGATTAAAATATCTTGCATTTCTTATTGTATCATTTGTTTTGTCTCCTTGGTGTAAAACAATATTACATTTATTCACGATCTAAATGGCATGTATTTTAACAACTTATTTAATGTGAAATTCCCTTTCCAGATCGTAATGTCTGCAACAGCTCTACAATATATGATTTGAATATCTATAGTTGCAGAAAGACTTAATGCTACGACAAATATGAACTTTATAGACGCATCTTGCTCTGGAAATAAATTCTCTTATTTTCATCAGAGGATGCAATGAGGAAACCTTACGATTCGTTGAGATGACATGAGAATAATTTCCATGTATGAATACACACAATACAAGCATTGAGGCTTCTGGATGATACTTTTCACTAAAACGTAAAATTAACAGGTTATCATACTACTTGATTAGTGAACTCCGTCGATTAATCTACCCATGTCTAGCAAATATAGAAAGCTTGCATAATTTGCGAAATCACAGAATGCCAACAATACAATATCTAAGCGAGTCTTATCAAATATATTAAATCCGTTAGGTGAATTCATAAGAAAAATTATTCAATCAATATTTTGAAAAAGGTCATAAAATGTTCATCCTATTCATAAAAACGATCTTACCATTTAATATTTGTGTAGTGTGTAAATATTTGAAGATTAAAAAGTTAACAGTACACTGTTAAAAGTTTAAAACATGAAGTGGTGTTCTCATATCAGCTCTAATTTATTTAAAAAGTGTAGAAACGCCCAGGCAGGTGATTTTCCTAATTAAGCGTACTCCTAAATACGTTGATGCAATTTTTTTAAAAGTTGAAAGTGTGCCCTACATGTTTGGACTTGGTTATGGATAGAGAATAATAAGCTTAAATGTAATTGAATCTCTCTCGGCAAATTATACCTCAAATGGGGCATCACATTTGAACTTTTACGTTCATTACATAAAGGTTAATGTGCAAGTAACTCTTCTTTCCTCAGGAGGAAGCGACATTAACCTACTTTACACTTAAATTAATGCCGAAGGGACAAATTTAAAGTCACAAGTAAGGTTAAAAAAGGAAAGTGTGTGTTATAATTATTTGATATCTCTGACATTTATAGAACAGTAAACATAATATAACAGTTCCGAGCAAAAAGGAAACTGGACTACAAGCTCACCACAATAACATTTGTCAGCAATATCACCAAACACTCCACCCTGCTCCATCAGTGTATACATGTATGTATCCGTTAAATTACAATATCCTGATTCCCTGAACCAAATACCTGTTGTGTTTTAGGGATATACATAATCAGCCACTAAAAGAAGAAGCATTCAGAGATAAGAGGCAATACCAGGATAAGAGGACAGACGATCGGTCGTCGACTTTCAAATAATGACATATCATCGGCTGAAAACGTATATGCTATTTAGCGAGGAGTAACCGACCAACAGCAATACGCGAGTTATTAGGCCAATGGAATCAGGGTATAGAAGTAGTTTAGAGGATACAAAATGATAAATACCCTGACGAAGCCATTATCTTCCTAATAACATTTTCCATTGAAATCTCTGTTACGGTCATATTTCTCGTTTCTAGCAAAATGCCCTAGCTATCCCTACTCTTTATTCAATGAAATCACATATCACATTGACTACTTTTCCCTTTGACTGTAAAGGTTCTTTCTAAATCTAATTTCTGACATTTCCTTTGAATATGAGTTATATAAGTTTTACGTTTGCGTCATGGAAACCCCTAGTCAGTTATTTCAACAAAATCAGCAAACCAAGTCCGACAGAAAAGGTCTGTCAAAGATGAAGGAAGAGTTCAAAAAACAAAAACATTACATAGGACATGTTATGTTTTAGAAAACAAGAGATAGATTTATAGATAATTTTGTAGGAAATGTCGAAAGAAGATTTCCCAAAATATTAACAAACAAAATGTACACCTTTAGTGTCCTTGGAATGAGGCCACTTTCTTTCACATCAAGAAATAGGGGATTTTGGAACTAATGAACTAAAGATCGTAACAGATTTCTATGGGGAAGAGAAGGGCTCTAAAGTAAAGTGGTCAGCTCTGGTGGATACAACCTTATGTGCAACAGAGTGGAGATTGCTGAAGATACTTGTGATTGACCAGTAGTATCCCAGAGATCAGATTTCCACTCTTTTGAAACTTGTCAAAGAAAACCACAGGGACAGTGTTCCAATTCTCCTGAAGTTAGCAAAGTTGGCATTACTAATGTCACTGAAAACTGCTGACTCAGAGCGTGATTTCAGTGCTCAGAAACACCTTCACACAGCTACCAGAAACCTCATGAAACCTGCCACACCTCAGAGGCTAATGACCATCAGGCTTGAAGGGTCAGCTCTCTCTGTCTTCAACTTCAGCAAGGCAGTGAAGATTTGGGAGAAACAGAGACATAGAGGAATTATGAGCAGTGTTTAGACATAAATATGTTAGTTGAAATAATTAACGAGTTGATATGTTGGCATTTGTGTACTTGATGTGGCTTGATACAAGGTTATAAATTAAGATATCTGTGTACAAATTACTTGACACACAGTTATAGTAAGTTTTACAGAGTTGGCACACATTTAGACCTAGGTGGCACAATTTTCAAAGAAGAGTGTGCCAATTGACGCATGTTGGCTTAATCCTGGCTGATGCAATGCCTGTGTCACTGAATGCACAACTAACTTCAAATGCGAACAATGAGGATTTTCTAGTTTAAGCCGGGAATTAAGCCCATACTAATAAAACAGAGGTGGCAATCGAAAATCTCCCCTTCTGTGGGAAGAGAATTTGATGAAGCAAGATGAGCAAAGTGTTGACTAACATTATGAAGAGGAAGTCTGTTTTTACATAATTAGCTTTTACGGGAAGACAAATGAATGCACATATTTCATATGAATAGCTTAAACAACATCAACTTATTATGGAGGAGCATTTAAGGAACAGGAAGTTGATAAGAGCCTCAATGTGCATATGACAATAATTGCTTTCTAAAGTAAACTCAAAAGACACAATTCAACATCAAGGCATAAAAGACCAAAGGCATTATGCCGGCAAAACGTTATTCATTTGCACTCGAATGTTCACAACATGGGTAAGAAATAGATCAAAGTCAATTATCAAAGATCAAGAATTTTAAAGCAAATAATAGTTTGACAAGTGTCTAAAAAATCAATTTGAAGACTTCAAAACAGTACAAAATGTATACAATATGTATCAAAGAATCTTTCACTATTTTAATGGGAACAATATATAAAAAGTGTTAATTTGAACACCATTCAGCCCAAATACATGTGTTCTTTGATTGACGGATAGGACAGAGCAAATAAAATGTAGTTTAGACAGCAGTGACCTGTTGAGATGATCGAGTGGAATAAATTAATGGAATCAGAATTACGACCTGGCACGTAGTAGGACAGCTCACTTCAATACATTCCCACTGTGTGCACTGAATTGCATAAAGGGTTTTGTCAGATGCTATAGTTGTATTATTACCACGATTCTCCGTCTTGATTCAGTCCTGTTAAGAAAGAAATTACTGTCCATATATAGGTTGTGGTAAGATAAAATACATAATAAGCTTGGCGACACTGAGCAGTGGCCTTTGTTACAGTAGCCTGAAAACCTTTTGAAAATACAAATGACCACTTTATTTTACATTAAAAGCATGATATGTAGATTGCCAACAACATTTTTTAATAATATTCAATTTTAAAATGTGGATGCCTCCAGGAACATAGCTCAATCACCTGAGTATCATCATGAACAAATGCTTCACCAGCTCGTTTGTATTATCTTATGAATATTGTTTTAGATTTAAAAATCTGGAAGCACCTTTATTAAATGTTGCAAGGCTATTGCTTATTAAACGAAAATAGCTGTTCAAGTCATACATCAAGGTCTTACGTCAATGATGTGAATTTGTAGGCAATCTTTTAAACCAAAAAAATAAAGTCAATACTTTCAAACATAAACATAAACTATAATTGAAATGTGTTATATAAACACATATGAGATACCGACTTGTACATACACAACGTCTTTACGCATGCAGAGATAATTTATTCATATTATACTCCCACTACGACAGTTTGGTCTATACAGTGATCCACGTGTCTGTCCATCCGTGCGTCCATCCGACATGGTTACCGGCTCAAAAATGGTGTGGATGCTATGTGGTGGCGTTGTGCTTTTTAGAAGAAAAAGGAAAAAAGAAAAATTGCTTTTTAGAGATTTGAACTCCCGACCTTATATGATCATTCAAGATTTAATGTGTTGCCCGCCCTTTAATGGATTAAGCTCTGAATTGCTTTTTCTTTTTATGTATAAAGACAACAGGGTGTTTTTTTTACCAATTTAAATAGTAGTTTTGGACTATTTTTAAGCACTCTTATAGCTGCTGAAATTTAATTGAATGTACTGTATATATTGCAAAGTGGGTTGTATTATTAATACATTATATCTGATCAGCTGAATTTCAAGAATTTTAAAGGGTATTTATACATTAATGTTGCATTAAGAAACGTACACGTCTAGCAAGAATTAAGCACGCGTACACGATATTGTTCACCTATGAATTTGCTCAGAGTAAATGTTTCATAAGGTCAATGTTTCATACACCAATTAGCATATCCTGTATGAATGATGAAGACTCCAGATACCTCAAAGTTCCGGGGTCATGAATTGTTACCATACCTAAATACGTCAGCCTGTGGTAGATGCTGTATTATCAGGACCTGTAGTTGATATGATTCCCCATTGATTACAGAAACTTCTAAAATTCTATTCATTTCAACAAACCTATTCAAAACACATTTTTGATATTATTTTAACACGAGAAAATCATTATTCCTATGTGCTGTGTTTAGGTTTTGCCTTCTTTTGTGAATGTGAAGAAATAATGAAATTGAACATTCTACATGTATCTACATATCTACATGTATCTACATATCTACATGTATCTACATAATTGTTTGGTCAATCTATTGTATACAATGACCAGACTAGTAGTAAGGTCTTTAAGATCTTCGTTTCTGATAACTCTTTCTTGCAGTATTAAGCAGCTTCGTCTGCAAGCGTCCATAGATCATTCAAGTGCGATATTCTTGTAACATGATATTTTACCTTGAATTTGAAATTAGGAAATTGTAATTATTAGTCAGGTATATGTCATATTCTATGGTGCTATATATCATGTTGTAAACTAATTATGTTGGTTGGCTCAAAAATTGCTCACATTTTGCAAAATAGGGTCATGGGCTCTATCGATCATCAGGATCTGTATTGTTTGCAAAATCGAAATAAATTGTTCTCAGCTTGTTCTAGAGCTTTTCATACTGGAAAAGAAGTCGAACATAGGTTGTACCATTTAGAATTGTCTAAGTACAACATTTTAGCTCTTGGTACTGGAGAAGATGAAAATATGTTTATAGATTATGACCCCGTGACCCCCGATATTTGGGTCTGATCATATTTGGGTCACATGGTCACGAAATCTACAATTTAGAATGCCCATTAGCCAAGGAGACTGCACAAAACTTTTCAGTGTTCTAGACCTTTTGGAACGGAGAGGATGAAAAAAGGTTTTTAAGGTTGTGACCCCTGTGAACCCATTTGGGGTTTACAGACGGACGGACGCCGGACGCCATGCCATGCCATTAGCCCATCGGGCCTTTCAGGCCTGATGAGCTGAACATTTAATATTGATGAATGTTAAGTTAACATTAGCACATAATATCAAAACTGTTTTAAAAGACACAATGAGTAACCAATAGCTTATAAGTGCCTTAAAATTATTCAGTATTTTGACCTAAAACTTCCTTCAATTTTCATTAAGGAGCATTTCAGCTGCTTATCCTCTTTCATTTCTGCTATAAATGCATTGTTCAATCCTTATGTTTTGAATATGAAATACTTTCTTAATGTTTCAGATTTGCTTCAGTGTTTAGACATTTATAAATGAGGGATTACAACTAAGACATAATAAATGACCAAATTGTGTCTACAACTAAGACATAATAAATGACCAAATTGTGTCTAAACTAAGCTCAACAAATGGGAGATCTGATGATTTGTAATATCTATCTGTCATTAAAGGGGCATCCATTGTGTTTCATAAAATTGTATTTGGCTTTAATACGTTCCAACACATCATATGTGCTGTTTACAATACAAACAAATTCACACAGCTTGCATATTCATTCTCAATCGCCAAACATATCATAATTACTAGTTTCCAATTAAAATCGAGTAACATCATTATGCATGTGCAGACACCGAAAGTGCACGTCCTATTTACATGCACAGTAGTTATATGACCTATTGAACATTATCAAAACAAATTTGTTATTTTGTCTGGTTTAAATAAGATTCCAAAATTACGTTTGTCTGATTGGCGCGCGCCACACGCTGTGCATTGTCCGGTTTTCGATCAGAAATCGATACTTTTACCTTCATATCGTCAATATACTAAGTCGAGTATCATTAAAATGATAGTTTTCGGTAACAGTTGGTACATCTCGATGAAATAAGACCATTTATAACGTTTGCCATATTTGACCCCCAACAACACAATGGATGTACCTTTAAGCTGTGTAGCGACTCTATATAATGCTTGACTGTAATGAGAAATTTGGCCTTACCGTAAAATGAATGTATCGAATGTGTTTGTCGGAAACGAAAATTTATCATCTGCAATATCCGGACTTGTTGTAATTACATTCAAAGAATGTAGTGGAAAAAAGACATTCCAACGTTTTCCATGGGAAGTAACATGAATATTAAGTTTTAAATCTTAGTGGGTTCGACCTTCTTGGTCATATAGGTACATGTACATGTATGTATGATTGAATATGTCCAATTTATTTCTTAAGGTGTGGAATGGTGCCTTTAAGGACTGTAGTTTCACAACTTTGATTAACTTAACGGCGATCATGGTAAAGAGAATCCCTTAGTTAAAACTAGTCGAGGCAACAAATTAGTTTCTTTTTAATTGTTGGAAGTATAAACTGCTACCTGAATTGCAAGAAACGTCTACTATTTCTGGATTATCTTCATCGGCTTTATTAGGTTTGAGGATTTCTAATGATTTGCGGTGCGATATTTCATTGTCAACTTTGGTCATTACAACTTTCTAATAGTTGTTTGAGCGAAAGTAGTGGACATTTTATTTTCAAATATAGTTTAGGAATTCTGAAAGATTGAATTGACATTAACAAAAATGACTGTGTAATGATTTTCTCACACACATCAATACAATTCCCCGTAATAGAAAAAACCTGAGCTAATCAATAGCCTTTAAAAGTGTTTCACTTAAAGGGATTGAATTGTCTTTTTGCCCTTCGCAATTCATTTGGGGGTTTCGTGTTTCCGGCGACTTTCTGCAATTTGAAGAGGACCTGCGGCATGTCTTTGATGTTTCAGGAGGGGATTAAAATGCTGTTTGTGAAAAGGTGAATTGTAGGAAATACACTATCGAAAAATAAAACACGAGATATAGCTACACCATATTTACAAAATGTAATACATCAGGTATATACAGCTATTTCTCCTCTTTCTTTGATTTTCTAAATTAAATATTTTAAAATAAACAATCATTTTTATTTTTATTTGCATAATTATCTGGAGCATAAATTCATTTCTAATGCAATATGCGGCAGATATTTGTGTTTGAATTGATTCATGTACCTTGTTGGGACAAAGAAGGCTGGTGACTGGAAATCATGGGAAATCAATGTAATGGACTTTCCTGCAACGGTTTCACAATATTTGCAGAGAACAGCATCATGGCCCAGCAACCTTGGCCTCACAGCCATCAGCCCGTTCACAATGAGATGAACGTAACAGATCTCATATTTTTTTTTATTTTATTTTTTTTTTTTTTATTTTTTTTATTTTATTTTTTTTTATTTTATTTTATTTTATTTTATTTTTTTTTTATTTTTTTTTTTTTTTTTTTTTTTTTTTTTTTATTTTTTTTTTTTTTTTTTTTATTTTTTTATTTTTTTTTTTTTTATTTTTTTTTTTTATTATTTTTTTTAATTTGAAAGAACAAACGTGAAGGAACCCGTTTTCATTTGACCAGTAATGTGTCAATTCAATTAGTTCTTTTGTCAGTTTGGCCGTATTAACTATTAAGCTAATTTAATTTCTCTGAAAATCATGGTGAGGATGATCGCACAGCAATGGTCACCCTGTGATTGATCGGGTATTTTTGGTTTGTTTTCACAAATGGACACGAAACAATGTAATGACTTTTTACAGTAAACAATGCATACCTTCCCTTTATGACCCGGATCATACCATTAAACATGTTAAGTGATCAGTGTGATCTTTATAAATGACGTGGTTATAAATACGACGTGGATACTCGTTATATATTAGCACGATTATCTCAAGTTAATTACCAAAAGGATACATTAGTGTTAGTTTCTTAATTACATTACATATACCTTTGAACATGTTAAGTGATGAATTTACTTCGTTATAAATGATCAGGTGATACATACGATGTGGGTACACTTTATTAGTACATTTGTCTAGAGTCAATTTAAAAAGGATGTATTAAGATTTTATTTGCAAATATTAAAAAATCACACTTTCTTTAAAAGAATTCAAAATATGATTTTTGGGCTTTGAAAGCAAATTCGTTAATTCCAAGCGAAACGAAAGCAAACATTTAATGGTGGAAAGTAGGCAGAAAGAAGTTATATATCTAATACAAAACAGGGAATATTCAATACTTACGAAATATGATGATCACTAACCTCACACACAATTTTGACAATGGAAAGATATATTTAGAAGTAATTTGTAATAACATATTACCCATATGGATTGACATGTCAACGACTGATGGGTTTACACAATACAACGCAATGTACAACCATATATGCGTTCTGTATATTAAGATATTCAAGTCGTAAAAGGAATGTATTTGGAGATATTAAGCTGTCTAGACATATACATTCGAGGGATTTGTTACAAGGAAATAGTCACCAATCATGTACCATCTTTATCATTTTGGTTTCCTTCGAGTGGCATTCAATATTTTATATAATCTATGGTTTATATCCAAGTGTGCAAAATGGAGTGTGGTACAACTTACCTGCTCACGAGATAAGCGACTATAATGGATTCTGTAATGACAGGCAAAATGAGAGACAATAGTATGGTCTTATAGAAATGTACCTATATCCGGAGTTATAACTGCGGCTCATATGGACCAATGGATGAGATATGACAAGCATGAAAAACTGAATACAGTAATTTGATGTACTATTTTCTCTCATACAAATGTATGTATTTTGATTCGCGAAAAGATCTCTCAGAAAGATCTGAGAGGTTAAATCTAACTGCAAGGGCAAATATGCTTTTTTAAATAAATAGGTAAAATCATTCTAAGTTACCAATTTCATAATCTTCCAACAACCTACATTCATTAAGCGGAAGGTTATTTAGAATTTTTTTACTCAGATTGCCCATATTGTGCAACTACTCAGGACAACATGTCAGGTTAACACATTGAAATGAAATCAATATATATAAATATATATATAATTCAAAGTATTATGTCGGGTGTGTTTCAGTGTCTAGACAAAGAGGGACAAGACATAAAACATGACCAACTACTTCCGAATATATGGTATACTACAGTGACTCCCAATACGTACTTCATATCATTTATATACTACACATGTCCATCTGTGAAATATTTCCTTTTGATCTTAATCGTAAATATAACATCGTCACAAGCTTTACAGCATCAATGAGGTCAGAATTACAAATTCGCTGCTACCAATGCATTCTCGTTCTTAATCCATATTATATGTTTAAAAACTCCCAATGAAAATTTATATTTGACTGTACAATATATTTCCTTTATTTTTGGCACAAATGTACCTATATAACAGATTCCAGTTCTAATACATCAGATATAGGACACTAAAGCTACGATCCTCCTGCAATGTAGACTGTGCCCTGCATGTGTGGAGTTCGCTATGTATATTGAATACTAAGTTTAAACGTAATTGAATATCTCTCTCTCTCTCCCTCTTTCTCGTTTCTATCAAAATGCCCTAACTATCCCTGCTCTTTTTTACAATGAAATCACATTTCACATTGGCTTCATCGACCAAGTTACTTCAAACAATTTTGCCGGTAAAGGTTATTTCTAATTAACATATGTCCTTCGAATATCTCTTATATAAGTAATACAGATAAACTATTTTCAGTTTTGGTCTCTGATATGGTCTTCTGTATTTATCAGCATGTTTATGTTATTTTTTTCTCACAAATTCAAAAACCATACATGGAGGAAAATACATTTAACGAGAAAGCCGGATGAGCAAACTGTGGACTAACATCAGGAAAAGGAAGTCTGTTTTGACATGATTATCATAAGAGATAAGCCTCAATGTACATGTGACAGTAATTGCTTTCTAAAGTAAACTCAACAGACACATTTCAACATCAAGGCATAAAAGATCAAGGGCATTATGCCGACAAAACGTTATTCCTTTGACATTTGCACTTTAAATTTGACAACATGAGTAAAACATAGATCAAAGTCAAAGATCAAGAACATTGAAACAAATAATACGACAGTTTGACAAGTGTCTAAAAAAATCAATAGAATCAGTACAAAAAGTTTACAATATGTGTCAAAGAACCTTCAATAAGAAACTGAGAAGAAAATATAGATACAAACTGTAAATTTGAACACCATTCGGCCCAAATACATGTGTTCTTTGATTGACAGATAGGACAAAGCAAATAGCAGTAACCTGTTGAGATGAGCTAGTGGAATACATTAATTGAATGAGAAGGACTACCCGACAAGTAGTGTGATAGCTCACCTCACTACTCTCCTTCTGGGTACTATGAAGAACAAACATAGCTTTGCTAGGTGAAAGAGTTTGTACCTAACTGTGATGATAACCAGGTCATCTCAAAATGGTTCTCCTTCTTGTTTTATTGCTGTTAAAAGGGAATTACTATCCATGTACTTATCAGTTGTCGTTAGGTTTCCTACACCTGCAAACAACATACATTTTGGAAAACAGGAACCTCCTAAGATGAAAAGATGAGTAAAATGATTTAATTTAAATTGAGCAAAGAGGAATTTGACAAGCAATAATTCCTGTAATGATAAACTTAACCTATGTGAACAAGAAGCAACATGCAGTCAGTTGTTTGTTGAAATAGTTGGGTGCTTCCTGCGCGTATAAGCAGGGCCTCTCATTTGAAATATTTGAGTTCAATATGAGTATTTGCTCTGGTAATAACGTATGAATAATGATCACTATACATTTCCTAAAAATCTGAATGACAAGATGTATGCCTACCTAGCTGAAGTTTAAGTCATATGTTAGTATGATTGCACTATCTAAGATTTTGAATTGGCTCTGTTTGAGTATTACCATCATCTTGGCTAGGATGAAACATTAATTAAAACGAATTTAATCAGGATTGTATTCCGAACAAGAGTTCAGATTTTGTGTTATTCATCCAATCATAATAAAATAGTACTCATTTTAGTGGATGTTGTATCTTGACACCGAGTAATTACTGATTATTGACTTATTCAAACTTGATTTGTCTCAAAGCTCGAAACTTATAATCATAATATTTTGGAATTTAGTTTCACTGATTAGGTCTTAACGACTACGTCTGGAAGACCTATTGTTATTATCCTGGTTCTTCATTATTATTATCATTTGTACTTTTCTTGTCCAGAGTTTTCTGAAGTAACCGTCATTATTATTATTATTTGTACTTTCTTGTCCAGAGTTATCTGAAGTAACCTCTGGGCTGATTAGCATGCAATTTCCAGGGAAGAAAACAAATTCTGGAAACAGACGAGCCACCTTTTTTATTTCCGACTTCTTTCGTGAGTTATCTCCCCTTGAAGTCAAAACTTCAAACCTCAATAGCTTGAACACTTGTCAAGATATTTTCATAACTCTTTCACTAGAATGTGGGCAACAATCGACTAGGCCTACATTGTATTGTGGTTTTCGGCCCAATAACAGATTTTTTGCTACTTCGAAAAACTGAAAATTTGGTGAACTTTCGCGGTTTTAAAGAGGCAGTAGCAACTTTTACTTTTTTCAAATTTCCAATTTATAATGAAAGCAGAGAAACTGATGAAATAACCGAGAGTCCAACATGGAGTTCAAGGTCAAACAGAAGTCTTGAAGACCTAAGTATTGACGCGTCTATCCTAGTGGGGTTATTTGTGGGGTTGCAACGCCGTACGTTTTTTAATTTTGAATGAAAAAATTAATATCCTATCTTTGTTTTGAAATTTCGAAATTGATTAGTTACCAATGAAGATGGGTTATGGCTTGTAGGGATTAACTCTTTATGTGTTTCCATTCCATCTTAATAACACGATAGACTCTGTATTTCTTCTTTAACTTATATTTAGTGTAGGCGGGTAATATTGCGTCCATTTTTTAAAAAGATTTTTCAAATCTGATGACTATTGGAAATTGGATTAAATTGGTTTGACTTGGATGATACATGCATCCAATCAAAATGATGTTATATATACCTGTATATGATGATGGAATGGCTATAATCAATCTATAACCAATATTGTTAAAAAATATATCCCAAATATATTTTACATACATGCAATTAAAGTCAAGAAGCATTTTAGCCTAAGAAGCAGCCCATGTTGACAATAATCATACATGTCCAGGTCTTTTCTTGCCGGTATTTCCTGGACGTACATTCATGCCATCAAAATCCAAACTTTAACATCCGATTTAAGATGTATGTGTGAGGTAAAATTTATTTAAAGTGTTACCGTTACCGTGTTCTCTCTTCGACAATACAGAAACCGATATATTCATGGAAATATACTCGAATATTTAAATTGAATGAATGATAAACAAGGGTAGGTGAATGCTACCGTCGCCAGGAATGCGAAGAAATTCCACTTGCATTCTAAACAATGCAATGACGCTAAGAAAACGATAGACTCTGACATCTCGATGATATGAAACAGTTTTAGGTAAGAGACAACTTGGTTTGTGCATGTGGGTATCAGCGAAACCGCTACATATGAAAGGACTGTATAATAAGACTTTAAATAAGAAATGGTTTTATTATTAGCGCTGAAGGCTGTTGGGAACATTCGTGTAATATGAGACAAAGAGGTATAGAGGTAATAAATAAGACATTACTCCCGCTCAGGATATAACCTGTAGCTGCAGGCCCTCGTGTCGTACATATAGTACATGTATATCATGGGCTCTCTTCTACTAGCCTGACCATCTCAAGATCGTTGAAGATCAGTTATCATTACCCACGTAGTGCATTGTAAAGGGGTTTCATAACAAACTGTTATGACACATATGTTTTATAACACCTTCAAGTAATTTGATTGGCTAACGATGACCTTTGACATTGCCCGGACTACTTTAGTCATTCATAAAACGAACACGAACACTTATATAATAATTAATATTTATCTCATTCTTTAGTTTATTAATAAAACTGCACTCACCACAATGATAGATTTAAATGAATAATTAACAAAAACAGCATGACTAGAGCAGAACTAATAAGCACAAAGTTGAGAGTGCAGCAAGAGGCTCTCACTCTTACCGTTGGGAATGACAATGCAACGACACGCTCAGTCTCTCGGTGAAAACGACGTGTTCGTAACGGTGAACAATGACTTTATACTTACAAGACAAACTTAACCGAAATAAAAGACATTTCAACGGCGATATTAATCTAAAACTTACATTTAATGAGGTTGTTTTAGCTTGTTTACACATTCCGAAGACGAGAAACATGCGAACGGCGGCCGTCATAACATGACGTTATTCACAGGACGGATAACTCTCATCTCATGTCCTCGAGCAGGGAGATGTAATATTAGTACGCTTCCTTCAGCATGACTATTGCAACTGGTTTCGCCATACCGACCACCACGAATAATAGAGTGGTTTGAAGTGCGAATATTTAACGTCGCAATATTATGATGCTATTAATATTATAATAATTTCTAAGATGCCTAGCGGCTAGAACAATCGAAATAAAAGTACTTTATCAGACGATAAAGGTATAGTTTTTGTGATGACGTAACAATTGAATGACGTTTCCGCTCCCCTCGTAGTCACGTGTGCCCATGGTAACCCAACGAAAGAGGGCAGTTGAAAAGACCGTGTTTTTCTGCAAATGATAATGTCCTAAAACAACGGTAGCGTTGTTATAACAATTATTGAAGGAATGTGTTCTTTTGTATCCGAATTAGTCTTAAATTTTAAGCTACATTTATACTTGAACCAAAACGACGAAATCCGCATTAGGCAACCCTAGGAACCACTATGACGTCACAACAGAACAATGACGTCATAGTCGCTGTTGTCGCACGGCTCGTCAGTTGGCCCTGATCATGGATTATTAATATTAAGGAAGTAAAAAAAAAAAATTCTTGCAAAATTACTCAAAGCAGAATGTTGTGTTATGGGTTATCTTAGAAAAGTAATAAAGTTCCCTGTACCCCAATGTGTTTTGTAATAAAGTATAGTTGTGACAGGGTTGATATTGCTCATCAGTTGCGTTCCTTTATAGGGACAACACAAATATATTTTAAAACACAATACATTGTATGAAAAACAAGTTGGTAATGAATATGATACATAACTCATTGCCCTTTCATATCAAGTTTATGTACCTCGTGAAATAATTTTGGTTTGTCTCTCGCCAAGGCTCGAGACAAAGCAACATTATTTCACTCGGGACATAAACTTGATATGAAAGGGGACGCTAAGTTAGATATCCTATAACAATACAAGTTGTACATGTTGTATGATAGTGTATTAAATTCACATTGTTTTACTTGATCACAACTATACCATTGCTTTAGGTGACTTTTTGGGGACATATTTGATGGTATATCCCAACTTATTACTCGCCCGTTGAGGATATTGCTGTTTAATAAATTTATAATGTTATCACACGTACATCGCGTGTTTCCGATGTGCTTGACGTCATATTGATTAAAACATAACGTCACAATAACAGCGCCGTGTATATGGATTATCCTATCTTATTACTGGTTTGAAAAATTAGCCCACTTATTTTAATATTTTATCTTAAAATATCACGTTTTTTTCTGTTCGTCAGAAATGTTTTGTTTCCATGTGATGTAAGAAGTTCAACATTTGCATTAAAAAGAATTATTTTAGAGTTTACATACATTTAGAAACTAATTAATTCAACAATGTTGAAATCATATTTTAGGATCAGGTATTTAGAAGTTGCATTCATAAGAATAGAATATTTTCTGAATAACAACTTCTTATATTTATATGTCTGCGTTTTCAAATTAAAGAAGTTGCTGTCCCGAAAATCTTCTGTTCTCATATTTTAAAAGTTTCCACCAAGAAAAAAAGAATAATAATTGCAGTGATACTCCAAACATTCCAGAATAGTCAAAGTAATTTCACCATTGGAAAATCTGCAAGCACTTATCATGTTAATAAAACATATTTCCTGTCATCAGTGGAGCAGTTTCCAGACAGATTGAATCTATTCTAAAACAGGTTGGCGCGTGAACAACATTCTTAGATAATACTATACATAGACAAATGAAGATATTGCGTCAGGAATTGCTTTGTTAACAGACATTCAGTGGATAAAAATATCGTACTTCGGCAGCCACTGAATGTCTGAGCAGAAGCAGTGTTTGTATATTGGGAATCTGGACACGGAAATGATCCCTACCGGGAGTGCTCGTATTAAAGCAATGAACTTAATTTCGAATTTGAACCAAAAACATAAAAACAAATTTATAAAAATAAGCACTGGTTGGAGTAAAATACAACCAAAGCTTTGTTATCTTTTACTTTAAAATTTAATGAAATAAATTCATAAACTAACTCAAATTCAGTGATCATTTAAATACAATCGTAATGGTGACATAGAACTCGTTTGAAAGATCAAACTGTTGCTTTGAAAATAATGTCTATGAAAAGCATATCGTAGATCTCAGTTCCTGCGGAATTATATTGTCAAATATAGCACATATAGAGAATCTCACCCAAGTGTCTTCTGATATCAAATATATCAAATTGATAAAAGTTACATATTTTGACTTTTATCAACGAGTGTTGATATATTTGATATCAGAAGACACGAGGGTGAGATTCTATTTATCATCCAAAATCATGAAAAATGAACATATCTGGACACAAAACTGCCATTTGGCTTCCAGTGCTGTGATGTCATAGAATTGTGACGTCATCATGATTATGACGTCATAGCATTGTGATGTCATTACTTGATGATGCAAAATCATTGTGATGTCATGTAGCTGACGCCAACAGGGCATTGTTCAAAATCTACTGTCAAAACGATATCTCCTAGGAGATATCACTTGATCTCATACAAGCTATATCTCCTGTGGAACCCAATTTTGGATGATAAATTATTATTACATTACATTATTATTATTATCACACATAGTTATTTTCCCAAAACATATGCATTGTACCGCCTGAGCGAATGAAAACGTTAAACAATCTGTCTCGTTCCATTAGACAATGTCCGACAACAACGTTCTTTCACTCAAAGTATCGATCGAAATTTAAATTTGGTGTTTACAATGTCACCTGTATTTAGAGACCAATGCGTGTTGTAGATTAGGAACAGTCTTATAGAACAGCATAATGTAGACAAAGTGGTTCCATCAATACCATTCTCGTCCCATAAAGGTTACCCCCTTAAGATTTCCAATTATAACATCTGCTCTATTTGGGCTACATTATCGGCTAGAGATAGAGAATCCTGATTGCATTGGAAAATAGTTATTACGCTAATTACGTGACATGTGCCAATGACACGGAAGTGTTATTTATAGAGAGAAAAACTTATGATATTATGTGTTTCATCTACATGTATGTATGTTATTTGAATTTATGAAACCAATTGATCATAAACATGTTGATAAATAAATACAAAATAATCAGAGACGGAAACTGAAAATAGTTATTTGTATTATTTATATCAGACTCTGTCGAAGGACATATGCTAATTAGACAGACTCTTCAAAGTCAGAGGGCAATTTCTTTGAAGCATATCGATTAATGTGGTCGATGCAAGATGAGGCTTCAATGGATAAAGCAGCGATGTGATATTTGATACCCTTTCCGCTCGGGCATTTTGCTAGAAACGAGAAATATTACCCTCATAAAACATTGGTTACGATAAAAAAAATCTTGGAGTATTTACTGTGGGAATAGAATGGCAATAAACATGTGGTGTGAACATTTTGAAGGGTAAATCAGTCTAAAAGTAATTTCAAATGTTGGCCAATGTGATAAAACTGTTATTGGAATTAAACAAATTCAATTACACTCGTTATAAAACCCATGAAACGGTTTTATCGCGTTAACAATACCACAAATATCTATTTAATAAAATAAAAGTTGTTCATTAAACCACCAACATCATGGAAATGTATATAATATGAACCATATAAACCGTATATCGCATTCTAGTGTTTTAACTTAAGTAATCCAAGCCCTCTGGTAAAAAGATTATTCACCGTACCTAATACATTTTGTGTTTAAGACTTATACCATGTTTATCTCATCAGGTGAGGTAGAACGTTTACAGTTTAACGAGTGGTGAGATGAAATAAACATCGGGTGAGTAAAGAACTACCTGATACTCAAACTAAGGTCATGAGGAAGTTGAGCTAGGAGTTAGGCACTGCAGCAATGTGATGTCGTTAAACAAACAATTGGTTAGATCATTGTTTCATGACGTCACCTTCTTAAATTTTAACCTTTGAGTAGATAACATAATTCTACTCTGGAAAAGAACATTTCTTACACTGTTTACTGACAGTCGATTTATTCCACTGATAGAGTCACAATTCTTTTATTGTTTCAGCATTTGGATTTACAGTAGGCTCCTTAAGTACCATTTTGTTAAACTGGTTATCTCACACATTGCTGAGAAAATACTTGTCAATATATGCAAAGTATGTTGTTCACGTACAATTCCATTACAGAAACAGATTCTGTCTGTCTGGAAACCGTTCCTCCGGTCATAGGAAGTAAGTTCTATCGATAAAACATGAGCTCGTTTTGTGATAGGCAGATATTTTGATGTTACATATTATATATGTTAATATGTTCTTTATCACTCCAATCTCAATTCCATTGTTTATCTGATGAGAATGACACCACTATCGCGTGTGTGAATACTAACTGATAAAAGCGTGTTGATAAATATTTTTAAAGGCGCTCTAACACGCCGTTTTTACTGAAATAATGTGTTCTCACAAAAAAGTAATTTAGTGTTACCAATGGCTAAATAATACCCCTCAATCAGTAAAAAGTGTTCTAAAACGTTCAAGTGATCTGACTGATGTAGCGATACCTAAACACTCAAGAGTTGAATTATAAATATGATACAATTATGTAATGGTCAACCATCTTCCTGTCTGAACCCCCCAAATTGCATGAGACCTATAAATCTACCTCTCACACTGAAGGGTTTCACACGCATTTTCCAATACGGATAACATAGCACAGCACATTGGTGTAGTGGTTAGCATGCTGGCCTCTTACGCCAACGGCCTGGGTTCGAACCCCGGTGGAGACACCACACATTTGCGGTCGTATAGTGTGTTGTGCCCCTGTGCAAGACACTCCATCCATATTGCACTCAGTCAACCCAACTGTATAAATAATTGGTACCTGAACACGGGAGGTACGGACCTATATGGCTTAGTAGCGGCGCCGAAAGTCCAATTCCCTCAGGGTACCGCCATTGAGCAGTGCTTGCACTAAATATAAGGCGTTAAAATGTACATTATTATTATAACCGTTTTCTATGGATACGGCTTATCGGGTCGTGAATTGAGATGTTCTAACGTCACATTATATTGTGTAAACTTTAATTAAAAAAATGGCAATTTGAAAAATTAAAATATGCAAAAAATGCAATACAGCGCCTTTAATACAACATAATCATCACAAAATCGAAAAATGAAATTTAAAAATATTGAAGTGTTTTTTTTTATTGTTTCATTTAGAGTTGTCAAGAAAGCAATTACCGCTTTGCAGTTTTTACTGGAATGAAGCAGTTAATTTGCAAAAAGGTTTGCGTGACTGGCATGTTTCAATAAACCGTCTCGCAAAGGAACATAAAAAGATTCCATATCTCTGGGAACTAATTTCCTGATCATATAAAACAATTCAAACGGCACAGTATGATACTAATTCAATAAATTGTGTAAAAACATGTATGATAATAACTCAATGGGAGAGTTTCGTTGTGTTTTTCTATATCTTGAATTATTTGCAAACATTTAAGAATCCGTCGTCTTTCCATCCTTTCAGAATGTTTATATCTGTCATACCAAGAACTCATCTCAAGGTTATTACCCTTACAAGTCTTGTAAAAAGTGCCGTTATTCGTACACATCATATAGAGAATTCAGCATCCGGAACATCCCGGAAGGATCCGGCAAGCCGATTCCACCACTTTTTTACTTATAATATAAATACTAAATAAGCTAGCGTTGGAGACTGGTGCGAGTTATCACTTGCACGGAATAATCATTACAAGATATAAATCAAACTTAATATATATCTCCGTTATAAGTTGAGATGATTCAAAAAGCATAATATAAAAACATTTATCATATAATGGCGGGTGTTATCGATGCAATAAAGCAATCTGATAAACTTGGTATCCAAATCTGATAAATATGCAAAACAGGTCAAAGGTCAATTACACGAACTACTTTCGGAAAAATTCCACTCTTTCATGCGAATCCTAAAACTGTTTACGAAACATTGGAAAGCGTAACCGGGAGTTTATCCGTGTATTTCCGCTTGAAAGAATGGACATTCGAAAAAAAAATTCATCTGATATGAAACTGTGCATTTTTAGTTTTAACAAAGTAAAGATAATTGTAGATTTAATCTAAGAATCATTCAAAACTTCAGTGCGCTATTGGCCAACAGAATCAGCAAGTAACTGCAGTGTCCTGTGTACAAAATGAATTTGATGTGTCAGCGTCAAACCGACACGCCTCGTCGATCGCACTAGCGTTTCGGCAGTTCTTGAGGGCTGACCATACGGTATTAGATACATTTATAGGTACTTATTGTCATAAACGAAAGAAACAACCTCATCCCACAAATAATTACCGTTTAAGTGTGAAAGATACTGTTATGCAGCAATCCGAATCAACCCTGCAACGCAGCTTCCAAAACGTTGAAACTAGAGTTACTTCCCTTGTTCTAGCGACGTGACCAAGTGATGAGTGCTTTTTAATTATTAGATAGGTGCATATGAATTGATTGAAAATATCTCCATGAATAAGAAATCAGCGACCAATTGTTGATTTTTTAATAAACGCGCACATCGTGTTTTATTTTATTTTTTAATTAAGAACTATTTCTAGGCACTTCACAGCCGTTGTCGTGACCATCACTTTGATGTACCGTCTATGATATTACTACGCTAAAACTAGGTCAATTCTCTTTCCAATTTTACTACAAAAACACGCTTATTTTAATAATGACATATATGATAAAGAGATTATTAACCTCGTGTGTTTCCGTATCATTAATATCATATATTTGGAATAAAAAATAATGTATTATGCTCGCCAAAGGCTCGCATAATACAATTTTTATTCCAAAAATATGATATTAATGATACGGAAACACACTTGGTTAATAATCTCTATATATGTTGCATCTTTTAAACAAGTCAGTGAAGTCTAACCATTGTCATCATGACTGTAGCAGGAGTCAAGCACAATTTGTATTATTTGCTTTGTTGAACAGCAAATTTGCAGAAATTCTGCGATATCTGCACATTCCATAAATTATACTTAATAAAGGAAGTTGGGTTCAACTTAAAATAAACTTTATAATTAGATTAACTATCTACACTTCACAACAAGATCAGTGGGTATGATATTCAAGCTGCGTGTGTCGTAGAACATACATGTAGGTATTTACTTTGAAACGTGACTCAACTCCGGTGTATCCATCTCACCAATGACAATATGTTCGAAAACTTGCTGGTGCGAACATTTAAAAGTGTCGGAAACAGTTCACGGTATTTAAGAAATAGATTTCATAATGTGTTTGTTCGCTGGCTTATAAACGGTTTGAAAGGTGCAAGTTTAACTGGTATAAATGCCGGAACTTGAACTTTCAAACCGTTTATAAGATACCGTATTTCCTCTAAAAGGGGCCCGGGCCCTTATTAACATGTAAGGGCGCTTACCCCCCGGCGCTTATTGGAGGCCCGGCTCTTATTTGAGGCCCGGCCCTTATTTAATTTTTAGCGTTGACCAATATACCTGATAATCTTCGATAACTCACTAAAATGTCTTAGAGTAACACAAACTCCTCGCCATTTGACGTAAACTTAATTTAGCATGGTAGTTTAACCCTCTTAGTGCCTGGGAACATATATGAGAAGTATATCTAGTAGGGGATGACCATTGATGCGATAAAAACATGGGCCCTTATTAGAGACCCGGCCCTTATTGGAGGCCCGGCTCTTATTCGCCTTCAGGTACCTTTACCCCCCGGCTGCTATTAGAGGCCCGGCTCCTATTTGAGGCCCGGCCCCTATTAGAGGAAATACGGTAAGCCAGTGAACAAACACATTATTAAATCTAGTTCTTATATTTTCAAACTTTGCAATTTAAGCGATTTCTAATCAGTAAATAAGATTTTGAATACAAAAAATCTCTGCAAAAAATGTACAGTGCATGATAAAGCAAATGCTTAGTATTGTCTAAGATCAGGCGTTAAGCTCCGCCCACAATAATAACGCATCACTTATGTGTCACCACGCGCAAAACGTAGTTCACAGGAAATATGATTAAAGTAGTTAATTGTTGGTTCTAACATGCGGTTTTAATCAAACTTTCAATCAAACTACAGTTATAATTCACGTTGTAAGGTTGTTTAATCAAGAAAAGAGCATGTGATACGTGTGACTTTCTATATATATATAATCAGGGACCTTAGATAAGGTCCCTGATATAATATATATAATATCTTGCTGGCAAAGTCAATTTCGTTATTGCAATAGTTGAAGTTGAAGTTTTCTCCATTAATCCACCAATTTCACATTTGCCTCTAAAATACGTCATCAGGTGTTGGTACAAGACAATGTAAAATGTAAAGTAAAATGAGTTAGAAGGATGTACACAGTAAAGATGGAAAACACTGGTGAGACATTTTCATAAAGTGGTGTAAACATTTCCTCTAAGATTTCAGTGCCTGGAGACACATTATCAAATGTTTCGGTCTTTGAGACACACTTTCAAGGCTTCTAATAGAAACTATCAAAGAAGCATGATGTGTAAAACTTTCGCTACAATTTATAAATTGACATCTTGTTCGGTTTATGTCATACTTCAAACCTACTTACTTAAAGAGGATGAATCATCTTCTTGTGAGTATACGACATTACTGCTCAATTACCTAACCTGTTTTATATATATACAACAAAAGGTGTTGCGACCAGCAAAACTTCAATATGAATAGTTCATCCACTGAGCCCTACTGAAGATCGAATATTGGATATATGAATGGCCATTTAAATAATCATTGGTTTCATTACAGACGTTACATGTTGTAGGTATCCTAGACAGATGAGTACATAAGTACAATGTGAAGGTAACCGTTTTATTGCAAGAATACTTCAGGATAACAATGAAATACAACAAGAGTCATATATCAACTGAAATAAATACTAATCCATCTTTCAAAAGTACATTTAGGCAAGTATTAAAGATAATCTTCAAATAAAAGATACTTTAGTTAAAACAGAGGAAATCAACACATTCCGAATATAACTAATGAATGCGGTATTCATGTCGACCGGGTCGACTTCAGTTTGCTCGCACAGCTATCCAGACATCGACCTGGAATGCAACCTTGTGTTCATTGCGATAAAGGAAAGTGGTTCGAGCCGTTTAGAAATAAAGTGCACCAGATAATTTAACAGTTTCTCATAAAATAAGGCGAGACATGGTTCTTTGTTCCGACTTAGGCACACCTGGATCACATTATATGCAATAACATACGTTTTCATCAAGATATCGAGACGAGCTCAATGTGGGATTCGAACCTGGATCCCATGAATCAGCCACCTCACCCTAACACTGAGTGTTGTAGTAACAGAGCGTCGGAGACGGTATGTATACATTGTACCTTGTGTTGGTTCGAATCCTGCGATGCAGATAATGTGATCCCAAATTTGACAACGTTAGATACTCCCCATGCGAGTGATTTAGTGTTCGGTAATTCGTTTTCCAGGACATAATCTAACGACACAAGGCTTAATTCCAGAGCGTTATCCGCAAGAGACAGGATTGACATATAAGACGCACTGTTTCCAAGCAATCATTAACAATCAAGTTTTCTCTCATAAAGGTATACGAACATTTGACAGTAATGTATATATTAAATTGCACAGAAGGGAATTATTTTGTTTATGAAGTATTCAACAGAATATCACAAGAAAGAAAAGGTATGTCAGTAGAACTTATTTTAACTTATAAAACATGTCATTTCCAATGAGGGCACTCATATGCGGGTTCATATTATGCATATGATGTCCTAGGGCAATATATCGCGTTTCTATGGTGAAAGGACGTCAATGACAATTACGCTGCAATCTAAATGCGGTGACAGCAGATAGTCAGCTTATGTTTAAATGTGCACTGACGTCTCTAACTTAACCAGTTAGGAGAAAAATAAAAAAAAACTTTATAATAAATACGGGCCCATGTTCAGGACACCTGGGTCTGAATATTTAAAGGAAGCGTTCTATCGGGGTATTTGTGTTGAACCGAAAATCGAGGAGACGTTATATTTGTTATCCATACATGGTGGTAATACAAGCCAGATGAAACGAATCGCCTGAAGGTAATATACGCTGACTGTAGGTTTGATAATTTGACGACCGTAAACGCACATTCCATGACAATAAGAACACTGACTAGTGAAGCCATTTATCGGCGCCATGAAAGCTTTGTAGAAAGCTTTGTTGGTAAAACAAACAACTTTTTATCAGTCGTATGTCAAATGAATTGTTGTTTTGCGACAATACAACTTCTGTGCTCATTTCACGTGCTGCATAACAATGGCGGATACCCCGACAGAATAGTCCCTTTAAGATGAACTTGTGTGAATAAAAATACATTTAAAGTGGAAATGTTTTCCAAATCTTTTAAAATCAATTAAAACAAATCACTGTTATGTTTTTTCATAGAGAATCAAATATTTTTACCTGTACATTATGAACCTGATTTTAATTAGATAATGATACATGGACATGTAACTGAACATCGTGAAATGTAATGTTCTGAGAGGTAAGCGTACCATTGACCAATAGTTTATAAGAAAAAAAATATAATTAAATATATTAAAATAACACAAAACCAAAACCGTAACCAAAATGATTCATGAAAAGTATGAATGTTTCATTTGCTTAAATGGATTTCATAGATCGATTTCAATCACAATAAAGATAATTTATATTTACATAATGTCATCATTTATATTCTCCAACAAAAACTATGCACAAAATTACATCAGAAAAAAATTGCACAAGTCCTGCCAAAAGAAATAATGTCAAATTCACTTTAAAGGTTTCCGTATCGAATTGACAGAAGACGCCGATTTACATCACAGTTGTCGCTGTTCATTATTCATTCCACGCAGTATCCCCCGAGTCAGGGCGTCTCGAAGAGAAAGAGTTGCAGTGTACCAGAGACAGTCGGATATTATCCAGTGGTGAAAGGCGTACTGTCACACGTAGTTGTAGTCTGACATAAACCCTGTGATCACAATGTGCTGTGGACCTTACGTGATGTTGTAATAGGTAATATGTAACTGTAACATCATGTATATATGTTTAAATTATGCTATGAGGTGATACTTTCACAAACTATCTGTCCGACTGTCTGCCTGTAACCGTAGCAGCCGAGATGAAAAAACATGGCATCGGGCACACGCCTTCATGCAGATTGTTCATATTGTAACCAATGGTTTTCGCACATCATTTTCTTAATGAAATATACATTGAATCGTGTTCATCAGAAAACAGTATAATTATACTGTTCACAGAAACACAGAACTATCAGTATATACTGTTCACAGAAACACAGAACTATCAGTCACCCTGAGACTTCGAATCCTCATTTGGTTATTCGTCTATAGATATCCTTTTTTTTTACAGGCATATTTACACCAGAAAATAGAATAGCTTGCAGAAAACATATGTCTTTAAAAGCCCGGAAAGAATAAATATTGGTTAACAAATATGAATGACACAAACTTTCGTTGGTAAAATAAACTTTTTTTACCAAGACCATCGTTTTTCTTCTGTAATGATTCACCATCACGAAAAGGAGAAACGCCATTGGGTAATTAGTGTCTTTCCCTGGGATATAGGACACAATAAAAGGTGTAATTATATATTTGCTTCTTTACCACAAAAGCTTCGTGTCTGTCGACCAACCTGGAAGCAACTTCTTTCATTGATAATTATGCGTCTTTATGTGTTGTTTCTTTAAATGCAAGAACATCTACACCCGAAATTATATGTGTTGTTTTAAATATGTCAGTAAGGCTTTGCCGTCCACATTCATTTCTATTACCCTCTATATATTCCTAAGAGGGTAATTATTTACCTTTGAATCCAAGACAAAGTGGACACCAGAACTATATATATATGTCTGTTGAGTGTTATCCGTAATGCTTCTTTGTCCAATGACGTACAGTTATTTGGTAACTACAGTTTACTTGATATCTCCTGTTCTGTGTATAAAGTACATTGTTTTGCAGATCAGGACAAGCTGATTATTATCAGAAACATATATTTTAGAGTTCAAGAAGTAATGTAACTTTCTCATAGTAATAAAGGTGTGTCTTTGTAATGTATTTTGTTCGGTGGATTTGTCCATGTCGAAAAGAGGTTTCCATGTATTTCCGTTTCTCAAAGTAAGGCCTCATTCTTCGAGTGTTCAGTAGTATCATTTGTGCTTGATTTATATGTACATGGTCCTACAATAAACAGGCCTGTCACTTCGGAATTATGCTGTGCTGACACAACTGTTTGCTTTAAGGTTTGAGATAACCGTCGTACTACTGTATAACTCTACAAACAGTTTACAACACTGACTTCCAGACAAAACTTGATAATCCCATATTGTTTTCGGAATAGTCACAGATACAGTTCCATTTCTGTTAGAAGACAGCTGTACCAGTCTCCAAATGGTAAATGCTCTTTTACAGTTATTGGATACTGCACGAATCCTGGGGAGTAGTGTCTGTGTTGTCAATCAGTCGCAAGTAAAATGAGTTTTCCGTCCATCTCTACCGATGAAGTTATCTCAGAAGTGGGAACTAAAATCTCTTTTGTTCTATATAAATGTACTTCACCATATTGTGAGCCAGTAACATGGAAAATAGCTGAAAAGAAACAAAGATTTCACATTAGTTCATCTAAAACATTACTCAACTACATTGTATACATAGTTTTACACACGTGGATACAAAATATTAACTGATTTGAACAAACCGCTGTTATAAATATCAGTTTTATAATGCGTGTTTGATTAATTACTTTTGTAAAGATTAACTTGAAACTAAGAGTGTGATAGAGACCTCCATATTATCGATAAACAGTGTCGGGATTATATACATAAACACCAGACGACAAAATAATTAGATATTACAGACATTGTATAAAAGTAATCATTTCCCATTCATTTATTCAGACACTTTCAGAACCTCACTTACCACTTGTTAATAAAGCTTCCAGACGACTATCAAACATATTTACCCAAATTGAAGCAAATATACACTTTCCAGACACAGTGTACATCTATGTAAACGTGGTGAAAACGTGGTATATGAATACTTGACTTTCCAATAATCTCCACTGTCAACAGAATACATTAATCTCGCAGACATGAACAACAAGGTTAGCACAAATATCACACACCACCAGTATAGACAACATGTCGACCTTGCAACCATCTGAAATTCTATTTTAGACAACCCATCCGCCGTCCTTTGACTATTGGTGGTATTCCAATAGGTTATTAGTAAAATATTGGGTATCCTCAATTCCATGTGCTTCAATCAACTGCATATATAATAAAACAGGAACACGCTCGTTGACAGTGATCTTATCGAGGGAACGAATTACAGAATTGTCAGATGTTAAAGGATCGATTCAACGACGACACTTCAATGCTTTCAGAACACGTTCACAGCAATACATAACATTCATGCACCTCGAACAAGCAGTTGCCATCCGTTCCCGTCCCCGCATACATACATAACATACATACATATACATCTATATAGGACTGTACACTAACCTCCAGGAAGCCCACGGATAGAGCAATCAGCCCGATGATGACGAGGTTATCCTTGAAGACGATCATCAGAGAACCTATACACCCTTCAGTAAACACCAGTTGCTCCGCGTATGTAGTCTGTGGTAGGAGAAGATCAGAATCAACGTCAAGCGTTATGTACTTACATACATACTTATGCACCACATATGGCGTAATGAAGATCATACTTGGTCTGATCAGAATCAAAGAAATTGGTGCCATACCTGGTCTGTTTATGCACGAACTATATCAGATTCAGCTAAATCTGTATCCTACAAATGTACATGGTCTGTGTGTATACGAAATATATCAGATTCAGCTAAATGTGTATGCACATGCTTTATTTCAGATTCTACGAAACTGATGTCCCATGTGGTCAAGTCAACTGTTTGAAAGGTATTCTAGAAGTTGATGAAGAAGATAAGACAGTTACCGTTATTATGCTTGATATCGGTATAAGGATCTAAATGTCGCTATTTAAGACATAGATTTCATAACGTGTTTGTTCACTGGCTTATAAACGGTTTGACAGTTAACTGGTATAAATGCCGAAGCTTATCGACAAATTTATTTCTTATAAATTCAAACTTGGCAATTTAAGCGATTTTTAAACTGAAATAAACTTTTGAAAATAAAAAAACCTCTGCAAAATATTACTAATAGTATCCATAACAAGAAGTGTGTATATATGTGATGAATGAATACCGTGTGTATCCTATGTAGTTTATGTATGCACATCAAAATCATATAGTGAATATGAAATGCAGTATGTCTAAATATCAAGCCATATAAGAGTCAACAAAATGAGTACCATATGTAATTGGGTATGTATAACAAAATATAACAATCGACGAAATTTGTATCATCCCGTGATCTGAGTATGCATACAAGGCAAATAGGACTACGTAAATATAGTACACGGTTTCTTATTTCGTATAAAAAAAACATAGCAAAATGTCTGAAATACAGCAGGGCAAACGTGATCTACACTACATGTGTTTTCAGAATAACGCCAAAGTAACAGTCACTGTATAGTACACACTTGACCTCTGAGAACACCTGGGATGTTGTCCCAACTTACCATGTAATAAGAACCAACACACGTCATTCATACTGGTTGCATCACATACATTGCTATCACGCGTCTGCTATCACATCGCTATATGAGCTTTACAAATATTGTTTCGAAATAGAGATAATATCATACTGAATTTCGGCGATATGCATCGTACAGGATGCTAGGAAAGAATAACGTTACTGGAATACTGTGACTGCATGGGCAATACATTGTAGCATACAACACATGCCAAGTTGTTAATCATTTACGAAGTATACTATAAGAAGTACGTAACGGACTGTGCAACCATACTGATTGCTTGCAGCGATATGGTCATTGTAAACTCTTGTAATCGTGTGATTTTGCAAGTATTAATAGTTGATGTGTGACGCAGATGATTGATTAAACTTTAGTTAAATGGGGTAGCCAAAACACCTTTCGACATCAAGAATATCTCCGAAGAGGAGGTATATGAGAATACCATTGATCTTAACCATAGCGACAATACAAGAATCATGCCATTGTTAGAACAGGAGGATTCCCTGGATAACAACTTCTTTAATGTGAAAATACACGACGTTTCTGAGTATGTGCTCACTCCTTCATCACCTACATGTACATTCCACCTGATGAAGAAGTGAGTATGTACTCCGAAAAATCGTGTACGTGTATTTTCACATTAAAGAAGTTGTTATCCGGAAAATATTAATGTTCTTATGTATACCACTTCTAAATGCCCTTCAAAGATATCATGCCATTGTTAGTTGGGAATTTGAAGCATGCTGAATTGCAATTGCATCTTAAATGCGTCTTACTGATATGTCAGTCGGATACTGATGTCTTGTCCTACACGGTTGAGACGTTTATTTAATGTCGCTGTTATCAATATCTGTATCATCGAGATAATGTTTTACTTGAGGCTAAGTCTGACATTACTATTTGTAACTTAACAAACTGTCTGTAAACTTTAATCTTTGTTTCATTTTCAATTACGTAAATTTATCAAGATTATACTTTCTTCTTTAATCATTTAACATGGCGGCCTTGGATACAACATTAAACAATATTTAAGGTATCGACAGAAAAATAATATTGTTTGAAAGGAGATGACATTATCAATGATCTCACCATATAGTTCCTGACTCCAAAGCCACATCGCAACGAGGTGGGTATCCGACAACAGGAGCGGGGTACCCCACAGTGAGACACAGATATAGAGGAACAGTTGAAGTACGGGTTCAACTCCCAGTCTGTGTAACTACCCGCACCACAGCAGTAAAACTGGAAATAAATCAGAAAGAAAACAATCAATTTAACCAAACTATGTGTGTAATAAAGATACATAAAAGAAAGTTCAAAGAAATATGTGTGACTAGTCAACACCAAGATGTGAATATTCAAATTTGTCATCAATACTTATATAGTGATAATATAATTAATAATATAAGGATATTATAACACTTCTATAATAATAAAGAAGAATTAATTAATAACTATAAAGCGAAGTCTATTATATCTAGGTTATTCAAGACATGTCATCCATGGAGCTCATTTTTATTTTTCAGTTTTTAAAGTATGTTCCCGAAAGTTCAATGTCAGGCTGAAAGAAGACGTTAGTACTGTCAATAAAATAATTACTTAGTCTCAGAATGATCGTATTGTAATGTGTTAAAACAACAAAGAAGTTTACTTATACATGTTACTGTGTGAAGCATTTGTTTCTGGCATCTTGCACGCCCAACGGTCGCTACTTAAAGATTTTACCTGCGCTTCAGTTAAATATTTTACTACTGCTTCACTCATCAACTGAGGCATGTTCTAAGTATTCAGCTTTTTCTCTAAGTTGCATTTTCTATTAGTTCTTATTTTAAAAAATTAGATGACACTAATTAAACATTTTTTAAAAACTACAGTCTATTTCTTTTTAATATTTTTTTCTAATTTCACTAGAATTAGAATATAAGTTTGGTCTTCAAAAACATATTTCCAGTGTGGAATACATCAATCTTGTCAAAGTTTTGCAAATGGTAACATTGCTAATTCTAATTGTTACAATGATTACTTATCGTTTTATGCATTTTACCATTTTTGCAGCATAGTAACGAAGATACTCAACACTAAACTAACCAATCTCGGATGACATATATCTTGATGTGTTCATCCTAGAAGATAAGCATGACTTGAAGAAAAATCTTTGTGCTAAGTAATAAATACATGTTGACACACGTGGGTGTATAGAAAATATCAGCGTATTTCGTGACGTCACTGATACAGTCACTGTTTCACAATACAGAATTGATCATTGCGAAAAGACCAAAGAGAAATAAACCGCCCATTGGATAAAGAAAAGTACATCATCAAGTTATAAGATTATTGGTGAACGGGTCCGCGGACTGCTACAATACGCACAAGTGTGCTCTTCTCGAACGATTTTTTCTATCTGGATATTCACTTTCTGAAAAATCGTAGTTTGAACAGTTATATATATATATATATATATATATATATATATATATATATATATATATATATATATATATATATATATATATATATATATATATATATATATATATATATATATATATATATATATATATATATATGAAACCTCTGTAAATCAAGAGGATGACGGATCTGTCTCCCCTCTTCCTCCTCTACCTGTTTCTGCAGATAGTCTATCGCGTCTCTGATGTCATCATTATCCCCGTAGTGAGTGATGGCGTGCTTCATGTAGTTCATCATGGTGGACTCCACTCTCTCCAACAGAACAAAGGCGAGGACTGCAGCTACCACTTGTACCACGAACACAAGCACGATGATCAGGATGAACTGAAATTATATATACACTTGGAAATTAATTAAGCAACACCCCAATTGTTACGGCAAAAGCATTCCGATAAGAAGAAAGGACAACATGTCAGTAAAATAATTGGTGATGATAGGTAGAACAATCAAGAAGATGTGTTGAAACGAAAGTTCACTCAACGAACGGTTCACTGTCTTTGGTTAACGGCTTTTACGATAGCTTGTTATTTTGGTGTCAAAATTTAAGTTCCATTTTAATAATGAAAATGAAAGTCAATATTTGTTGATGTAATGTGATTAGTTCCATTCTTTCAAGTGATGTGATGACACTTTACTAACTGACTTTTTAACAAAACAGATTGTACTCAAGTAATCTCACATTTATTCTCAGATCCTGTGGGTGTAGGCATTTTCTCATTAATTGTTCAGAAGAGGACTGAAAGTGTAATGTCTCACTGGCTAGTTTCTAATCATGGATGATAAAAGATGTATTGGTGTATGAATGAACTTGGTATCAAAAATGTTGTTTTCAATCAATTAATTGTAATTGTTATGTAGTTTCACTTCTTAGAAAATAGTTAGTTTTAGGTAAAAAGTCAGTACCATCACATTTACGGTCGTATTTTCATAAATGTTGCATTTGGTGAATGTCAATTACAATGAATTTGTCAATAAATAAACAGCTGTTACATGTATGTCTGGGGTGATTAAATCATTAAGTTTATCCGAACATTCCAAGAACACCGCATTTAAACTTGGGTGTTGATCAAATAATTTATATATGTATATATGTATATATACACAGGAGATTAAGTTGTGTAAACAGTAGTTCAATCTTGCCATGTAGTGTACAATGGTGTACATGTACCTCTAGGATTGAACTAATGTACAACCTCCTATAGCATATTAAGGGTTACCTTTGTTTTGTTTACAAAATAACGGTCAACAGCTAGAAAAATATACAATTAATTAATGTCGATTTCTTTTTTAAACTTGAAATTTTTACATTCATCAGTTTGGTTCGCGGGCTCGTTCAATGCCCAACCAAAAGAGTCTTTACGGACCATATGCTATTCTGCACATATTAAATGTGTACCCAATCCCAATAGATTAATACCAGCGCCAAGGTTGGCGCTGCAACAACTGCATGTACCAAGAACGGTGACAGCAGTGCGAGTAGACCCAATATTTCTCCGACTGCACGAGATGAACGTGCGATTGAGCGGTTTATATTTCTAAACGTTAATGACTGCATTATCTGCACGTGCGATTTAACCGACTATGAAATCAGACTTTGAAATTTAAGCGATATGCTCTCTGCTGATTGGATTTAACTAGGTTATGTTGATTGAAAGTTTGATTAAAACAGCATGTTGGAATCAAATATTAAATACTTTAATCATATATCCTGTGAACTACGTTTTGCACGTGGTGACACATACGTGAGCTTAACGCCTGATTTAAGACAATACTAATTTAAAACACTTGTTTAATCATGCACTGTACATTTTTTTGCAGAGATTTTTTTTATTTTCAAAAGTTTATTTACTGATTAGAAATTTAAATGGCAAAGTTTGAAATTATAAGATATAGATTTATTAATGTGTCGACAAGCTCCGGTATGTATACCAGTTTAATTTGCACCTTTCAAACCGTTTATCAGTCAGTGAACAAACACATTATGAAGTCTATTTCTTAAACATTGCATAACAATTGACTATCGCTCATTTCACCCGCAGAAGACGGTTATCGTGTTTGCTATGACAAATCTCATTAATGAAAGGGATAACAAAGAAATATGTATTAACCCTCGTGAAGTTGTCGCACTTCCTACAATTGATTTAATCAATCGATTTAAAGGATGAGTGAAACACTAGCCTTGTAACTTATACCATATTTACTACTTCAAATACTTTTGCTAGGATTAGTTTCTTCATTAAATGGTTTTATAGTATGTTGGCTTCCTTAATTTTTTTAAAAATAACTTATATTGAAGAATACTAAGTACACGTCCAATAGATAGTGAACAAATGTAACGTATATGTGGGATCACTGTCTGTAATCATATAATTTCTTGTACTTTCTTCGGGACGAGAACATTTCGGGATCCGAACTCATCCTCAAGAGTCAGGTCAAGAATGAAAGAATTTGTACTTTTGCAGAAAGTGTGGTCCCAAATAAAACACTGTTACATTGAAGAATGTTTGATATAAATGAAATAACAAAACAAAAACACCATTTGGGTAATTCATAATTTTACACATTCACATTCTACACCTTCGCATTAGCATAATGATTCCATCGGAAATGAGATGTGTGTCATTCACTGTTAGATAACAGACATTTTCTCATAACGTTATACGTGCTATAATGTTCTGTGATAATGTGAATGTATGGAAGGACAAGTGGAGGATTTTATGAGTGATTGAATTAATGTGAATACGAAAAGGGGTTCTGAAAGTCGATTATTTAAAAAAGATATATAATTCTTAACGACAAAACTGCTAATGATCTGGGTATGTTTGCAGTTGGCCATATGAGTAATGAGAATTAAAAATTAATATTAATATATATTAATTAACATTATCAACAAAATACATCATTCAAGATACTTTTTACAATCGATATGCCAATTCAACTGAAACAGAAATTGCTTAATGTCGGAAATAAACATGTTTGATATCGCATATCGCACACGCATAGCCATAAATGATAAATTTGTTTATCATCCAAAACTGGCTCCCACAGTAGATATCGCTTGTGTGAGATCAAGCGATATCTACAAGCGATATCTACATTGTAGATATCGCTACAATCAAATCGTCACAATCATATTACATCATCAGTTAATGACATCACAAAGCTTTGACATCACTGAGAACACTGCTGATAATGATATGACGTCACAATGGTGATGACGTTACAATGCTATGATGTCATAATGCTTATGACGCCACAATGCTATGACCTCACTGAGATCACTGCTGAAGAAGCAAAATGGCAGTTTTGGGTTTCAGATTTGTTATTTTTCGGCAAATAATTTTTGAAGAATGATTTTGAATGATGAATAAAATCTCACCCTCGTGTCTTCTGATATCAAATATATCAACACTCGTTGATTAAAGTAAAAATATCCTCGGCAAGCCTCAGATTTTTGTAACTTTAATCAACTCGTGTTGATATATTTGATAGCAGAAGACACTTGGGTGAGATTCTCTATTTAAATATATCTGTAATTTACGAATAAATTGTAAATTATGATAATTAATGAATGCAATATAATTTATTCCTTGAATACGCATGTACATATTAACTTCACTTACTAAAAAATCAGGTTGATGTTTGATATCTTCTATACCCCATATTAGCAAAATACCGGTCAAAGAAACAATAAGAAAGGTCAGATTGTAAAATAGTTTCTGTTCTGGAAAGTCCATTACCTTAATATAGGGTAACGAAATCGAATCGTAAATGAATTTCAAAAACACATGCTCAAGACACCACATGCATTAAGAGCGTGAATTATTTCTTAACATTGGGAGTAAAACAAGTGTAGAAGCGAGCACAGCTCACATGCCCCCGCTGATTACAATTAATATATTTCCATGACAGTATTCAGAACAACTCGTTGACAATGTACAATGTTTGAAAAAATTGTGATTACAATTAATATATTTCCATGACAGTAACAACAAAATTAACAATTCAAATGACAAAGACATTTGTGTAGAGTTTGGTAAAGCTTGTAAGTATACTTTTGTATATGCTCGAGAGAAAATTACTTCCTTACCATGTTTCCATGGAAACCGCCCAAAAAGAAATTTTGAAAATAGGCCTAACCCTCAAAGGGCACATCTAGGGATCATGGTTGACATTTGTATGAAGTTTGATGAAGCTAGCATGCATAGTTTTGGAGATCTTACAACATTTTGTTAGATTCAACCTTTACCAAGTTACCATGCTTTTCCAAGTGGGAACGTGTTCTGGATAAGACCTTTACTGATAAAGAGTGGATGATTTTTAACATTATTTCAAATAAATGTACTCAGAGCACTGACTTAAGTAGGCTACAATATAGGATTATCCACAACATTTTACCAACAAAATGTCTTCTTTATAGAATGAAATATTCAAATTCGCCATTTTGCTCCTTATGTCTAAAGGAAATCGAAACTATAGAACATCTCTTTTGGGAATGCGACATCGTGAGGAAAATATGGTGCAAAATGACAGATTGGCTACAAACCATACAAGTATCAATACAAATTTCTATGGAAAATGTTTTTTTGGGATTTAAAAACCTACCTACTATTATCAATGAAGATCAGAAGGGCTTTGTCACAGGGAGATATATTGGCGAGGTAACCAGACTCATATATGACCTAATAGAACATACTGAAACCTGCCAAATACCAGGTTTACTTCTTCTTATTGATTTCGAAAAAGCTTTTGATTCGGTAGACCGAAGTTACCTCAGCAAAGTTTTAAAGTTCTTTAATCTCGGACCCAGTATTTCACACTGGATAGAAACGTTCTATAATGATATTGAATCGAGAGTCATGGTGAACGGTTTCGCGTCAACTCCCTTTGAAATAAGCCGGGGATGTCGCCAGGGTGACCCGTTAGCCCCGTACATTTTTCTTATGTGTGTTGAAATCTTAGGCATCATGATACGGAACAATAAAAACATAAAGGGGGTAAAACTTGGAAATATAGAATATCTTCTTTCACAGTTCGCAGATGATACAACACTTACCCTAGATGGATCTGAAAAAAGCCTATATGCAGCATTGAATACCATAGAACTATTTGCCCGTTTTTCAGGATTAAGAGTCAATATAGATAAGACAAAACTAATATGGATAGGCTCCAAAAAGAGATCCCGATACAAATTGTGCAAAGAATGGAATTTCGATTGGTCACAAACAAATTTCACTCTTCTAGGAATAAACTTTGATATTGATCTAGACAAAATGGTTGATATAAACTACAATGAAAAACTTTCTCAGATTGTAAGGCAAATGAATATTTGGTCAGCTCGTACCCTCACCCCGTATGGAAGGAATACTGTTCTCAAATGGTTAGGTGTAATAACGCCTACAGTGACAATTGCCTACGGGGATTTATAGCTACAGTTTGAGTTGTGACAGCGATACGCTTACCTGCACACAAGTGAACTGTTCCAATCAGTGTGCACTAATGCCTACAGTAGAGAAGTAATAACACAAGCTGAGGGATTAGTGGAGCAAAGAGCAAAAAGCTTATGAACAACTGTCATGAAACTGCTATAGAAATTTAATTTACTGTGTACGTAAAGCTTTCTCAGTTATTTCCATTATCAATACATCCACCTTTAGCAAGACATTAGTGTTCAACTTTAAAAAAAGTCATTAGATAGAAACTTCATCAACGCAATTAATATTTCAAGAGTCAACATTCGCAAAGATGAATATTTTATAGGAGAGTATATTGTTGAAAGGTATTTTTTAAAAAATACTACATATCTATAATCTCAATGTATGTTTTAGTGGAAGGACATTTTTCAAAGTCAACATTTTATTGGAGTTTAACTTTCACAAAAGTCAAAAAATATTTCCAAAGTCAACATTTCACCAAAGTCAATATGTGACCAAAGTCAATATTTCTCTAAATTCAAAATATCTTTTTCAAAACCAAAATGTCAATAAATAATTCAAAGTCATCATTTCACTAAAGTCAATATTTGATCAAAGTCAACATTTAACTAAGTTCAAAAAAATCTTTTTCAAAGTCAATACCTGATCAAAGTCAATATTTCACTTAAGGATGTTCGCTCCTCAAATTTATAGTATTAAACTTTTTTCTAATTTATATTTTTTAAAAGATCAAAGTATATGATTGGAAAATCAGCATTAAAAAATAGGGGATAGTGTTGGTTTTTACGAGATATGAAGCCTGTAAGATAGTGGGGTGGAGAAGCTGTAAGATAGTGGGGAGTCTATGGGGAAAATGAGAAAAAAACTACTAAATACTTTAAAATACTACATTTCTAGTATTAAACTTGTTTTCCTTTTTTGATATGTTACAAAGTTCATGTTACCCTACCGAAATCGATGAAAAATATATATGGTAGTGTGGGTTTTTTAAAGCTTTGACACAAAATGTACACGTAAACCCCCTTTTTTAAGCACTTTTTAGAGGTTCTAAAGTCACATTTTCTTTATTTTATTTGTTTTTTTAAAAGTATGTAGATAATGTAGAATATCATGAAGTAAATAAAGATGAGAAAAAGTCTTTACTTAATCATATTTCATTTCTGAAGTTTAACAGGAAGGAGCGGAAAGTATCTTTTTCAAAACCAAAATGTCACATTTTTGTTTTAACTGTAGGCATTAGTCCACAAAATAACGGGTCATTCCACTTTGATGAAAGGTTGAAGGATGTAAAAATCAGAACCACTGGTGCATAAACTTGTTTGTTTAAGACTGTAGGCGATCGTCCCTGTAGGCGTTAGTAGACTCCACCTCTCAAATCACTCCTACTACCAAAGCTCAACCATCTGTTCTCATCACTACCAACTCCAAATAAATCTGTCGTTAAAAAACTTCAGAAAAAATGTTTCAATTTTATATGGAAAAACAAACCAGATAAGGTAAAAAGAGATGTAATGATGCTAAATCCAGAACACGGGGGGATAAAAACTCCAAACATTAGAAAAATAATATCATCACAAAAATTGAAATGGATAAAAAGAATAAACGATAAGGACCTTAAATGGACATATCTTTTCAACAGCCGATTAAAACTCAAAACTCCGTTCTTACTAACAGAGAGTTCTCTCATACAACAGAAAATAATTCCCTCAACAACTAACTATTTTTGGAAGGACGTACTTTTAGAATGGTCTAACTTCATAACCATGCGTAAAAGTGAAATTAAAAATGAAGAAGATATACAATGTCAATCTTTATGGTATAACGACAACATAATTATTGATAAACATCCTTTTTTGTATCTTGAATGGTATAAAAAGGGTGTTGTCTTTGTGAATGACCTGCTTCATAAAGACGGCAGATTATTGACTTATGAAGAATTTTCCAATACCTTTTCAATCAACACTAACTTTCTGACATATGAATCCGTGAAAAGAGCCGTAACTACATATATTCGAACGCTGAACATAAAACAATTTCAAAAGAAATTGGTAGGCCCAATTTATCCCTTTAATTTGGCGAACGTTGATACAATAATTGGAAGCAAAATCTTATACGCGTTTCTTTTAAACTCACAATTTGTACGCTTGCCGAGTTATTCAAAATGGGAAAGAATTCTTCAAAATGATTTTACTGAAAAGGATTGGAAAATTTATAACACAATTGCCAATAAAATGTTCACGAAATACAGACTTGAAATGGTTGCAATCCAGAATTATTCACAATATCCTACCAACAAGACATTTTCTATATAAAATTGGGTATATATCTTCAGCGCTATGCCCGTTCTGCGAAACGGAATCAGAAACTATCAACCATATGCTATGGGAATGTGAGCCTATCCTCAAATTATGGAAGGACATAGAATCATGGTTAAATTCAGTACAACTGAAATTGGCTCTTACAAATAAAATTATTATTTTAGGAATGAAAGGAAAGAACAATAATCCTTTAAATGCAATCATTCTTCTAGTCAAACAATATATATATAGGTGTAGCGTAAATTGTTTTAAACCTAAGTTGGAATACATTAAAAAAGAAATTGTACGTTATTACGATATGTCTAGATATGTCTATCTGTCAACAGGAACAGAAGAAATGTTTTTCCAATACTGGTCTACACTGCACTTACTATTTGGAAAATAATCTTGCTGAATTGTATCAGCCAAATTTGGATTTATGTATGTATATGTATGCACCTTTGTTTTGTCGTGTAAAAATGCTTGCCTGTATATCAAAATATGGAAAATATATAAACAAACAAAAATAAAAAAAATTTAAAAAATTTAAAAATAAAAATAATAATCCTATAAATGTAATCATCCTTCTGATCAAACAATATATATTCAAATGTGCTCTTGGAAATTATGCACCCCATATCGAATTTATAAAGAAAGATATCAACAAATACTACAATATCACTAGATATATAGATTTATCGAATGGAACTGAATATCATTTTGTTAAATTTTGGTCAACATTGCACTTGTTGTTAGATTGAATATAAACATGTTGAAGTATTGTATTTTATTGTATTGCAATGTATTGTATTGACTCTGTATATGATGTGTGCCTGTAACGCAAAATATGGAAAATAAAAAAAATAAAAAAACTCATTGATAATGTACTATTTTTGAAAAAAATGTGATTACAATTAATATATTTCCATGACAGTAACAACAAAATTAACAATTCAAATGACAAAGACATTTGTGTAGAGTTTGGTAAAGCTTGTAAGTATAGTTTTGTATATGCTCGAGAGAAAATTACTTCCTTACCATGTTTCCATGGAAACCGCCCAAAAAGAAATTTTGAAAATAGGTCTAACCCTCAAAGGGCACAACTAGGGATCATGATTGACATGTGTATGAAGTTTGATGAACCTAGCATGCATAGTTTTGGAGATCTGCTCCGCACAAAATGACTTCCTAAAAGAGTCACTTTTTAGTCACGTTTCCATGGAAACCGCAAAAAATAAATTTCAGAAATAGTTCTAACCCTCAAAAGGTAAATCTAGGGATCATGGTTGACATTTGTATGAAGTTTGATGAAGCTAGCATGCATAGTTTTGGAGATCTGCTCCGCACAAAATGACTTCCTCAAAGAGTCATTTTTTAGTCACGTTTCCATGGAAACCGAAAAAAATGAAATTCAGAAATAGTTCTAACCCTCAAAAGGCACAACTAAGGATCATGGTTGACATGTGTATGAAGTTTGGTGATGCTAGCATGTATAGTTTGGACGGACGGAAAGAATGAACGCTATATACCCCCGCTTACTCTGTAAGGCGGGGGTATAAAAACACTATAACAATTTAAAGGCACTGTAAAATATTTTGCATTTTTCTTCTAAAATCTATCATATATTATTTAAGTATATATATAAGTGTTTACTTAAAAGGGTAAAACATCTCATTGCACGACCCGATAAGCCGTCTCCATAGGTACGGTTATCTGTATTGGTAGAGAAAGTGAGTGAGTGAGTTGGTGTTTAACGCCGCTTTCACTTAGTATTTCACTTAGTATATCACGGCTGCTAATATAATGGCAGGGAGAAAGCCCGCATCGCCATGTGGCTATGCTTTGCGGTGAAACCTGCGAGCATCGGCTGGAACTAGCGAACCATGGGTGGTACTACGCTGAAATTCAGTGTAGCATTGCACCCAAACCTTACTGCGTGTAGAACAGTTCTCTACTGCAGACAAAGTTACCGTGCCCCTGGCGGGATTCGAACCCCGGACCTCTTGATCCGAAGCCGAAAGCGCTAACCACTGCTCTACCCCGCCCCCTGTATTGGTAGAAAAAGGATGCCACGCATTAAGAGACAATTTTGTGGAACCCTACATTGTGATAGGTTTCATGCGATTGTGAGAGCTTTACCAGTAAACTGATAGTAAATACAATCATGGTGACATATTTAAAACTCTACTCTGAGTGTTTAGGCATTGCTTCCTCACTCAGATCACTTGAATTACCTCCGAGCGACCATTTTAATGTGAACACCTGTAAAGGCGCTGTAGCACGTTTTTGCAAATTATTGTTTCTCAATTCTTTTAGTCATTATTTAAGTTTACATACATGTAGTATATTGTTACGTTAGAGTGTAAAATATATCTTTACACAACCCGATAAGCCGTATCCTTAGAAAACGGTACCCGTATTGGCAGAAAATGGTGCGACGTATAAAACGACAAAAACGTCAGTGTGAGAGGTAGATTTGTAGGTTTCAGGCGAGAGAGCTAGATGGTTGACCAATACATCATTGTACCATAATTAAAACTCTACTTTCCATGTTTAGCTATCGCTTCATCAATCAGATCACTTGAATTAACTCCGAGCAGCCATTTTAATGTGAACACATTAAAATGGCCGCTCGGTGGAAAACTGACTAACCGAACCATGTACATTCGTTTTACAACACTGTGTTTGATTGAGGAGTATTATTTAGCCATTGGTAAAACCTATTTTACTTTTCGTAGCAGAACTTTATTTCAGTAAGAAATGTGCTACAGTGCCTTTAAAACCATAATTAGTAATAGAAACAAGTAATTATTTCGTACACAATGTCCATAAATCTTCATTAAAAACACATACATTTCCAACTGCAATGAGTAACAAAAGTCACACATAACAGCATGGGATGCTACAACAGGACCGCCGACACCATGCCGTGATAAGTGATACAGAATACTTTATATGGAGCAATTCTATATTTTTCATTTAACAAAGTTAAGTATTTATTTTTAGAAGGCATAACCCTTATAAGGTGGCTCACTTTTATATGATATAATATATATATATATATGTTTTATATGTATTCTATGTGAGGTGAGACTTTAATAAATATATGTCTGTCTGTCCACAATCTCACAGTCACTCACAGTTTTGAGAAGACAGATGTTTTCCCGGAGCGCACCAACACAGCCGAATACACTGATGAAGAACATGATGGTGCCAACTACAATCAGCATGTAGGCGGGGTCTGTCATCACGTGATCGAAGAAGTTCAACCCCTTCTTCTGGAGGCGGGCCCACACCCCGATACCAACCATCACACCCCCTGCAGTCTGCAATAGGTAATTCATCTCATAGTTAGGTGGTACACCGAAATTGTAAATCTATAATACACATAATAAAATAAATAAATACTGAAGCAGGAAAATGTAAACATAGGCGGAAATGTTGCAGTTATCACGCTCTCCTCACACATGTCACTCAAGACAGTTCTTCCCACTAACTGACGTTAGTAATATATGTGGGAAGAATGCGTTGAGTGATAGGTCCTGTGAGTCTTTGGTAAAGTGACATTCGAAAGTTGAGGTCGTTCATGTCTATCAGTCTCTCAGACCATTACTCTTCCGCAAATAAACCAAAATTCTTTATTTAAATATAATAAAGTTTTGTTAATGAGGAATCAAGTTTTAGAAAATGAATTGCACATGTGTTATTGAAATCAAAGTTTTACTTCTTATAACGGAAGTACAATAGCCTAAACAACCTCCCCTGTCAATTGTCAATTGTTTGAAAAGAAAATACAACTGGAAAACGGTTCCTGTCATATCTATGAAAAGCCATTAGAAAATGTACGGTATATCGCCGATAACCTTGGAACCTGCTGTCGTGGTAGTACTTCCAGTAACGAAATGTAACATTACTTTCATGCAACACGTGTCTACGAAATATATCTTTCTGACATACGACGAAAAATGTATTGTGAATGTATATGAAGAACTGAGTTAGACGGAATCGTCATGCGATGACCTAATTCAATAAAGTTCACAGAAAACAGATGACAACCATCTTGCCGAAGCAGAACATTGTCAACCAAGGTCACCATCTCGGTTTCTAACATGCCACATTGTCCAAGCCTTTTCCATGCATTATAAACAATTAAATATAACACACACCTTAGAACAATCAATTAACAAACACGTGTCTGGGATTAAAATACCACTTGCATAATATTTAACTAACATTTACAAAACAATAATACCGTGAATTCTGATTGACCTTGAGATGTCATTTAAATATAGAATACTAAACGATGTCACGTTTGATAACATGTTTATGAAACGAGTGGATGGTTTGGTATTTTAACGAGCGAAAGCGAGATAAATACCGATGCCATTCACGAGTTTCATACGGGACCGAGTTTAGTATTTTATTTTTATTACTCAATGATGTAAATAGCACTGAATTGCAAGAAAATCGTTTTTAGTGACGCTTACTTGCAAATAGGTCACCCTCTATTGCAGTCGTGCGGCTAACATTGTGACGTCAAACAAAAACGACTATGACGTCACGCGCCGATTATGACGTTATGGCAGCACGCGGTGGTATCACACATGTGTGTAACCAGCTCATTGTTATCTAATGAGTGATTTCACCACGGTTGAGTAATACAATATTGAATAGACTTGTGAAAACACTGGCAAGGTTGAAAACTGCCACGAGTAAGTGATATTGATTGTGTTTTGATTTGCAGTGTGAGAATGTAGATAATATCATCGCCACATACCCATATCAAGAAATTGATGACAAAGAGGCTGTACTTCACCCAGTAGTTGCAGTCAAGCACCTTGTCCCGCCATGTTTGGGGTGGAGGACCAATGGACTGTTCCGAATGGTACACTACAGTGTCTGGAGTGACCTCCACATTGGCGGCCATCCTGTCCCACCTCTTCCTAGCCTTGGGCTCGTCCTCTCCTGATTTACATAAACATTTAATGTGATATTTTAAGGACAACACACGGACAGTTTGGTTCAACACTTAACAAGTTTAACACGAGACAAACAATGGATTCCACCACTTTTTGTCCTGTGTAAAAAGCATTTAGAATTGCCAACCCAGGAGTTATAATGGCATTATTCAGATAGAAACGTTTTGGTGAGATCTAAACTGTGACCACTCATTATATAAAAGTGTTCCATTAAAGGACTTGATTTGATTGAATAACATACGAAATACTTGAATGACATATTGGTATGTATTGTAATGAGATATCTGAAATCATTGTCTGGCTAATTCGTGAACTCGCCATGACGCTATCAATGAAGGATAACCGTATTATGATTCGCATGAGTGTATATGGTATTTCTTCTCCCGCACAATAAAACTCATCATCATAGTGCATGTATACGTATCTTCATCAACGTTTAGACCAATCTCCTGAGGGACTTCAGGGATCAACAACAGCCCATTGTCTTACAACTCAGATTGTTTGGTGCGGTGCCATTTTATGAATTTTGTTTGGGAATATCGTGCACATGCATCCATGTTATCTGTGACAAAACGTCTTCAGTTAAAAGGGTATCTAAAACCGTTTGGTGCAGGAATGTTTTGTTCCAAATGATTGCATATAGACATTTTTTAATATTAGCATAACTGAATTCTTGCAAGCAGTGATGATTATCTGAAATTTGCTTTATTTCTTTATTTCTCTGTCTCATACTTTTTTTTGTCATTCTGTCTGCCCATCTGTCTGTCTGTCTCGCTCTGTGTCTCTATCTGCCCATCTGTCCGCCTCTCTCTGTTTGTCTGTCCAACTGTCTGCCCATCTGTCTGTCTGTCTCGCTCTGTGTCTCTATCTGCCCATCTGTCCGCCTCTCTGTTTGTCTGTCCAACTATCTGTCCATATGTCTCTCTCTCTGTCCATCTGTCTGTCTGTCCAACTGTGTCTCATATACCTCAACAAACATCCGTTATTACTTACCACTGACTTATCTGCTAATGATGACCAGCCTATCAGGGTACTCCCAACACGTCGTCTATTATTAATCATCCATAGAAAGTAAATATTCTAGCAACATACATATAATGAACAAAATTCAGGCCGACAAGTCTATATTGGAATTGTAGTTACCATTTACACACTTAAATGTAATACCAAGCAACACGCATGAAGCTTTATGACTGTATTATCCACAAATCGACTTGATGCATGAGTTACAAAGGTAAGCGTTATATAAAGGTACCAGCTGACGCCGTATTGGAGAACACGGCCCACTCTATATACCTTTAGTACAACATGGACGAATTGTGAACAACAGATGGTGTTCACGATGCAACATGCAGCGTGTGCATTGTATCCTAGTCTGTATTACAGTCAACTACGTATTATTTCATTTGAACCAAAGTCGAACACGATTAAATATTAGAAGCATGTCATGATCTTGTAGGAGTATGGAAGTCTTAATTATTCTGGGTTCCCTTCAATATTTGAGAAATGTCGGGAGTGTTACTGACGTTAACTTTGTTTACCGACCGGTTCGTTTTCTTTGAAATACAAATGTTTAATTAAATCAATTATTTTGGGAAAATAGGCCTCTATAGTTTATAGAGGAAATTATATAAGTGTTCAGGGATGTCAAAGTATGTTTAGGACATTAGTTCCTGAAAAATGGCATTTCCTGAGCGAGAATGTCATTACTCGTAAACATGGTGTGTCTTGGTCACGAATATAATGTTCTATTCATAACTGAAGACTTGAAAGTGTTGAACACGGGCTCAATATCTTTCAAACACAGACTGGTTACCTCCGTCAACATTCGGAACAAAACGTGACGTCATATAACGTCAGCTCACCAAAGTGATAGTTTGCCCTGGGCATCGTGTGGACAATCTGAAACCGGATATGATCGACCTCGTAATAAAAATGAGTAAACCACAATTTAATATACATGAGAGTCAGTTTTGATCTAACAATAATACTATCCCTTAATTAAATGCGTCTCTAATTCTGGATGTTGTTGCTATAGTTATATTTCTGTTAGATCCATTTCGCAAAGCGGGAGGCGCTTGGGGGACGAGGGATTAGAATAGGGGTGGGAGTTGTGGTGTTGATATAAAAGAACAGATAAAACATCTGGGTGTGACAAAATTCGATTCTGAATTGAATATTGCTATAGGTGGGCAAATGATTTAAATCCAGTTCAGTTGTGTTTGACATTGCCATTTCTCAGTAATGTCCCAGCTCTTGTCTGCAGAATTAGAACAAATCACAAGGTGTTCGTTTATGTAACTTGTATTTGTTATTCTGCACGGTACATTTCTTATCATAATGTAAAATGTATGTGTATTTAATAGTTGCTATATATCAATGATATTGATGATAACATATGATTGTATACAAAAGGCCAAGTAAGTATTTCACTTGTGCCTAATCCGTTTGACATTTCGGTCAATAACATATGTAGTTCGTTTTTTACACATGAAGTTTTCTCAAATTTGATATTTATTATTACAGTTTCTACAATATATTTGGACGTTAATGGGTAAAACATGTCATTATACGACCAAGCCGTATCCATAAACAAAACGCAGATCTGTATTGGAAGAAAAGGGTGCGACATATAAAGCGACAGTGGCGTGGAACTCTTCAGTGTGAAAGGTAGATTTGTAGGCTGTAAGAGAGAGTTCAGAGAGCAAGATGGTTTACCATTCAATCATTGTACCATACTCTACTCTGACTGTTTCATCAGTCAGATCACTTGAACCACCTTCGAGCGGTCATTTTAATGTGAACACATTATAATGGCCGCTCGAAGGGAAATGGATTTGCATGGCTTAACAGAAAATGTACATTCGTTTTAGAACTCTTTTTATTGATTAGAGAGATTTGTTAAGTCATCGGTAACACTTATTTATACTTTTGTGAGATCGCTTTATGTCAGTAAGAAATATCAGTTAGAAAATCGTGCTACAGCGCCTTGAAACCACGCATTTTGACATTGTTAATAGCATTTTCTCTACCTCTCAATACTCAAACAGTCAGGAACATTATATGATATTTTATCAAATAAAATATTTAATAGTTGAGATAATTCTGAAAACGTCAACAACAAGAAGTCGTTATATGTAATTGTCATTTAGCTAATTAAAACTGTAAACAGTACTGTTATTTAAACGCAACTTGCAAATAAACGTGTAAATTACAAAAGTTAGGTTGACGGACTATCTATAGCAAAGTTCTATCCTTGGCATAAGAATAATTTTCGGAGCTCTTTTATTTAAATAGTAAATATTGTAAATTAACACTTAAGTTACGATGTAAGGTTCAAATTTAACAGCCTAAAAGTCCTTAAAGATACATGTGTATAACGAAAATTGCATAAAATATTCATGCATCGGTTCGTATAGACGGAATCTATATACTGATAGTGTAACACAATGAAGTAGACAGTGTAACAGATCCGAGGAATAAAACACAATGTAAGTGGCAGGTCTTGATGACCAATAGTCAGATAACGTGAACCATTAAGGGATGTACATTTCGTGCTTCTTCCGATCCATAGCACTAAGACGAAATTATGGGTAATTCCTGAATCGAAGAGTGTCATTACTTGTAAATGACAGTTTCCTACTCACTCTCACGAATCCGATCTTTGTTTTGAGGGTATGGATGTGTCGTTATCGTTGTTATTGTCGTTAATATCGTCCAGGTCGGTGTCCATTCTTCTTAAGTAAACGGTAAACAATTATGATATATTATTATATGCTTTCCTGTTACAAGTGATTATTTATTGATGAGTAAGCTGTGATATTCGGTGTTGCCATATACATTGTACCTGTCATATTTCACTCATCAATTTTGTTCAAGTGTTTTAATTTCACGTGTGTTAGTTTGTAAAGAATGAATCGATATTACCACAGGGTATGGTATTTTTTGTATTTTTAAAAATAGTTTTCATGTTTTACATTCATTCGGTTTTACAACAGTGTACATAAACAAAATGCATATATGCGACACACAGGTTACAGTGACCTTAAACCATACAGACAATACTATAGGTACATGTAGTTTCATAGTACTCTGACAACAGTGTACATAAACAAATTACACATATGCGACACACTGGTTACAGTGACCTTAGGCCATACAGACAATAACATACATACATCAAATTTAAACAGTATATAGGAATAAATGGTATCATATGGTATCTTGATTATCAATGATTTATAAAGATCAAAGAACAATTTATTTTTTAACAATTTATCTAAAACATTGGTTGCTTGATTTGCTTCGAACAACATTTTGTTTACGTCATTTTGTTTTATAGTGAAAATGAATATTGAAATCACTCGTATAAGTTTGAGAGCTTCATGGCGTGATATCAGTGTGTATTGTAGTGTCAATGGTTCTCTAGGATTTCTATCGAAGGTCGTAGGTTTCACCGCAACAAATAGCCATAATCGTGTTGCGGGCTTTCCTTATTATGTTCCACGATGTTCCACTCTCCTGACTTATAAATGTAAACGTTAATCGTCAATATCATTGGTCCTGGTGTGTGTTTATAGTCACCAATTTTATGTGATGGTTCGATAGTTGGTTGGCATTGGATGAACACCATATACCAAAACAACAGAAAGAATGATAAAGAACACATATAGAATAGTTGTTGGTTACCAAACGCGTGTGGATTAATACAGTATCGGTTATTACCGAGACAATCATGTGGACTGAAATTATCAGATTGCGGCCATATTCAACAAACATTCAGTATATAGGTCACGGGACGCTGGACGTGACTGATATACGAGTTAATTACTATAATCTATTTCACCTCATTTTACCTTCCTTTTACCGCCATCCACCTCGGGTTTTGCATGACGGCTGGTGATCTTCCAACATGCATCGGTCAGGTCCCCTATATCTTCAATTCCCCAGCGTCATCAGTTTTAGCGCCATAGAGCGTTTTGTGTACGCTTCTCTCGTAACAAGACTCCTGTCGTTCATTTATCGATCACGTTGCTCATTCACCAGAAACCTGAATAACCAACGTATTTAGCGGACAGTCCGACAGATAGGGAAGGGCGATAACTGAATCTATAAGCAATGGCACATAACGGTTCCCAGCATGTGTATAATGAGAGGCTGATCTGATGGCGGAATACATGCACGTCTACAGGAAGAACGGAATCTATAGAAGCCCTTGGCCCGCTATTATCAGAAAAGAAAAAAAGATCATCACTGAAGCAAAGTTTAGTATTTATTGGACAAGGGAGATAATCATATTGGTTGTAAATGATTGAGTGAATCAATGAGAAAGTACTAAAGGCGCGCTCTACCGGCGATTGCCAAATTGACGGAAAATCAATAGACGGAAGTGATGTTCTTCTGATATGCAAGCTTGGAGTTATCTTTCCCTGATATCTACACCCAAAATAGCCGTGTATTCCTCTCAGCGCTAAGCCTCTGCTGGCCTTCAGGGACAGATCTGAGCTTGTCTGACCTTTAGAGGTGTCTGTAAATCCTCAAGACTCCAGGGCCTCACACAATTACCGATCTTCTAGTGCACAACCAGTTATTTTCGTTGATTTTGTGTTCGTATATTTCCTCTAAATGCGCAAGATTATTTGTAACTTTGAAAATAGGCCATTTTGGATAATTAGACATTATTTGAAACAGCCACCTATCTCATCAACTCTCCTATGAAAATCGTTTATAAATATATAATAGCACACTTTTTAGAAAAACATATATAAATAGGCTTACCATTGCTGTAGGTTATCCATGTATATTGTCTTAAACATCGTTAAACATCATCCTCAGGTACATGTACTCAAAGAACTACGCATATAATCACTCTTCTCCAGGGTATTCTATAATGAGATTCCAATTAACCCCGGATGTGGTAAGGTTCCTATTCTCGGGGTCTTCCTGACTATCCGGGTCTACGTACAACCTTACCATGTCCAACATTGAATAGTTTATCTATAGCATCAACCGGGTTAAAGTCGAAAAGACGCTTTGTTTGAATATCGCGTTACAGTGAACTTCCCTCGTAAATAGAGTCGCTCATAAAATCAAACACCTATTAACAAAGCAACAGCCACTTTATATGTTGCTCATGAAATCAAACGCCCCCGTGTAGGTGGATGTTGCAGTAGGCTCAAGGGCTAGCTAACGGAACACAGGTACTGGTGAATACGGGTTCCAGATGCTCGGTCGTCGATATGTGTGCCCCATATTCTGGTATCTATTTTTAAAACTTTTAAACAAAATTAATCTCCAAGACATTTTCTTCAATTCTTTACTTTGACACTGTATATCTTAGAAAAGGCAGTTGAATCATAAAGGGATTTATAAGTCACATACCGAGGATGAACGTTTACAGTCATTTTAAATCCTCCTTACAGTTTTTGAGGGACTTACTATCTTTCGTAACGGTTGGTACGGGTTAGAAAGGTCGATTCAAGCATCATTTTATATGGCTAGTAGGTTGAAGTCTCGTTTAAATCAGATCGTCACTACCCCACGGAGGTCATATCAGTGGACGCTCATTGTGAACTTTCTCCTTCAATAATTCAGCCAATCAGAGGCCTTACCAGATACGACATTGAATGTGATGTTATCGAGTGGGTCCGAAGCTTTCCTAGTCTCGTCGCTGATTGGCTTGAGTGAAGGTGAGGGTGAAGGTCACCTGACATGACCTCTATGATACAGTGTTCAGAACAGAAACACAGCGCGGTACGAGTGTTACGTGCGATATGATTTAAATGAAATTGAGAAGGTTGAACATTTCCGTTAAAGTACTAATGAAACCTGGATTTATAACATGGATGATATTTTGGTTATGTTATCAACACAGCCACTGTTTCGAAGAAGAACATTCTTTGACACGATCTAGGAAAGTATAGCACCGACTGAATGCTATCAACCATCAGATCAGAACCGGAATCCGCGGAATGTCTACAGACAGCTGTACTAACTTGTCTTCTGTACGAGCAGCCATGTAACCATCGAGAAGAACTGCAACGAATACAGCATCAAATTTATTTTATGAATGTTTCTCTTCAGTGTAAAGCTTACATTCATATTGAAAATACTAAAATTAACAGATATATAATACAATAAATATATTCTTGGAAATAAATAGCTCAGATCCTCTATGATAAATCCATACCAGGACCCATCTCAGTACCATCGTCTTGTTTGAATAATACCTTACTTTCATTTTACTTACAACAGTTTTGGCATAAATGTGCACACAAAAGATTCAATTTTCTGAAACGATAACATAAGCATCACAGCACAAACATATAGCACAGGCTCATTTTATCTGTCGCTATCTGGCCATTAAAGATATATCTATTCTTATATACCTCAAGGCCTTTGAACTTAGTCTTTTTTCCGGGAGAACATCATTGAGAAAGGGAGCCCGGCCTTACAAATCCTATCGATAGGGCCTTACACAGGATATTACCCCGCAGGGAGGGCCTTGTACAGTTAGGTATTATACAGTAGAACGCCTGCTAAATAGGATTCCTTGCACTCAATAAATTATTAGTCCCATTGAGTAAGATAATATGTCTACAATCTATATTGCCAAGTTTAAAATTTTCAAAGCAGACAATGTGGGAATCGAACCTTCCGCTTTGTAGCCCAAGACATTACCACTAGACCACAGGGGATTGTTGACTTGGAAAGGTTGATTGTTGGTCTCTAGTTTGCTGTGTGACAACGTCAATGATATTTTATGTGCGCTTTATTTGACTTAGATCAGCTGTACTGCAGTTAAAACATTTAGACAATTTCACCCACACATTAGTCTTTTTTCGGTATATAAAATAGATATAACACCCTCATCCTCGGGCGTTCTAGCAAAGAGGGGCCTTTGACTATCGCGCCCTCGGGTCGTCCCTAAGGCAAAAGCCTCTCTTTGCTAGAACGCCCTCGTATTCAGGTGTTATCCATTGTCTTGTCCGTGTACACTGTAGGACGGTATAGGACGGTATGTCTCTGCGACCTGAAATACAAACTGTTCTGATCTAAACCTTCTCTTCTTTCAGGCACGCAAGTTAAATATGTCCAATGGGTGCTCTTTTGTAAACAATCCCACACAGACAAGTATAACGGCAGGGGATAAGTGAAGGGAGGGGGTCAAAGGAAGGTGGTGAACTACATGCATAAGGGACAAGATGTAGCATATTGTTTACGGGTCGGGGTTTGGGTGGTTAACTGTTCGGGTACTGGGCTCGGGATGTGTGAAATTATAGTGTAGTGATTGGAAAGGCTATGAGAGGGTGCAAATGAAACTGCAGGGGATGGGCTAAAGGTAAGGGGTGAAAATACATGAGATGAACTGGAAGTAGATGTTAGCACTATGTAGGGATGTACAGAGAATCAGCAATGAATCTGCTTGGGATGGGGCATGGGTAAAGGGCTGATCAGCTACTGGCCATGTGGGTGTACTAAGGATCTGATGTGTGATCCCAAATGTGGATGAAATGTGGATGTGGTGAAACTCCTACCAACAACGTTGAATGTCTGGGGTAGGACAGAGGTTCGGGTAGGGTTACGGGGGGCGGTTGTGAAACAATGGAAGTCGGTTAGGCCGCTCGTGACTGCGAGTGTATTACTTTGAAAGGGTTTATATAGTATACTTTAGATGTTATCGTGAGATAGTCCATTATGTGCATAAACATTGTGTACAGTAATGTTCCTACATGTGACATTTCGATCGGTATATTTTATATTGATTTTTGAGTATGTTTATTTGGTAATATCAACTACCTTTGATCTGGCGACAGCGTGTTACTATATAAGTACGTTACCTCTACAGAATTACATGGAGTTGCTGTCTGACACGGACCAGCTCATGCGATATACATGTATATTATATAGGATCTTCAATGAAGATTGAACCTTAGAATCGACATGTCTCTCGTCTTCATGGATTATATTACTTCTTACTCGTATGTATTTTTTTAAAAAGTCATATAAGGAATTATACCAATTTCCCCTTTCAGTTCACATCTGATTTAGCGAAGTATAACATCAAAGTCAATATCAAAGAAAACGAACGAACGGCTGATGTCAACTGTTTATTTATTTCGTTGACAACACTGTTTCAATGTTTAAAGTGTGTTTTACTAAGTACCCCCACTATTCGTATGTATACACAGCCAGAGGAATAAGCGAACAGTTTAAAAGCTATGGTAGTCACATGCATCGTCATCAAATATTTAAATGTGTCTTAGTTCAAACGTGTTCTCCGTAATAGCAAATGAACATTTCAAGTCAGAGCGCATTCCTGAAGAAAACCCTCAACAAATATCCATTAAGTGAAGTTAACCAATATAAATATAGCATCAAAATAAGCTCGTACTGCACAAACGTAGCATCAAATGTTCATTTATTAAACTATGTAAATATACCATCAAAATTGTAAGTGACGGTTTTTGGAGAAAGAGTTTTGCCTTGTTATGTTTCACTGCGTAGCCTGACATGACAAGTTGATATATGAAATGGACAGTATTTGTAGAACGCTTGACACAGAACTCTTTGATTGACATGTTATTGTATTTACATTCCAGCCATTACTTGTTGGCAAGTTGCGCTATCTCTCCGCTATCTGTAAGAACTTTACGTAAGAGGTTTGGAATCAGTACATACATGTTGTATATGCAAATCATAGATAGGTCAAATATTTTAATATTTCATGAAGCGTGTAACGTTTCAGATTGCATAACTCAGCTATGAACTTAAAGTATTACTTTAAAAGATAATGAAGATAGTTTCTTATGTAATTCAGCGGTACAAGACCATCACATATTGTTTTGGTAATCGGTATCCGTGTTCGATATTCCGATTTAGGAAAACATATAACGCAAATCATCATCTATTAAACTTTCCTCCAAATGCCCCTGTTTCATACTTTTCTTCAATAATGAACATTTACCTTGCAAAATGTTAACCATGGTATTATTAAAATGCAATTGGAATTTTATGGTTGTCCATGAGATGTGTTGTAAAGATTAAAATTTATTAGAATTAACGCTTATGTATGTATGACTAAACTTTCAACAAACATATTTGACTTGACTTTTAAAAAAAGTCTTTTAAACATCAAAATTCTCTATAAAATCACATCGAACATAAGACTCGCTCCGTTCTGAGGATCTGAGGATGTGCAGCTCAATAGGGGCCATGTCAAGTGAAGTGGACGATTTTTTATCGGAAAATGCGGTGTGATTGGTTGAATTTAAAGGTGAAAGGTCACAGACAAGGTCACATGACATGATCCCTGCCTAGCAGTACTCAGAGCAAGAACGCAGCGAGTGTTACGTTCGATCTGATTTTAATGAGACTGAAACATAAAAAAACCCATATATTGGCATATCTGCAATGTCAGTGTTATGAGCGGGATAAAAACTGTTTTGCCTTAAATCCGCGTTTGTGAAGATTCAACTGTTACTTTTCTATTAATTCAAATCCTTAAGCCTAAGGTTGTACCTTCAATATCTGTTCAATAAACATATAAACACATAATACAAGAATGCACGAAGTATTCAATGTTTGGATTGTTTCGAGTTCAGTCAGCATTGGTGAAGATCTAAATTCAAAATTGACCAAAAAGAAATATTAATGCATGAGGAAAGTTGCAATTGCAAATCCTAAAGTCTGATGTTCTACCTTCTCTAACAGTAAAAGATAACAATGTTTATATCAGCATGTACGTATACATGTCCTACAATATTGCAACTTCGATTTCAACACGCATCGGTGAAGACTTGAATCGATGACAATCACAACAGGTGTGCAAGTAATACCCCTGTAAAGCTAATACAGGTAACAGCATTTGTGAACGCTCTCCAGGTATGTTGTAAATCTTGTCTCTGTACAATGCTTCTTCCAGACAGCTTAGCTTCCGTCTAGGTCTACTGAAAGCGTCTAATCCGTGTTCAAACTTCAAGTGCCATTATGTCAAGTGCTTACGCTAACTCGCTTACCTTCTCGTTATAACGCTCTGATTTCACTATAACGTTTGCCTATCCTTGCATTACACATTATCAGTCTTCACGACACTTTCGGATCCGTTTCCACTCTTACCAGTTTACATATTGTATCACTTCATGATTGTCCTGCTTCTGGAAGAAATTATTGACTTTCATATATGTTCCACTTTCAACCCGTTAAAGTCTTCGAAGAGAATGTTTAGACGTTTGTCACCAAGTAGGCCCTAACAGTAATAATTACCAATATTACCATTCATACTAACATGTACATACCAAGTTAATTTGGCATTTTCTTTTCCAATACCTTTCCCATGTTTAATGATTGTCAAATGATTGTTTCATAAAGGCTACCGATCAACGACAATTCTTACTAACCCATTATTCACTTTTCTTTGATTGTTTGTGAAATTGAAAATCATGTTCTTATTCATAACGTTTAACAACTAAGTGCGGTGAATACACTTAGTTGTTTTAACTTGTTTCAACTGTTACCAAAATATTACAATGCAAACCTACGTACGCGTATCTTACTCCCTTATCCGTTAAATGATCTAACAATCCGTGGTTATCATCGTTACCAAAAGTATCACCCGTTATAGCGCCCACCCAATATAACGCCTTCAAATCAACCCAAATTAAGGACTTACAAGCGCCATTGCAAAATCAATTTAATTTGAGCCATCATGTTTAATCTCTTCATCCCTTCATGTTTTTAGCTCTTTAACCCATTTTCCTGTTTTGTACTTTAAACATCGATCATAACATAATTATTTAACCGTTTGTTTCAATTAGAATATGCATCATCAATATATATTGAATAATATTATATTAAATTGTCAATAACATAAATGCAAAATCGTCGATGGTCACGAAATAAGCATACTCAAGAAATGCTCTGTTTCCTAGTGACACAGTTATTGGGTATTCTTATATCAGTCATAACATTGGAGATTATCTTAAGCCCTTTATAACTTGCTCACACAAAACGTGTCTTACAAGATAAGGAAAATCAAATCAATTTAATGACGGGCTTTTATCTGAGAAAAATAATACCGATCGAATCAATATAATATGCGTCCAACACACCGACTTCATTATTTAGTTTGTCGCCTAATTCAAGCGAAATACAACGTTAGTTTAGAGTTTAGAGAGGGGTTTTGGCTCAACAAAATGATTTCCTGGGACATTGTATGCGAAAAAAATATTCACTTTGTAAGTTTATCAACATCGCCCTATATGTTTTTCATGAATTCATAACATATACCAATGAATCCAAAGAATATATTTTATTTTTAAAACGGATCGAAATGTCTATATCGATTCATGTATGTAGTAGGTATGTTTTTAGAGCTAAACGAACAAGTTTTATCATACAAATAATGTCACAAATCTAGACCAAGGCGATGACTAACTATATTCGCAGAGTGTTTAATGACATCGATGAATTTATGACATATTTGACAAATTAATAAAACCCGATCTGACCGATGAAATTGAGCAGATACCTAGACAATGATCAGTATTCATGGGATGAGTCGGTGAGATAAGGGTATGTTATGTCCAAAGGAACTACAACAGTGCATTATAAGCCATTCTTTATCTGCTTCTCATCTGTCGATATCACATAACATTCCTCCTCCGATTGTGAGATATTGACATGTCGAATGCGCATGCGCGAGGTGAAAGCGTGCTTGCCAACGAAAGAAATTGACGATCTCAGGTGTTAGAAGATTTGAAAGCCTCCATTCTTCCGATTTATTTTTTTCAACTGTTTTATTCTCCACAGAAGAATGTACTACGAATGGATTGTAAAGATCGGGTGCTTCTTTTAAAGGTTTGTAGTGTAGAAATACAATATGTTAACGGGTGATTGCCTCAGGCTTTGACAGGGTAACTGTTACCGACCAAATGATTTAGATCTTTTGTATTCTTTTATGTGTCTTTTTCTTCTGGACAATATTTGCGACAAATAAAGGTTATATGTGATATGAAATGGTACTGGACAGAAGGCTGTGGGTTATTAGGTCCCGAGCTGTGTATAAATGCTATAAACCTGACAGGTGCCCGTCACAATCAGCTGATGGTGTACATTTCAGGCCGCGTGTTGATGTCAGATTGTTTATAACTGTCAATCAAGTCTCATTGTGTCACGGGCAATCACGTACAGGAGGTATATATTCGCGTCTGTAGTGTCAATATCGCATTGAAATTGATAACAGGACACCGGTAAACGGTAAAACGTTCGGTCTATGAACATTTTTTAAAACAAATTATTGTGTTGTCAATTATTTTCAATAATTTTTTGATCGAAATAGAATTTTAGTTTTTCGATTTTTACAATTTGATACATTTTTGTTGTGATTTATTTCGAAATATGTATATGTGAAAATGTCTGTTCATATTGCTGATACAAGAAAACGTGTCCATATTAAATTAATCTATTTTAATTATCACCTAATTTCTCATGCATCATTAAATGAACTTAATGTTTAAGAAAAAAATATGTATCTAACAAAAAGAGTACACAGCATTTAGTTAAGCAGATGTGATATGTGAAAAAAAATCATTTTTGCACAGATATAATTATAAAATTTAAACTTTCTTACTTAACATTTTGATAATCATGGGGACAACAATACATTAATTTTGTATATGTTATATGTATAGAAGATTGAGTGCATCATTTCCCCTTTAGACTGTTTATAACAAAGTAACAAATTGATGTAGAAATAACGTTTGGAGTGAACTTTTAACTGAAAAACATAAAACATTTTGACAGACTTGATTAGGGGAATCTTTTGCCAGAGAAACTGTATATACAATGTGATAAAATGTTTGATAAAATAAGAATTCTTATATAATTTTTCACAATTTATTATTAAATGGAAGACATATTTTAAAATTTTTAATTTTAGTTTGCAATTTGTACTTGAAGATACAAAGCAGAGAGAAGACCCGGTCAATATTATTGATAAACATAGGTTACACTGTGTTTGAAGACTTTTTAATTTATGTCCTGCTGAACATACTGTTTTTGTCTATTAAGATATATCACAAATAAAAGCTTTGGAAAATACCACCTTCTACATTTCTGTGTACCTACAGGTATCTGAGAAACGTCTTTTAGGAAGAATCTGATGCCAACATAAAATCCACACAACGACGACAGTGGATAAAACCATGGAGGTCATGAGTGTTGGAGACTCTGGAATCGGTATTTCTCACAATCCAAAGAAAGTTCCTCAAACTTCTGAAATGTACATGGAAACTAACCACGATGACAGCCTCATGTCGTCCATGTTCGAGGCAACCACAGAAGACCAGGGAAACTACTCGGGTCTACTGACGGAACTCAACAAGAGCGTGGATACACATAACACCGCGGACAACTGTCTGGAATCTGTTAGGGATTCTGAAGGAGGAGTTTCGGAATCCAAGGACTCGGGTTATGAGCATAAGGTAGACAAGGGGGAACCTATATCCCCTAATTCCAAGAAGAACGTGATGCAGAACTTCCTTGAGGCAAACATGTTTTTACCGAAACCAATGGCGCCAAAAGCACCTGGTCAGAAAGGGTCGAAACTAAGAGCAACAAAGAAAGGACAGGTAAGAGATTGAGACCTTTAATTGGATGGTTCTTTTTAACACTTCAATCAATATGAAACAAATTATACAGGTAAGAATGAACATTTTTTAAATGTTCTTAGTGATGGTTTGAACTAATTTTTATTTACCAGATTATATATCGTGAGGAATCGAAGCCATGGTTGTAACTAAAATAATTTAGATAATTTGGGATAGAGCAGTTGCTGAATAAGAATGATAATAATAAACGGCTTTGACATTTATTTTCACAGTGCATGTATACATCATTTGGGCAATTTGATACATGTATACATCATGTGGGCAATTTGTTACATTTATACATCATTTGGGCAATTTGTTACATGTATACATCATGTGGGCAATTTGTTATATGCATACATCATGTGGGCAATTTGTTACATGTATACATCATGTGGGCAATTTGTTACATGTAAACATCATTTAGGCAATTTGTTACATGTATACATCATGTGGGCAATTTGTTACATGCATACATCATGTGGGCAATTTGTTACATGTATACATCATTTGGGCAATTTGGTGCATGCATACATCGTGTGGGCAATTTGGTGCATGCATACATCATGTGGGCAACTTGGTGCATGCATACATCATGTGGGCAATTTGTTGCATGATTCACATAGCATGCGCACAAATAGAGGAAGGGCATTACAGGGGTATTTTAATAGTGAATAATGTAATGATTTGTGATGCACAATAACCAAAATAATTCTTTTATATATAAACAATGAATAGTGAGTAGATGTTTACATAACACAGTCACTGTACATTGTTTATAAGCTGCAGTCTTTTACTTTTGGGATTTCAAGTTGTTTTTCTACATTATCAAACTCTGCTCTGATGTCACATCTCACTAATGTTTGGGACACTGCAGTGGTTAGCGCATTTGGCTTCAGATGAAGAAATGCAGGGTTCAAATTCCATCAAGGACATGACGAATTTGTCTGCTGTTGAGAACTGTTCTACAAGCAAGAAGGTTTGCGTGCGATGCGTCATTGAATTTCAGCGCAGTAGTGCTGATGGTTTGGTGGTTCTAGCCGATGCCTGCAGGTTTCACCAAAATGCATAGCCATAGGGCTTTCTCCCTGCAATAATACTAGCAGCTGTGATCAAGGCTCCAGATAAATATTTTTACCAATGAGTATTTCACTCATCAAAATCAAAAGTGAAGAGTAAAATTACTAAATGACAAAAAGTTTATTAACATTCAGTGCTAAGGCTATGAGCTCATTATCAAGGCCAGTCGACTCGTTTCTCGTCACCAATGTATTCTTCTGCTTGGCCAAAGCTTTCACAACGTATATAAAACAAACACCCAATCTTATTTCATAATTTGACTCTAAAAAATAATGGCATGCATTTATTTGAGAGAAAATTCTACGTTGATGCTTACTGGGGGTTTTGAACGACTTTTCATCCTATCTAGTTCCCTGAAAGTGACGTTAAACCCCAAATCACCTCACCTGAGCACATCCCACTCGTTAAGTCACCTTATCAAGTGTTGCTTGTCAACATCCTCCGCCAACTCATGGAATAACAAACCTGAATAACAAAAATAACATCGTCATGATTGAATTTTATAATGAAAAGAAAATCCATATAATCTTATTAACAGATAAAATGTTTACCATACATGTGATATTTATGAAAGAAAGACTGTTATCTTCTAAGTATTTTACTGCTTCATGATTTTGTCATCATAAGTGATTTAAGGTATGCATTAATTGCTCCTCATGCATAAATGAGTGTGTTGATTATTTAAATGAAACCATTACTTCAAGGATTAATTGGTTTAGACATACAGATTATCAACTTTCATAAAGGCGATGTAGCACGTTTTTTGCCATTTATTATGAAAGTTTATACAATATATTGGTATGTTAATTGGTAAAACATCTCATTACACAAACCGATAAGCCGTATCCATAGAAAATGGCTATTCATATTGGAAGAAAATACCAGGCGTGTAAAGCAACAGTGATGTGTGAGAGGTAGATTTGTAGGTCTCATGAGAATTTGAGAGTTCAGACAGCAAGGTGGTTGACCATTCCATCATTGTACTATATTTAAAACTCTACTCTCAATGTTTACGTATCGCCACATCAGTCAAATCACAACTTCCTTCAGGTGGCCATTTTAATGTGAACACATTAAAATGGCCTGTCAATGGGAAATGGACTCGCATGGCTTAACCGAACCATGCACATTCGTTTTAGATTTTTTTTATATCGATTTAGGAGTATTATTTAGCCACTGGTAACACTTATTTATATTTTTGTGAGATCACTTTATTTCAGTAAGAAAATCGTGCTACAGTGCCTTTAAAAATGTTTTGATAAAATGCAAGATTTTCTTCCTTTTCTTATATAACAATTTACAAAATCAAAAATTTAATATTTTTTTTAAATTGCATTATTACAATCTTTTGATGCATTTTTGCCACAAAATAATCCATATGCATAAAGCTATGGGTATCTCATACCATCAACATTTGAAAAAAATTAAAAAGAAATTACTAAATGCTGCGCAATAGACGTAAATGCAGTTGTTCTCTGTGGACTCTCTATGTTGGTATAAATAAAGGATACTCATCTATTTTATGAATTTTATATATTTGATATGATAATTATTTGTAACAATCAGAAGGCGGTACTGGAGAATCATAGAGGCACTCCTAGTTGCTGCCGATTTTAGCTTCTTGATGGTGCTACAGATTTTCATATTGTGGCATTAATACATTTATGAGTACTTACTTTTGCTTCTTTGTTTGTAATGGTTTTATGAATATTTTTGAAAAAAATTATACAGTGTAAGGCACATTCCCTGTATGTTGCTTGTAACCATGTATTACATAATTGCAGTTTTATATTGTTTAGGTGAGGGTGTACACTGATCAAGGAACTTTCTAAGGGGGGGTAGTTAGAAATTGGGTTACATGCACAATTTTTCAAGGGGGGAGAGGAGGTTCAAACCTCTGAAACCCCTCATGATTGGCCATTGGTGTGCATTGTATCAAGAGAGTTTTAGAAATATTTTCTAACCATTGCTACTGTAATGAGTTGCACCAAACTTGTAACTGTCAAAAATCTCATGTTGAGACTGACAATACAGGGGGGGGGGGGGGGTGCACTTTTAGTGGCAGCTTATAGGGTTGGATCAAGTTTTTATGTGACACAAAATGATCCATTATTATTTTTTACTTACTCCGAACTCTCTTGGGGGGGGGGGGGGGGGGGGTGGGGGGGGGGGGGAGGGGGTGCACCCCTGTTTCGACTCAGGCCCATGGCAACAGGGGGGGGGGGCTAGGCAACTTTTAGGGAGAATTTTTTTTTTGGCTCTCTATTCCAAAGTGTTTTTCAACCTGAAAGACATTGCAAATAACTTTGTGAGAGAAAATTCTGATGACGTACGTAACGTTTACATGTAAGTTACAAGTATCATGTCAGACGTACCTAAAATGACAATGTAAATAAACACAACTGGCTCTATATACTTGAAGTGAAGATAGGATGTTTATTTTTGAAAAACTCTAGATCTGATAGTGCAAGCGGTTGTTTGAGAATAACGCCCCCCCACTGAGCTTACAAATTCCAAATTCCAGCCCCCCCACTCCCAAAATTGGTGCTACGGGCCTGCGACTATGGTTTTCGATTACTATTACTATACTTGGAACTCTCTCCGCACCCCCGCACCCCCGCACCCCCCTCTGGATCCACCAATGCAACATAGCTTTATGTTAATGGTACTGAGAATCTATTCATATTCTAAATATCAATTCTGTGTAGATATATGTGCATTATTTACTATTCCATACCAATGCCTCCTATTAAGCCAAGGCTAGACCTCCTGGATAATCTCCTCATAATCTGCTTTTATCTGGAGATTATCTCTATTGGTAAAGCCACACGTAAACATGAAGCTGGTTTTAGTTTTACACCAATACTAGATGCCTTTTCAAGATATTAGTGTATAATGTTACATTCTCTCTGATGAAATCGATGTGATTATATGAAGAATGGTTGCTACTTTGTTATGAAAATTGCCTTTATTCATGATATGAAGAAGCATGTAATTGTTGGGATTAGTAAGGGCTGGATAGACAGATAACTGGTAAAAAGACTTCCATCTCACTTAATAGTTCACCTTTTTCAAAATTCAATAGATTATCAATTGATTCTTCAATAAAATAATAATTTATAGTAGTATCACAGTGCTAACACATGTATAAATGTATTATTTGTAATTTGATATTTTACTATGTATTTTGTTTATCATATGTTCAAGTTACTTAGTTTAACTCTCATATGACACTGTCCATTTGTTTCATATAGTTATCACCTGGGGCTATCACCCATCTGCAGGTTTAATGGTTTTTGCTTCAGTGATTATCTATTCTTTATTGTAGATCACTTTAGGCATTGTAAATACAGCAATTGTTTTATTTAGAAACAGGGAAGTATCTTGTCAATCAGACCCTATGGTGACATTCTATTTGCTTTAGGGCTCTGTAGCCATTGGTCCTATGAATCCCTTAAATAGAGCCCAGTCTCAGTGACAAGGGCAGATAGATAGATAGATTGATGCAGATAGAGAAGAGGGTAGAAAGAGAAAGTAAGGGAGAGAAGGACATAGAGTTAGACCAGAAGACCAGCGGAGACTAGACCCCAGGGAAGACTTACAAAGCTTCCTTGGCGGTCACTATGTCTCTGCCGCCATCACCATCAGCAGCTGTATATGTATTCATGTAACCAACCATCATGAAGCAACAACCAAATAAACATCTCCATGACGTCATCATCTTATGTGTCTCTCATCATGTGCTCTATCCAAGAACGTCCGAGGTTGGCTCCCATAGCATCAAGCTAATTCCCTGGAATAAACGACGCAGGCGGGCGTTGGCTCGCAAGATGGTAACGCCTATTGTCTTACGGGCCGGCGCCGACTTTGTGTTAGTAGTAACAGAGATTCCCTTTGAAATGCAAAAAAATGAAATTCTGTCAAAAAATTATAAAAATAATATGTTTTTACCATATAAAGGTTTATCCTATTATTATTTAATAACACATATAACAGTGACTCCCTTAAAAATACCCACAAAATTAAGAATATGCTAATTTACAAAGTCCAATGTCTCTCGTGCTATGTATGTTACTTCTACTTTTTTATAAATACTAAACACTGCTATATATTCCTCATTAAGAGAGGTATGTGACAGACAATAACGAACGTCACTCGCTGTATGATGTATATCACTTCGAGTTTGAAATAACGTTTTTCAAAGTCTTAGGCATGTTCACTTGACTAGATGGTACCGTAAATAAACATTCACAATAGATTTATTTTTGCAAAACATGGTCCTCTTTTAAATATCAACTTATTCTCGTTGAGTGAGAAAGTGACATTTTCACTCGTGGCTGCGCCACTCGTGAAAATATCACTTTCTCACTCCACTCGATGAGATAGAAATGATATTCGGCAAAAACAATGAAATAGTCTCTATGTATAAACTTAATAATAAATAATAAATGACAATTTTGAGAAACAATAAAATGCAAAAAATGTGCTACAGCGCCTTTAAGACCCTTACAACCTCTTTGCCATCCCACGTATGCTGTTGCCTGTAAACTTTTTACATTTTCAACCTCTTCTCCAGAATTATTATTCGCCCCAGAAGCTGAAATTTTATTGGTAGTTATTGCACACTAAAGGCCCTGTAGCACGCCATTCTTACATGTACATGTAAATGGTTCGGTAAAGCATTTAATAAAGTGTATTTCCCATCGAGTGGTCATTTTAAGGTGTTCATATTAAAAAGGCTGTCTGAAGGTGGTTCAAGTGATCTGATTGATATAGCTTTTTAAATATGGTGCAATGATGGAATGGTCAACTTTCTTGTTGTCTTAAAGGGGGACATTGCTGTAGGATAAGTGTGCTGTGACCGCAGCGTGGCGAGGCTCGAGCGAGCCGGGTAAGCGAGGTCACGTGCACGTGACGCAAACTTGGTACTGGGCTTGACTGCAGCAGTCGGTAAATTCCTCCCCAAAACGACCTTGTCCCAATCGGGAATTCATAATCAAAACGAACTCATTCGAAATATTCACTCACATTTCATTCAGCATATCTCATTTGTTGTTGTAACATTAGCAGTGGCGGATCCAGGAATTTTGAGTGGGGGGGGGGTCCACCAATTGAAAAGGGGGGGTCCACAATTTTTCTTTCCCATACCAGCCAATGCAAAACTGGACCCCCCTAGATCCGCCACTGATTAGATATCGGTGGAAAAGTATATTCGTACAGTGTATCTGACATTGTGTTATATAAAACATTGCTTAAATTTATTTTCCCGTTAAAATGTTTTGTATATATTGTGATTTTTATGAAAACATTATTCACCGCTCCTACATGATTTATGAATAGTTATTTTATGATCAAATGGACTGGAATGATGGATAAACTCTGTGAAAATTACATGGACACTACTGCAGTGTACACGCACACATATGTATATGCTTATATTTTAATAAAGAACAAATAAGACCGAATGCAATTATTAATAACTAGACGCAAAAGACGATTTAGGACATGGTGATTTCTTTACGAATGTGGCACACAAAGTCAATGCAAATGCTGCCTACATAAATGTATAACTCCAATATGTATCTTTATCGTATATAACGTCTTAATTGTGAAATACGTATATTTCTATTCCACGTTTAGTCAATTCAATTCTTTATTCAGATGTATGTAGGCCATCGGCCCATAATACAATGTATTTATTCTACAGCCACCAAGAGGCTTCTTCGAAGCATATTTGCATGGTAAACATACATAGCCAAATTTCGTAATACATGTATGTTGTCAACAGACATCAAATTATTAAATTTATACAATTAGTCCTGCCTTACACGTTTAGTCCTGCCAGGACTCGTCAGTCCCGCTAATTTCCTATAGAAGTTAGTTTAATGTTCAAGAAAAATGTGATATATGATAAGTAACCATGATTAATTTCAAATAGAAATGAGAAGGGAGTTTTCTTTTTCGGTACACATTTTCTTTCATTCCGTTCTAACATTATAATGTTATTTGGGTAAAATCTATGAAATGTTAGTGTAGAATGCTATATTTAAAAAAAATTAATTCTATATTGTTGAGAAGTTAGTCCTGAATTTAACAATCTCTAATTACACTTAATGCATTAACATCTTTTCTTTGATGCTGGATATCTGCCACTTGGCCGGTTCAATTATATAAGAGGTGGCGCGTCAAGCATATTGCCAAGGTCCTGTCATATGATGTAACTGACGACAATAAACCGACCATTCGTTGATTGAAGATACACATATAGGCGACATTCAGTCTAGACATAGTGAGCCAATAGACGTAAAGAACATTATATTCAACCAATGAAATTTAGGAATATGGTTAGCTTCGTTTTTCTGTTGTTTCGTCGGTGATCGCAGCCAGTCATTCGCTATGTATGATGTACACCAATGTACATGGATTAGCAATCACGCTGACAACAGGTTCGTTATTTAAAACATTGAAGACATCGGAAATTATTATTTACATGCTAACTTGTTAGGCAACCACCACAGTATTTATAAAACAATTTGTTGATAGCTATTTATTTCTTTGAATCTGTAAAATGATATAGATATGGATACGTTGCATAACACTCGATTTTCGTTGAGAAGGATTAGCAAAAAATCTTGGCTTGTTTGTCGATCCAATTTTGTATAATTATGGAAACATATTGATAAAAAGCATAAACATGTAAAACAAAACAGACATTTATAGTAGTAGTCTTTTAATTATATTCGGTTCAGTAAGACGCCTGGACGCCCGTCTGTCTTCGCGCAAACGCAAGGTGCGTATAGCAGACAGAACACTAATTGAGATTTTCGGCTCGCCACGGTGTGGTGATAATTAATCTTGGATCGTTTAAATTACCCCCATAGTGCTCCTTTAACACACAAAATTACATTAGATTTAACTCACACAGAGAAGAGTTCCACAAATTGTCGATTTATACGTCCCACAATTTTCTTCAAATATGGATAACTGTTTTCTGTGGATACTGCTTTTCAGATTGTGTAATGAGATGTTTTACCCTCTAATGAAATAATATTAATAATAATTTATAAACTTTAATAATGAATGGCAAATATGAAAAAAAATGATATGCAAAAAACGTTCTACAGTGCCTTTTAAGGGGATCAAATTTTGTCTATTAGTATCGTCGCCCATATTACTTAACTGAAGAAATGGAATAGCAATCAAACCTAAAGGTGTCACAATATACGTCTACAATAAATGAAAAGACAAATGATAACAATATTAAATGTATAAGCCACCAACATAATGTTTATGAGAGACATTTAAGACATAAAGTTAGAAATATTTTGTAAAATATGTTAAAAAAACAATAGATTAATTATAACAAATTGAACATAATGGTAAGCTTTCACACAACAACTGTCTGTTGTCCGGCGCCTGTACACTGTTTTTGACTTCTCCTCTGGAACCTCAAAAGTTGAAATTTTGTGGGGAGATAACCTGCATCTGGATCAAAGTTTGTAAATGTGGCCCTGACCAAACCACCCATGAGAGGGAGGCAGGCGGTGAAGGTGGCGTGTGGAATAAGAAAGAATATTCTCAAGAAAAGAATTAAGATATTAACTGTGAATGAAATGATTGGATTTTAAAAAAACTTCATCAAAAAATATCTATGATGGGAGCAAATGCAGTCTAAAATAATAAAATTCCTTAAAATTTGCTATATTTCATTCCATTACCTCACGACCTGATCCGAACCATTATCCTCCAGTAGTATCTCTAGACCATTCCTCACATTATGAGTTGAATGTTGTTTTTGTTTATTACCAATTATTTTCAGAAGGCTTTAGGGCTTCCTTTTTCATTTATTGTTAATATCTTACAAATGCTATCAAACAAAATGCCATAAACACTGTAATAAATTATACCTAATCAGGAGCTTGTAACATTGAGATATCAACTTGATAATCCCCCATTATTAAAATGTCTGAATCGCAAGAACAAGGAAAGTGCACAAAAGAAACGTCATTATCGGTGACAGACAAACAGCAAATATCAAACATTTAATCGATAAAGATTGCCAATATCTCCTGTGCACTGGCAGGTCTCTTTAACGCTGGTGATTGATTGCAAAATGGTGTAGATTTCTTTCCAACTTCAATAAATCAGAACCAAGTGGCCTCTTACAATATAGAAAGGAACACTTGTGCTATATACGCTCGTACATTGCACTCGTAACATTTCCCATTGATATACGTTGTATGGCTATTTTATGTCCTCTTTACAAAGGCGTCAATGTCGATATACAGGCGTTAATATCACTGTAGGTGATATGCACTGTACTTTACCGCTCGCTGTCGGAATGGATTGCGAGTGTCACTTTTAGAGGATACTTTGTTGATATACTATATCATGAGGAAACGTTACACTAATTCAGTTATGGTGAGTAAAGCTTGAATGTTTGGTTATTAGGTGATTAAGTCTTTTAGAGTGAAAAGAAAACTTTTTGTGAAAATGAGAAACAATGATCGATTTACTTGTGTGACTATTAAGACCAAGTTTCATTATTCATGTTAAGTAATGTTGGTTGGTTGAGTGGTTGTCACGGCTTCATAGCAAATATGTTAGATATATTAATAGAATATTACACTATAATCATTATGAAGTCGCGAGGATTAGGTGTATATAACTATAATGATGTCGGGCTGGGCAAATAGAAGTCCCAATGATAGTAACTGATTGTTCGATAAGTTTTGGATTTTACACATATTATTTCAGCGCTGCTCCTTTGAACATCTGGTTTAGCCAAAGTGATAACAGTTATTCTCATAAGGTAATAGATGAAGAGACCGTTGAAGTTTTCTTGTGACCGAAATGTTTTAAGATTAATTACACCATTTTCTACTAATCCTAAGCTTTGAATGAAACTTTGATATGCCAAATTTTGATGTTTAATTGAAGTTGAAGAATTCATTACTATCGTGAGAACAATTACTAAGATTCTTTGAAATATAGATGTTGAAATTAAAATTTAAAACGTTTTGAAACTGAATAGAGAATAATATTACGCTCAAGTATATCATGTACCGGCCATATATATATACATATTACAAAAGCATTTCACTTCAGTAAGTTTTAAGATTTTTGTCAATAGTATTTTGTCATTTCAATTACAATGTGATCACTGAGCATGAAGTTAGTATTGAATTCTCAACAATATCGGCCTACAGGGAGTCTATTGCAATGGTTTTATTTTACACCTCAAATAACAGACTGAAAACATTTCAAGATAGAAAACACTAGTTTGATCTCTAGTGAACACATTGATATATATATTTATATACTACATCTGTATGCTAGAATACCACTCCCTTTTCAAAGCTTTTGAAAGAATTTTTATTTTTTATTTTTTATTTTCCTATTACATATTCTCTCATATTTTTTATGGGTCAGGAATAACGAAATACTTTTAATGATCATTGCTAATAGATTTTGTTAATGTTCATATATATTTATCTTATATAACAATAACAAATCTTATGAATTTGAAATTATATTATCATTCCTCCAGTAAAGCACAGGCCTCAGATACAACTCAGGGTAAAAACAAGGTGCTTATGTAAATATAACCAGTGAAACCTGAGATAACCAGTGGCCTTAAATTGAACCTTTAGGGGTGTCAGAAGGAAATAGAAACGTGGAAGGTTTACTTTCATGGAAAATGTTACATATAAACCTCACTGCACGCTTTTATTTGTTTGTTTAATAGTTTCCAATTAACATCTGATTACTGTTCTTTTTTTTCATGAACAAAATACAGCAAATAATGTACCACTTTTCTGCTGTGTTACCCTTCTTTAGTTTCAACAGCATGTGAGAGGTATGAATTGTTTCTGTCTGAATATGATTACATATACTTATGTGAAAATATTGGGGGGAAAAACAGGATAATTTGAAAGCTCTTATTTTCAACTCATTTAATGTGTCTTATTTCTCTCTTAGTAATCAACAAATATTAAAGTATGATACATATTTAAAGATGGTCTTTCTATCAAGTAACTAGAATACTATAGGATAGAGTTACCACTTCATATGTCCATCCATCTGTCTGTCTGCCTTTTTGTCAACCATTTACTTTCCAGAGCATGATTTCAAACTTGATAGTAGTTCTGAATCATGACCAATTACTGAAAAGTACATCAAAGAGTTTGGATATTTTCTTATTTCTATTTACGTTTCCTTGATTACAAATTATGTTTCCGTAACACAAGTAGTTACTCAGAGCAGATCCGACATATTTGGTTATGTTTGACAACCGAAATATATCCAAGCGTAACAATGTAGTGGGGGGCTTGTGTCCATGTGTCTATACTGGAGTGTGGATGTGCTGGGTATTTAAAGGGACTTAGAAACCTATCAGGGATTTTGTCTAATGTTTCGGGGGTTACTTATTATTTTGTTTTCTTATAATAACCCCCTTATTAGGGTTCTCTTTCCAAGAATAACTCTGTATGAGGTTTGATATTCAAAAGTAAGACTAGATAGTAGGAATAGGTTTTACTATTCAAAGTGATACCTTTATAAATTTGACTAAGGATTATTTGCCAAACCAACACACCAATTATTATTGCTATATTCACCACAATTATTATCGAAAAGTGAACAAAGATAATTTTATCGGAGTGTAGATGGTAGGAATCAAACTCGAAACCCTTTGCTCTTGAAAACGGACGCTGTACCTCTGTGCTATGGAGGGAGCTGAAAGTAAACGCTTGATTTAATCAATTTCTAATCAAACCGTCTCTGACTCAATATAACACTAGTCTGGGAGTCATACTCATTATAATGCAGGTTTTGGGAATCTAAAACTTTGAAATGTAAATTTTGACATTTGACGGTTTATAAATGGACAAATGTTACTCCTCAGCTCTAAGAAAAACCTCAATACATGGTAAACCCTCATATTTATATTTTACGGTATATAAGTTACATAATACACTCTACCTTGGTTATGCTTGGGATTGAAAACCCTTGGTAACAAAGTTTCCGGAAAGTAAGACCTCAAACTTTGCTTTCAGTCTAACTTCCCGCTCAGCTTTCTTACCTCAGGTTTTACAATCCCAAGCATAACCTCAGTATCATGTTTTATCCAACACATAATCATGTCTGCGGGGTCACATAAATGTCCAATGTTATAATTTGTGTTATTTCTTTGAGAATAATCAACTTTGACTGAAAATAACCATATTATATATTTGATATTTACCATTTGGCGGTGAATATGAAAGTCGAGTGAGAAGATATACCAACCTAAGTCAGCACCTATTGTATTATGATACATTTTAGAACCAAATAAAACATCATGCATGTAGGATAACATAGATATTTCCTGAGGTTTACACTAGTAAAGTTTTAAGGCAAAACAATATGTAAGTGTCACAGGCTGAGCTACCACATCATCATGGTGATGTCATCTATAATGATGTCAGTTACTGATTTCATTCTAATCTTTCATTGTTATAAAGTGTGTGATTACTAATTACTAGTACATATTTTCTGTGACAGAAATTACAATTAAAGGCACTGTTTGTTATGTAAGAAATGTTTTTGGGAAATTAAGCACAACAGTTAAATAAGAATTTTAGTGGAAGTACTAATAAGAAGTAGTAGTCTAAAAGTAGAATCTGAAAATAATCTTTGGTAAGAAAAATTATAACTCCTCGAAATTTCATCAACTACCCCTTGTTACTTATTGTGTCAAACTCCATAATAATAGTTAACTCAGGACATATGAACTATAATTCATAGTAACTTATTGTTATTATGTTCTTTTTCCCAAGGTTTCATGCACTCTTTCATGATTTATTTTCTAAACACCTCTGAAATCAATAAGATGAGAAAAACTAATTTGACAGGTGATCAAAGAAACAGAAAATCTAAAATGCAAATATTCTGATGCGAAAATCTGGGCCTGGATCAAACAAAGGAAAGATTTTTCTTGTCAGTGCACTAAGGCTGAATGCCATTAGCCTGTCAGCTTCCTTTATTTCATAAATAACATGTTGATTTATTTCTAATTTGCCTGAGTGATTCCAAAAGGAAACCACTCAACACTCCAAGGTATATTATGCAATACATTAATGCATACATGTCTCTAATAGCCGTGTTACTTAGCTGCCCAGCATGCAATGGGTCATGCCAGGAGAGCCTTGCTCAAGACAGCTGTCACTTGTTGGATTAACATTTCTCTATTGTTATTTTCAGTGAAAGTTAAAGGATTTACTAATTTTGGCATTCGTAAATGTATGATTTGAAATAATATAAAAAATCTTCAGTTACAAGAGTTGAATAAGGTATAGGAAAAAAATTGAAATATTATTTTCATCAATATGTAACAAGTTTTACAACATTGCTATTTGAGGACTTCCAATGTAAATAAGTTGATAAGTCAATAAGATCAAGACAATTTAATATTTTGAGAATACATTAGACGTTAAAAACAACATGGCGAATGTGAAGTAAACCAGAATCTAGTTTTCCCTTTGCATATATCGTAGCGTCCACCGTTCGTTTTTTATTTCCCCTTTCTGATGATAATGGCCGTCAGCAGATCAAACACCTGCTATTTTCATTGCATTGTGACCTGATGGAATTCCACATGTTTTAGTCTCGACTTGTGCGAAGAAGCAAGTCCATCATTAATCCATAATACTGCAGCAGTTTGAAGTTCAACATTGATGGTTAACAACATGCGTAATATTGTTGCAATTAAATAATTAAATGGTTGATTGATGTGAGTCGTGCGATACCTTCCCACTAAATGGTGTACCATATTTCCTTTAATTAGCGCCCGGGCGCTTTTTAGAGGCCCAGCGCTTTTTGGAGAGCTGACACTTATTTCTTCAAGAGAAACTTCAAGTTTTTAATAAGGAATGGTTTAGACCCGGTGCTTATTGGAGACCAGTTGCTTGTTGGAGGAAATACGGTACACAGTGGTGCAGTGGTTAGCATGCTGGTCTCCCACTTGAAAGACCTTGGTTCAAATCCCAGTCCAGGCATAACAAATATGTGACCTGGGTCTCTTACTATGTTGTGTAGGCAAGATCGACACTTCATCCACACTGCACTTCGTTCACCCAGCTGTATAAATGGGTACCTGAAATAACGTAGGTACATGCTTGTAGTGCTCAGCCACTCCAAGAGTATAATTCCACCAGGTAATAATGTATAGTCGACTGCTCTACAGATGGATATATGCATGTTATGAGTGGACTTATTCTTATTATTTGGACAGCCTTGGTTGGTCCAGCCTCGGTTACCCATGGTTTTATATATGCTCCTTTACTCTCCACTAATAATTATCACCCTTGGGAAATTTCATCAGAGAAATCTGTACTCAAATTACCCGCCCTTGGCCGGCGTGAGCCAATCAAACCGCTACACAGCTTAGACCTGCGAGCCAATGACAATTCATATCACTTCGTTGCAAAGCACGAGAGGTCATTTTGTTAGCCATTCGTCACTGGTTATCTCCCTTGACCATTTCCGTCTTATCGTATTGAGTCCTATCTTTGGTTACTGACTTCGTCACGCCGGCCAAGGGCGGGTAATTTGAGTACAGATAGCAAAGGCTATCAGGACAAAACAGAACTTAATGACATTCATGCCAATGGTATAAGTGATTATCAGGAAGATTTACCACTTGTACGTTAGTTTTTAAGTGTTACCAATGAATAATACTCCTTATTCAATAAAAAGAGTTCCAAAACAAATGTACATGGTTCGGTTAAGCCATGCAGGTCCATTTCCCTTCGAAAGGACAATTAAAGGTGTTCACATTAAAATAGCTGATAGAAGGTAGTTCAAGTGATTTGACTGATGAAGTGATACCTTAACACTCCATATATTTTCTTCCAATACGGATAACCGTTTCTAGGGATGCGGCTTATCGGATCGTGTAACGAAATGTTTTACATTCTAACGTAACAATATATTGTATAAACTTTAATAATAAATGGCAAATTTGAGAAAACATAATATGCAAACAACCTACTACAGCGCTTTTAATATATCAAATATTCATTTCTTAATAAATGACAAGCCAGCCATATTAACATTATACATAAGATTATAGTAGATGTGGTTCACTGAAATTATTTGAGAGATGGTATTGAAAGTAGAATGTTATGAATAATGATCTTTTAAGTGAGGAATTATAATGAATATAGAATGTCATACTTGTTTTTCCTATCTTTGAATTCGTTCCATCAATTTGATGACATCTTGTTCAATACACAAGATTCAAAAACACAAGTATGACAGTCTAAAAATCTTTACATACAAAGTGTAGTTTATAAATGACAAATAATCAAGTTTTTTACCTTTAATTTGAATTATCTGGCACAGAATTTCTGCTGAAACTGAAGTGAATGAAAAAAAAGAAACAGAAATAAATAATCTGTTATATTTTGAAATACTCATACCTATGCCTGGCATGTGCTTGGATATGCACATTTGCACAAATAAGCATCATTGTTATTTCAAGAAAAAATTCTTTTAAGTAGATAATTTCAAATTTATAAAATTTCTTTTTAAAATGAGAAATAAAAAATGTTGATTTCGTTACATGTATTTATAAGATAAAACTTTTATGAAAAGACTTGACCAGATAATTTCATCATGTTTATTTCAATCAGAGAAAATCATTGCATTGCTACTAATAAAATCACTATAGCCAATACAATTATTACTGTTATTACAAAGGGAGGTTACTCCGTTTGGTCTATGGAGGGATCGATCAGGTGGAACAGTAAACGTGTGATTGATAACACACCTGAGCATGGCCATTGATTGTAGGTATAAAATCAATAATCAATAGGCATTGATTGCTGCGTTGACGCCATTTGCCAATAATATGATTGGAACAGGCTCACACAGGAATGATCTATGACAATCTCTAGACGAGTTTAGCTTGTATGTGTTTTGACTGCATTAGCGATATTTGTTTTCTATTCAGGGGGTTTAAAAACAATTAATTTGATAATTTGTAAGTTTGCCGTCAAACATGGGTTTTTAATTCCATCATAAAGATTTTTTTAAGGAAGAGGTTAAAAATTATTATTACTCATCTGCAACTTAATTCAAAACTTTAGATATTATCATTATTACTTTTATAATTTTCACGGACATAGAATTCTGGCCTAACTAGGTTACTTCTTCTCAAACCCTGATGTTTGTATTAGTATGACATAAATTCTGTTCTTGATAGGCTGCTTTCCCCCCACCCTTGTTCTTTTTATCTTCATGGGGAGGGTTGGGGAGAAGGGGATGACGGTGCATAATTCTGGCCTAGCTAGAAAATAAATCTTCCCCACCCTTGATACTCATCATGAGGGAGGATGTTCTGGCCTAGCTTGGCTACTTCTTCCCCGACTTGACCTTGTTTTCATACGGTGTTGTTCCTTAGAGGGGGTCCTGTGAAAATCTGCCCACCCCTTTGGCTTGGTGTCCCTTAAAATTTGGAGAAGTAGTATACTTTAACCATTGCAAAGGTTTCAATCTGTTCAGAATTGCCAAAAAAAACTCAGCTGATCATCTAGCAACAAAATGTTCATATACACAAAGGGGATGATTCTGGCCTAGCTTGGCTACTTCTTCCACACCCATGTTTTCATATATGAAGGGGATGATTCTGGACTATCTAGACTTATAGAAACTTTTTATGCCCACACTATGATTAGTGATAGAGATGTAGTATTCTGCAGTCCATACGTACATACGGTATCGAATAACTCAAGAATTATTCACTGGATTCATATGGTAAGAGCAATGTTCCCATAAACTTAACTTGAAGGTCACAAAGGGACTTTGCCATTTTACTCTTGTCATCGAGATATCTCTAGAACCGTTCCATTTAGCAGGAATCAGGTGATGTGTAGCATACGTCAGTATATATACATTCGTATGTACAGACATATGTACAGACATAATGAAATAAATCAAGAACCATTTACTTGAGTCTTTTCATATTTTACACATAGGTTCACCATAGTGAGAGTAACGTTCAGATAGTTTTTTGCTTGTTGTGACATTGAAATGATGGCCAAGGTCACAAGGAGCAATGTCAGCAGGATATCTCAAGAACGGTTCCCTGGGTTGTCTTCATACCTTACACATAGCTTCTCAGGGGGAAAGGGATGAGTTGATTTTGGTGTTCTATAGTTTATTTCCAAGTCACATCAGAACCATTCACTGGATTCTCTTCTTTTCTTTCACCAATCTTTTTCTTAGGTAGATTCAGACTCCAGTCGATTTTGGTGACCTTGACATTAAGAGTGCTCATGTCACCTTTAGTGACAATTGCTAGTTGTGTAGGGAAGGAGTAGCTTTGTTGATGTTCTTATTTGAGAACACCAAATGCAACACGTTGCAACAAGTCCTAGCACTTTTTAGAAAAAATTTGTTTTTTCGTTTCAAATTTCATGTATCTCTTGAATTGATACATATTTTCTAAATATGACACAATTCTTTTCCAATTATATGTTTGATATTACAAAATTTGTTTATATATGACTGACGTAAATAGTAATTTTAATATCTTTGGTATTACAAAATTTTATAGCTAAATGTTTAAATATATATATATATATATATTTAAAAATTATTGAGGTGAGTTGGGGTTTAACGCCGCTTTCAAGAGTATTTCACTTATATCGTGGCTGCTAGTATTATGGCAGGGAGAAAGCCCGCAATGCCATGTGACTATGCACTGCGGTGAAACCTGTGAGCAGTGGCTGCAACTAGCGAACCATGGGTGGTACTGCACTGAAATTCAGTGTAGCATTGCACCCAAACCTTACTGAACAGTTCTCTACTGCAGACAAAGTTGCCGTGCCCCTGACGGGATTCAAACCACGGATAAAAGTATTGAATTGTCATCACAAGCTTTTGATCATACATGGTTCCCTTCAAGTATTTGATATATGTCTATAAGGTTATTATTCATGTGAGTAAATCTGTTTTTATACCTATCAGCTTTTTAATATGTCTGTTATTAATAGAGATTATTAACCAAGTGTGTTTCCGTATCATTAATATCATATTTTTGGAATAAAAATTGTATTATGCGAGCCTCTGGCGAGCATAATACATTATTTTTTATTCCAAATATATGATATTAATGATACGGAAATACACGAGGTTAATAATCTCTTTATCATATATGTCATTATTAAAATAAGCGTGTTTTTGTGGTAAAAGTGGAAAGAGAATTGACCTAGTTTTAGCGGAGTAATATCACAGACGGTACATCAAAGTGATGGTCACGACATCGGCTGTGAAGTGCCTAAAATAGTTCTTTATTAAAACAATTTAAAAACACATGTGCGCGATTCTTTCAAAAAACAACAATTGGTCCCTGGTTTCTTGTTCATTTCCAATCAGTTCATAAGCATCTATCTAAAGCACTCATAAATAATTTGGTCACGTTAATAGAACAAGGGAAGTAACTCTAGTTTCAACGTTTTGGAAGCTGCGTTGCCGGGTTGACTCGGATTGCTGCAGTATCTTTCGCACTTTAACGGTAATTATTTGTGAGGTGGGGTTGTTTCCTTTGTTTATGACAATAAGTACCTATTAATGTATCTAATACCGTGTATTCATCCCTCAAGAACAACCAAAATGCTAGTGCGATCGACGAGGCGCGTCGGTAGGCCACACTGACACATCGAGATTCATTTTGTACACAGGACACCGCAGCTTCTTGTTGATGCTCTTGGTCAATAGTCCACTGAATTTTTATAATGATTTTTAAAACAAATCTACAATTATCTTGACTTTGTTAACACTATAAATGCGCATAGTGTACCATATCAGATGATTTCGTGTTTACGAATATCCATTCTTTCAAGCGGAAATATTCGGGTAAGTTCCCTGTTACGCTTTTCAATGACTCGTAAACAGTTTTAGGATTCGCATGAAAAGAGTGGAATTCTGCGAAAGTAGTTCGTGTATTTGACCTTTGACCTGTTTTGCATATTTATCAGATTAGGATACCAAGTTTATCAGATTGCTTTATTGCATCGATAACACCCTCCATTATATGATAAAATGTATTATTGCATTAATTATTATTTGTATGACATTACTAACTTCTCTGATATATAAATTGACATAGATATACAGTTTTATTTAACACATAGTCGACACAGTGTTTATGAAATAAATGTCAGTAATACACTTTAAATTTAAGGTAACTCACCTTTGATATAATGTTATCTCAGCTTGGATATCATCATTGACATGGATCTGGGGGATTTATTGACCGCATGATTAAAGTTGTCAAGTCAAGTCAGTTTTTCAAGGAACGAGGCTAATAACTGACTACCCCCATAACTGTATGGCGAGAGATAAAGTTACCATTGGCTCAGCATGAAAATCGGGGAGAAAATCTTCACGTTGTTTGAGTTGTGAATTGACACTTACCCATTGAGAGCCGTCGGAGCGCGTTATCAGTTAAATGGTTTACGCCACCACCCAACGTCCGAAAACTTATCTGTGCGTGTGTCTCATATGTAGCAGGTCAATCAAATAGTTGTTTAAAACATGGACTGAAAACACAGGCTTCGTCTTATCTACAGTTGGTTCAATACAAGCCTGATAAACTCTGAACTTTATTTCAAATAAATAAGAATAAATGATTTTGTTATTGTCACTAAAAGTGAAAATATCGATCAGTGATTTGTAAACATTGTCCCACCAGGGAAAATATCTACACTCAAAAGGGTTAACAAATATCCATCAAACTAAAATCTAACCATAGAAATGGGTATTCGTTTGAAAAAGGATAAAACATTATACCAAAAAATGTTAATTATTTTTACTTAGGATTTAAAAAATTGCAAATGGTTTATGGTATGTGTTGATAAAGTGTTAATCCAGTTTGAGTTGAACATTCTTGTAACAGTAGGTGACTAGCAATCAGAGTCACAGCCGAATGCTCTCCTGGGCTTGAGTTGAGGATCGTATTTCCTACTATCTATTATCAATCACGTCTGTCCTATCAACCGCAGTATCTGGATTGACAACATGCTTTGTCTAATGCCAACCCTGCGTAAGAGAGGACGAAGCAAATCGTCAACAGAGCTTGTCCGAGTTCGGTATAGTTTCCAAATTATTGATGCCGAGACTCCAAGACGTCCAAATACGGTTGCTATGCCAGCCATTACTCAATTTGTTTTGGAAGGAACAAAATTGAAAACGCCGGAGGTATTTGAGTTTTATTTTGACTTTAATTTCAGTTTGTTTTGAGGGATTATGTTTCTATTTGCATACTGTTGTCTGAATGAGGGTATGTGCAGTCACCTCATTGTGTATATAATAACTGTAAGATGAGGGATTTATATTGTTATCGTCAATTAAAGAAACATTATCTTAGTGATGTATGTTTAATTTACATATTAGAAAATTTTGTCTAATTCTTAAATATTACATGATATAATGAAATAATGAATAACGTTATATATCGCATTAATGACTCATTAAATAGATTCATTTGTTTGTGATATTTGATTTTCACAATGGTATATTCATAAAAGTAAATCTAAATCTTAAAACCGTTAATAGTGAAAACTGAAAAATTGGGTTATCATCAATATCTATACTTCGGCATGCATGGCAGTCAGAACTTGATAGGTTATAAACAGAGGCATGTTTGGTTCATCATAAGTTTACAAAATGTAGTATTATGTCAAAGATTTCATATTTAAAATAAAAATAAATATTTGCAATTATGTAGAATTGATGAGAAAAATTAAGATTTCTTGATAAAAAAATTCTTAATTGTTTACATAAGTAACATTTGACCCGTTTTGTCACCCTAATGAAGGAATATATATATATGTATTTACTCTGAAACTTTTTTTATTCATAATAGAGAAGTTGTTATCTATAATTCTTGCTTTTTATGTTTATATTTTATGTAAGGAGGATTTGGGCCGATGTACAAAAATTCAAATAAAATTTAAATATTTTTCAATATGGTTGAGACTATTTACATAAATAAATATATATATACATATTTGTGCTAACATTTGGTAGAGATTATTATATTTTATTTTCAGTTATAAGAACCAAAAATCTCATCTCAATACATTTATCCAAAGAAGATTTTTTTCTCTGTACTAAATATACTGCCAAGCAAAACATCCAGGAACCTCCTACAGTGAGTGTTGTAATGTGAATGTCGTTAGACTCCACTGATCGTTGGTCTAGTCATTGCAATAATTAATCACCTGAGCTCGTTAAGGCGTGAAGGTGATCTACCACACACTGTCACACCTGTACAGCCTATAGACTCACAGATTATTGATAAGTCAGATTAAAGGTCGCATTGATTAATAAATCATTGATGTTGTAAGTTCATAACTTACAGAATTAATGAACAATTATTGTTGCTGATTTTAAATGAAAATAAATAGACCTTTTGGATACAAAATGTGAACAATAAAGGTATGACTTCATTATATTTTGAGGAGTGAGTAAGTTCACTGTAATTTGAATGACATTGACAGGAATAAAACATTAAAGGTTACTTTATAAATCCATTGATACAATAATACTAATCATATGCTACAATACGTTTGAAAAGTTAAGGTGACCTAGCTACCTAACTCATAAGACATAGACAGAGTGAGTAACATAAGTGCATAAAATGGATAAAAGAGTACGTATGTGAACTGCACAACTGAGATAAGTGCAGTTGTTGTTCAGAGTCGATACAGTTTACTTGTGACATTCTGAAATGCAGTTGTTGTTCAAACCTGACACACTTTGTAGGAAATTGCTTGTAATATTGAGAGAAGTGACTATTTTATTTACTTATTACAGAAATAGCAACAATTTATAATTGTAAGAAAAGTCTTTACTCCTACTTATTGTATTCGGCTTCTTGGTTGTGTTTTCAAAATGTGTCATTATCATAACTGTCTGCATATGAGCATTCCAATTTAATTCTGTTATCAAGATATCTGCATAATTTTAGAACTGTTATTTGAGAGTTTGAATCAGTCACTGTATGATTCCTGTAAGTTGTCCACACAGTATCGCTCGGAATAGGTACTCATGATTTGAAGGGTTCATTTGTTATTAAATCATGAATTAATTCATTCGCATGCAAGTTACCCAAAAGGCATCATCACTGACACAATATTGTTCACAAGATTAAACCTAAATGTCCACATCCTTGCAAAAATTCATAGAAGATTTACATGTCACAAATGATACTTCAGATTTGTTTAACACTTCAATAAAGTATATGAAACAGCAATTACTGGTGGATACTACTTGCTCAGGATACATTTACTTTTATCAACAAGTTTTGATATATGTTATCAGAATGCATGAGGGTGAGATTCTATTGATTAGGGGTGACTAATAATTGACCCACAAGGACTATTGCAGTATTGATTGTCTATTGTGACCTACCATTGTGATAGCTATTGCAATAGTTTATCACTAACCAAGATAAAACAAATTCTAGAATAAACAGTCTTATTGTCTTTACTGTGAAAGTACTTCTTCCAGAAGTGACAGAACTTGAAGAATGAAAACTCCTGTTGTTATTTTTAGCTCTCAGTCAGACAATGATCTGTTTCAAGTGTTCCAGCACTTTTAGAATCTGATAGTTTCATTTGTGTGAAATTTTATTTTTACATTCAAGTAAACAACTGGATTGAACAAACTTTTGAAACTATTGATAGTAAGTCATGCTATCAGGGCTTCATCAAATTTACATGAAAAATCTTTAAGGGGGGAAACCACTGATTTATTTCTCATTCTTTATGTACATTTCTCAAATAAAAGGGCTCATCATATCCTTCATTAATTTCAGATCACACCACTGAACATCAGGTCCAAGATCCCAGATGAGACAGAGTTTGATGTGAACCCAGAGGCAGTGCCCTTCCTGCCTCAAAACTTCATGTGAGTACATCATGAGAGTGTAAATCCCGTCTGTTACTCCACAACTGCAACTGCTGCAGTAAACTGTTCTAAATGAAGCTAGCAGTCTCTCATTATGTCAGTCCTGCAGTGAGACAACATATTCTAGAATGTTTGTTCGTTCTCAAGAACACTCAATGTAAACTCTTTAGCAGCTGAATCAATCAGTATCAAACTAGACTGAGTGGCCAATTTACAGGAATAATAACTCCATTAAGTAAATAATCTGGGATTAGTACCATGCCCATGGTGACAGGTTCCGATGAAACCCCTTACCAATGTTTTATTTGCACTCTTTTTAATCTCACATCTCCCCCTAAAGTTATTTGCCACGGAAGTAATGTTCTTATTGTAGGCTTTTGTCCAGCAATATTGAGAGCCAGCACAATATGAAATAGGGCTGTGCAATATTATCAATATACCGGTATATATTGGTACAAAGTGTGTATTGCAATAATTGCAATAATTGCAATATGATTTGTGATATCGCAATATATCGCACCAATGCATTTTAAGTAAAATTAAGTTTAAAATCTTGCTTTTAGGCACAAACACATGGTTTAATTCTCAAAAAAATGTTTGATGTGCAGGAATATGTGTTGGACAAATGATGGGAGACATTTTTTTATGTAAATATCATTAGAATTTGCTTACATATTTACCTTAATAACTTGTTGTATATAGTTTGTAAGATCTGAAACGCATTTTATCAAATATTTCATGTTTAAATCGCATAACGATGTATAAAAGCTCAATGTAGAAGTCATTCAATATATCGCAGTATTATTGCAATATATGTGCTGTATATCGCATTATTACTCGCCCGTGTAAGATACTGCAGTGTAATATTTATACGGCAATATTAAACTAGTGTAATACCGCCGCGTGTATGACGTCACAATAGTTTGCGGTTATGACGTCACAATTAGAGTAACGTTGTCACAATGGTATCGGACATGCGGGAATAATATTTTCAGGGCCATGTCGGCTATTTCGCTGGATTATATGTTTGCGAGTAATAAACAGAATACTAAACTCCCTTCTATTGAATACCATTTTTATTAAACTCGTGAATAATTTGGTATCAAACTCGCTTTCGCTCGTTTTATACAAAATCATTAACTCGTTTAATAAAAATGGTATTAAATAGAAGGTCGTTTAGTATCCTCTATATATATCGCAATATGAATTTTGCCACAATATCCAGCCTTACCGGGTAATATGAAACATTTTAAACTTGTGATAATGCTTAATCATGTCATAGGACAATATAAGGCAATTGTAACTTAAACTTAAACAATCGAATTGAGATAGGTAACGTTAACCTAGGGCAGCAAACTCTGACAGTTAGGTATCTGAGTTAATGTATGAAAACAAGGGAACGTCACATATTATCATTGTACTTCATCAGGTCTTCCACAGTTTTGAAGAAAATCGCGGTTCCAAAGCGTCACATGGACACGTTCGGAGGTATGGAGTACAGTGTCACGGGTCGTCGTGGGGTCATCCTCCACACGGACAGATACCATGTAGGTCTTTGCTGGAATAATCTTCTCCAATAATTAATAATAATCAAGATAATCATGATAACGTAGTATATTCATATATTCTAAATCTAGTCTTTCTTGACCTCTTCTTTCGATAAAGTTTTTTTGTCAACTTGAAAAGAAAGGAACTTAGGTTTTCTAAATACTGCACATCTGTACTTCTATCTTTTGTTTTGTAGATGTAGTTAACAATATTGAAATCAAGCTGAACACAGATTTAGAACAATGAAAAATACATACAAAATCTGCAATTTGTTTTGTCATATTCTTGTATATAAATATAATATATCTATACAGATATTGAATTTGATATTTATAGTTTCGTAATCTTGTTTATTTGTTTCATACCTCTTCAATAGTGGACGACATTTCAACCATTTGATGGGTAAGTGGTACAGATTTCAGTAATAAACTGATATTAATCTTTCATCTGAAATGAACTTTATTGATGATAAATTTTTGTTATACAAAGATGTTATTATAAGTTACATTTATATTGATAGTTATATGAAAATAACTATTTTAAGCAAGAATATTATCAAAAAACTTACGTGAGCAGGTTGAGAGTTCCAATACTGGAACAAAAAGCACATGTCATTACACTTACAATATATGTACCAGCTTTAAAGATAAGGGTTCCCGGATAATGAATCCAAAAGTATGTATTACTGCACTTACACAAACATAAGGGTTCACAAACACCATTATCTGATTTAAAGTTTGGAACCCAGAGTATATATTACAGCTGAAATACAAGTATAGGGCTTCTATTACATGGTATAGTAATGTCAGGACTTCAATATAAAGCAAGAGGACATTTTACATTTTACGGTCGTCCAAACATCCAATTGAGGGTACATTCCATGATCTCTTGTAGGATGAGCCAGCGAGATCGATTGATCGCAGAATTGACGTACATGGAGAAGTTACGAGGAATCAAACGTAGACGAGAAGTACTTCCTCACAGGGCGCAGCTGGACCTTGTCATGGGCGGCAAGAAGATAGAGATGGAGGAGAGGTGGGTAACTTTACCATAGATAGATTTTCCAAGGAACATAAATTTGAGTAGATATTGAATTGTTTGAGGAGCTTTATTTAGTTTATACTGGAAACTCAATGATGCCGAGGCGAAATACGGCCATGATATGTCTTATGTTATACCCTGCTATAGGCGTAGTATGCCACTTATTACTATGTTGAAGAACATTATCATTGTAAACCATGGTCTGCCATAATGGTGAGTATTGTTAGAGACTTGAAGATGTACATCTGAGCCATGATAGACATGGATAGTTTTTATAAAGCAATATACATCCAAATTATTGCCATTACAGTATCTGTCTATAGCAGATGTGATGCGATTAATCTGAAGGACAGACCCATGTTTCCAATGAGTTTAAATTTCATTTCACTTTATCATTTTGCATTGGATATATATTTCGATATTATATTTTGTAATCATGTTTTGCCTCATTATTTGACAATTCGTTTTCTATTTTGATTCCAGGTTTGACATCACACGCGAAATACAGAAATTGAAATCTCTCGTCTTACCAACACATGCCAGGGATCTGTATCATGGACGTGGATTCAAACTACCTGAGTAAGATTGAGTCAACTTCAAAAAAACATTTTTCATTTCATTTGCATGGGTATCAGTAGGAAACACTTTCATGAACATCTGCCTCAAATCCAATTAGTCATGATGTAATCATTAACTAAAAAGTGATTAGAGCCAGTCAAACTTCCATTTAGCTTTGTGGCTACAGTCTTGTGCCACTTACATTGTTGTAATGGCGTTATTCTTGAAGACTTGCTTGTTAAATTAAGTCAATTATGATAATTTTTATGAAATATGTTATGGTTGTATCAATGTAAAACTTTTCAGCTTGTTTTGAAATCATCTGATCTGTACATAATTTAAACCTACGGTATATTAATATTCATCCAATTTGCCTACATGTATACATTAAATACATACATTCACCAAAGATCGCCATATTAAATGTTTTCACAACTCTGTTGATCAAATTATGTCATTCTTTAGATAAACAATCAAAACTTAAACATAAATTGTGAGGTTGTATCTAAACGTTGAACAAAGTTGATAAATGTGAAAATGATCGGACAATAAAAGTATGTATTAAAATTATTTATCCCAGAATAATTAACATGTAAGTCTATGGAAATAACGTAACCCTACGAATTATTAGTTGCACAAGTCTGTATCATCAAGAATTGCACAGCAAAGTAGAAACAGAGCTTGTCACTTGATTCTTCTGATCAGTTGAATTATCAGCTGTTTGAGAGGCATTCTAGAAGTTGGTGTTGTGAAGAAAACAAGGATATTTATGGATGATCAACTATTTTAATAACAATTGAGACGTTCCAATCTATTCATATGCTCTATTTAAGAAACAGAAGACGTGTTGGCATGCTTTATCATTGAATAAAACATAGCAGGGATCATAAAACACGAAGTGCACAGCGAGTGTTTTATGCTCTCTGCTATGTTTTATTCTACGATAAAGCACAACAACGAGTCTTCTATTTCTTCTATGAGATGCCCTTAAAGAGTAACTTAAACTTTTATATAAAAAATGTGGAGATATTATGTTGTTTGTATAAACTATTTTTTTGAAAAGATAAATGCCTCCCATCGTAGAACATTCACTAGCATTGAACAATCAAAGTGACGTAAAATGACGTCATTTGCTAAGCGACGCTCCAACTCAGACATTTAAATGTTTTATTGTCTCATAAAGCACGCTGTCGGTCCCATTGACCAACTGTTTTTTATTGCCCTGGGTATCTTATATAAAACTATAAGGAACTTTACCGAAATGTTGCATTTGTTAAATAAAGAAGTTGATCATCTATAAATATCCTTGTCTTCTTCAAACTGCATTATGATGATTTCAGGAACCATTCATCAATCAAGCCGCGTGGAGCTCCTTATGACATCACAGAGGAAGGTACTAACTGTTGCTTGTCTACTATAATTCATATCTTGTTTGTTTATGAAATTTCAATATTGTCTTCCTAATGATATATCAAATTGATCTTAATTAACTGCATAAGTATGAGTGTGAAATTTACATTACACATATGTTATCACATGGTGTCAATTAATTTGAATATTATAATTTGAGAATCTTTGTGAATAATTCCTTATTAATCAAGTGGTTTTGTAAACTTGTTTTGTTGATAGGTAGACGAGCAGGTAAATAAAATATTTTGGATTAGTTTGAGTAACATAAATAGTTTAATATCTATTAATAATCTAGATAAATGGGAACTAAAATGATTTTTTTTTTGTTTCAACTCTTTTAGTCGACAATAAGATTAAATAATTAAAGATAAAAGAAGTTGTTGAACCAAAGAAAATATTTGTCTTATATTCTAGAATTATAAAATGTGCTCAAACATGTACATATGGTTAGCTGTCTTACAATTTTCCTTCTTTTAGATATAGTTTGTGACTAATTTTACAGAACCTTATATTGATAAAAGGATACTATAGGTGTACTAACACATTTTTTTGGAAAATATTATTTTTAATCAAAATGTGAACATATTTTTGGATAAAAGTATTTATCCATATTCAAAATGTGAACCAATTTTCGAAAATTATGTTTAGGTTTAGATTTGTATTTCTTTTTCTACAATAACTCTCAAAATAGATTATACAAATCTAATGAATACAGATTCTACTTTCAAAATTCTTAAGTTTCATTTATGCTTTGGGACAAAGTGTCTCTTGCCTTTAGACATCTTGCCCCAAAATATCTGTTAAGCTGTAATTAATTGGATTTGGTTTGACCTCATTCAAATTGCGCAGTGGTCTACACTTACACTTGATAATAAATGAATTTTAGCGTATCAGGCCTAATATGGCTAAATGGACTTATAGCATGGGCAGTTGTCCATAAGCCTTCAGGCATCATGCGTCAGATGTCCATCCGTCGTTAGTACACTTTTACATTCTTGACTTCTCCTTCAGAACTGCTGCACTCCCTCAAGCTAGAATTTTGTGGGGAGGTAGTTTAATTGCACACCTTTTGCAAAAGTTGCATTTGGTATTTGCTTATATGACGGAGGCACATTCTTAGCTATAATTAAAGGCATTTTAGCAAAGATTGAACAATGTATTACTTGAGAATTTGAAAAATGATTTCTTCAACCTTAGATAATACATTGGGCATATCTTGATGGCTCTTTTTCTAGCAAATTAATATTGAACAGCTTCATTTACAAATAATTTTGATAACATTTTGAAAGTAGAATAGACATAGTCATTAATCTGTGCAGCTCAAAGATGAATAGCGCTGATATATTTTAAATATGTAGAGGACATTTGACATTTCTTGTATATGTCGTCGTCGAGTGAAATCAAAATGTTTATTTTCACAAATGGATCTGTCTCAAGTGTAGGTAATGATGACAATGAAAAGGTTTGTAAATTATGTTCATTTTATGAACGGAGTAACTTTATTGCCTTGCTGAATGAAGATCATCTTATGATCTCACCTTCAAATATTTGTAAATTTACAACTCACCTTTACATTGCTAAAAGAATTATGCTAATAATTTAATATAAGTTTGATATTCATATACAGTGGCGGATCCAGAAATGTTCAAGGGGAGGGAAGGGGGGCTTCCCTCATCGCAAAAGGGGAATGTCCATCAATAGTTAGGAGGGGTGGAGGGTTCGAAAACCATTAACCCTCTCTCATGATCCCTCACTGATATAAGTTTAACCTGTTTTACTGTGTATATCTAATAGTTCTGTACAAACTCCCATTTCAGTTTCTGCCTCCGCCCCGGCGTCCCTCCACCCTCACTTCCATCTGCCTCCTGACTTCCTCATCCAGCGACAGAACACTCAACCCACCTTCATCACATCCACTAAAATGAAGAAGAGGGGGCAGTTGCCAAGCTTAAACAAAAGAAATGGTCTGAAATTTTTGGTTTTATTGAAGTATTGTCCTTGAGTCTGAAAAATGATCTATTTGTTCTAAAAATTTATATGTAGTTTCAGTTTTTGGAATAAGAAATTATCTGACTTTGCTTTGTAATACAATTTTCCCATTAGTTTGAAACGACATGGTCCCAAATTGTTAAAGTGAGGAATTTTTAGTTTTAAAACAATTTTTAAATCTGTCTTTTATATAAAAAAAATAGTTCAGTTTTAGCGATCATTTTGAGTTTTGCTTAGATTTCAAAAAAAAGAAAAGGTCTGAATTGTCCGTTTCATTTGTATCTGTAAGAAGAAATTGTATAGTTCATATCATCAGTGGATTTTCTTTAGCTTTAGTTTTTAAAACAGTCTTAATTTGTTGCAGCAATGTTTTAACATTTATTAGTCCCCCAAACTTATGTGAAAATATTAACTGAATTCTGTTGTATTTTAAGTATATTGTACAATGTGATTTTAACTTATTCTTAGAATTGTATACTATTATTTCTAGATTCAGATGATAGTGAGGATTCCCCTGTCTTGCTCTCAAAAGAGAAACGAACAGTTTCAAATTTACAAGCAAGACTTTATCTTCCGCGTAGTATGAAATTTTATCTAATTTAGAAGTTCAAGCATTTGCATGACGCTTCAACACCCCAAAATGGACAAATAATGATAGCTTTAGTTTGACTGGATGAACGTTGTCAATTGCAGTTGAAGTTAACGCTTATAAAGATATTGTATAGTTCAACTAAAAACAATATTTTCAAAAACTGATTTTCTCCTGCTTCAATATCGAATGTCTTTTCTCCAAATAAGTATTTCAATACTAGGAGAATAAGAAGATAAAATCCAATTTCTGAAATCTTAGAAAAGTTTAGATATTTTCAAATCTAATATGCATGCAACATATAGCAGAATGAGTTAACACATTGATTTCTTCAATTATTGCTTTGCATGAAAAACTTACTAATAAAGGTGTTGGAATATAATATCCCATAGGTTAATCATATATGAGTATGATCACATCTCCTGACCTGATTATTACCCAGGATAGAATTAATAACACTTCAAGACATTTTTGAATTCCTTAAATAAAAATTCCTTTCATTAATTAATAGATTATTTATAACAATACAAAATCGTAAAATGTGAAAATAGAATTATTATTATCTCTGGTTTGTTGGTAATATTTTCAAGTTTAAAGCATTATTCTGTGAGAATATTCTTAAATACTTAGCAATAACATTTTTAGTCCAGATTGACTTCTATCAAATGTCTTTTAATCTAGATTGACTCCTATAATTTCCTTGTAATCCAAATACTGATGAATCAAATTTTAAACTCTTTATCATTGCAGCAATGAAGGATGAGAAGTACCCTGGTATAAAGTCACGACATGCTGTACTTCCATCAGTGGAGGCCAACTCGCTCAACCGTAACCCCGCAGCTTGGGTGGAGGATCAGAACAGGAGAATGTACGTGAACAGGGATTCTCAGTTGTCGTGCATTGCTAAAGTTGTTTATTGTCCCCCGCCGCAAGGCGGAACGGGGGACTATGTATTCAGCGGCGTCCGTCTGTACGTCACATTTCTTGTTAACGCGATATCTCATGAAGCGTTTTATCCAAAGTCTTCAAATTTGGTGTCAGCCTACATTGTGGGAAGACCGGACACCTGTCAATGTTGGTGACCTTGACCTAATTTTCAAGGTCACCACGACACTTTGACCACTTTTCAAACTCTTGTTAACGCGATATATCATTACTGGATGGACCCAAAGTCTTCAAATTTGTTGCAAGTCTACATTCAGGGATGACGCAAACACCAGTCGATTTTGGTGACCTTGGCCATATTTTCAAGGTCACCACAACACTTTGACCACTTTTCAAACTCTTGTTAACCTGCTATCTCATGAAGCGTTGCAGCAAGAGGTTTCAAATTTGGTGTCGGCCTACATTGGGGGAAGACGCAGACACCAGTCGATTTTGGTGACCTTGACCTCATTTTCAAGGTCACCGCGACACTTTGACCACTTTTCGAACTCTTTTTACGCGATATATCATAACTGGATGGACCCAAAGTCTTCAAATTTGTTGCAAGTCTACATTGGGGGATGACGCAGACACCAGTCGATTTTGGTGACCGTGACCATATTTTCAAGGTCACCACAACACTTTGACCACTTTTCGAACTCTTGTTAACGCGATATATCATAACTGGATGGACCCAAAGTCTTCAAATTTTGTGCCAGGCTACATTGGGGGATGACGCAGACACCAGTCGATTTTGGTGACCTTGACCATATTTTCAAGGTCACCACGACACTTCGACCACTTTATTGTCTCTTGTTAACATGATATCTCATGACCGGTAAAATATAATATCTTAATATTTTCTGACAGCCTATATTGGCGGTTTACGCAGACACCAGTCGATTTTGATGACCTTTACCTTATTTTCAAGGTTACCACAATGCTTCGACCACTTTTCAAACTCTTGTAACGCAATATCTCATGAACCCAAGCACCCAAAGTTGTCAAAGTTGGTGTCAGTCTACATTGGGGGATGACGCAGACACCAATTGATTTCGGTGACCTTGACCTTATTTTCAAGGTGACTAAGACACTTGACCAAATGATGTGTCTTACTAAAGTGGCAAACACTTGTTTCTATCTTGAAAGGGGGGTTACATTTGTCCTTTTGCTCATTTTAAATTAGAAAATGTATATTGGTAAACTGTATGAAATGTCATGTCTTTGTGGGGCATTTAGAATATTTGTCCTGGATAACAACTAATTGTGTAGATTCCGATTTTTGGATTAATACATGTGCTCACTCATTCATCATGTGAATGTATGAAATAAACTTGAAGAGTAACCTGCCCTGGACAGTACAGTTGTTTTGAGTCGGGGTCAATAATTGATAATTTTTTTTGAGGATTTAAGTTTTATTCAATAAAAACACTTCTCCTTATTGAAAGTGCAATTTAAGTAAATTTAATTGAGTTGAACAAAATGACTGAACAATTGCCAGCATTGAGAAATAATTATCAATATCTCCCTTACAGACAGTTGATTTAATTGGTTTTATTTAACAAATATCACAATATCTCATAATATCTGTCAATGTGTTCTCCCGATGAATTAAACTCATAAATTAAATATTCATTAACAAAATTTCAGTTTTATTACTACTTTCCTCTTTTCCTTAATAACAACTGTTACAAAGATTTTCCAATTTCTTACTTATCATTCATTGTAGCTTGGAGGGAGGTGGCCCTGTCGAGGTAATAGCGCCTCCGATTGTTGAGGACAAGCAAGGGTAAGCTGAATTTGCCTTTCAAGTATTACGTTTATAATAATACTTTTTTCTAACGAATTTTAATTCAATAAAAAAACAATCATATAAATATCCTGTAGGTATCTTTTCAACAAATTGTTAGAAAATACTTTTTAGCGTCAATTTAAGGAGTATAATTGACATTGCTCAACAAGATTCATGTAACCAGTGTTCTAAATACTTTTTAGTCTCCTCTGACAGTCGGGGCTTGTGGTTTGAAAAATCAACCAATTCTTCTAAAAATTTGACAGGCCCTGCAGTATAGTGATACTAATTGAAAATCACACAACCCAGACAGGTTTACTGTCCAGTTTTACAGCTGGCCCAATCTGAAAATTACCAGCAATTGACTGACTGGCGGGCTTTTGATTGTGAGATCACCTACTGTGGGATTCAAACCATGACCTCCCAAGAAAGAGTCGTATGCTCTACCAGTTCAGCTAAAGGAATATCCCACTAGCTGAAACCATCAGCAACACTTTTATCTCACCCTGCAACATGGCAACACTCCCAGCCCTGCGTTCAGTAACACATTGTTCACGGCGGGCATCCTGCTTTTAACATTGACCGTACGCGAACATCCCAGGAAATTTCGTGTTACTGAACGCAGGGCTGGATCCACAAGTGACTAAGTCAAGCCTTTTTATGTCAATCCAATGATCTCAGGGTGTAAGCATGAGGGAGTTACTTTGAACTCCGGACCCATTGAGAGCCAAATGTAATAGAAGTGATTGTGAGATCACCTCCATTGGGATTCGAACCCAGACCTCCAGGTGAAAGTCTTGTGCTCTACCATTAGAGCTAAGTGATATCCCTCTTGTCGAAACCATTAGGGAAACCGTCATCTCACCCTGCCACATTCATTTCAGACAAGACACGGATGTAGAGGCTCCAGAGAAACTGGAGAGTCCCAGGGGCCCTCCCCCAACTATAGCGGCCAACAGAACCACCCCCGGGGGGCCGGATGAGGGGGGTAGACTCAGCATCAGCCCCACCAAGGGCACAGTGCCCAACCCTCTGAAGGTTAGTTTTATCTCATTAGCACGCTGTTCTAACTGAAATAAAATGCTGTCACGAAAAGTAAAATAAGTGTAACCAATGGCTACTTAAGGCTCCTGAATCAATAAAAAGAGTATTAAAACGAATGTACATGGTTTGGTTAATTATGCAAGTTGATTTCCCATTGAACAGTCACTCTAAGCCAAGTTCAAGTGGTCTGGCTAATGTAGCGGTACCTATTATTTCTAGATATAGTGCAATGATGAAATGGCAAACCATCTTGATGTCCGAACTTTCAAATTCTCATGAGACCTACAATCTATCTCTCCCATTGAAGAGTTCTATACCACTGTCGCTTTTTCTTGCACCATTTGCTTTGAATATTGATAACTCTTGTAATGAGTTGTTTTACCCAATTATGTAGCCATATATTGTAAAAACTATGATAATAAAAGGCAAATTTAAGAAAACATAATATGAAAAAAAGTGCTACAGCACCATATGCATTAAGAACATTCAACTCTGTGTCATATCAAATTTGCCAACTGAATTCAAAAGAAGCCGGTGCTCTTTAAATTCACAAAGAAACCAATGCTTATGGTATTATGCTCTGTTAATTAAATACAAATTTGAAATGTCAATATCTGTGTGTCCCTGTTTAAGTTGTTTTTTCAGAGAGTTTGTGGATGACTCTTGTTTGAATTCATAGAGTTTCTCAATCTGTTGTCAATATTTCTCCTCCCCAGGGTGCAGAGCTGGTGGCTTCTGTCTCACAAGATCAGCAGGACAGACTGCGAGAAACATTTAAACGTCTCGATACTGATATGGACGGGTAGGTATCATGAGTAATTAATCTGATTTTCATTTCAACAAGTTGTTAAATTAATTCATGCCAAAGTATTGTAGGTGGACAATTTACAGGAGTCACAACCCTTATTGAGGAAATAATCCAAGACTGGCAACTCGCTAAAGAGAGGCTATTCAGATATAAATAATCGGTAGGAGTAAAGTAGAAATTTAAAGTATGTATGATCGAAATTGAATAAGATAAGAATAAGATATAGATATTTCATGTTAACATAAGGAATATATAGTTTTTGATCATCTTAAAATGTCCATGAAATCTTGCTAAGCAATTTGTATTTTATTTTCATGCAAGGTATCTCTTAAAATAAATCTTTTACAATATCAGATCCATAAACTACAAACAACTGAAGACCCAGCTACCAGAATCTTTCAATGCAGCCCAGGAAATGTTTTCGAAACACGTGTACGAGATCACACGATCCAGCACCTCTTTCTTCGGTGTGGAGGACTTCATGAATATGACACAACTCACACAGGCGCTGGAGGGGCTGGAGTAAGTACCACTGAAGTCGGGATAGGGCTGTGGGGTGCACTCATTGAAAGAGGAGGGGAGGAGGGGAGGAAGAGAGGAGGGGAGGAAGAGAGGAAGGGAGGAAGGGAGGAGGGGAGGAAGGGAGGAAGGGAGGAGGGGGAGGAGGGGAGGAAGGGAGGAGGGGAGGAAGGGAGGAGGTGAGGAAGGGAGGAGGGGAGGAAGGGAGGAGGTGAGGAAGGGAGGAAGGGAGGAGGGGAGGAAGGGAGGAGGTGAGGAAGGGAGGAGGTGAGGAAGGGAGGAAGGGAGGAGGTGAGGAAGGGAGGAGGTGAGGAAGGGAGGAGGTGAGGAGGGGAGGAAGGGAGGAGGTGAGGAGGTGAGGAAGGGAGGAGGGGAGGAAGGGAGGAGGTGAGGAAGGGAGGAGGTGAGGAAGGGAGGAGGTGAGGAAGGGAGGAGGTGAGGAGGTGAGGAAGGGAGGAGGGGAGGAAGGGAGGAAGGGAGGAGGTGAGGTGAGGAAGGGAGGAAGGGAGGAGGGGAGGAAGGGAGGAGGTGAGGAAGGGAGGAGGTGAGGAAGGGAGGAGGTGAGGAAGGGAGGAAGGGAGGAGGGGAGGAAGGGAGGAAGGGAGGAGGGGAGGAAGGGAGGAGGTGAGGAAGGGAGGAGGTGAGGAAGGGAGGAGGGGAGGAAGGGAGGAGGTGAGGAAGGGAGGAGGTGAGGAAGGGAGGAGGTGAGGAGGTGAGGAAGGGAGGAGGTGAGGAAGGGAGGAGGTGAGGAGGGGAGGAAGGGAGGAGGTGAGGAAGGGAGGAGGTGAGGAAGGGAGGAGGGGAGGAAGGGAGGAGGTGAGGAAGGGAGGAGGTGAGGAAGGGAGGAAGGGAGGAGGTGAGGAAGGGAGGAAGGGAGGAGGGGAGGAAGGGAGGAGGTGAGGAAGGGAGGAGGTGAGGAAGGGAGGAGGTGAGGAAGGGAGGAGGTGAGGAGGGGAGGAAGGGAGGAGGGGAGGAAGGGAGGAGGAGGGGAGGAAGGGAGGAGGGGAGGAAGGGAGGAGGTTGACCTTGGGGGTCAATCAAATTTACATGCAAACCAGATAAATGATGTTAAAGGGATGGGAGTTGTAACATAAGGACAAAACACTTGAACTTTTGTTACTGAGATAGTGCTGAGAGCACACGACAAATTCCTCTTTGTGATAAATTATGGACAGTGGAGGATCTATTATTATCAGTAACTGTTGTTAGATGTAAAGTCAAATCCATGAGACAATTTGTGCATTTATGAGCTTGGCAGTTGGCAAACTTTGTCAATAAAAGTGAAAAATTAAATAAAAATAACCTGAGATGTAACATCACACATACAGTATACACAGTATGCTTTTTGTTAAAATTTGATAACTCTGTTCAATGATACTAATATTTGGAAGTCAGGTATTAATGCCAAATGATGTACCAGTAGATTCTGAATATCTTCTCTATTCTTGCAGGGGAGATGCTATGAGAGCATTCCAAGACCTGGAGACGCTTGATACAGACACACTGGACCGCGCAATAAAGAAGTTTGTGGTGAGAAACATGGTTACAGAGTGATACAGACTTACAGATAAAGGTTAAAACAGGGAGCGGTGTGGGTTCATCTAAATTACATGCAAACATTTTTAAAAAGTAGGTGGGGTTCGAACCCCTTGAACGCCCCCTTAGATCTGCCAATGTTGACCTGTGAGAGACTTTAAAGACTGAAAAAGACAACAGTTTACCCTTGCATTGTCTGATGTAATCTAGCAATACCTTACTAATACCCCTTGAAAATCTCTACATAAAAGTACATTCAATATCTCTTTGACCAGAGTGACCGAGTCCTCCAGTTACCTCCCCTTGAATAACCTACTTTGAGTTTTCATGAGAACCAGAAATATGTTTTTTATTCTGATTTATTTAAATCAATTATTTATTTACATTTTGCAATTTTTTTTTCACAGGAGCTGTTCCAGTCTGTTGACCGAAGTCACAGGGGGAAAATATCAACGGAGTCATTGAAGGGAATCCTCAGTACTGGGCTAGAGAGCGATCTGACAGCGGATGAAACAACCTGGTTCAAAATTACACAAACTATGGCCATAGTAAGTGCAAAATAGTTTAATATGGAAATGCTTTAAACAAATCTTTGTTCTTTTTTACATATATATATGTTCTAGGGAAACTGCTATCATATAGACGCATACTGTGTATCAGATATATTTATAAAAACATGTATTGTATGACTGAGCCGATTACAGGTGTGTATTGACCGGTGTTTGATGAAGTGTCAGTAAACAAGCAAGTGTGTATTACTGTGTGTATCTGGGTGAGGTATGGGAAGCCTGGGTTGATATTTGACATGGGTTGATATTTGTTAGTGTTTGTACAGAGTGAATGTGTGTATGATTGTGCATTTGTATTTTATACACCTGGGAGTGGTTCAATTAAACCCAATCTTGTGTTCTGGTTTTGACGCTAATGTCTGTCAGATAAGAGAACACTTTATTATCAACAAGGGAGTACTTTCTACATCAAACTGATCATGACCGTCCAGAAACTTTTCCCGTTTTTGACTTCTTCTCCAGAACCACTGGGTCTAGGGAGCTGAAATTTTTGTATACAGACTCCTTGGACAATGGAGATTCTAAATTGTAGATTTGGTGACCCTGTGGCCCCAAATAAAGGCCTCACAGGCTGGACCTAAAATCCCATTTTCATCTTCTTCTCCAGAACGAAAAAAACCTAGAAGGCTGTAATATTGTGTGCAGAGTCTTTAGCCAATGGGGATTCTAACTTGTAGATTTTGTGACCCTGTGACCCCAAATATGGGCCACAGCCTAAGAAACATGTTGAAATTGAATTTTGAACTGGTATTTTATGTGCACTTGATTCAGTATTTAGTAGATCCTAATAAAATACCTGAGGGAGAGTCATCTCATTATTTAGATATGTGAGTTCTAACTTGGGTTTGAGAAATGAAGAATTGAGAAAAAAAGTAACTTTGCAGTTAATCTTATTCAGTAGGAATGTGAAATATATTTGGACTTAAGATAACAATCTACATTATGGACATGTTTGTCAAATTGATGTAATCAATGTGAAATGAGAACTATTGAATAGCCTATGAACTGAATATTGTGACAAGCCGCAAAGGAATAAATTGAAGAGTTTTTTTTTTAAATTTTACATGATATATGTGCACTGCATATGACTGGTGATGAAATGATAAGATAAAGACTATTTTCATCTTCTTCTCCAGAATGAAAAGACCTGTTCATACTCTTTAACCAATGAAGATTCTCAATTGTAGATTTGGTGACCCTGGGGCTCAAAAAAAGACCTTCACAGGTCAAAACATAAAAACCTATTAACAAACTAGAAGGAATATTGTGTTCAGAATGTTTAGATGTTTAGATGAAAAGGCTGAGAACCGTTAAAAATTGTGCAAAGATTATTTAGAAAAAGGGGATTCTTAATTGTACTATGTACCATGAAATTCATCACATTGCCTGTTCTCTCTCATCCTCGGTTACCCAGTTTTTTATATATGCTCCGTTACTCTACACTCTATCAGAGAAATTTGTACTAAAATTACCCGCCCTTGGCCGGAGTGACGAAGTCGGTAACCAAAGAAAATGCTCAATTATAAAGATAAGACGGAAATGGTCAAGGGAGATAACCGGTGACAGATGGCTAACATAATGACCTCGCATGCTTTGCAACAAAGTGATATGAAGTGTCATTGGCTCACAGGTCCAAACTGCATAGCAGTTTGATTGGCTCATGCTGGCAAAGGGCGGGTAATTTGAGTACAGATTTTTCTGATGAAGTTTCCCATGGGTGATATTGTGGAGAGAAACAGAGCATATATAAAACCCTGGGTAACCGAGGATGGTTCTCTCTATAAGCCTTATACAGTTTAATAGATCAGTGCTGCCAGTGTTTAGTGCAAGGCAGAGGTTTTTACATAATTTGAGCACAGCTGGCTTGTAACCAGAGCCAATGGGTCAGCATATTGCATAATCTCCTGTGTGTTGACCTTGCTCAGTGCTCTCTCTCAATTTCAAGACTAAGATTTGTCAAGGCTAGGGATTGTGCATTATATTGAGACAATATATTTCTGTCTTCATCATCAAACAATATAAACCCTGATGAGCTACAGAGCCCATGGCTCTATTTTTTTATTATCAGAAATCACTAATTTCACCTTTATATTGGAACTGTACTGAATCGACTAGCATTAAAACATTCATTTCTGCGACAGTCAGTACTTGATTAAATAACAACATTTACAATGTTTGAATCTATGACTCCAGCAACACAGAGAGTGTCCCTTTAAATGGGACAAATATTAAATCATTACTCCCATTCACACACATACACATAATTCACAGTCACATTAAAATTCTTTCAGATTCTATTTAATATTTTTTTTATTTTTTTAAAATTTCTCTTTCTCTTAGAGTGATGGCAAGGCACGTTTCCTGATAGCAAAAGTGAATACTTTGCATATAATTACAAAATGGTTTTGTTACACTAATTTCCGCGTTTCTGATTGGACGAAAGCTCTCAAAAACCTGCTGCCATTTCTCGATGAATGCAGATAAAATGTGCTACCATACCTCGTGCATTCGTACCTTGTGACGTCACAATCCATTCGAACAAACGGTCGGGTCTGCCGGTTCTTACAACTGAGCGTAACGTTTTGATGCAAAATATGAAATACATATGTAATTTCGTCTTCACACCTACACCTATAACTGGAATATACATTTCTTTTCCGAATGAGACAATTAACTTCACCGGGAACACTTAATTTTGATAGATACAAGTTCCCGAGCTTGTTCACTCACAGCGCTTCACTAACAGCAGCCATGTTTGAATGTCGCGTGATATGCTAATGAGGGTTAATCTAAAAATCCGGAATGTAGAGTAAACGAACTCTGATTGTATGCATGTGAATGTTGGAGAAAACGAAATTAAATCTTCTGCCGTTTTAGATGAAGGATTCCTCAATTTTGATTCAGCCATGTATCATTGCGTGTAACAAGCCGTTGTTTCTCGTGATAAATTACAAATATATTAGATTTGTGTAAATATTTAAAGAAAAACCTGTTGATTTTGTAATTATAAGGATTGTTTTACATGTTTTGTGCCTCTATCGAAGTATAACAGCAACAAATTTTGTATAACATCGCTCCGCTACGCTACGCGATGTTATACAATTTGTTGCTGTTATACTTCGATAGAGGCACAAAACATGTAAAACAATCCTTAAATAACAGATTTGTTGAAGCTTAAAGGTACATCCATTGTGTTGTTGGGGGTCAAATATGCCAAACTTTGTAAATGGAAAGCTACCATTTTGATGATAGTCGACTTAGTATTAAATCAGACAAAATACCAAATTTGGGTTGATAATGTTCAATAGGTCATATAACTTCTGTGCATGTCAATAAGACGTGCACTTTCGGTTTCTGCACATGCATAATGATGTTACTTGATTTTAATTGGAAACTAGTAATTATAATATGTTTGGCGATACAGGATGAATTTGCAAACTGAGTGAATTTATTTGTACTGTAAACAGCACATATGGTGAGTTGGAACGTATTAAAGACAAATAAAATTTTATCAAACACAATGGATGTACCTTTAAAGGATACCAGTGATATGTTTCATTGAACAGTACCAACCAATATCTTTCTGCTACATAAAAGTTTTTAAAATAACGTTTGAACAAGTGACGCGCGCTTTAACATCTTAATAATGTAACTATACTGAACAGAAATTGGCAATAAAAGGGTAATTTTCAACAATAGTCATTACTTCTCGATAAAATAACACCCTTGGTAACTTTTGAACTATGTTACTACAATAACATACAGAGTGTCCCTTTAAAGGTTTTATTCCTAGAATCTTTGGCTTCGGATCAAGAGGTCCGGGGCACGTTAATGTCTGCAGTAGAGAACTGTTCTACACACAGTAAGGTTTGGGTGCAATGCTACACTGAATTCCAGCGTAGTACCACCCATGGTTCGCTAGTTCCAGCCGTTACTCGCAGATTTCACCGCAATGCATAGCCACATGGCATTGCAGGCTTTCTCCCCGCCGTAATACTAGCAACCGCGATATAAGTGAAATACTCTTGAAAGCGGCGTTAAACCCCAACTCACCTCACCTCACCTAGAATATTCTCTTCATTTCATGTTCATTGTTAACATGTTGGCAAGATATATTCCTGAAACCAGCTGCAATGATGACGATGACGATGACAATGAAAATTATGATGATGATGATGGGATGATGACTGTAATGATGATGATGATGATGGTAATGATTGTGATAGTGTTGGATGATGATGATGATGATGATAATGATGATGATGATGATGGTGATGATTGTGATAGTGTTGGATGATAATGATGATGATGATGATAATGGTGATGATGATGATGATGATGGTGATTGATGTGAAGAATTGATGATGCCTGGCTTCCTGCAGGTTTGATGATATTAATGATATTATAAGATTAATAATTTAATGTAACTAAAAAAAATTATTTTATTTCAGGACAACAGTTCGCATGTGACGAAATTAGAATTTTTGGCACATCTACCTTATTTCCTATCTCTGATGACGAAGTCTTGACAAGGAGTTCCAGCATTACCATTAGTTACCATGGAAACTGATATTTCATTCATAAAGTAGATCAAAATTGCCACAATGCAAAACCACATTCTTTGGATTTTGGAATTTAAAGATGAAATATTTATGTACACTTTTTCAAAACAAGACCCAAATTGTTTTAAAGTAAAAGTGGTTTTATTATGAAATTTGTCTTTCAATTATGTATATTTGATATATATTGTACATTCATAATTTATTTGTTTTCAGCAAACTGTGATATCCTATTTGTTGGGCTTTTATGTTAACAAAAGCATGATTTTACCAAAGAGTATTATAAATAGTGTGTAAAATATATCTGTGAAAGTTTGTATATTTGTTTTTGTACAAATGAAGCTATTCAAAGAATTAATTCTCAAATGTCTTTGTTTTTCTTGTTACTCATCAGTTTCCAAATACAATGAATGCAAGATAGAATTAAAGTATTACATTTCGATTTCAAATTTGATACTTATGAAAAATCTACAAAAATCTGTTGGCATAAGTAGTTGTCATTTGTTAAAGACATCAGTTAAATAGAATATCTAAAAAATTTAAATATAAGTTGAAGTTTGTTTGTAATTCATGTAAGCAAATATTACAATTAAATAGATAATCTGAGAAATATTCTTAATTTTGTGTATGTTACTAACAAAGATTTTTGTTTATTTTACAAAATCTCTGTTGCCAAAATGACATAACGTATTGAATATTTGTCCAATACCGTTGTCCAAAATTGATTCATCCAAGTATATCCCCCGCCTAGACATTGACGAGCTTGCTCGGCAGATCCCCCAGTTTGATTCACGTGACCGTGTTACCCATAAAATCAATTACGTAACGGGCTCGTTAGCGGCGGTCAATTTGGGATGACACTAGTGCGACGGATTATAGCCCATATCCCCTACACTCCATTTCCCCTACAATTAGTTAAAACAACACAAGCAGTTACCTGTCTGACATAATGAACTCACCCTTACGAGTGATTAAGTATGGAGTAGGAATGAAAGTGATTAAGCTGGAGTGGATTGCGGGATTTAAGATTTAGGAAGGAAGAAAGGGTTGGAGAAGGAAACGTTTTTTAAACACTAAAAAAACAGTTTCACTAAAACAGTTTGAACATCATAACCATTGATACAGAGGATATGTTTAATGATTTTTTTCCAAATGAAATCACAATACTCAAATATCGGTAAAATAAATGAGCTACTCGTACATAAAGTCTGCAATGTTTTTCTCTGTAGGCGATATTTAAGACTTCTCAGACAATTACAATTTAAGTAACTTTCAAACCATGATAAGAGAGAACCCTGTATTCCATTAGCCATTATTAATTTTTTCACTTGTAATTACAACTTGAATATACAACAATAACAAATCCTAATGTTAATGTAACTTTGTTTTAACTAAGATGAAATTGGATACATGTTTAAAAACAAAATTTTCAAATACTTTTGATAAACAACTTGTATAAGTGAAACAGGTTGATAATTGGTACAATTTTGAACATAGTTTTCTTATGTATTGGTACTACAGATGTACATTTCCATATATATGAATGTGAAACATGAACTTTCCTTGATAAGTTCATTAAATCTTGTTGCTCACACTATCAATTGTCTCTGTTTTAAATCTGGGCCGTTCCATTGCATATAGTAAGAGGTATCAGGCTAGGGATTAGGAGTGCGGTGGACCGTTAACATGTTTTGATAACCTGTAGGGGATATGCTGTGTAGGGGTTATGGGAGACTACCGTGCGACGTGTGTACCTTTAAAGAATAGTCATGTCATGGTGACTTTACTAGACAAATAAATGAAGAATAGTAGGACATATGGTGAATATGCTTCACTCAACGATTATATACATGACAAATGATTTCAAATTTATAAATGGTTAATTCTTGTTAAGTGTTGATATATGCTATGACTAATCAATAAACCCATGACATCAAAATTATTTATTGTAAAATATTTTATACCCCCGCTACGAAGTAAGCTGAGGTATATATAGCGGTCATTCCGTCTGTCCGTCATTCCGTCCAGTCAATTTTCATTTTTTGTCGTTTCCATGGAAACGTCACTTTTTGGACTTAGTTTTATTGTGTTCAATCGGGACAAGTTTTCTCTGAAACTATTAAATCTAGGTGAATGAAATTTTGGTTGTGAGTACGCATGACCATACTCTTTATCAAGTGCGAAATCCATTTTGAAATTTTATTTTTTACGGAGTTATGGCTCTTGAATCTGAAATTGAACTTAGTACCAACCGAACTGTGATGCTCCAATTGGGACAAGTTTTCTCTGCAACTATTACATCTAGCTGAATGAAATTTAACATGTAGGTAGTCCAGATGATACTCTTCATCGAGTTCAAAGTCCAGGTCCGAAATATTTTGTTTACGGATTTATGGCCCTTGAATCTGTAATTGAAATTGGTACAAATTACCGCTGTGATGCTCTATTTGGAACAATTAAGTTACCTGAAAAATCTTATTTCTGGGTGAATGAAATTTTGTAATAACAAAGCCAGTTCCAAATAATATTTTGCTTGAATCTGTTTTTTAAACATTGTACCCTTGACATGTATGATGCTCAATGGACTGATAGCGGATTGTTGATTTATGTCATGTTTTTGTTTGGAATTCAGAATAAAATGTGATTTTGATTAGATTAAATTGATTTTGACATTTGAAGAAAGATACTTAATGCTGAGATCCATAAACTGCTCACACCGATCCTACATTCTAGAATTGTCCATTTGTAACTTGTGCATAATATTGAACAGTGATGTGTTCGGAGAAAGCATTATCTGAATAAAGTGAAAACTATGTGATCAGTCTTTAGTTTTGTTTTATTTTTACTAATGCACACTGAGCATTATCCTGGTGTATGCAGTACCTCAGATTGCCACAACAAGAAAAGTTGCTTAAAACGTTTGAAGGCTATTTTAAAATGCGGAGTTTTAGTCAACAGGATTCTCTTAAATATAAGGGACAGAAGAAGATGTAAGAGAGTAGGAACAACCATTACTATAGATGTACAAGTTTATGTCTTTCAAACTGTTTCTAAGTTACACGCCCCACTGACTATGATAACAGGGAAAGTTTTGAATTATTTATCAGCGAATTCTCCCAAAATTAGGGTGATTCTTCAACATATTTAGGGAGTATCCACCAAAAAGGAAGACTCTACAACAATAAAATGGGATCCTACATAAATTATGGATGTCCTAAATAATAAAAAACAGAGTTTTTTAAATTTTTATATCTAAGACCATTAGTCATTACGGTTGTAATATACATGTGTTAGTTACCAGTTGAATAAAGAATCCAACATTGCTATGTTTATATAACAGAACATTTAATATGTCAGTTCATTTCAATATCATTGTAACATGCGAATTTGTCGAATTGTTATGATTTTACAGCCACTTCCGATACATACAGTATACCAAAATGCAACAAATCTGTAAAACATGAAAATAACTCAAATTGTGCAGCCAAACGTTTTTAAACATGAATATATTAATTCTTATAATTACTAAATGAGTATGTAATAAATGTATGATGGAATCGATCAACCCTCTATCATTTTGAACATTCATCTAACCTTCATTGACAGTTTAACTCATTTTATGAAATCCATCTACTCGTACAATTCAAGGTAACTATATCCCTTCACCGGTTGTGGACAATTTCAAGGTCATGTCCAGGTATTATGCTTTATCTGAAGAAAACTGTATTTCAGTTTTCAACATCAAACAATACAAATTCTAATGAGCTACAGAACCGACGAGGTTATTTTGAATGAACATCTATCGGCTTCATATAGAATATCTCTTGTCCAGTTGTTGTAGTCTTACACTTACAACGTATTTTGTTTAATATTGAAAAGGAGTCAATGACAATGTGATTTCAGAGGCTCCTTTTCAATATTTGATAAAATAGTAATATTTTCCGAATTCATACTTTCTATGAATAAATACTATAAATCTTAGACTGAGTTTGCTGCTGGTAAATGATAAAACATGGTAGAAATGTCACACCGTCTCCCATTTCTGATTACGGACATAATAAAATTTCCATCTAAAAGCTAGGGTATTTGAGAAGGTTCATAGCTTCTAGAGAAGCTGATGGCCTGTCCTCGTATCGCCTACATCCTATATTGCCTACACCACCATCAGAAAAAATTTATGGATGAGCGCACATCACACTTGCACTCTGATCACTTTAAGGTGCATCCGTTGTGTTTCATAAAGTTTTATTAGGCTTTAATACGTCCTGACTCACCATATGTGCTTTTTACAGTGCAAATAAATTCACTCGGCTTGCATATTCATTCTGAATCACCAAACATATTATAATTACTAGTTTCCAATTAAAATAGAGTAACATCATTATGCATGTGCAGAAACCGAAAGTGCACGTCCGATCAGAAATCACTACTTTTACCTTCATATCGTCAATATACTATAATACTAGGTCGACTAAGATCAAAATAGCAATTTTCGGCAACAGTCAGTACTTCCCGATAACATAACACAAGTTATAACGTTTAGCATATGTAACCCCAAACAACACAATGGATGTACCTTTAAGTCAACTGATGCGAATTATGCTGCACAACCCCCTTAACCAAGCTAACAGTCATAGAAATGCAAAATACATACTGAAGCATTAATGGACAGCGGTTTTCACGGCCACACTATATGGTTTCTACAGTCACATTGACGCTGTTCAAGTCATGATGTCAGTTTCAAGATCACAATGATGGTTCGAAAAGTTACGATGACGGTTTTCACGGACACAATGGCGTTTTCGCGGCACTTTGTCAGTTGCATTGTCACAAGGACGGTTTTCACAGTCACAACGAGGATCATAGTTTTAATAGTCACTTGAGGGTTTTCAAAGCAACAATGACAGTTATAATGAACCCAACATGGGTTTTCTCAGTCCCAATGACAGTTTTTATTATCACAGTGAGGGTTTTCACAGTCACAATGACAGTTTTTATTATCACAGTGAGGGTTTTCACAGTCACAATGACAGTTTTTATTATCACAGTGAGAGTTTTCACAGTCACAATGACAGTTTTTATTATCACAGTGAGGGTTTTCTCAGTCCCAATGACAGTTTTTATTATCACAGTGAGGGTTTTCACAGTCACAATGACAGTTTTTATTATCACAGTGAGAGTTTTCACAGTCACAATGACAGTTTTTATTATCACAGTGAGGGTTTTCTCAGTCCCAATGACAGTTTTTATTATCACAGTGAGGGTTTTCACAGTCACAATGACAGTTTTTATTATCACAGTGAGGGTTTTCACAGTCACAATGACGTTTTTTATGATCACAGTGAGAGTTTTTTTACAGTCACATTCACGATTTTCACGGTCAGAATGGCGCTTCAATGGTCACAATGTTAGCTATCAATGTTCCATTAAAGGAAGTAATAGCACAACCTCGACTCTTGGATCTTTTAAATTCCGTACATGTATTGTTTATAGTAGTTGGAAGTTTCCAGCGCCATTAGCAAGTGTAAAATAATCATAATTATATGGGGGAAAATATGAAAATTCAAAACTAAAGCTGAAACTTATATCGTACATATGCCCTAAAGTCAATAGAAGAATACAAGGAAAAGAGTTTATCAGAAAGTGTTAAATCTAATTTCATGTTAAAATGTTAAGAAACATCAAATGTTTGAAAATTATAAGTGTTATCAAATATGGCCATCAAGTCAAATTTGAACAAATAGGCTTAAGATATTTCATAATACCCGAACATTTGGCAGGCATATCAATGAAGATATGACATATTAAGTAATTAGTAAGTAAGTAATTAGATATGAATTATAGAAAACAACATAAATTATTTTTCATGACACAAATGTTATGTGTTAGATAGGTGAGTTAAATGGGTATAACCCCAATCTGCCACATAACAAATATTTAAAAAGATATCACACAACAATTTGTAAACTTAAAATGATTTTAATACAAAATAAGTTAAGATTCTGATACAAGTACTAAATTCAAGTGTTTACAAAGTATACATTCACAAAGCTAAACTGACAGGCTAACAAAAGATAAAGGGCTTAACAATATAAAAATATACTCATCATCGACATGGTTCAACCGACCTGGTACATGCAAAATCCAACCACTGACTCACAATATCGCAATGCCCATTTTAAACATAACTGTGAATTGTGTAAGCTACCAATTAGCAACAAATACCCAAGCACTTTAAGGATAGACAAAATATAGGGTGAAGACATAAGCAACTCAGTCAATTAAAAGAACAATGGCCTCATAAGCTAACCTATGGTTGTAGATTCCCACTAGTTAAAGGATTGAGATTTAAAATATACTTAGACATAACACAAAATAAACCAAAACATAAAGCATACACTGCGATCACACGAAAACTATCCAATCCCTGGTCCAACTGACTTGTTAATGCTTGGAATATGCAAAAAGATATCCCATAAATACGTAAATCAGTTAAACAACTTGCAGCGTTAACGATGAAAAAACTTTCTTATCCTTTCCTCAGTCAGAGTAAAATTACTTCAGAAACAAACTACAGTACGGTATGTAAAGAAAGTTAAAATTACATTTATAATCATTAGGAATTCCACTTTACTTGTTATGAAGTGGCCGAGATAAAAATCTGAGATAAAATCCAATGTAATCGCGATGAAAGATGCATTAACCCTAAATTCTTAATGTTAAGTGTTTTCTCTTATTCAAGGTGTAGAATTAATATCTTCTGGATATGGTGCCAGAAACAAACCCCCTCTTGGTCTACAACCCCCTGGGAATCCTCCACAGTTCAGGTATATCAGTGTTCCACTCCTTTGTCTTTCAACAGGCATCATGTAGGATGCATATCCATAGATTTCCCATTGCTGTTCGTCACTGATTCTCCATCCAGTGTGACTCATATCAATGTTGAATTCTCCCTTTACCCCACAACCTACACGCCCATTAGTGTGCATGGTGTAACAGTCATGTGCTATTCCGTACCCTAAAGCATCTTTTCGTCCAGAAACAGTAGCGAATGTAAGGTCCAACACATTTACCTGCAGCGTCTCAATATTCAGCTTGATCTTATAAAACCATACTTCGCCACCAAGTCCTGCACAAGCAGATATGAGTGGACCATCTCCGTTGCAATTAAAGTTTGCAACCTTGGGAAAAGAACCTTGATTCTCATTTGTCAGGGTTAAGTATTCAGAAGGCTCTAACGATGCCATGTTATGACAATATATCCTTGCTCTGTAGTTGTCCAAGTTTGGAAGAATAAGCCAATACTCCCCATCTTCACTGTCCGGGTGAAGTCTCTTCAGAATGCCACAGGACGACACAGGTTCACAGCGTGTTTCACTCCATGTTCCGTTTTCTTGACAATGAACATCTTCTTCAGCATAGTATCTTTCATCACAAGTAAGTGATACATAAGTTCCTATGGGTGAATGCTCGGTTGTAGTGTTATATCGACCATACTTCAGATGCGGCAGACTCAAACATCCAAAAATGAGACAAGAGTATAAATCCTGCCCTGGTTCACAGTAGGAGTTGGGAGGACATTGGTGTTCTGCACAGGATCCCGCAAGTCTGCTCGGCGAGTTTGAGATATCAGCAAATACATATTTGTCAAGATCAACAAGATCGGAAGGTGGTGTCATGGTTTCAGTGTTCAGTTGACAATTACCAGTTTGATCATTGTAGTTGAACGATTTGCAAATCTTCCTCATCAAACATGCTCTGGAACACGACATAACTCCAGCTGTAGTGATGTTGAAAATCATCCTGTTTGGAAGTGCTTTACCGTCCATCACTTTCAGAAAATCATGGTTGGTACATGTGTCTTTAGCAGTAGTTGTTGCCATGAATAAGAAAATGTACAATATTTTTAAATCCATCTTCTCGACGGGTTGGCGGACACCTTCGGAAAGTAAAACAAGTACTAATTGAGCTAAAACATGGTATGTTTCTCCCGATGGTGTTGAAACAGAATAACGTTTTCATGAATGTTGAAATGTTGATTGGTGTTGACGTCGTGGTCAGTGATTTCAATAGGGGCCCTTCGCGCTTCATCTACAGTTAACAGGTGCATCACATACATGATGTATGTGGAACTTTACAACAATGACTCTCCGTCTATGGATCATGATCTATGTCTATGGTCTCTCCGACAAACCTTTTAAGGTTCTTCGAGTCTCGGAACATTTGTTTAAATCAATTGTGTGAAACAAATACACAAAGAAGGGCGACTGTGAAGGACATTTTAACTGATACATTATACATGAACATTGATTGACAGAGATGGAGATAGGTTTGCACCTGACAACATCACTCATAAACTAAGTGACAATCTTTACTGATACAAAAGATAGATAATATGAACATGATAAATAGTCTGCAAGATATTATTGTTATTATGCGAATCCTTTTTATTATTATTATTTCCACACTTGTTTGTTCGCCGATTCCTGAATTAACGGCTGAACCGATTTTTATGAAACTTTCAGGGATTGTAGAATTTAATGAGACTTAGAGACTGATTTTTTAAATTGATTCATCTATTAAAGGTCCAGTTCTATTCTAAATTTCCTTTTAAAAAAAAATCAAAATACAGCTAGAGACTTGCAAATTTTTATGAAAGATGGGCAATGACAATGCGAGCAGAAAAGTAAACCATGGCTAATCCCTAGGTCACGTGGTTTAGCCGCATTTTGAACCCATGTACCTTTGACAATCTTCTTCTATATAGTGTCTTTACGAATCGATAATAACATCGCTCACATACAGTCATTTCCGGTCACAATTAAGCCTGAAAAATGACAGAAAATCACGATTTCGAATTTTAACATGGGGAAAATTTTCAAAATTGACATAGACACTTTAAACCTTTTTTTTAAAAGATGAGCAGAAACAATGCAAGCAAACGGGTAAATCATTGCGAATTCGTAGGCCACGTGCTTGTGTTGCAATATTAATTTAAGATGAAATTTATGATTTTTTGAGTTCTTTAAGTTCATTATGAAGTTTTGACAGAACAATATTTGTGACATTCTTTGATCAGACATGGAGCTGAAGGTCAAGCAGGGGTTTTGAATACCTAAGTAATGACGCGTCAATCCTAGTTTCAATTTACTGTTGTGAAACTTGAATATACGCAGTTATGTCCTTTATCAATATACATGTTACTGGCATATCAAATAAGGAAAAATATTATCTTTATAATCGTAAATGCATTCCAGGACTGTTTTGTTTAAACCATTGTACAAAATGTATAACATATGATACATTTGTAAGATGGTTAATTCCGTTTTTCTCTTTCACTGTAACTTTTACACTGCCAGGAAACAGGATTAGAGGCAATCCCATATTGGTCTTGACCTCTGTAATTTGCATTGATATCTGCATAATGAGAGAAACAGACATCGAAAATATCCACTAGCTTTATCGTGCCAAGAGCACAAACCATTGTGTGATAAATTAACCTATTATGATTTAAAAAAATCGACATTGCAAATAATTTACAATGCATTGAATGCCAAAGTTTCTTTTGTTTCAAGATGAGCAAGTTCGGCACGTTTTTTTCCCCGTCCGATATAGCCGACGTACTTCTTCTATAACATTGACTTATCAGATGAAACAAGATGATCGCTGCGTATTTTACTGTAAATAAATTTGAAGGTCCATATTTACATATGTGTACATGAAGTCCATCACTTCCGTAGCCATTACATAGAATTAATACATTGCATTAATACATGATACATTGCAAACATTAAATGTCAATGAAAATTGCATTGTGAAAAAGGCGCTCCCTTGATAATGGTTATATAACAGAACGGTTCCGTATCAGTTCAACTTGACAAACGCTCAGCGAAACTGCCGGTTTGTTAATGATTTTACTGCCGCTTTAGATAATTACAGAGACACCAAAAGAAAAACTTTATATCTTAATATGAAATGAACTAAAACTCGATAGAACTTCGCAGATTTATGTTAACCTATACTTTTTCTTGATTTTAAGGAGATTTCCAACATCGTGATAGCTCATTGTAAGCGCACATAAGCCAAGTACAACCAGGACACCAACGTACATATTATAATGGTGAAATTCTGTGGACATCCATCCTGTTCAATCAGTGTACGTATTTGTATCCGCTGATGCAACTAACATACACCTTAAAGGGGCAGTAGCACGTTTTTTCGCTGAAATAAGTCGATGAAATGTATTTGAAAAATAATGTCACCAACAGTTAACCATCATTCTCTCTTCGGAAAATCAAGTTAAAAAAAGGAGTGTACGTGGTTCCGTAAAGCCATACGAAATGTTTTCCGCATTCGAGATAATAAAATGTGTTCACAATAAAATGGCCGCCATGCATTTTTTGCTTTATACGAAACATTGTTATTACCACTACGGATAATTAGTTTGTGTAACACGATGTGTTGCCATCTAAAGTAAATATAAATGACATAAACTATCCTTATGAATTGGAAATTTGAAAAAAATAAAATTCGCAAAAATGTGCTACTGCTCCTTTAATCTCCTAGATAACTGTCGATTTCCTGTAAGTTGGTTACTCCTCAACCCTAAATAGCATAGCTTGTAATGTTTCAGCCAATGAAATGTCGTGATTGACGATCGCTCATCAGTTCTCTCATCCGGGTACTGTCTCTTTTGCGGGAAAGGAAATTCTACCATTGACTGGTTATTTATAGCCAAAGGTTTTAGGCCTCGGGAGATCAGGGTATGGTAGTAGCGTCAACTCCTATAATGTAGCAGGGTGATGATCATCACACAGCATCAGTCAATAGCATCTCTTTCACTGTACATAATGGCGTGTTCACATCAATATTGATATCATAGTTTTGTGTTTAATTCAACTATTTGATCGTCATAGCCACTCGTGTTGTACGTGTATCATATGTTTCCTATATTAATCTATAGTTTCTGGACCGATGTCACTGTCAAATTGTTAATGCAACAACGACTAATTTTCAGCAAAAGTCAACTCACAACGTTACTTGTCAGTATCGTCTGTGACCATCGGAGCATCAACACAGGATTGACATCTACGCCTCATCGATGATATCAGGATACTAAAAAAGGCTTGTGGAATCTCATTCCAAATGTCAACCAAGGTTTGTCTCAGGTCGTTCAAAGTCACAGGCTGACGTTGACGTGTTCTCACTCCTCTCTCCATCTCATCCAAAACATGCTCAATAGGGTTGAGATCTGGAGAAACGACCGGCCATGGGAGAGTTCTGATGTTCTGCTGCACAAATAAACATGCGGCCTTGCATTGGCATGCTGGTATTCCATCTGAACCCCATGTCTTTGTAGAAAGAGCAGTAAAACTTCATCTCTGTACTGGATGACCATTAGATTATCATCAACGACGAGCAGATCTGTCCTGTGATTAGCGGAGATGCCTCCCCAAACCATAACGCTTCACCGCCAAAACGATTGCGTTGTAGAACGCACGCATCAGTGTAACATTCCCCAGGGCGTCGATCAGTACGTGAACGTCTGTCACTACTGTCAAGGTGAAAACGAGACTCGTCTTAGAACAGATCATTATTCCAGTCTCTCCCTCTGAACCTAAGACGATGTCAACACCTCAACAAACGTGCATCCCGGTGACATTGCAACATAACTGAACTGGAATGCTGGACGTCGTGGCCTGCTGTTCCAATCTCACAGACGATACCTGACAGTTCTTTCACTAATATACCTCAAGCCTGGAATGGTGCGGGCAGCAAGTGCTTCAGTTTGGGACCGATTGCTGAGATGTGAGAGTTTGGTATGGTTGTACTGACGGCGTGATGTAACGTGTGGCTTTCCTGCACTTGGGCGATCTCTGGTGCTGCTAGTTTGTTGGTACCGGCTACCCAGAGAGGAAATGTGTTACCGAGAACACCAAACCGTCAAGCCTCGGCAATCTGTGACATCCCAGTCTCTAATATGCCAACGTCACGTAAACGATCACCTTGGAATAGGCGTGGCGTCGTGTCGTTCGATAATCCTTAATTCCTTGAATTTAATGTGATTTTTGCTACCCTAGTAGCTACTCATTTAATCACTTTAATTCAACTTTAAACAAATTGTTTAACCAAAAGAAGGATATTTTTTTCTTCATCAGAATTATTGATATAGATATGTCACGATGATGAATAGGCTATGGTAATTATTCAGAAATTTATTCTAGTTCATATTTGTCCCATTATCGATTATCTGATTAAGTTTATCAATTATTCATTATCGACGTATCGAGAAAAAAATCTCTTCAAGTGTTAGTGATCAATCGTTATCGAAGGAGCACGTCACCTCGCACGTGCTCCAGATAGCTGGTCTCCCAACACTCCTCACAGCGACGAATTGCAAACTCCTCTCACTGGTAGACAACACACATAGTTGACTTTAAACCTGGCTGCTTTTATTTCGATCTTCTGTCAAAGCGCCTTATTTATCAGCCCTGCATTGTAAGGCTTTGAAAAGCGATTGTGTTTAAAAAATACACGGTAGCTTAACATAGAATAGGTGAATTGAAATCCCTAACGCCGCTGACAATAGCTCTGTATAGGTCTCGCGTGACTACGTGTCTCAATGGTAGTGAAAGTTGCCTTGGTGCTTATAGAACGACAGCAAACTTCTTTCAGTCTCGTTATGATATGCGAAGTGAAGTGCTGTTTATACTGTTAATCACAAACTGAGCCATGTTCCACATAGGTGATTCTATATCAGTGGTACTTGACGCTTATTGCCTTGGAAGATACGTATGAATATATTTACACGCATTTTCTCCTATACCTCACCTTTTCGCTTTCGAAGTAATTGTACCTTACACCTGTACATGGAGAAAATGACAGTGAAATTCTAATTTTGACACTTGGACACGTAAAATGTTTAATATATATTTCAACGTATTGGCGTAGAAAAGGAACCAGTGGGTTGAAGGAAGAATACCTGTAGAGGAATTCTTTGATGTTTTATGTCGCACACCTGAGGAATCAAGCCATTATGTCTGGAGTGATCACAATGCACGCACGTCTCATAAACCAGGTGAGTCTAATTACAGGTAATCTCAGAAAGGTAAAGGTTGATCAGTGCACCTTCACGGTGTATGTTGGTGTGTCTATTTGTTTTTGTGATGGCGTGTGTTTGTGTGTACATGTACATGAATGTGTGTGTTGGTATGTGTACTTTTGTGTGTTTGTGTGTGTACTTTTGTGTGTTGGTATGTGTACGTGTGTGTGTTGGTATGTGTACTTGTGTTTGTGTTTGTGTTTACCACGTGTATGTGTGCAAATGCATGGTTGTATCTCCGTTTTTGTTTGTGCATGTTTGCATATTCAATTACGAATGCATTTCGTTCCAATACATATTTAATTAAATATCACCTTTAGACAGTTTAAGATAGTCAATGTATTATTTTGGAGTACACAATAATACACATAATTTACCTCGTATGATGTATAGAGGTTACACAATGGCACAACATTCCCACAGTTAGGTTGACGGTTTATTCATCATCTCTGGGCAACGACTACACACTTTGACAAACTAGGTCTATCATACAATATTCATGATCACAGACAGATTACGTTAGTGTCAATGCATTACTTAACACTTTTTAAATTAGTTAAAGCTTTCAAACTTCAAAGGCCTACAAAGATCTGTTCATGTACAAAGTGCAATCTTTCATAATGGACGACATAAACCTACATGCCCAGTTGTATACTTTAACTAGCGTTGGCAGGGAAAGCTTTTGTTTGGAGAAGTGGTTGGGACAGGCTGGGATAGAGTCTGTAAGTAGGGAAACACCATCTAAATACATTCACATCAACACTACTTATAATAGTATTATTGTCAAGATCGTCAGAAAAATAAAAGTTGATCTGAATTTATTGAGATTGCTGTACAAAGACACCGCTATAACTAATGCGAGCAGATGGCTTGTTTTATGACTCCGTTAACTCATAAACAGTGTTTCAGACTTCACAATAAGTGGCGGTGATTGTGCTCTTAAACATATCGTGTGCATTAAGTGTGATTTTGCTCTGAACTCATAAAACTATGTTGTTAATCACCTGCCTGCTCTCAATACACTCGTGATCTTACCTCGTGGAAGTACACATATCTATAATGGTAATAATGATAACAGTCCATCGTTTTAAAGACATAGTGAGATGGTATTTTCTGAAAAAAGACATTTGAGTGGATAAGGATTAAATAATACATTGAGGAAATTAATACATTAATAGCATAGGTACACACTTTTCTTTTCTCAGTACATTTGAATATAAGGTGGTATCTATAATCTGTAATCGAGTGTTACAAAGACTGGTGAAACCACTGAGCCACATCACAAAGACTTCACATAAACAGAATCCACCATACACAAAGTTGCTAACTACTGAAAACGGCAAACCGTGTTATTGGCATTTGTATAACATGTTATTTAATTGTTATTGTAACTTCATTGAATGGTGTAACAGTACTTTATTATGTATAATTAAATCGCAGTATGTGTTATATTTTAAGTGGGAGGGGGTCTCTAATTCTGCCTCTATGGTGTTTTTCCTATTAGATTCAAACGTGCAGTAAGAGCGTGAATAAGATCAAATACATGATATAAGATACTAGTACAACATTTGAGTTAAAATCTGTAAATGTTTGTGTAGTTTAGTCAATTTGTCAAATGCGACTTTTGTAAATTATTTATTATCACTAGTGTAATGTGTTTGAGCAATTATTATAAAATACAAACCTTTGGCAATATCTAGGGAACATATTACCAATGACATTACGCAATGTGCTTCTCTTGGTTCATATTGTCAGGTATGCTTTACAAACTTGACGTTATCAATTACAAGAATATTCTAAATTGATTATTATATTGCCAATCGGCAAAACTGTTTGTTATGTCGAATTATGAGAATAATTTGTTTAAGGAGGTTGCTTACCAATTTAAAAAATCTCAAGAAATTGATAATATTTCACTATATACATGGAAAACATAATGCTAAATCCATTTCAGTTATAAAATGTAAGGGTCACGGTGTTTGTTTTTGAAATATGAGCTCCCAATATAGGTTGGGTGAGCAAAATAAATTACATTTTTCACTATCATTTCACACTTTCATCATGATGAAACAATAAAAATATTTCATATTTATGACCTTATTTTAAAAAGGGTTATGATTACACGTTTATTCAAGACGAAAATGAAATTTTATTGTTATTTTGTAGCTTTCTACCTAAAATTTAAAATTTTCTGTTTTAATTTTAATCTCAGGATTTGCTGGATATAATCACTGTTTGATAGAAATATAATTCAACAACAAAATAAACCCCAAATAAGTATATGTATCCAGGCTAACGTGAATAATACTTTGGAAAAAAAAACCTTGAGAAATTGTAAATTTTCAGTTGCAATTAAGGGAGGTAACTCTTACTCTATATGCACGACCGTTTCCCCTTAAATTAGATTATAGAGCAAAATAACCAAATATATATATCATTATCATAAAACAAATATTATATTTCACAAATATAATACAATGATTGTATTATCATATTTTTAGACAGTTTCTTAATTTTCTAATGTGCATTACGAACAATGTTACTGAAAGTGAAACTATGCAAGGATTATAATCTAGATTGGACACTATCACAATTTACTTTCTTAGGTATTTAGTTTGATGTTGATTTAGAATCAATGAAAGGCACTAAATATTCTGATAAGCTGGAGAAAATTTAGAGAGAGATGAATAGTTGGTAATCAAGACTAATAACACCTATGGGTAGGAATGTGGTGTTGAAGTCCTTGCTGCTTACAAAATTAAATCATCTATTTTCATCAATACCAAGCCCACCTGATGATATTATCCAGGCATTTCATAAGAGATGTTTTAATTTTATTTGAATGGGCAAAAAAGATAAAATTAAAAAAAATATTATTTCATCCACTCCGAAAAATGGAGGAATCAATGTTCCAATAGTGAAAAATATTATTAAAGCTAAACAAATTTCATGGACTAAAATATTGCTATATGACAGTATTATAGGGGGTAAAAATGCTGCCTTATATTTTCCAAGTAGTCATAGACTATGGCTTGCTGATGGTTTTTATATTGGCAAAAGTATGGTGCCTACTATTTCAAATCGCTTTTGCCAGGATGTTGTTGAAGCATGAGCAGAGTATTTTACAATATGCTACCAGGATGAAAATTGTTACTCTAACGTTTTAAACCAATCGCTTTGGTACAATAACAACATCTTGATAGGCGGGGAAACAGTCTTTTACAAAACATTGGAAGAAAGGGGCATCACATATTTGAGAAACATTATGAAGGAAGATGGCAACAGCCTCTCTTTAGAAGAATTAATTAGCAAATACAATATTTGTCTAGATTTTCTTACATCAAGGTTTGAAGAGAACTGTAATTCAATATTTGAAAAAATATAATTTCACTACCAATCAGTTGAAAAACATACACTCTTTCCCAATTCTACCATACAATATCTCAGTTATAGACAATAGTAAACATTTTTATAAAATATAATGCCAATTTAGTTTTACAAAATCTAATGGCCAATTAAAATTGGAAGATATATTTGATAAGGAATTCCAACAGAAGGAATGGGCAAAATTTAATTTGATGGCTAATAGATCTACGCAAAGTGTTAACTTAAAATGGTTTCAATATAAGATCAATCAAAACATTTTGCGACCAACATTTTTTATAAATAAGATTGGATATATTGATTCACCATTGTGTTCTTTCTGTAAACAAGTGCCTGGGAGCACAATACACTTATTATGTGATTTTATTTATACTAGTAAATAGTGGAAAGAATTGGCTAAATGGTTAGAAAAGCTGGCTGAGGGATATATTGATTTGACAACGGAAAATATAATTTTTGGATTTAAGGGAAGAAATAATAACCCACTAAATTCCATTTGTCTACTAGTGAAATGGATACAGGATACAGTTAAAAAGTAACATTTCAGTATACATTTTAGTTAGCAACCTGAGCTAGGTTACCCTCCAGCTTGGAATTGTTCAGACTATGAATCAGAAACTCTGAACAGTCATGTAATTATAGTGATCTTGAATAGACAGTGTGTACATATATACACATGTAGGTATCCTCGCGTATGAATATGTATTACAGTGTATGTATTGTAGTTATGTATCTCACTAGCCACGAGCGTATTCCAGTATTCTGTGTTGTGTTGTGAAGTTGTGTAATACTGGGGTTAGAAGAAGAAGAATAATGTATCTACATTTCGTTACGGGGAATCATTTACATGTATATAAGAATATCTTCAAACTGTCATGTCAGTTCATATCAATGTGTTCAGTTTGTATGTCAACGAAACATGCATTCATACTTTAACTGGGACAGTTCTGGTCTGAACCTGTAACATGACACTAAAGCTCCGAACACACATGGTGTAGAAGCCCTTTAACAGGTCTGTCGATGAGTATGTAGTCAACACGACAAAAACCAATCGACCAGCAAACATATGATATTGATATGTCCAATTTTGAATTCTGACTTGAGTAGTGCCCTATATTTACAGAGTATCGTGTTCAGCTGACCTCATGATAAGTAATACCCCCTTTATATACATGCACTCACACGATGGATTGCGAACTAATTTATTCCTGGGTGTATAACTGGTGTATATGGCCGTGTGTTTGTATTCTGAGTCTCAACCATAGCAAGTGTCTGATCCACGTCGGTAATGAACACTACAGATTCAGCACATACGTTAATGTAATAACAAACATTTATACATGATGACATATTTATGGCGCAGACCTCCAGCTTAGCTGATTAAATATACTATCGATGGCACATCTTGAATTCAATCACCAGCCCAAGGTGTAGTTAATGTGAGTTCCCAGTCCTGGGTGGACCGCGACATAATGTCAGTGTGCTGTCCAGGTGTACTGCACGATGCTGATTCCTGTTTTCATGTTGTAACTACATGACCCCGGCACAGGTGCATCTTTACCTACCTGGATCTAGAGTCTGGTGTCTTGGACTTCTCGCCCACCGAGCCCCTGTCCATTGATAACGTGCCACACTGAATCCTGAATTCGGCAAACATTATTTCTCAGAGATATATATCAGTAAAATAGATTAAAGGTGATAATCGATTTTTGTTTCACGGTTCAAACACAGGGTGTTGCTAAAAATGGCATAACATGTCTCCCTCGACCGAGGGCAACGGGTATTCATATACTTTCCTACACATGGCAGGTGACAATTGAGGAACACTCAACGTGCATGTCACAGAATTGGATAGTATCACGCACACCCATTACCTGTACATGGGTCGAGTGGTTCTCCTGGGGTGAGAGGGTGCTTTCAAACGACTTACTCCACAACACACTTGAGTGTGTATTTAAGAACGTTTGCAATGGCTATTACATCGGATAGCATCAAGGGTACACATGTCGATGACATCATGTATGGTCACAATTTGCACCTACTTGTACATAGAGATTATTACCCGAGGAAGTGTGTCATATGACTTTTACGAAACGAGTGTGAATTTTTGTATTGCCCGAGCGAGAGCAAGGGTTATACACTAATTCGCACGAGTTTCGTAAAAGTCATATGACACACTTTCGAGTGTAATAATTTCTTTATTACCCGTTCTATTACATGCGATTCGCGTAAAAATAGTCAGAAAGCGACCCACTTCTCTTGCGACGGCAAGCAACAGTGACGTCACGAACAATCGTTTTATGACGTCACAGACGACAAAATACGGGAAGCCGCGGTGAAACAATCGTTGCTAGGCAAACGTGATATGTGCACATGTGGTCATATCAATAATATTAACTCGGTTATTTTCAACCATATGGGTAATAAATACATGATATGTATTACTGGGTGTCATTTGGGTGAGAGGGTGTATTAAAACTACTTACTTGTAACATACTGTAATTGTGTAGGTTTTTAAAACAGCATATATGTATTTAAATCAGGCAACATCAATGGCAAATATGATTATCACCTCACGCAAAAGCAATATTTGTCGGAACGTGCAATTTGCAAGTGTATCAACAGGTTTTATAAAACATCATGCTTGTGTATTCGCGATGGGTAGCATCACGCACACGTAAGTAAATGGATAATGGCACAACCAATGGGCAATAGTTACACTGACACGTATCACTTGATGTCTCTCAGGTGGGAGAGTGTATCAACAAGACTTACTTAACAACATACCTGTGCATGCGATTAGCAGATTTATTTGCGCGTTCCCTACGTCAACCTGTCCAGGTAAATGCAGCACACCTGACTAATTGCAAGATAATCGTCGGAAAGGCTTATAAATGTCATTTCGTTCACGCTACCCCGATCTACCCGAGTCTAATTGATTTACCGTGAGAGTGAGTGGTATCGAGGAAGGCGGGACTGATCAGACTGGGACTGCAGATATACAGTATAGACGTAACCTGTACTAGAGACACACCTGTCAGACGTTGCCTGCTGGAGAGAGGGAGGTAGACGTTACACCTGTGAATAAGCTTTACCTGACGCAATTCACACAGGCATCACACCCGATTCCAGAGGCCTATCAAACGTTACACCTGGAGTAGAACACAGACATGACCTTACACCTGTCGTAGACACACCTTGTTACCAGGTGGAGAACCTCTTCAGCAGACAGGCGTGTAGGGGATGTTGGTCTCACCTGAGGATATTAACATGCATTGTGTGTAGATATCTTGCTGGGACTACCTCAGGTAACATGTTTGATCGTTATTACCTTTGTTGTCAACCATTATGAATGTCATATGATCGTCCATTTGACATGTAACAGTGTTTGTGTAATATATTGTGATTCTGGATACCTGGACCTATATTTTCGAAGCCCTCTTAATTAGCACTAAGATGGTCGTAAGCCAATGTTAATGAATAGTACTTACGACTGTCTTAGCACTAAGAGAGCTTCGAAAAATCTAGTTCCTGGCCTATATCCCATTTCGCAACCTTAGCCATATTTCCTCTGACAGGGTTGTATTCTTAATAGTTTATGAATCATGTTCGTTTCCTGTGGAACATGTTGTGAACATGTTATGTGCACATAGTAAATGGCGTATGTTTGGTATAAGTTACAGTTTAGTATAATTGCCTTTTGTGTATTATATTCGTATGCACTGAATGCTAAGATACACTCTGCGCAGATGTATTGTTTGTATTGTATCTGATAATAGACTCATTTTGGATATGTCCAGTGGAACACGTTTTCCTTGGGTTTCGATTGGGTTTGAACATTGTGTCTTTTTCTAATTCTATTTCAGAAATATCGTTTGAAGGATGTTTAAGCGTTTCATTATGTCCTGGAAGTAATGTTTGTTTTATTGTGCAAGTTTCGACATTGTGTCTTCAACCAAATTTTCCCAATTTATAAAAGTATCGTTTGATTTTAAGCGTAGTTTTATGTTTGTAAGTAGTATATACCACCATGTTGCTTGATCAGATGACTGGTTGCAGTGGATCAGCAGTATATATGTCACATGTTGATGGCTTCATTAATTCGCCTTACACCATACGGTTATCAATATTAGGCATAAACATCATTAGAACAGTAGATCAACTATTGTTAGAGGAGGTCAACATAAAATTTGTATTTGTATTACATTATAGCGAATTGAAACTTGACATATATTCGTCTAACTTAACATTGCATAAGGTTGTGCCTACTCTACACAGTAAGCAAAAGAAGCTTTACTTGAAATAAGGAACTTATGTTAGTTCAAGATGTTATCGGCATAATGAACCCTCTTGGACTCTAAATCGACGACCCATGATTGCTGTAGGATTTCTTAAATCAAGCCACTTTCATTGACCTATCTCGCCCGGTTTAGGAGATACCAAAAATACTATTTTTAAAAACCAGAACTATGCTTATATTTTTCCAAAAAATACAGATAAGTTTAGTTGGCGTTTGAAGACATTGTGTAACTACATGTATATTTACGTTGAGTAACATATCTTGAATTTTCGTTGGTATAGTTTATTTTGCCCCTGTGTGTATTTATTCATATGAATCAGCAGTCTGAATTAAATTCGTTATAAAGTTACCGACTTCCCTTTGATGCTGTCCACTTGTAGGTAGTATCATGATTGTTTCACGATTCTAATTTTTTAATTTTTTATTGTTCCCAAGTCAAATATCCAGGCAGAGATGATATTGGTACATCAACAGTTCGCAATGATGCCAGCTTCATCTCCAAATGCACACATTCCATGTCATTCTGATTAATAAAAGTGATATTGAAACAGCAGTATATAATAATAATAATAATAATAATAATCATAATAATGTACAATTTAACGCCTAATATCCAGTGCTAGCAGTGTTCAATGGCGGTACAATTATTACCCTGAAGGAATTGTACTTTCGGTGCCGCTACTAAGCGTTCCGCGCGACCACATAGGTCTGTACTTCCCGTGTTCAGGTACCCATTTAAACAGCTGGATGAACTGAGTGCAATGTGGATGAATTGCCTTGCCCAGGGGCACAGCATAGTTTAAGACCCAGGTCACAAATCTTTGGTGTCTCCAGCGGGATTCGAACCGGGCCGATGGCGTGAGAGGCCAGCATGCTAACCACTACACCACTGTGTTCCACAGTATATGACACAATTTACCATCCTTAATAAGTCTATTGAACTTCTTTTGTTTTTACTTTATGAGAGGCGTTAAGACCAATTTACTAGAGTATTATGTTAGATATATGACCTTCATATCTCGTGGATCACCCCCAAAGACTACATTTACTGATTAGGTTTAACACGCAAACATTTTCCATTTGTATTTATTTATAGCCATGTATCAGGGCCATATTACATTCGTTGAAAGGTATTAAATATCACATTCATGTCTTGGCGCTCAGCTTAAAAAACTACACACTAACACTTTTCCCTCTGTTTCACATTTCTTGTAAAGTATACCACGTTGATGTTATTTTACGATCTCAAATACTACTGTTAAATAACAATCAGTTTGCGGTGACATTATGACATGTGGTTTGACCATATAACATGTGATGAAAGATATACCACTTTATAAAAGATTACACCAAAACCTGGTTGAGCAACAAGTTACGTTTCAGATATGTTTGATGGTTTTGGACCAGACTGTATTCTTCATAACATTAAAACAAGTGTTATACTCGGTGATGTTGGATCGTAAGATAAGATAAGATAAGATAAGTTTTATTTGCACAGAAAACACCCATTTGGGCAGTGTACAAAGACAAACATTAGAAATATACATATATATGTATACATAAATACAATAATTATTGTACAAGTATCTTTCAGGTGATGATATGCAACTGTCATGTCATTGCTCCCATTTATCAGATCACATGAAGTCCTTCTTTATAATAAATATTTAAGATATATTAATTGTGTTGTGTTGACCAGACTGTTTTCTTCATAAACATGGAATAAACAAATATAATCCATTCCTTCAAATCAGTGTAAGGCTTTAGCACTTCCATGCCATGCTGCCCACTCGTGACTGTACTCTTATCTCATGGTGTAATATGTATTTAATAACAGGTACTCGGACCATAGTGCATTTAAAAAGTCGTCGAGGTATATACCACTTTCATGTCATGTTGCCCAGCCCCGGTATAGTCAACTTTCCACTGTTATCAGCAGTGAGTACATAACGCCACAGGTAATCTCTCACCTGTAAGATCCTTATGTAATGCAATAGTGTGGTTACTAAGCTCAGATCAGCGTGTAAGTGACCCGCAAGCCTCGATATCAATAAAAGGGGCAGTTTTACTCTATCAATTTTAAATGCTATACCTTTTTGTTGACTGTTATCTCCATTTTGAAAAATATGCTAATCCTTTGCAGTTGTTTGATGGTTTGAGGATTTTTTTTCTGATTAAGTAAACTTAGGTATTTCAGACATAATGTTTGAATGCATTAACTCATAGTTACATTCTATACATTTATTGTATCTATGATCACATTTTATATTCACGTGTAGCATGTTGGCAGATAAATTATTTATAGTGACATTCATTCGAATTTTGATTGTGTTCACCACTTTAATTCCTTGGGAATTTGTTAATCATTAGGCCGGTTCTGACAATTCTATGGAATGAATGGTATAAATAGATTTTAATTTAATCTTTCAATATTCAGAATTATGAACAAAACTATTCAGATTTTAACTTGACATAATGGTAAAGACAAGCTTGGCATATTTTTCTCATGCTTTGAATGTTAGGGTGACAGGTAATGAATGTTTATCTAGCATCGACATGGACTGTCACCACGTACCGCTGAGAACAGAGCTGGAATCAGGGGTCCGGGGGATCAGTCAGATAAATACTCTGTTCTTTGACAATTGACTTCTCTTGTTACTGATAAGAATGCATTCCTCTGTTACTTATACTGTAGTTCCACTCGTCTACTCCTCGCAAAGACGTGCTAGCGTGATCCCAGACCCTACATGCGGATATCATTCCCTATCCAAAATACTCGTGATTACCGATAAACATGGAGGTTTATTCGTAACCTAAATCACTTAATCCGCGATTATTATCGAGGTACCCACCGAAGTGTTTCAGGTAGACTAGCCTAGACTGACCTCTGCATAACGTCGAGGATTTTGACTGTTCTTCTTAGTCACTGTGAAGAACGTGTTCTTGATGTTCTTGAGTGGTAGATAGAAGTAGGTATATTCAGGTACTGGACACATGGTGATGACGACGTTGTAGGGATTTCATTACACGTTCTTAAGGTAAATTGTCTTTTACAGTAAAGATATTGTCATCCATAATATTTGTATTATATATAGGTAGTCCAGTTCATTTCATATCATAATATAACAATGAATACCGTATATCATTATCCCACCGGTATGTAATACCGTGGAATATAGTCAACGCCCCGTCCGTCTGTCCGTCCGTCCGGCCGTCCGTCTGTCTGTCCGTCCGTAATCATTTCGTTTCCGGAGCAGAACTCGAAAACCGTTTATCATATCTTTCTGAAACTTCACATATGTATAACACATTTACTGCAGTGGTGCCTTTTGATATTTTCAGATTTTTAAAAATGTTTTTTTATTCGTTTCCATAGAAACTTGTTGAATTTGGACTTTGTCAGAGACAGGTTCGTTTCCGAAGCACAGCTCCAAAACCGTTCACCATATCTTCCGGAAACTTTGCATGTGTATTACCCACTAACTGAAGTGGTGCCTTTTGAAATTTTCAGATTTCTGAAAAAAAAAAAAAAATTCTGTTTTACAAATTTTTTGGAACCGGTGGGATATGTCATCTTCTGATGATTGTTTATTATAGAGATTTGCGGAGTGGAAGTATGCAAAGATCTATGTTGATTTTCATCAAATTCTCATAAAGATATGTACTGACATATTGCTTAATGAGTGCTACGAGATTAACAAGACATGCTCACGTTGTGGTCACTGCAATTGATAATTGTGCTTGTGATTATATTAATCTTATTATGTGTGTTTTAATCGATATTATTATGTCTTGAAGCTGTCATTTTCTGCTATCAGTGATATTACATCATCTAAGAAGTCTAAGAAATTGTTTCGTCCAAAAGCAACCGTAATGGAATCTGGGAGTTAAATGGACCTGTTTCACTGGACCTCTATTCATGATGTTACTGTGCATGTTAAGATGATATATAGAGAGTCTCACCCAAGTGTCTTCTGATATCAAATATATCAACACGATTCGATAAAAGTTACAATTATACGAGTGTTGATATATACTCATGGTAAAAATGGTTGACACTCCTAAACAGAAAATTGATTTTAGCAAATTAAATGCTTAGACAATTAATATTCTTCGATATGATGGTGCAGGTATTTTCAAGATTAAATGTCACAAACACATGATGTAAACTTTAAAATATTGTCCATGTATGGTACTGTGTGCGAATGAGACTCCATGAAAGATTTTGTGTATATTCTAATTCAGTAGCATAATTTTTTTCATGCAAAATGCAACTTTTCATTATTTATTATAACCAAAATGAGAACACTCAAACACTGTAACAATGTACCAATGCCAAGATCTCAAGACACAAGGAATAACCTTTTGAATAAATTTAATTTTTCCTATGTTCCTCTACAAGTGTAGAAATAGCAAATGCTCAAGAGCACTGTTCACAAAAAGACATCAAGTAGTAAAATGTTTTACCAAACAAAATAACCGAAACTGACACGTTACGTTGTTTATATAACATTGCATTCATATAACTATTAGGGGGCGTCAACCATTATTACCATGAGTATATTTGACATCAGAGATTCTATTTATCATCCAAAATCATTCTTCATTAGTTGTTAATGATAATGAACATATCTGAACATAAAACTGTCATTTGGCTTCCAGTGCTGTGATGTCATAGCATTGTGACGTCATCATGATTATGACGTCATAGCATTGTGATGTCATTACTTGTTGATGCAAACTCATTGTGATGTCATGTAGCTGACGCCAACGGGGCATTGTTCAAAATCTACTGTCAAAACGATATCTCCTAGGAGAAATCGCTTGATCTCATACAAGCGATATCTCCTGTGGAACCCAGTTTGGATGATAAAGTACCAATTTCACGTAAACCTATTCATCTTCAACTATACTCCAAATCCACCTCTAAACGTATATACTATCTGATCCTCCCTCCCATCCACTACCTTATATCCCTTTTATCCATCCGAAAGCCAACCCTCACTCACCCCTCATTCACATCTTTCCACTCTTCACTTCTCTTGTAACCCCTCACAATCCCACCCTGACCCCTAATATTATATGTTACACCCTTTTTCAACACAAATCCACCCCTTATCCACTGGCAACCCTCGTCCTGTCCACCATTCTGACTGCGTCCATGGGTTATGACTAAGTACTTATCTTGTATCTGTACCTTTCAAACGCTCCTCAACAACAGAGCCTTGTAAATCTGTTCGAGTCCCACTCGCTTACCGGTATTTCTCTGGGTCAGAAATAACCCCCACTTAACCCAGTAGCGTCTACTGATAAGTCAACAAGCCTGTCCGTGTCATCGTTGAGTGGTATAGGAGTTCTCGGCGTCATTTACAGATCTTTAAATAGTACAACTCCTATTTAATGTCAGTTTGGAAACTCTAAATTGTTCTACTTCTATTCATTGTTTCAGTTGAGAATTCGTAAACAGTCTGTTCTTAAAGCGACAGTAATGAAGCTTAACATAGTGGCCACTGACTTACTGTCAAGTATACCAGAGTCAGTAGTGTATGTGTGTATGTGTGTATGTGTGTTTGTGTGTATGTGTGTATGTGTGTATGAGTGTATGTGTGCATATGTGTATGTGTGTATGTGTGTATGTGGAGTTTTGCCATATCAGATCTGGACCAAAGGTGTCTGTATCAGATCTGTATTTCAGACACTTCTGTACGAGATCTGTATTTCAGACACTTCTGTACGAGATCTGTATTTCAGACACTTCTGTACGAGATCTGTATTTCAGACACTTCTATACGAGATACCAGGTCTGTATTTTGAGAGCATATAGTGAAACAGTATCATAATAACTCATCGAAACACAATGTGAAAGTACAGCTCTATCAACTATGAATAATGATAATGTTTTATTCATATTAAATCTTCTGAAAACAATTCTATCTTACGTGCATTAGATCCTTAATATACATGTACGTCATTAGTTTAGATGTGCCGTATCTATGACATATTTCTGATGTTTTTTGTATATCCATAATTTAACTTAAATGAAATATGTCCAAAATAATGCAATTGAGATATATTCATAAAACCATTCAATATGTGATATACTCTTGAACTAATGCAATATAGGATATATTCATAAAATAATTGCATATCTGATATATGCATGCAATAACTCAATATACGATAGCGGCAATGACAATGGCAGTGGCACGATAATAGTTCAATATCGGGTATAGCAAGGAGCTATTTCTGGTCCTCACTTCTTCACATTCTGTATAGCTCGCATATCCCCCACACAAAGCAATACATATGAGGTGCTGACACTTTCTCCAAGCCTATTGACAGGCCCATAACCACCCTACTGACTCAAAAGAATTATTTAATCAAACCACAACGCGAGGTCGCATTTACAGGCTGCGTCACCCGAACTGAGAAATGTATTTGTTAGCTGACCCAAATGAACATACCGCAATATCATTTATTACATATCCCGTTATACCAACTCGTTTATTTTCAATGGCCCCCTTAGGGCGATATGTCCTTAAGAACGCATATTATTTTTGCAAGAAATCAGTTCAAAGGGATTTGTGTATACAGCAAAACATGCACATATTCACTAGCAGCAGATACATGTTGTGGTTTGTCTTGTGATAGTGTTGCTCATTCAATAAACATGTAAAGCCATTTATATGCAAAGAATAATATTCCACAACATTCTTCATACTGAACCTCAAAGTTCTTCAGATTTCACTAATACTGTTAACACCACCCGATAGCAGTGAAATTTATTTTACCACTGGATGCATTATTGTGTTGAATCGACGACAAACAATCCGTAGTTTGCATTTAAAATTATAACAAAAATCATTTTTACATATTTTGGGTGTTTGAATCATGCATAAAACATGAATGTACAAACGACACTATTCTTTATAATGTCGCTTCCCAAAAATAGCCAGGTCGAATTGCAGCTTTAAAAAATAGCGGGATACCGTGATTGAAAGAAATTCATTTCAAATGGTTGATAATGTATATAGTATTCAGAAATCAGAGGACCAACTGTAATGATCAGAACTATTATTTACACCAAAATCAGATTTGGTTTTTTTCAGTTATATAGTTTCTGTGTTTGAGATACCCGATAAAAGGAGAGCAAAAACTCAATAGTACGTGTGTGTTTTAGCGAGTGTCCTTTATGGCCCGATTGCTCTGTTACAGACTGTTGTTGTTTGTCTGTAAACACCGGCAGCTATCATAATGCACAATAGAGTCAACACCGGAACAACAACAGCGTTTACTTCACCGAGAAGGCGGCCGAGGGTATCGGGTATCGGTGGAGAAGCCGGTATAATCCATTAACAGGGACGGGGCATTGATACGCTCAGTATTGATAATACCTAACATCTATTGGTTATAGAGGGCCAATATCCTCTACGCGCGGAAGGTTCATAGGTGGATATTCAGTTCATGGAACATTACATTCATATGCAGGTTCACCGTTACTCTGTGCTCGTTTTGTTTCTATGATCAACATGGCAGCCATGGTGGGTTTGTTTTATGATATCTTCTTGATGGCTTGTCAACAGTGAATCAAACTATAATGATGTTATGTTGTTCGTGGATATCTTAAAGGTTTTGTCCGTGACACATTGGTTTGTGTTTCGTTTATTACAATTTAATCTGGTTAATAGATTGTCCATTCAAAAATTGTAATCGTTGTTTTCCTTCTGTTTCAGAATCGCACTGACGAGGATTTACCGACGAACTCTCAAAATGGCGTACTGTCAGGAGCACGTGCCTGAGGATGGCAGTCAGCGAGCGATCAAATGCGCGGTGTGCGGCGCTCGTGCAGCGTCTCACAGGTTGCCATGGTGATGGGAAGGATGTCACAGATCCTCGTGAATTGTACACGATATTGTCACAAGCTGAGTCCAAGCGAAACCAGACAAGTACAAGTGTTCCTCTGTTATTGACAGAAGCAACAATCCAACAAAGGTTTAACCATGAGATGAACAGTCGTGTGAAGGCTTCTGTAGCGGAAAGACGGCCCAATACACCTCCGGCACATCATCATAGTTCTCTGGAGCTCTATGAACCCGAGGACCTTCCAATACTCACTGTCATCAGACAGACAACAAGTCTAGAGGACCTGAGGACCCTGAAAAGAAAAGAAATTGACACTTTAAAAACTGAAAAGCTTCCGCGTTTGAAGGAAAAGAAGTTGAAGATAAGCTGGGATGATAGGTATGTGAATTCTAAGGATGGGTTTGATTCTGGTGATATAGTGTTACCAAGGGTTCCTAAAGTTTTGGAGAAGACTCTTCCCATTGCCAAAACTGTTCCTCCCTCTTCTCCTGCATCGTCACAAGAAGAAGAACCCGAATCTCCCACAGACAGACAGTTGAACGGTGTGCCCAGTGAAATCCTAGGCAGGACGAAGCAGATTTTAATGGAAGAGACATACAGGGAAAAGCTTCGCGCTCGCGGTCTAGGCTTGAATCGGAATCGGTCTCAGTTTCCTCGGGATACAAGTCGGTTGTGTGACCTTAAGGCTTATGATCTGTATCCAGGGCAGTACTGGGAGCTGAGGGCGGACAGTGTACACTGCCCTGAGGATCTGGAATTAGATATGATAGACAGAGACTACTACAGGATGAAGCAGAAATCTATGTTGAAACTGAAAGTGATGGATGGCGAGTGGAAGACAAGAAGTGGATCTGAGACTCATTCCACGCCATCCCCTCACAAGGAAGCCCACAAGTCTACCCACAGACGCTCTCACCAGAAACCGACACCAGGACCTCAACATTATGCAAGTCTCGAGGAGGAGAACTTTGGGTTAGGTCCCGTAACCAAAGCAATGTTAACCAGACCAGAATCTTCAAATAACCACGAAACCGACTCGGTTACAGGCCCACCTAATTCAAGGAAAGACCGAAGGCAGAAGCTTCCATATATCTTCTCCGACGAACCTCTAGTGAGCCATGTTCACCACTACGACAAGTACACACAGGGTCTGAGTACTCCTCGCTCTAAGTACATGCCGCCCACTTCTGTTGTGAATCTCACCATCAACCAGGAGACACCACGGACTCGACGCCCTCGTCATATTGAGGAAAATCTTCACAGACGGAAACGTAATATCCGAAACAGTGCACCATCAGACCTCTCCGATAGTCTATACATCGGATCTATAGCTGAAGATGAAAACTCTTCTTCCATTATAAGCGAATCAGAATCGCCAGTAAAACAAAATGATGAATCCAAAAACAAGAAGTTACTGACTGGATTCAAGAAACTGGAGGTGTTTGGAGAGACGAAACCTCCACCCTCCCGCCCCACACAGGTCCTGAAGGAAGTGAGTATAGGCAAGCACTTGCCTGAGTGTCATCCACCCATGTACAAACTGGACATGCGCAACTATCCTCCCAGAGACAACTCCGAGGCATTGGTAGGCGGAAAGAGACCCCCGGAGCCCAAGTGGAGAGACAACACCCACATATCTCTCCGTGTGATAGATGGCGGGGTCATCTTGTCCAAAGTCAAGTCATCAACGTCTCCTCACACTTCCAGAACTGTCAAGTCAGAAGGTGCTGTGGGAAGTCAGAGTCCCGTCCGTGAAACTCCTGTACTAGCTAAATCATGATGACATATGACAGTGACGGTAACGTTTTGTCAGTATTACTATAGTCCAGTGAATTTGCTATACAAGACCACATCATGTGTACGTTGCTGTCAAATTGACGTAGTTCTCTGGAGATGACGTGAAAGAACATTCAGGATCGAATGTTTATGCCAGTATTAGAGTATATGTCAACGATTCCATTTTTATATCAGATCTGATGACACCAAACATGTATTTAATGTTATCAAATTGCTGAAGTTGGCGTGATCACAACATGTAGTATGTTCCTGTCAGTTTTAGATGATATAACAAATTGAATGATGACGTCGTAAAGTTTGGTATCAGGCGTTAAAAATATTCAAAGACCTATTTACATTGTCCTGCTGTCAAGGTCCTATCCTGGTTGATCTTTTAGTCATGGATTGCCTATACATATATACATATACTGAAATGACACAATGACACACTGTGTTAAGGTTGCCGTCAAACCAAGAGGTATTTTATCAACATAGTGTGTATAATTGATAAACGAATTGATGATACAGTTAAATACTTGATGACCTCTCGGTGGACGATGGTTCTGGTCCGTGTTCAATGACATCACAGTTAACATGATGTCCTCATTGTAGCGTAAAAGGTTATATTGGAATATTGTAAATGGCCGGAGGACAGGCTATGAAAATTTACGATTTCGAAAAATAATCACAACATAATAATCTGAAGGATACTTATTAATGTTCATAATACAGTCAAGGACTTGTTAATGTTGTACGTCACCAAGAGCACTATTAATTGTCATTTTCACAAATTCACTATTGATAGCTGAATGGTACCGCTGGTGATGCCGTGATATAAACAGTGACTGTCTAGTGCTTAAGACGTGACCTTAGTGTTATTCATATGATGGTGTTGTCTTATGGTGGTACCAATGAGATGACCAGTGAAAAGGGTGTATACAAGTGAAGTGTCAACAAGAGTAAACATTCGCTTCACATATTCACAATTGATGTTATTCCCATTTCGTACAAGGAAGGAAAAAAAGAATGTGTGAAGGTTTCTAATCCATTTTGGACACCAGGCCGCATGGCACTGGACATTCTCTTCCAACAGAGGTTACTCCCTTCAGATTTTCGATCCTAACGCTAGTATCCTCTGTGGGAAAAGAATGGGCCCTGAAAAGAAACGGTGGACAAATATCGACCTACACATTTGAGTTCACCCCATAGATATATTTAGCACATGCATAGAGAGGCATCTCTGGTGTGCAGAAAATCTAATGTAACATTAAAATTAACAAGTCGCCTCTTAATCGTCGCATCTTTCCAGGGTTACTATTTTATCAACTGAATCCGTTCTGGTTGCCTGGTTGAGATTCGCCTGGAAGCCGCGACCTTACAATGTGATGTAAGTGTTTCTCTGGGCTAGACATGCAATACATTTAGTGAGCGTGTATTCTGAACTAGATAGAGCAGTTCTGTGATAGTTAGAGTGTGGAGAAGTTTCCGACCCTCTGTGATATAATTGTTCTGGCATTACAACATGTCTGATAAGAATAGAGCCGTTTGTTATTGTGTGTTTGGCGTCCAGCTTTATATGTAAGTAGCATTGAGTGGCCTATCATTACACTTGTGGATTACATGTTATGTAGGTTGGATTTGTATTATTGATTAAATATTTATTATCAAACGACGCCAATTGATTTGTTGTTGTTATTATAAACTGAAATTTTGACAGGTTCTTATTTCACTGGACAGACTGTTCTAAGTTGTGTTCACTGTTCTTTAATGTTTGACATACATTTGCAAAATTCAAGATTTGAACACACAGGATTGGCATGATTTGGCTACCTGAGCAACGAAGTCACAATGTAACATTTGAGCTGAGCTGTTTTTTTTTCACCAGTGGAGTAGAAATCATACAAGCTTTCTTCAAAAGATTAGATGCTAAAAATGATAGACGTGAACATTATAATTATGGTGAATATCAATCCTTCAAATCAGTTGCAAATCCTATCAGTTGAATGTTACCAGTTACCTTGACCACAGTTACAATGTCCGAACTTCGTTTTATTGGGTCGTGTATCGTGATCATTAATTTCTCTGTAGTAACAACACGTTAATTCATTCTACGAATAAAATGAAACGTGCTTACTGCTGTGGACCATGAAATGTGTATGGTTACTCCACTGATAAAATACGATATGACTCGCAGTTGCGGATCCAGTAATTTTGAAAGCGGGGGATCCACCAATTGAAAAGGGGGTGTCCACAATTTTTTCCCCATGCCAGCCAATGCAACAAAATTTGAAAGGGGGGGGGACCCCCTGGACCACCCCCCATTCCCCCCCCCCCCCCTCATCTAGATCCGCCACTGACTCATAGGATATGTGTAAAATACCTGTCGTGTATATTGCTAAAGGGGCAGTAGCACGTTTTTTCGCTCAAGTAAGTTGATGAAATGTATTTGAAAAATAATGTCACTAACAATAAAACACCCTTCTCTCTTCGGAAAATCAAGTTAAAAAAATGAGTGTACATGGTTCGGTAAATCCATGAGAGTCATTTTTGTAATTCTAAATAATGAAATGTGTTCACATTAAAATGGCAGCTTTATACGCAACAACGTTATTACCACTACGAAAATCTGTTTGTGTAATAAGATGTTTACCTCTACAGTAAATATAAATGACATAAACTGTCATTATAAATGGGAATGTTTAAAAAAAAATGCAGCTGCTACAGCCCCTTTAATATTAATATTAATATTATCCTCGAGTGTTCTTAGTAGTCGACTGCAGTAAAAATCGCTTAAATTTCAAAGTTTGAATTTATAACTACAATTGTAGTATAAATGCCGTCGACAAGCTCCGGTATTTATACCAGTTTAACTTGCACCTTTCAAACCATGTATAAGCCAGTGAACAAACACATTATGAAATCTATTTCTATATCTATATAATATTGTCGACGTTTAAAAACTATACTTCTAAATATATATATTCACGGATCGTGTTTATGAAGATAATAAAACTACTTTAGCTCCATGAAATATTCAAACGCTAACCCTATCTCACTTCGTATCCTACTTGACGCCCGAAGCATACGGTTACACATTAACATACCTGTCTCTACAGCAGTGATGCACGCTCACGACCATCTCGGGACTTACACCAATTGGAAAGGGACGCCATACATGTGTATAATATTAATGTTCAAGTTTGAACAGTACATATTTACATTGACTGTCTGAGGTATATGTCTGGTTGCAGTTCGGGAGGCATGCTTTAAGCAGTATTTAATTTTAAAAAGACATTTACCGTCCACTAAATTAGGAAGAGTATGATGTTTAAAAAGGCTGACATAGCTTTTTATACATGCTTCTCTAAAAAGACAACTTGAAATGAAGACGTTTATTAACAAGTTTTTGGAAATACACTTAAGTATACATTTGAATGTTTCAACAGACTCTCACCAGTAAAGTTATATATCTAAAATAAAGCACGATACCGAACTTTTTGAAAAATGTTGATATCATACATGTGTCATAGTTTATCAACGATTCGTTTTTACTCTGTGACAATGGGGGAGATGTCGTCCTCTGATAAACATCTGATTGTCAATTTATGCAGCCTTCTCATTTAGGCTTCCTGATATACTGAACAATCATGATTTGTCACTATTTATAATCTCCCAGTACCATTTGCTTACGAGCATTTTACCTCTTAGCAAAGACCAAGAGCAGACATACCGGTTAGAGATAGAAAAGCTAGAGTTCAGTATATCTGTTTTATAAACTAGATAATTTGGACTGTATAGAAGATTAATGTCGTGTCCTTTTTAATGTAAATTAAGTAATTGTTCTGGGAATCAATTATTCTACAATATTGACAGAGAACAAAACTCAATACACGGTCTTACAATAAAGATTTACAAAATGTCATAAATGTGTGTAACTTTTTTAAATGAACCGTTATACATGTAAAAAAAACAACAACCTGGCATTGACCGTACAGAAACCAGTAAGATTTTATGTGCGCTTTCTTTGTAGTGGCACTGCATTTGTACTATGGAACATTGGCCTTTATACTGATTAACAAGTCTATCTAGCTTTGTAAGTTAGCGCAGCACATATGTAACGGGTGACTGACGAACGCATTTACCGGGTGGCACTTTTATAGAATTGGTTCTCTGATTGGGATCTTACAGTGAACATATCGAGACTACATCATTTGTTGTGCTAATATATGTCGAGTGGGGTGAGAAAGTGGTATTTTCTTTAGTGGCGCAGTCCCGTGTGAAATGTCACGATTCGTTTTTACTCTGTGACAGTGGGGGAGATGTCGTCCTCTGATAAACATCTGATTGTCAGTTTATGCAGCTTTCTTATTTAGGCTTCCTGATATTTCTTCCTCACTATTTATAATCTCCCAGTATCATTTGCTTACAAGCATTTTAAAACATTTCTACAAGTCGAAAGCTATCTAAAAATATCTATCTCTCCCTATTTAAAATACCTCTTCGCAAAGATCAAGAGCAGAAATACCGATCTTACAGTGAACATATTGAAACTACATCATTTATTGTGATAATATTGTTTGGGGTGAGAAAGTGGTATTTTCTTTAGTGGCGCAGCCCCGTGTGAAATGTCACTTGCTGTCTACACGCGATTTAATACAACTGATATTCTGTTGAATAGCTACACTGCTGTGTTCGCATGCACAACTTTTACACACGTGTGCAATATTACTCTATGTAAAGGGTGTGTAAACACTCATTTGCACAAAAGTATATGATACTTACTTTAGTTTTGTCATCCGCTCCTTTAGTTCCTATCAGACACCATGGTTACCGTAGCTGTTTGTGGAGAGGTATACCATACCGTTCCATACTTAGACAATAACTAACGAGTGACGGGGAATGACATATCATCTTTCCCGATTTATATCAATTGCCAAGACTCGAGAATTACACAATTGATATAACGAGGGAAAGATAATCTGTCATTCCCCGTCAAGAGTTGGTTATTGTTTGTATTACCCATATGACAAATAAAAGAAAAAACGCGAATATTAAAAGTCAAAAGTTTTCCTAAAAGGACCCGAGAAGGAGATGAATCTCCATATCCATACGCGTGTGACATTACATTTGAACGATCGCCGTCGCTCTTGAAGCTTTCCATGGTTATACAGTCAAGCAGTAATCGCTAGTTTCTTTAATTTTCGGACAATTTAACTGCTTCCTCCGACATTTGATGCGTCGGCACATGTACGAAAACGCTCATTTCAACTACGGGAAACAAATAAAACATGTTTAAATGCAGAAGACAGTTTCTAAAGTTACTAGTCGAGAAAAGTAAGAAAGATGAATGAAGTAGTTCCGGCAACCAAAGACATTCTTATTGTTCTGTAACAGCCATTCAAAGGCCAGAAAAAGGTGTAACTCCCATGTGACTACCCTGTGTCCGTCTTCACATATGGGTAATATCATACCATATTTTACCATACAATACCATACAATACCATACCATACCATACCATACCATACCATACCATATCTTACCATACCACACCACACCATACCATACCGTACCATATCATATCTTGTTATACCATACCATACCATACCATACCGTACCATATCTTACCATGTCATACCATACAATACCATACAATACCATGTCATACCATACTTTATTACCCATATGGTTGAAAATAACCGAGTTTATATTATTGATATGAGCACATGTGCACATATCACGTTTGCCTAGCAACCATTGTTTCACCGCTACTTCCCGTATTGTGTCGTCTGTGACGTCATAAAACGATTGTTCGTGACGTCACTGTAGCTTGCCGTCGCAAGGGAAGTGGGCCGTTTCCTGCCTATTTTTACGCGAATGAAACGGAATAAAATGGGTAATAAAGAACTTATTACACTCGAAAGTGTGCCATATGACTTTTACGAAACTCGTGCAAATTTGTGTATAGCCCTCGCTCTCGCTCGGGCAATATAAAAATCCACACTCGTTTCGTAAAAATCATATGACACACTTCCTCGGGTAATAATCTCTATACACCATACCATATCTTACCATTACATACCATACCAATCCATACTTATCATACAGTACCATATTTTACCATAACTTACCATACCATACCATAACATATCTTACCATAGCATACCATATCATATCTTACCATACCATACCATACCATATATATGTACATACAATACCTTATCATACAATACCATATCTTACCATAACGTGTAATACCATACCATACCACATCATACCATATCTTACCATACCATACAATATATGCATCATACCATATCTTACAATTTCATACCATACCATACCATACCATACCATACTATACTATACCATACATGATAATATCTCGATAATAAATAAGATCAACATTGAAATATATGGATAAAAAACAGGAAGGTTTTCCAGATAGCAGCTTAATCACCTAAATGTGAAGAAAAGTCCAGAAAACCTTCCTGTTCGTATGTATGCCACTGCTAATGCCCTTGGAACGATTTCCCACTTCTACTGAGTATTGGACCCAGACACCAATATGGAGATTATCTGAATCGCACAAGGTTTCCGTTGGAGAATATGACGTTAGTAATATTGGACAGCGCCAACCATGAGATGGGGTTTATTTGCACATTTGATGGTCTTTTAGTGACTCTGACAACACAATAGTTCAGAAATGCCAGGATGTCAAACTTCTACTGACATGAGATAAAACTATTGTTCTGAAATGCCAGGATGTCAAACATCTACTATACTGACATGAGATAAAAATATAGTTCGGAAATGTCAACGAACAGCGGTACTGAACAATGTTTATTGTGTTTCTTGTGTATCAAATTATTTAAAAACAAGTTTTAAGGGATAATGAATACAGTGTTCGTAGATGTGATAGAAACAAGTACAGAAATACCAAATATTAAATACAGCAAAGGTTAAAGCATAACAACGCAATTATCTCGTTATATGTTGTATTGTAAGCCCAGCTTAAGCTTTACATTCACAACATGCTGGTAGCCAATAGCTGCAATATCATTTAACATCATATGTTAGACAAAGTCACACTCATTCATAAAAGTTAATTTTAATCAAAATTGCACGACTCAAAGGCAATTAAACTCAAACTGACTGGAAGACAAAAACAGAAATGAAATGTCCTTTAGTTTTTAATTCAATCTTTTATTCATAATCTGCAGTGTTCATGCCTAGTTTATTCATAATGACTCTCATGTTACAGTTCGTGTTGTCCAAACGTCCCACTTCAGCTGATAAAACTTACACCAGTCACCGTTTGACTTTATCCTACACAGTATTAGGGACACCATCTCGTGCATTATTAATAGATGGCCTTTCCTGTTGACCATTTTCATTTGACCAATAACTGACGATATCCCCCGTGTTATACCAAGGCTATTTGAATGATAACCCTCAACTATCGATAACATTTGATGTCAGTGTTTCAATATTAGAAGATGGCGTCATCTCTGAGACCTGGATATGAAAGTAACACAACTTATACCATTCCTAACACAACAGAGGTCCCGGTGGAAGCAGGGGACCCATACAAAAACATCTTCTTGGTGATGTTAGGTGTGATTATAATCCTTGGTATTTGTGGAAACATCCTAGGAGCAGTTGTGTTGTTCAAACTGCAGAGATCTGTTCCTGGAGTTCGACTCTTGAAGCTCCTTGCTTTCATTGACATTATCATTCTATTTTGCTTGTTCACTGAAAATGTGTTACGTGGATACGATGGGTTTCCGGGACATGTTGATACTGTCCTTACAGAATTAACAACGCTCCAATTTCCATTTACTCTGACATGCTACACGTTTGAGATCTACTTCACCATGCTGATTGCATGTCAGAGAGCTGTGGCTGTAGCTAAACCTCTGCAAGCTGCCCAGTATTTGAGGAGATCTGTCATCAACATTTCCATCATGACTATTTTGGTATTGTCGATACTATTGAACTTGCCTTTCTGGTTAGCAATTAAATGTGAACTGTATTGGGACACCGAACTTGAGATGACATGGATTTCATCTACAATATCAAAATTTGCTTCTTCGGATTTTTTCAGATTCCATATGAAGTATACAATATTCGTGTTTCGAGCTGTGATCCCCATGTTATTTCTCGTGGTGTGTAATCTGATCATCATAGTTTTCTCCAGAAGACGACTCATCAAGTCAACAAGAGGAAGCTCGGACCAACTCGCTGCTATCAATATCGCCATCATACTGATGTCAGTGGTGACACACGTCACTTCCGCGGTTGAAATGGCCGTCGAGTTTGATGCCAACTTAAACAAAGTGACTACAACTCTTCTGGTGCTGAACTGTTCAGCAAATTTCGTGTTCTACTGTGTCTTTGGTCGATCGTTCAGGAATATGCTCAAAGATATTTTGAAATGCATTCACTGGCAACATGGAGTAGGAACTGAACGGTAATGAATCCTAAATCTTATCACAAATCAAAGGTTTTCACCGCCTGTCCTCATTTGAATATTACTATGTGTTTAATTGATTTATTTTGTAAAATATGTGCGCATCAGAGTTTGTGATTCACAATAATTTTATTGTTAAAGAAGGCCTCTTAAAAAAGACATTTAAGTGTGGGGATAAATTGATTGTCGTATAACAGCGATTTTTCAAAGAAAACACTATAATGTTGTTTTAATGAGAAAAGTGTTGATATTGATCATTCATTTCAACAAGTGCTTGATATAATAAACAAATTTAAAAAGTAAATCTCAAAAATTATTATTATATTTTCATAAAGCTATTTTGTGTCAAGTTTCAAAACTGTAGCGAGAAGCTTTTGAGGATCATTTTACCAGATTGACTTAGAACTCAACAAATGTAACCAGTGCTTAGAATACTTAAAGGTGCTGTAGCACGTTTTTTCCAACTGCAATAAAGTGACCTCTCAAAAATAAATAAGTGTCACCAATGGCTAAATAATACTCCTGAATCAATAAGAAAAAGAGTTCGTAAACGAATGTTCATGCTTAGGTTAAGCCATACGAGTATATTTCCCATCCAGCGGCCATTTTAAGATAGTTCAAGTGATCTGACTGATGTGCCGTTGCTACACACTCAAAGCAGAATTTTACGTACGGTACAATAATGGAATGGTCAACCATCTTGCTGGCTGATCCCTCAAACCTACATCTCAGTTCTCACACTGAAGATCTAGAGTTCCACACCACTGTCGGTTTATACGCCTTCGAATACGGACAACCATTTTCTATGGATATGGCTTATTGGGTCGTGTAATGAGATGTTTACCCATTAAAGTATCAATGTATTGTATAAACTTTGATAATAAATGGAAAATTTGAGAAAACATAATATGCACACAAAAAACGTGCTACAGTGCTTTTAAGACTTAGAAATTCACTATGTAAAACAGAAGATTTCGTATCGTGAATAGTGTGTTTACTCCCCTTCATCTCTCTAATAGGATACAGTCTATATCTATAGCATTCATACTGGAACGAAATATCCACAAACATGTTCATCTGTGTGTATTTGTATGAGTGCATCTTATTACACAAACCAATTATCCATAGTGGTGATAACGGTGTTGTGTATAAAGCAAAAATTGCATGGCGACCATTTTATTGTGAACACATTTTATTATTTCGAATGACAAAAATTATTACCATGGCTTTGCGGAACAATGTACATTCGTTGATTTTCCGAAGAGAGAAGGGTGTTTTATTATTGGTGAGATTATTTTTCAAATTCACTTCATCGACTTATTTCTTTAAAAACAAAGTGCTACTGCCCCTTTAATGTTTTATATTTACTGCCCAATACGTCATTGAGAATTTCTCTAATCTATTTTATCATTAACATAAGGACTTCAAAATCCTTAAAAAAGTTCAGATCAGTTGTATGTAAGTGTTTGCTCCTTCCCACTAATTCATTTGTAAATATCTTCTTTTTTTTATTTCACCTATATAAACGCTTAGACTCAACACAAAGTCTCAAACTTGACTCTATAAAAATGTCTGTTCTTACCACTTATTCATTGAGTATGGTCATAATCTATATTCGAATTGAAATAAGCACTTGGAATGCCAATAAGAATTCAAAATCAACCTTATTTCAATGTTTGATCCTGCCAACTTACGTCTGTACTGTTCGCTAATGAGAACCGACATGAATGTCGAAGTTAATAACTGGGTTATTTTTTTTTATTTTGAGATATCCGCTACTTTAATTTCGACTGTCGAATCAACACCTCATATAGTTTAATGGATTTCAATCTGCCCTGCCTCTACATCCAACCTGTCAATATCAAGAACACAAACATGTAATAATAATTAAATTGTACGTGTTTCATTTTCATTTATGAATGAATGTCAAATGATATACAAATGAAACTATGGTTATTCAACTCATCTGTAGTGAAAGGGGTGAAAGGAATTTGAGAACAAACATGTCCAAACTGAGATTAACAGGCTGCACCCGCCAGTACTCACTGAAGCGTCTGTATAATCATAAGGAACAGCTCAAACTCATTCTAACAAAATTCAAAATGGTCGATGTACTGTTCAAACCGTTTATAAACTAGTGAACAAACATGGTATGAAATATATTTCTTCCATTAACGCGAACACAATGAGTCGCCTCATGACTTAAAGAAGTTAATGTGTAAAAAACACAGCATAAATTACATGTATCTCATGATCATATATAATTAAGTAATATGTGAACATGGGTTTATGACAATTTTATATTCTATAAACAACCATCAACCGTCTGTATTAATAAACCTGTATTTCTCTAAGGATAAGCAAACACAAATAACAATCGCAGTCTTCGATTGGTCAGATATGAATATCTAATGTTTTGCCACCGGGGGTTCGTGAAAGTAGATGGTTGAGACACAGTTTTTGCTATAAATATAAATGATAAATGATAAATATTAAATAAGACGACGTATACATAATTAACATATAGGCTAAGCCTATACGGTTGGAAGGTATATTACGATGAATGATATCATACAGAAATATTGTTGGTAGAGTCTGAATAAATGAATGTATGTTACTGTTTATTGCTTTATGGTTTATCGATACCATAATCATTACATATGAGGGCAGCCATATCGGTTTTCATACGATGCCCTAAAGCAAAATATGACTCCACGTTTCGTCTATGACGTTGCGTTCCAAATGAGCCGACGGCGGGTCGGCTGTATATTGTAACGTTGAGAGAAGATTTAAGGGTACTTCCCTCAAGTTCATGACTTCAATAATTACTTAAACATTTTATTCATTTCTTTGTCACACTATGTTTACGACACTGCCTGAATATCGGCATATCACTCGCTCTCGCTTGGGAAGCATTAATATTCAGCCACTCGTATCGTAAACATAGTATGACATAAACACTAATTTAATATTCTCTATTATCATTTCGAACAATGACAGGGGACACTCGGACTGTCCATAGGTTTCGTTTTCTGTACGTCTCTCATGATCAGTTCCCTCTTACCCAACGATTGAAGGAATCTCAATGACATTTGGAAAATATATGAAGCAAAGAGTACATTGGTTCCTTTTGTTTTAAAAGAAATATGAAGTTAATGTATTTTGTATTTTGATGATACCATGTAAATATAGCATTTATAATATATTGGATAGAATGGTGTATGGGTCATATAAAATAATTCCTTATAATTTGGACGAAATATTTCCTGATTAGGACATTCTGTATACTAATTTGGACATAATATAATAATTCCATTTTAGGAAGTCATAACCTCTATATAACTAAATATTTCTAAAATACGACTTTAAAATCGTATAAAGACGTTTGAGGGAAGTCAATCAATAGTCATTAATTCATCGGGTTGAGATTTGCAATGGATGTAGCCATTAATGAAAGCTTAAGAGTTCCTTTTACGATTTGAAATGTTAACTTCCGACATCAGGAAACACCAGTGGTAATTTAAGTCTCGTGTCGAGGCCATAACTTGAAATGAACAGATATCAGATATATGTAACAATGAAGTGTTTAATTGGTGCCGTTAGTTTTCAATCCTCATAACAATTGTGCATTACGAATTTACCACTGCCTTCATACGTTCATTCATACTGTCATTTCCCTTCGATTTGCTCTACAGACGTATACAACTTTTACCAATGAAGTCTTGGCTGCATGATTGCGGTGATTTGTGCGATATATACGTACTTTCTGGTTATCTTTCTGATGAATCGGTCTATATTTAGCTTGTCCTAAAACATGGAAGACATAAACTGAACGCCAAAAGAAATGTTACACCTCTTTGAATTTGTATATCATAAAAAGTTACGTGTTCAGAGGAATTTGCTTTGTTGTAACACTCCATCAGTTATCGCCAGTTCTTCATGGGTGGGGTCATTTGTCCTATTTCCGATTATGCAATAATTGAAGGGAAACTTGTGAAATTTGGTTGGACAATTAACCAAACTGACTCTGTCTTCTTTGATAATGAATGCACATTCATAAAAAAAGGAAATTAGTTGTGTTTTTGGAAATATTTATTCGTTATTTTGTCTGAAAATGACTAAATATTGAGATTTGTTATTTTTCTATTCTAAACACAACCATAAGATTCTAAGAAAACGTTTTTGTTAAAAATGTGCTTCGACTGTTTTAGGAAGCTTTGGCACATGTTTACGGACTAGATTTGTTTCTAAATCTTTCTAAATAGTGAACTTCTTAAACATTTTGGTTTTCATCAGAAGGATCATGTCACCAACACGTAGCCAACCCAGTCACACGTTCCGGTACCTGCTTCAACTGCATCTCAGGAACGGCTTTCAAGCCGCCACAACGACAGCTCCTACTGCACTTGGACACCGAATCAGTACCCAAACGGTGAGAAGGAGGCTCCAACAACATGGACTGAGGTCATACCGGCCGATGCGAGCAATGCTGTTGACGCGCCGACATCGACTAAACAGGATTGCTTGGGGCAGAAATGTTCGACGTTGGCAGAACCAAAACTGACAGAGAGTGTTACTTTCCGTCGAAAGTCGGTTCCAGATGCGGAGACGGAGAAGGGAGAAGGAGGATCTACCGTCGCCGGGGTGAGAGGGAGGCACGCTGCTGCGTACAGGAAGTTATCCTTTTCGGTGGAGGCAGCGTCATGGTCTGGGCTGGGATACGCAACTTAACCACCGACCTCATTGTCATTGACGGCAAGCTGACAGCGCAGAGGTACATTGACAGGGTCTTACAGCCAGAGGTCATCCCATTCTTACAACGCCATCCAAACACCCTTTTTCAACAGGACAATTCTCGTCCTCATGTAGCCAGAGTGACGTTACAGTACCTCAACGTCAACAACGTCCATGTTTTGCCTTGGCCTGCCAGATCTCCCGATATGAATCCGATCGAACACCTCTGGGATTACATCGATTGAAGGACCCGTCAACGACGACACCAACCACACACACGTCAACAACTTATTGCTACATTGATGACCGAATGGAGGAAGATGCCACCTGCTTTCATCAGACGACTGTGAGACAAAGGGTTCAGGCATGTTTGAATGTCAACATACCATTGACATATCAGATACTGATCAAATACAATTTGTCATTAAACTAATGATTATTCTATGATTTTGTTGTTTTTGTGCATGATCGGAAATAGGACAATTGACCCCACCCATGAAGAACTGGCGATAACTTATTTACCATTAAAGTTACAGGTCTGCTATTTAAGCACAAAACACTAAACTGATGGAGTGTTACAACACAATAAAGCAAATTCCTCTGAACACGTAACTTTTTATGATATTCAAATTCAAAGAGGTGTAACATTTCTTTTGGCGTTCAGTTTATATCCAGGCACACTTTGTAACAGAAGGATGCAATCATTGCCAGATGCTCGTCAACACACCAGACTAACGACCTTCACTCAATACACCCACTCCACTGCATCCACTTCATTTGCATTTGACACAGAGAGCAGCAAGGGCGTACACGTACAGAGCTCAATACATTTGTAGCAGGAACAGGAACAGGAACAGGAACAGGAACACCATAGATATATTTGTAATGCGACTAATGGTCGTTCATAATGGCACTATTGTTGACGAATGTGGACTTATATGATGCAGGAAAAGCGTCTCAGCCTCATCAACTGTTCATGCGAATTATATTGAATATAAGTCATGCTTTGGATTAGTTTATAGATAACATGAGTTTTAACCTAGACCATAGTGATGTTATCAATATCAATGCAGTTTTGAACATAACTGAAATCAAGGCTCTTATAAACTTTTAGCAGGTACTGTTAATGATATGTTCCACAGACGACAGTTACTTTCTCAATTTATTTTACGTATATATTATTTTACTACATACATTTCATTATTTATCATCCCTGTTGTATATATCATAATTCATGTATTTTAATAGTGTTTTGTTGGCCAATGATATGGCCGGGTGATATGTCATATTCCATGTTTTACAATAGATGTTTCTTTCTGTAACATAAAACGTGTCTGTCTGTCTGTCATTACCGACTCCCTGGCTGATCACTCATTCCTTCTAATCTTTAACTTTATGTCTCTGTCTTTCTCTAACATATTATATTTCTCTATCTCTACGCCTGCCTCTGTCTGTCTGTGTCTCTATCTGTTTGTCTCTCCTTCTCTGTCTTTCCATCTCTGTCAGTGTGTCTCGCTGTTTGTCTCTGTTTGTCTCTATATGTCTCTCTCTCTCTCTCTCTCTCTCTCTCTCTCTCTCTCTCTCTCTCTCTCTCTCTCTCTCTCTCTCTCTCTCTCTCTCTCTCTCTCTCTCTCTCTCTCTCTCTCTCCCCCCTCCCTCTCTGCCTCTATCTATGTATCTATGTATCTATCTTTATATCTATCTATCTATCTATCTATCTATCTCTATCTATCTCTATCTATCTATCTATCTATCTCTCTCTCTCTATCTATCTTTCTCTCTCTCTCTCTCTCTCTCTCTCTCTCTCTCTCTCTCTCTGTCTCTCTCTTTCTCTCTCTCCCTCTATGACCCATTAAGCTTCATTGGGTCACCCTAATGTACGATATGCCTGTATAGCTCTATCAAACAGCAGGTAACTCAGCGGGTGACTGTTTAAACAGAACATGTCAACCAGTTTGTTTGATCGCCAGCATTATAGCAGTTGGAGCGTGTAAATAACGACCACCTGCCACAATCAATACATTTATTCCATTTATTCGTTCGGTCCTTCCTTCATGTCTTCAGTTACCCATTCCTTCGGTTACAGATTTATTCAAGTGAAAGATTCGATGGCGTATACCAGGTCTTAATACCAGTATTTACACAATCACATATTACATAATGTTACATTCCACATAAACAATTACATTTAGAATAATAAGTTGCTCTGAGAATACCAATGTTTCACAAAGATCTCTAAATTACGTATAACATCAGTTTCCAAATATTCTCTTATATGATTATTGAAGCAACTATTTTATGAACATAATGAAGATGTGAAATTTAATAGCATTAAGTTAAGAAAAATATGTAACCGGAACAAAGCTGAACCTTACTTAGTGAACCGCACTCTACGGGTTCAAAAAGAAGATCATTTGGTCAGCATGTTCGACAATCCCAAATTCGAATTCATTTACATCGATAGAATAAGTTTAAATTAAATAGCCAAACAACAGGGAGAAATGGAAGAAAAGATGACCTGAGATGCCCTTGATAAAGCGACCCCTTTGCAACTTTCAAAGTATTGCAGAGGTAATGACTCTACAGTAGACGCTCTTGTGATCAACCATAGCTTAAAGGCTTAGTAGCACGTTTTTTTGCTGTAATAAGTCGATGAAATGTATTTGAAAAATAATGTCACCAACAGTAAAAGACCCTTCTCTCTTTGGAAAATGAAGTTTAAGATGAGTGTAAATGGTTCCGTAAAGCCATGGGAAAAGTTTTTGTCATTCGAAATAATAAAATGTGTTCACAATAAAATGGCCGCCATGCACTTTTTGCTTTGTGTAATAAGATGTTTTACCCTCTAAAGTAAATATAAATGATATACACCATTTTTTTAATTGGGAAATTTGCAAAAATAAAATTTGCAAAAAAACGTGCTACTGCCCCTTTAATGCTCGTTTAATGCTTAGCCAGGTAATGTCTGGAAGCAAATTGACATTTACCCTTCTACCTGAATCATCTGGTCGTTGAGATTACATATAAACCTGCCGCTAGGCGGGCAGGTAAGTGTTCAGCTAGACTAAAGTGAGTTCTTTAACGTAGATAATTGATACGGATAATGGAAATGTAGGCACGCGTGTAATTAAGTTCTTATCTGGACGGGAGATTTATATTAAGGTAAAGATAAACGAAAATAGACTGGACGAGGAGGAGTGGGATCGAACCAAAAATATTGAGACGCATTTTGGTTGGAGAAAACGAGGGATGATATGAAGGGAAATTGATTATAAAGCACAGGCGTCATGAAGGAGGGGAAACGGAAGGAAGGCTGATGGAACATGGAACAGAAATATTGGGCACAAATGTGGAGAGATGGAGGATAGATAGATAGATAGATAGATAGATAGATAGATAGATAGATAGATATAGGTAGATAGATAGATATATAGATAGATAGATAGATAGATAGATAGATATAGGTAGATAGATAGATATATAGATAGATAGATAGATAGATAGATATAGGTAGATAGATAGATAGATAGATAGATAGATAGATATAGGTAGATAGATAGATAGATATATAGATAGAACTAGCAAACAAGGGGTGACAGTGTGCTTATTTTCAATTTGACATCCCAGCTTGTTCCTTTACTGTGTTTAAAACCATTCTCTACAGTCCAACTGCAGAGTTTCTACTGTCAATAGCATTGACGTGCTCCGTTGATCACGTGACACTCTAGTTCCGGAATGTCCTTTACACAGTCAGCTAATTGAGACTGAAGCAGTGTGGAGGGAGTCTCAATACATTACATGAGTCTCAATATTTTACATGAGTCTCAATACATTACACGAGTCTCAATCAGTGCTAGTCTCCCCACATTAGTGGAGTGAGGGTACAGTCAGTGTTGTATACACGGGCTAGGATTACCTGTACTTACCTGGAGTCGCAACAGGTAAGCAATAGATTACATGTTCGCATGACTTAAACCATTATAGGTGTTACCATTCAGGACTGTGTGTAACATGCTAAAGCAACATATATAAACATTGTTCTTAAACGTTAGCAATGTGAGCACTGACCTGGTATGTTTGATGTTTGATTGATTGTGACCTGACATTACACAAGGACTGATTTGGATTTGATCCCCAGGTATCTCAGGTAGGTAATATTTACAAAGCTTTACACCATAGGTTGTAATATACTAACTGTACACTATACACTATTCTAACCTTTCATGTACATGTTCTGCCAAGCAATGGGTATGTAGTTAAGCTTGTGAAGAAAGACTGTTAGAACTACAAGTAATTTGTTATAAATTGGCATTGATGGCATGTAACCAATAATTTAGTTATTGATTGTTACATTGCAAGTGCATACAACATAATTAGATGAAATCTATACACACCTTTCTGATTATCCTATTTTTTTCTCTTAAATGGAAAACAATATCTCGAACATTCAGTTAAAATAATTAAGTAAATAGTAAACGAAACAAAATACATCTCTGCATATTGATCTAAATCAACAATTCCTGTATATCGTAGTGTAGGCAGATTAAAGTCAGTACATATACATGTTCTTGTGTATTTGAGATCAGTATATCCACTTGTTATTAGTACGTTTACCCCCAACTACCACCCCTAGCGGTATGTCGAGTCGGACCCCTATCTAAAGAGGGTTATAGATATGCACATACCTAGCTTTGTGTTTGTGCAGTGTATTACCGTGGTTAGGGTGTACCTTTAGAGGCTATTGACAAGTTATCAAGGAGCTGTTGACAGGTCAGCCTAGGTTGGGGAGAGATCCTTAGACAAATGACTGTGCTAAACCTCTAGGGGAGACTACAGGTGAAAGGCTACAACTACACACCTTATAATCATGTATACCTGACAGTGTGTATAGGTAGATCCATTTACACGGTCTTCAAAACAAGCATTGTATTGGTGAATGTTTGTGCTTACCGTTTCTTGTTAGAATGCTGGTATTCTGTGACTTTTGGTTGTTAGCAACGGCTTTCTTAGATAATTAGTTTGAATTACGTATCATGTAAGCGAAGTTAAAATGCAGGGAGTGGGTATATCTAAATATGTGGTTTATAATATGGTTAAATCTAGAGATTGGACTGCTTTAATACTTTGATGAATGAACGTGGGCCGTAAACATTCTTGGATTAAGAGTACGATATTTATATCTGTTTAGAGAATATTGAGTAATATAAGATACCAACGACAATAAAACACAGGCGGCCAATGGGATCGACAGCGTGCTTTATGAGACAATAAAACATGCTCGTGATTTTAGACGTCAGTTTGTGCGTCGCTTAGCAAATGACGTCACATGTTACGTCACTTTGATTGTTCAATGCTAATGAACGTGTTCTACGACGGGAGGCATTATTATTTTTTTAAAATAATATATACAAACAACAAAATATCTGCACAGCTTTTATATAAAAGCGAGTAACTGTTTAAGGGCATCTCATATAAGAAATAGAGGACTCGTTGTTGTGCTTTATCGTAGAATAAAACATAGCAGAGAGCATAAAACACGAAGGGCGCAGCCCTTCGTGTTTTATGCTCCCTGCTATGTTTTATTTAAGAAATAAAGTTCGCTGTACCCCAATGTGTTTTGTAATAAAGTATAGTTTTGCCCTGAACTATTTTAGTTAAAGTACGAGGACGGTAGTCCGAGTACTTTGACGTTATAATAGTTCAGGGCAAAACTATACTTTATTACAAAACACATTGGGGTACAGCGAACTTTATTACTTTTCTAAGATAACCCATAACACAACATTCTGCTTTGAGTAATTTTGCAAGAAAAATAGAGTTTACTTCCTTAATATTAATAATCCATGATCAGGGCCAACTGACGAGCCGTGCGACAACAGCGACTATGACGTCATTGTTCTGTTGTGACGTCATAGTGGTTAATGGGGTTGCCTGATGCGGATTTCGTCGTTTTGGTTCAAGTACAAATGTAGCTTAAAATTAAAGACTAATTCGGATACAAAAGAACACATTCCTTCAATAATTGTTATAACAACGCTACCGTTATTTTAGGACATTATCATTTGCAGAAAAACACGGTCTTTTGAACTGCCCTCTTTTGTTGGGTTACCATGGGCACACGTGACTACGAGGGGAGCGGAAACGTCATTCAATTGTTACGTCATCACAAAAACTATACCTTTATCGTCTGATAAAGTACTTTTATTTCGATTGTTCTAGCCGCTAGGCATCTTAGAATCAACGATAAAGCACGCCAACTCGTCTTCTATTTCTTAAATAATATGTATGCATTTCAAACATGAGTCGTTTAAATGCTTTTATTAAAAATATGAGTGTTACAATGCTTGAAACAACCATTTTTTTCTGCAATGCTTAATTGAAATGTTCCTGTTGAAAGTGCTGAAATTGTGAATCGGGTCATTAAAATGCTTGCAGTATAAATAGTTATACATTTACAGAGGTTTTGATTGAATAGAATGAGAAAAAGATACAATGAAAACAAAACATAAAGAAACACATGATATATACGTTTACTTGATGTGTACAAAATGCAATAACTCTGTAAAATATCAAAAGTTCACAAAGGGAATACAGCCATATTAAGGTAAAATTCCTTTATGCAGTGGTGTAGGAGGTGGTTTATGTTTATTGAAAGTGGAAAGTACTTTATATTTCTTGGTCAATATTTTCAGTAACATTAATTTCATCAAAAAAAGCATCAATTAATATTGCAATTCAAAGCATAGAAGAAGATAATTGACAAACACAGTGAGACAAATCTGTCCATCAGAGTCCACTGTGTGACGGTACATGCATCACTCACACTGAGAGAAGTATAGTCTGGTTTATGACAGCCAGGACTAATTCATCACTCTAACGCACCCACTTCATACAAGACATATTACATGCTTTTGTACTGTACATCGTCGTCCATCAATACCAATCCTGTTTGTTTCTACTCAGAACCAATTAATTATTTCCTCCTTTGATCACGTCTATTCTTAAAGGAAGTCTGCCCTTTGGGTGAAAGATATAGATTTGTATACTTGCATATTAAAAGGAACGATTCTTAAACAAAAATGCATTACAGCTGATCTTTAACATTTTCATGTCTATTATATCAACAGAAAGACATATGATATGACATAGATACATTTTAAATAAATTAATTTTACCCCGTTCATTTTATGGACAGCCTCATCCAATGCCATTCAACAAAACGAGTCAAATGGTTTTGATTACATGTTTACATGTTTTGTTTTTTGGACCGACACTATGTAATTGGAAATCTCATATTCATTGATTAGCTCTGATTGAATAATGGTTAATTAATGAGGCCCCTCTTTCTGTCCTAAGGAAATTAATCTGAGTGTACTTCAGGATGGGGTCACGCTACTAGTCATTTGTATATACACTTACTTACCTTCTGATAATCACAGTAGACACGGAACTGTGGCATGTTTTGCGTGAATGTTAATAACTTTACAGACAGTAGTGTATCTCACATTTGAAAATTGAAACATGTGAATTAAAAAACAAACAATTTTCAAAATGATAAAATATATATAGATTTAAAGTAGAAACCCTTGCTTGCTGTGTTGTTTCATTAAAAAAACCTTTACGATAATGTCAGCGCTTGAAAAATGCTGTTGTTTTCCGGTTTTTTTTATTTGGGAGGGTGGGCCTGAGTAGCGCATGGTAAGAATTCTGGATTCGAATCACAGCTAGGCTTCATGGCCATCTGCTTCATAGAATGCTCAACACACAATGAGATATGAATGAAATATTGTAATTCCCTACAGTAACACGCATTGTTCACTAGTCTCAACTGTTCTAGCAAGTGTCACAATAATGCATAAGCACAGTCTTTTCAGAGAGTTACCTTGGGTAATATAAGCCGTCTATGTTTTAATGAAAGCGGTCACGTACCACCTTTTCCAACCTCTAGTGCTTTCCCTTACTGTTCCTCGAGTGCTTTCCCTTACTGTTCCTCGAGTGCTTTCCCTTACTGTTCCTCGAGTGCTTTCCCTTACTGTTCCTCTAGTGCTTAACAGGTAACTTTGTTATCTGGTTCCCCAATCGTTGATGAAGTGGTTTGTTGTAGATTAGTCTTTCAACAAACAAAGTTACTTTAACTTTTACTGAAGCGACGCAGTGGAGTGTAGGTTTCTATTGTTATATTTTCTTTGAACATGAAATATGATATATGTATACATTAGCTTCCAAACATGGCATTGTTATGTTAAATGTTTGTGTATGTCATAATTCCCAGTATTTCGAATGGCATAAGTTAACTTAATGTTAACTTTAATGCTTGATATATGTAGTCATTATACATAAGTTGATTTAATATATGTGTCTTCTCGTCGTGTGTTTCCTGAGAAACATCTACATTGAGTCATGGTAAACCAGGTACACAGTCTGTGTTTATAAGCTACCTGTAATCAGCTGATATGTCTTATCACCTGGGTTGTCATTGACCCTTCTTTAGGGGACTTGTAAAGTTGTGTTATACAGGTGATATATTCATTGATAAGGACTCACCTGCCTGAGGTTGGTTCACTCCATTTTCTTCCCACAGAGGTAACTCCCTTCTCATTTCAGATTCTAACATAGAGAGAGGGGGAGGGTATAGAGGGGGAGGATGGGCTAGAGAGGGAGAGGAGGGGCTAGAGAGGGAGGAATTAAGAGGGGGAGGAGGGGATAGAGAGGGAGGGGGCTAGAGAGGGGGGGGGCTAGAGAGGGAGAGGAGGGGCTAGAGAGGGAAGAATTAAGAGGGGGAGGGGGGGATAGAGAGGGATAGGAGGGCTAGAGAGGGGGGAGGGGCTAGAGAGGGAGAGGAGGGGCTAGAGAGGGAGAGGAGGGGCTAGAGAGGGAGGAATTAAGAGGGGGAGGAGGGGATAGACAGGGAGGGGGGCTAGAGAGGGGGGAGGGGCTAGAGAAATAAGGAGGCGGTAGAGAGGGAGGAGGGGGTAGAGAGGGGGAGGGTATAGAGGGGGGGGGCTAGAGAGGGAGAGGAGGGGCTAGAGAGGGAGGAATTAAGAGGGGGAGGGGGGGATAGAGAGGGATAGGAGGGCTAGAGAGGGAGAGGAGGGGCTAGAGAGGGAGAGGAGGGGCTAGAGAGGGAGGAATTAAGAGGGGGAGGAGGGGATAGACAGGGAGGGGGGCTAGAGAGGGGGGAGGGGCTAGAGAAATAAGGAGGCGGTAGAGAGGGAGGAGGGGATAGAGAGGGGGAGGGTATAGAGGGGGGGGGGGGGGGCTAGAGAGGGAGAGGAGGGGCTAGAGAGGGAGGAATTAAGAGGGGAGGGGGGATAGAGAGGGATAGGAGGGCTAGAGAGGGAGAGGAGGGGCTAGAGAGGGAGAGGAGGGGCTAGAGAGGGAGGAATTAAGAGGGGGAGGAGGGGATAGACAGGGAGGGGGGCTAGAGAGGGGGGAGGGGCTAGAGAAATAAGGAGGCGGTAGAGAGGGAGGAGGGGGTAGAGAGGGAGTGAAGGGGTAGGTTAAAGTCGCATTTTGCCTATACAAAATATCGCCGTTGATTTCACAAGGTATAAGGTTTGGGAGCAAATATTTGTGGTACAAAGTCATAATGCGCAAACTATAGATGATAATCCCGAAAGCTAGTTTTTTAATAAACGAAAACCACTTATTATTCTATACTGTATGACGATGGATACCTCAACAAGCAATTTATAATTTGTGCTGATGATTCATCTGATATGTTATCAATATTCTATATAAAATCTTGAATTACGCTCGGCTGGATCCTGTTATGAGTTGTTAGTCTCACATAGGACCAAGTTAACTCCAATCGATTTGTGTCAGATTTAATACCACTGATCCTGTACGCATTACAGATTGATCACGGCAGTAATATATCATTTGAAGGTTAAACATACATCAGAATTAGCTTCATCATTAAGCACATTACATGAAGGAACTGATCCCGATTGGTAAGATAAACATCGATCTTTTTTATTACAGTTCTTGACGTAATCAAATGTCAACTTACCTGGGATTGAAGTCATCTGAACAGGTTATTTAACGCTCATTCATCTTTACAGGTAAGTTGTAATCACTGCCTTTTTGTGTCTTGTAACAACCGAACATTTTGTTAATATTAAATTCGTGGTGGGTCATAGATAGGAGGTGCATAATAAATCATTACACAATAACTTTGAATTAAGTCCATAGCCTCATAATAAAAAAAAGTTTAACATTTTATTACCTACGATGGTAATCATATCGGGGTACATGCTGCGACGGCGGGTCGCCAGCCTGTGATTGAAAGTGGCTTAAACCGTATTTTCATTAATTTAATGACTTCGGTAATAAACAGAATATTATATTCATGTGTATGCCATACTATATTTACGAATATCGGTATCTCCCTCGCTCTCGCTCGGTAAATACTAATATTCGGGCACTCTGTATATGGATTTATGCTATGTGGGTAGTTAAAAACCTTGTGAACGACAAATTTTCTTCTGTGATTGGAAACATTTTCACTAATCAAGAGTGAAAAAATATCCAAAATTGCAAAAGTTATTTCCATTCCTCTATTTAGTAAATCACAGAAATCGAAGGGTATTTCTTGAGCGGGTATATTACTGTTTCAGAACTTTCAGACTATATCATTTTATTTAACAGGAGGTAATACCATGATTATCAAGGCTTCCATAATTGTAATTTATATAGATTTAATGCACAAATCATCGAACTAACCTCATTGATTTTTATACATTATTTAAGAAAATAAATATTACATATTATGAGGATCGAACATATTACAATGCATTGGGGTGGTTAAACCCATTCAGTAGGGACATCTATCTATCAGCACTGGTTTTCGGAAAGCATCTCAAGAGATAATGGCTTTCTCCAAACAATACTTGACTGCTTCTGAATAAAGCACCAGCTTGTAAATCAATAACATACTAATGTGTACATGTCCTACAGTTATAGATATGATAAAAGCATGATGTATCATGTAATAAAGCAGTAATATAATCTGGAGTAACGCACATATACGATCGATAAACATGTGAACGTGGTAGATGTCTTATAAGAAGGACTCGTATCTCAGCTCTCAGAAAACCTTCTAAATTGACACAAATGTGATGTTTAGTGCAAATATGTTGCGCAACAGAGACGAACGACCAGTATTTTTTTTATTTTGCTCTATAAAATATTTCAATATTATAAAAAGTGAAAAAGGTCGTATCGTACAAACAATATTTGGAGTTAACTCCCCTGGTCATTCATTCGCTCCGTATAGCGAAAGTTTGTGAGTGGGAATGGAGACGAAGAACCCTCCGAGATGCCGCTCTGAGTGCTTAAAATAATTAATTGTATTATATATTTTACGTGTGTTAATGTAACATATGGTGTTGGGATTAAGAGATCACGACCCTGTGTTCAAACGGGTGACGATACAAAATTATTTCGATTTGAATTAGAGACAGACGTTGCCTACCCTTGCTCACTTCGTTCGCACATAGGGAAAACTGGTCGTCCATCTCTGTTGCGCAACATATTTCCGCTAAACTTCACATGTGATTGACAATAGGCCTATACGCTAAGAACCAAGTCCGAGAGGATAAACACGTTCCAGTAGATTGTGCACAATGCCCTTTAAACGTCAAATACATGTGCACATGACATCACAATGATTTGACATCATCCAATAATGCTTTGAACTAATAAACATGGTGATGTCAAAATGATGACATCACCGCATTGGAATTCAACTGACAGAGCTGTGCTCAGAGATGTACACTTTGAAACGTACAGCTGCTGAACAAACGTTTATTCATTGCTATGTTTACATGACTTTGGAGACTAAAACCACAAATAAATGGTTGTTTTGTAGCACTATTTGGTATCAAAAGAAAGTACATCCAATATGGAATATTAATCCCTTTTGTTTATCTCAGTGGGTGTATTTGTTAAGGCATGAATTCCTGGAGACTGCGACAGGTATATTTTCAGACAAAATACCAATATTTATTTACCAACTTGCAAAGCTCCTGGTTTGAAGTAGGCAATCCCTTAGCAGCTGTTTTGCCAATAATGTCCCAGAGAGTCTAAATAGGGTTATTGTATTGGGAATTCCAAGGGTATTTCAATTATAGTATGTTCTGAACAGCCTAAAATGAACGATCAGAAAAATGAGCAATGGATTGATTTTGCAGAAATCTGATTTTTTAATCAGAAATACAAGACATTCATACTGTGTTAAAGGTCATTAATGATCCCATTTTGATATTTCTGGGGAATTAAGGAATACCAACCCCCTTTTAAGATTCAAAGTGCCATTTTCTGACAATATTCCCCAAAATGGACTTGGGGGTGGTGTTTAAAGTCACCTCTCGGTAATATATTTTGTATCTCTTGCTTTGAAGACGACTTACTTACATCTTACGATTATTACTTAAACATGTGAAAATAGATTTGTCAGCGAAAGGAACATGGTTCCAATTTGGCCCCCGGTAATATCCGTATGCTCTTCTCCAGTATATTATTTGTTTTTTATCCAGTCATTCAAAACGAGTTTTCTACCCGAAGACGTATCATCTAAACCCAAATTGTTGAACATGTCTGGAGATTGTCATGTGGCTGATCCACAAATCAACCCTTTTCTGCACAATACCCCTCAGGATGTTAAGAGTTGAGACTCATTCACTGATTTCGTGTCAATCTCACTTCTCCATTAGTTGTGTTTCTTAGTCTGCAAGTCTGTATCAATAACATATTCTGTAGCATGAAGTTTTAAAATCAACTTCTTCATACCATGATTTGTGACCCTGCACATGTATATTTCGATCATTACTTTTGGACTCAGTCTGGTATCAATTCCATACCGGTGTGCCTGACGGTAACAGGCCAGGTTCTTTCATTAAAAGTTTTATTTCTTCCCTTTAACACATTTACTGCATCATATGTTGATATAACCAGTTGTCTGAGACAAGTGTGCCAATGAAAGAAGATACATTATTCATTGGCAATATAAATTCTTAGAGATAACGGGCATCAAGCTTTGAAACTTTTTTCAGAACCTGTATACATTTTTAAAACTTCCCATTGTATTACATAATGTACATACTGTATTCAAAAGCAATTTATGTATTGAAGAAATATGCAATATTTATGTTTCAAAACATTTTAAAATTCATGTGCAAAAAAGGAATGAACATACGGCAATGGACTGATGATACCTTTGGTATTCATATTTGCAACTTTAGCACTAATTTCAGTGCAACCAGAATCTAACTTAATATCTGCATAGTATCAACAATTTCCTAACTTCATTTGTATTTAACATGATTTGACTACCTTATTATGAAAAGAAAAGACCACATTTATAAGATTTTTGGAAAATGATGAGTGTTGTGAATGTAACAAACTTTTGTTCAGCAGCTGTAATGATGGATGATTTTGGATGATAAATAGAATCTCACCCTCGTGTCTTCTGATATAACATTTATCAACACTCGATGAAAAAAAGTAAAACTTGGTTACTTTTATCAACTCATGTTGATATATTTGATATTTGAAATCACTTGGGTGAGATGTTCTATTTGTGCATGTATCGTTTAATGCTCATAAACATGATAACGTAAGCATTCGCTTCATATAGGCTATGCTCTATATCACATATTTCTAGCATAAACTCGAATCTAGTCTAACCATCACAAAGCATAACTCGCGCAAGGCTCTGGCTAATCGCATTTCCTTAATGTTTTTTGTGGTAGCGAGTACACTATGCATTTCAGAGTACACTTGCAGTGATCCGCTATGTTAATACGGGGAAGTTAAGGGAATGATGCAAGGCTTAACATTAACCAGTGATGGAGACGGGGCGTGTTACGCCTTGCAGATGGATAATGACTGACTCTCAGAGATGAACATCTCTCCCATAAACCCGTTTCCCCGCGTGGTACATATGTCTGATTCACCATATATGATACATATCTGTCTCCTCGGGTTATCCACATTTTGTTTCCAATAGTTCTTTTTTGCATTTTGAGGATTTGACCAGGAGTACGTCAATGGATATCGTTATCTGATGTCAATAATGGATTTTCATTTCGTACTAGTAGTTATGTCTTTTTATTAACAATACCCAAACTGCTTCTGAAAACACTCAGGATCAAAAAGCTAAATTTTCCAACAAACATCTTGCATGCTGGGAAGAGACAATTCTTAACACCGTTTCTCAATGCATAGTAACGTTAATAGGTCACTATCGTGTCAAAGAATGCGTTTCCGATATATTGGTAACTTACTAATAACACTTCACATCATTTTACCTGAAATTTCCACATGTAACACTCTTTCGAGATCTCTGGTTGTTTTCGAAGTTATAAGTTGATAGTCACATTTATGATATAGTTAATTATTATTTACAATACCTCGACTCCTTAATAATAAATACAGATTACTATAATTACTAAGTATCACAACCCCTTAACAAAAATAACGAATATCTCATAGTATCAACATAATCTAAACTCCCTAACACTAGTTAAATAAACTGAGGTACAAAAGAAACTTGACACCTCAGTTTGTTTTATCATATGTTTGATTTTCAATTACAAATATATTATGTTTCCGAAGTCGTACTCTAAAACTGAAAAGTGCAGGCGTTTTGTCATCAGCCAATGAATAATTCTATGTGTTTTTGTTTTTTTGTGGAAAAAATTAAATTTTAAATTCATAAATTCTTCCAAAATTAATTTGGATAAAACACAACTGTTCATCGACTTATAAGACATCTGCTAAGTGAAAATCAATAAATGTGCCTCATTCTGCACACATTTACAACATTATAAACATGGTAGGGGTCATGTTGGTGTAAACATGTTTTTATACCCCTTGGTCCTTTCAGTGACTCTAACTCTGCATGTTTGAAAAAAAACGAGTATGATTGTTTGCCGAATCAGTCAACATTGAACATTAAATAATATCCCGGTTCTATCATATCAATTTGTTTTGTTTTGTTCCAGTATGGGTGAAACAATAGGATGTAAAGTTTATTTTGTACCTCAGTTTATTTGGAAGAAAAAAGGCATGTCGTTCTCGGTTCTGACTAAACAAGGTCAAGCAAGACAATTACTGAAATATTTACAGAATGTCGGTAGATACGTGTTCCTTGCAAATGATACCAATTAAGCCATCAACACAGTGTTGGTCAATACAGAAATGTTACGGTGACTGAATCTTGATAGCCAAGCATGTTTTGTGGATCTATAGAAACAATGAAACAAACCATCTGAGCCGACGGGCTTCAGCCTTCGTTATTGTAATAAATATGTTATGGATATACATACAACAAGGCCCTGGAGTGATATTACGAAGTAAGGGTATTCTCGAGGGATTCCGGAAGGGCCCTACACTATTCATTCATATATATGGTAAATGATTAACGTACAGATATTGCATTTCACTCATTCACAGCGTTAAACACAAACACTTTCCGGTATGTATCATTTTATTCTAGTATTGAGAGAAGGTTCGGTACGAGAACTGAATTTAATAATGTTCGTATCACGTATCTCAACTGTGTATCTTCTTTAGCATATAATTGTCAATAAAATTGACCACAATGGCTACGGAATATCAGTTTCGAAATTATGCCAATATTTCGCACACTGGTCACAAAGCAATATCACTCCTATAGAACCAAAACTCTATATTAGCCCTACATGTTTATGACTACTTCTTATAAAGTGCTGCAATTGCTCCAACTTCAATATACAGATCCACGTCTATGTGTAGTTCTAAGTTTGTTTAATGATGCTATAAAACGTTTATTTCACATCATGTTTTCTTAAATTTGCCATTTATTATTGGTGTTTATACAATATATTGGTACGTTAAAGGGTAAACATCTCATTACACGACCCGATAAGCCGTAGTATCCATAGAAAACGGTTATCGTATTCGAAGAAGAGCGACAGTGGTGTGGAACTCTTCAGTGTGAGAGGTAGATTTGTAGTCTCATGCGAATTTCAGAGTTCAGACAGCAAGATGGTTGACCAGTCCATCATTGTGGCATATTTAAAAATGTACTCTGAGTGTTTAGGTATCGCTATCAGATCACTTGAACTACCTTCGAGCGGCCATTTTAAAGTAAACACCTTAAAATGGCCGTTCGATGGGAAACAGACCCAACCATGTACAGTCGCTTTAGAACTCTTACTACTGATTCAGGAGTATTATTTAGCCATTGGTAACACTTATTTATATTTTTGAGAGATCTCTTTATTTCAGTAGGCAAATCGTGCTACAGCACCTTTAATGTTATGTATGATTCAAGCTTTTAACAAAAACATATATCGAAAGTATATCAAATATGTTGACTTCAATTGATGATAGATGTGTTTTTGTGCATTTTGTACAATTCACGTACTGACTTTAGTTGGATTACGTCAGGTATTTCATGACAAATCACATTAAGTAACGTAAACCTTCTTTTGGACATCAGTATATTCCAATTCTTTTAATATATTCTTTATGTAACTAAGATAAATTAGGATTTTATAATTAGTAAAGACGTAGTTAGGCTATACGATACCGTATGAGGTAAGAGAAAAAATTGATCATCTTGTTTAAAACCTCCCCATGTGGTGGATCGATAATAACCTTCAGACGAATGTAAGCTGGAGATGGCAGCTAGCTTTGTTGATCTACTATTACGTGTAAAGAAACATCTCATGTACACTTGTTATGGAAAGTTAAGATTAAGACCATATTTTTTCTTTAAAACGTTTCATAATGAAAACGAAACATATGAAAAATGGAATTATTAATAAGTAGGCGTAAATAGAATGTAAATAAATCTAAATCGACAGTTCTATATTCCACCGAAATAATATAATATACACTTGAGAACTATCGATCTAAATATATTTCGAACGCGATGACATCGGGTGTTATTAAACAAGCAAGCATGTCCTACCTTACTGTGAGCGCCAATCATTCAAGAAATTCTAAAAAATGGTATGTCAGTTTATCATTTAATTAATTGTTCATGTCAAGTTAAGTGTGAACATTTTAAAAAGAGGTTTATGAAGAAAATTACTATGCTAGACCTCTCACGAAAAGAAAAGATGTCTTAGTGTTGTTTAAAATAACAATGTTTTGGATTTGAAATCTCAACTCAAAATACAAATTCTTATTGTATACCATTCTCATGTATTTTTAATCCCGTGTCCTCACAATTGTTTTGCTATATAAATGTATCCCATTTTTTCTTACACTTTACCTGGTGAAGGAGTGAGTAAATACTCAGAAACGTCGTGTATTTTCACATTGAAGAAGTTGTTTTCCATAGAATCATCTTATTCTTATGTATGCCACTTCTAAATGCTTTTCCAAGACTAACACACAAAATTGCTTACATTAAAACATCTCCTGGCTGAAGACAAACGTATGTGGAAACATTTATTTATCAACATGTTTTAGGAACTGTTACAGAATAATTGAATTCATGTAATGATATTCTACATTTCCAGAACATAAAATGCTATACACGTAAATCAAATTTTATAACGTGATATCAAATATTATATCAAGATTTATAGAAAATCCAAAACTCGACTTTGTTAATAGACACTGATAAAACACACAACCTGCCCTAAGACTCTAAACAACATGAAGGCAGGATCGCCCCAATGTTACAGGGCATTGCAGAGAAGTATATGGGAAAGACTGTGTCGTCCCCATCGCCTCAGAGTGGGAGTATATGCCCTCAATAGCTACACTGTCGGCCAAAACTGAAACGCCTACTTGATTTTTCTTAAAATGAAAGATGAAATAATTTTTTAAATATAATTAATGGTGGTCCCCACGTTATGCTGAAACAATAATTAATATGAAAGTCCATTGAAATCGTGGAAAACTTTGATTCGAGTCAATAATATTTTTTAAAACCACGCCTATTTGAAGACCTCCAATTCCGGTTGATTCATTTGCACACCGTAGCGTTATCACCACTTTATTGCGAATGTGTGTATGCATTGTTGCTGGTGGTTGTACGAAATAAGGTTTCATATATTTTTCGGATCAAGCACTGATCGAAAACTGAACGATTGTGTTGTCTAATTTCAACAATTGCCATTCTTTTGTGACATGGCAACTTCTGAAATAATATATTATGCAGAAATGATGTAAATTGATAATGCTATAATATTGCTTAACTGTTCGTAATACTTTTTACGAAATTTGATACGTTATTGGCCGACAGTAGTACAAGAACTTTGTCGACCAAAAGGCACGTCTACCACTGCTTCCACTCCTGCCACGCACATCTCCATCACTTCCGGTTAAATTTCTCAAACTCAATCTATGTGAAAATGAACCTCAGAAATAGATCCACAGAAAGTCATACCCGCCATGAATCTAATACTTTTTGTTGACGATGTCGATCAATGAACCAGATTGAATATGGCTTGTAGCAGGTCCTGTTCAGTCGGCCGTTAATGTCTTATAACGACCCCTCTACATGTACACTGCATAGTTTATTATACCTACCATGGAGCAACAGTGGCGTGGCTGGTTATTAACATCGATCTTTCTTCACAAGATAACATTTATTAAGGAGATAATCAGCATAATCTTTTAGTCCTAATCGTAACTCCGCAAGGACATTTTTCATATAGAATGTCACTGTCTTCATTCGTTGGCTTGTTATATTCATTCGTCAATGCAAGCAATGACGTAATTTTCTGGAAAATGTCATTTGATGGAATGTTATTTTCCAATGACAAAACTTTTTGTTGAATCAGCTTATTGCTATTGGTATATATTCTCTGAATACAGTTGATTTGTTAGTAAACTTCATTATTATGGATTAACATTATACTGATCATATCAAGTGTTATATCTTGTCAAATAATGTCTGGCTCCCAATCTGCAAATGCAATTTACCATTAAATCGTATTTGTTAGATGTGTTTAACCTTTATCCTACGCAACCTTCATGCATAAAAAACGGAGCCTAATGACTTGTTTACCAAACCAGGTTTCACCTTTAGAAATAAAAATGTATTTTAAAGCATAAAAAATTCACACCATATATTCAATGGCAAAAGATTTCATTACATGTTGCTGTACTTATTTAAGAATTTGCAACGTGAATTTGAGATTTGCAGTCAACTCTCACCTCAACACAGTTTTAACATTTGTATTCACTGAGTAAGAGAGAATTGCATTAATCTTAATATTTTAGTATTCCTCTAATTTGTATTAGATTTCATGCAGATACCATCAAAATGATTTCAATTGTATACTCACTTTCAAAGAAACTTCTCTCCATATTTAAGAGAGTATACAATGAAATACTGATATCGAAGAAAGTAGATTTTGAATGTATTTGTTGGACACGGGTTTTGTAAAGAAGTACACATAATTTTATATATCAGAGTATGATAGTTATATTTTTATGTCTAAAGCTAATTAATGAATAAAAGATGTTTTCGACAAAAATAACATTCTTGGACATAAATTATTTGACGCATCATTACTGTAACAAAACAGAATAAAACAAGCCATCGTATCTCGTCTAGTTAAGTAGATTTTAAAAAAACAACCAATTCTTTAAACGTGTTTCTCACAAATGTGATCACAAAATGTTTTCGAAAATTCAAACGAATTAAGTTGGCTTCTGAAGACATGGTGTAACTCTGTTTCAATCGTATGTATAGCTCATGGATTGAAATATCTTGTAAATCTTTTGTATGTTGACTTTTCTTTTGCAAGTAAATATATCCTTTCAAATCCTTCATTATTTTTCGTTTCAGTAACAACGGTGATCAAATGGACTTTAAGCCAGATCCTTATTGAAGTGGACAGCCTAACAGACAACTTCCGATCATGTCACCCAAGACCAAGGTAACGCAAGATGTCGAAACTGGGACCTTTAATTTACCAATATTGCCTGCAGTCTCTAAACCAAGTACGATAATCTCAAAGGATGCTGTTGATAAGAGAGCTCTTGTGAACGTGTCCCGTATAACAGAGAATGATGCCTTGACTCTCTTGAATCAGTACAATAAGAAGATGGGATCCAGCCATTTATCAGTCGACTTACCCCACATAAAGATGGATATCAGGAAGGATGGACAGAGAACACTTCCTGCCAGGGAGAGGTTCACCACCAAGAGTTTGGAACGAGTGGACAGAACGAGTAGAAGAGTCTTTACCGAAGGTCTGAGTTCTAAGAGTAGATTCGACGAACCGTCACTTGTAATGCACAGACGGGACATTATTGGCGCCAACATGCCTGAAACTGTCAGGATTGCCCGTGAGCGAAGCAACATCGTGTTTGGCGTGAACCATTACCGTCCACGTCGGCAAATCAACGCACCGAGTCGAAGCCGAGTGCTTAACATACATATGGAACAACATATGGAGTCTGCATCCGTTACAGCTAACCAAATAATGGCGCCACTCAGTGTACCACAGAAGGCTGACCTTGGCAATGTCTGGGGAAATAACTCTAAACGACATGAAGGTAGGATCGCCCGAATGTTACAGGGCATTGCAGAGAAGTATGGGAAAGAGGTTGTAGAGTCGTCCCCATCGCCTCAGAGCGGGAGATGGGAGTATATACCCTCAACCACTGCTTCCACTCCTGTCACGACTCCGCGCAAATCTCCATCACTTCCGGTTAAATCTGGCAAACCCAATCTAAGTGTCGTGTCTCTTGGAGAGTCTCTCTCTGGCTTGCCCAAGAAACAACGACCAGTTGTGAAAATACCCCGACAAAATAAGAACGATACGTACATAAGAGTAGAGCGCTTCCGACAGCATGTCAGCGAGAGGAAGGAAGGGATGTATGAGATGAAATTAACGACGAAGAAGGACAAAAAGTACGGACTATATAATGCTTTAGTTGGTGAACTGAGGCCCAACGTTTCGCTCAGACCAAACAGTAAATCAGGGACAAAGAAGAAAAGACAGATCATTGTAACTTTGAAAGATGTGACTGGCAATGTGGAACATGATGACAGTATCTCAGACTCGAAATCTAGAGGGCCTGACCGCGGCAAAGGAGGGTTTAGTGTGGAGGGTGTTCACGGTGTGGGGACGGGACAGAGATTGTGGTCTCCGTCAAGTGTCAGTACATCAGTTTCTGTAGCTAACCCGCCACCCAGCGTCGAGGTCGGACTGTACGATCTCGAATTTCCGAACGTAAAGGATCCTGCAGCTATATTCAGAGTGGACGAGGTCGATGATAGAGACAACTCTCACCTAACTACAGATCGGGAGGGTCTTCTCTCTGGTGGACAATCATCACATGTCTCCAGTACTCACCTCAGCGTCCCGTCCCTCACAGCGAGGCAGGAATACCCTCCCGACATGAAGGCGGTGTGGAGGGAGAAACCTCCCAGGAAGGGTGATCCTCTTGCCGGAGTAGGCGGACACTTTGTTGATTCTGGTAGCAACGCTTTGGATGTCGATTATTGTGAGAGTCACGTGGGTCCAACAATCAGTATTAGTGACAGTGATGAGGTTGAAACCGACCTCAGGAGACAGAGACAGGAGGGGGAAGAGGTGGAGGGAGGTGATAGAGAGAAAGGTCTGAAGGTCGGAGAGAAGAGCGGAAATCACTCACCAGTATCGGACAACAGGGATCATTTAGGGGGATTAAAGGGGAGAGAGGGCGAGGAATCTGACGTAGGGGGTGAGGGGGAGCGTAGTTTGAAGGAGGGACACGTTCCTGACTCACACAGGAATAGCGTCCACAACCAGAGCATCACTTTCATCTCCCCCCTCCAGACCCAGAGCAATGCCAAGAGGCAGTGACGTTAGTGAGAACTCAACTTGGACAATGTTATTCAAAAGAGTTAGCAACAATCGTCGTATTCATAGTGATGTTTTAGTAAGACATGTATTGTTGACCAAGGCTGTGAAAGCTTACATGTCTATGGGAAATGATCTCCGACTATGAATGCTTCATAAGCCATTATCAGTAGCCGCTGTTACTTACATGTATACAGCCCCGTTCTTACTGCACCACGTCGTGTAACAGTCAACTCTATTTGTAGTGTGGAGTAACACAATCCTAATTTACCAATGCAACTTACCACTCTAAGTAAACAATTATACTTTCCATCTAAACAGGTTATTACATATTTACTACGACAACTTCTAACCGGTGTAAGTAGCATCAATGAGAATATTATGACGTTAGATCTAGTTTACCAACGAGCAGTTTAATCCTTAAAACATCATCTATAGTTTTCTTAAGTCAAGTTTCACAAATTCTTGACTTTCGGGTAAGATAATGGTAGCTCCAGAGCAAACTTATAAGCACCTTGAAGATATACGTGAGTCAAAGTTGATTTTTTTGACACAATTGATTTTTTTTATATGTTTGACGTAACGGGAAATGAACCATCGTGTTGCCTACTGGATTGTACAGTTAAACATACAACTGACACAAATGGGTGTACGCAAACCATCAGCTTGCTACCAGATTTAGCCCACCCAGTGCTGTGATAGTTAGCTGATATTCTCTGCATCCAGTATGAGTTTTTATGTTGTATATTTACTTATCAGTGAAATTTACATCAATAAATCAATTAATATTACTAGTTCTAACGACAAATCGTGCAATGTGGACGAACTCCATATACAGTTTACAGCTGATACAAAGGATCAGCGTCCCCCCTGAAGCATCAAATGTGTCTGGAGGTTTCTATAACATAACAACCTCGCTGATTGGCCGAAGTGAAAGGTCACATGATATAGCTCCTGCCGAGCAGTACCCGTATCAAGAACACAGCGAGGTACTAGTGTTACGTTCAACCTAATTTTAATGAGATTGAAATGTTTGTATGACATAACGACATGGACCTTCAGATCAGTATTGTTTGCATTTAATGTTACCTGAATTGAGGAAAAAGTTATTAATCTATGACTTGGCGCTTCCCAACACGGCATTCGATATATATAGAGGAAACAAAACGACGAACTTCCATGTAATAACATTTCCAGAGTTAATGATTGTGTATATAACGACCGAAAGCGAGGTTGATGCAAAAACATTCACATTCTTTCATTTCATAATCCGTCCTATATCTTACTTATGTCGTATTTACCATGTTTAAGTTAAATATGTCTAAATGTTATGCTCAAGTAGCGTACGTTCTGTGTACATTGCATTTTGATAATAAAAACAAGGGCAAAGGAGTCATGTCAGAATTGAGAATGTTATGTAATGTTTACTTTAAGTTATTTGTAAATATAAGCATGATGACATTTGTTAGATAGTGTGTCCATGTCCAAGTCTAGGGGATGTTGAATGGTTTCGAATCCCACCATCGGCATTAAAAAAACACATAATTTCAAATCTCTTAAAGGTTTACTTATTGGCTACACTTTGTACACAGATAGATATAATTCTGCTTCTACTCTTTGTCGAGCTTGTATTGATGTATATTACATATCAACTACTTTGTTGCCGACATGTATATTACGAGAATGGCGTGGCGGTCCACTTCGGATGCGTGACATGGTGAGGCAAGCTGGTTGTTTCCGGAAGTGACGAGCTCGACCACTCAGAGAACGTGCCACAAAACATGAAGTCTCTCTTTAGACTTCCGAAGCTTCCGGTGCTGTTTGTAGAATAATCGTTTCCGTATAGGCTACATCAATAACCTAACGTAACTATCAATCTCATTGTTCTCAGTGGAGACGGAGCCTGCAAACACTCAGATATTATGTGTATGTCATACTGAGTTTAATTTTTTTTTAAATAGAGCCATGAGCTCTGTAGCTCATCAGGATTTCATTGATTTATTATCTAAGGTTGAATATCTAAGTTATCTCAAGTAATACATTGTTAACAAGCAAAAAATAGGTTTTAAGATCATGACCCCTGTGACCCGTATTTGGAGTCACAGGGTCACCAATCCTACAATTAAGAATCACCTTTGACCAAAGAGTCTCTACACAACGTTTCACCTTTCTAGAGCTTTACATACTTGAGACATAGATGAAAATAGGTTTTTGGGTCATGACCCGTGACCTAGATTTGGGTCACAGGGTCACGAAATCTAAAATTTAGAATCCCCATTGACCAAGGAGTCTTCACACAACTTTTCAGCTCTCTAGACCTTTTGGAACTGGAGAAGAAGATGAAAATAGGTTTTTAAGGATGTGACCCCTGTGACCCCATTTGGGGTCATGGGGTCACGAAATCTACAATTTAGAATCCCCATTGGCCAAGGAGTCTGCACATAAAATTTCAGCTCTGTGGAGTCATTGGTTCTGGAGAAGAAGTCGAAAAAGCGAAAAGTTTACGGACGGATGGACGGATGGACGGATGGACGGATGGACGGATGGACATATCGTACATTAGGGTGACCAAATGAGAGAGAATTGGATCAGTAAAATATACGTCACCTTCAATAAACAAATGCAGAGTTGGTTCAGATCGATATGAAGCTGATAATGAGATGAGTTTTACTGCAATGTGTTCAAATGGATTTTCAAAACTGCAAACAAATTGAAAAGTGATATTTGATGCCGAATTTTTAAACTAACTTCAACTTCCAAAGGTCATCGTGGTACACTGTTTCTCGAGACATGCCTGAAGATCAAAGTACGTGTGTGTATCTGGGTACCCTTCACAGGAAACTGCCATTTGTCATCCATTGTCAGGCTCGTTTTCGGATAAGTATGAAATCAGCACCACAGATTATTGGTACACAGTTTTGATCGATAATTGATGGCACATAACGTTGACATTTACAGAAACTACAGAATTACCAAAACCACCAATGCTCGTTACATTGTCATTCATCGCCGATGTTCAAAGCACTACAGGCTTTCAGTGTATTTAATCTAATTAAAATCAGATCGTAATTAACTTCCACTACGTAACACATATACGGTATATATGTGTTACGTAGTGAAACTTAATTACGATCTGATTTTAATTAGATTTTCAACGTTTTGAAATCTTTGTCACATATGTAATGGAAGACTGAGTCTTCCTCTTGCGAAAGTCAACGAGGTCATCCTTACAGCTGACGTCAGACACAGAGTTTGTCGAAGGGAAGACGTCATTCCGACGTCCGTGTGAAGCAAGGAGGTGTTCATTCGCTTCCCACAGAGATTACTCCCTTCAGATTTCCGATCCTAACCTCTGTTGTTTTTCGCTTGAAATCGAGTGCAGAAAGGGAGTGTCCTGATTGGTTGCAATTGAATCTAGTAGTGCAATCAGCGACGCAGTCATTATAATAAATAAACGTAGGATATACGTTTTCTCGTTTAATGTGTTTTACTCGAAATATACTATTTGTTTTTTCGAAAACTATTGATCATAAACATGCTTATAAGTAAAGAAAACCAACTCAGAGACATATACCAAACATATTTCATTTGTGTTATATACATTAGACATATTCGAAGGACATATGCTAATGAGCAAGACCCTTAAGAGTAAAATGCCTAGATCTTTGAAGTTACTCGCTCGACTTGGCCGCTGAAAGATGAGTTTTCATTGGTTAAGAAGCAGTGTTAGAGTATGAGGTTCCGCTTTCCTCCGCTATGGGGAGTTTGCTTCTGCTCTCGATTTCAAGCGAAAAACAACAGAGGTTAGGACCGAAAATATGTATGGACTGACCTCTGTGGGTAGGGAATGGGAGGCGTTGGGTGGTCTGGACATTACAATGCAGGGTGCAATTATATCCTTAGTGTGCACTTGTGGTCTGTGGTCTTCACGGGGAGGAACTGCTGTTACTGCCAACCGCCTTATTAATAAAAACATAAGTATTAATTTCAATCGAAGTTGGGATGGCATATATAAGCTTGTTTTAGTATGAGAAATAACTTGCCTACGCTGCCACAGGTACTATATTGTACCATCCACATAACACCCTATCTTTGGCTTGATCTGCATTGCAAGCCAATCAATAACATTTCTACATCTCATTGTTTGTATATACATGTATACTCTTAAAAAAAACTTGACACTGATTCAAAATTTAATTATTTAATCATAAAAGCATTTTTTGGAGATAGGGCACAGAAATCACGATTCAAACTTTGTTTGATGACCCAAGCACGCGATGCTGCAAACATTAGTCATGTCATCAGCCATATACACAAACACTATAGAGTTAGCTTCAGAGAGGTAGAGGAAATGTCTACCAGTCTCCTCCAATCTCTAAAGTATACGTACTGTTTGATCTGAAAGTCTGTGTAGCCCAGGGATCTGCGTACTTGTAGACGTTGTAGTCGCAGTGTGGTCTCGAAGGCGACGCAGTCTGTTTTATCGATTTTGTGTTGAAGTTGTCACCCTTGGTCTCCTTGACCTTGGTCTGTCGACATCACTGTTACACCGGGTCCAACATGTAGAGATTGTCTGTCCCATCTTGCTGAGTTGCTCCACCTTGCACCTTGCAATCTGTCAATAATATTGTTACGTTGAGCTCTATTCAGCCTTGGCAGTCTGAAATTGGGTCTACTGACGTTATGTCTGTGTGAACACCCGTTGTTGATATGGCGTTTCATACCCCTTGAGCAAGGATCGTTTGATGCACGCTGTAACAGCCCGTTGCATTTTGGTGAATTTGTGAAATTGTTCTCCAAACGCTTCGTCAGTGCAGTTTTGTTCTGTTTCTGTGAATGTTGGAAAATCAACTTTCTTTTTGTTTAATTCAAGGTCATTTTTATATCATGCTTTCAGATATTTTGAGGAAAGTCGTTTTAAACCTGTCACGTTTCTATTTTTTGAAGAGTATACATGTATATATGTTGAAATGAAGACCAATGAACTGTATACCGGTACTATATACCAACATAAGAAGTTTCTCAAAAATCGTTATACTATCATAGGTTGTGAAAATGCATTGATAAACTAGTTCAACGTTAGAGAATTCGGGTACAATCCTGTCGAACCCTGACGACTGGCAACTTTGCTATTAAAACCTAATGCCTATGTTCCACTTTAAACTTGTCACGCCCTTGTATGTGTGGGAACAGGGCAATGGAATGTACAAATCTTCCAACAAAGATAATATTCTCAATTCCAATCATTACAAGTTCCTGGGTAAGTATGTGTATGCAGATCCAACGTTGACCATGTTTGAGGGGGTCAACCAACTGATAACTCTCCATATAACAAAGACATTATTCTGAAAAATGTGAGCCTCCTATGACAAATGGTTCCGGAAAAGAAGTTCTTTGAAGGTTGGAGGGATAATGTCTATCACACCCATATTAGAAAGGGTCATGAGCACTTTACAAACCTTAAACAGACAAGCTCCAAGGTAAATTTGCTTTTAGTTTGTCTGAATTAACTAAAAACTATACAAAAGGCATTCTTAGCATAATAAGTTTATTAGCTGCCAGCGCTGGCATATAACAGATACACAGTGTAACAACAGGCTGCATATACAATACATAGGTAACAAAATACATTGTATGGCACTCGGATACAGGCAACAGTAGAAGCTGTACATAACAAACACTCATCTCTCCACCCTCTTCTATATGTTCTTGTGTGTAATACCGTTTACATTCTGGAACTTTACGTGCCCTTTAATTAGAAATTCAGGACAAACCTCCTAATCAAATGCCAAAAAAATACATATTCAAATACAGCACTTGTTCACACGTATGTGTGTATATCTATTAAATCATTAATTTGAAATGAAGATTTGAAGAGAAACACTAATTATAATCATCTTCCACCTTATTATGGAAATAGTACTGCAAATCATTAACAAACCTGCCTCTTATGTATGCTCTAAAAGTATATGTCAACCACACATTAAATCTGTTTAAATTTGCATCTCCTCAAATAGGCATTTATTACATGGTTTACATTAAAATAATAATAGGGATAAGATTCTTTTGCCAATACCAAGACATGCTGTTATGCTTTTCTTCAGACTCAACTCCAACATGTGTTCAATAGAAATCCTTATAAAAAGAATAAAGTGGTTGCATTTACCAAGTCAAGTTTTCCAAATTGATTCAATTGAAATTATATATGCCTCTTTCATGAGTCTACACGTCAGACAATTAAATAAGCTAAACGAAGTTTGAATTTGTTTTTAAAAAATCTGATTTAATATTTACGAAAAGTGGATAAAGTCACTAAAAAAACAAAGCTAGAAGGTGAGAGTGAAATAAAGACATATAACTACATGTCACCTACTTCTACTTCTTCTTCATGTGCAGAGTGCATAATAAACAGTCAATTATTTAGTAAAAAACTTTTCTTTGAACATTATTAATAGCAAACAATAAGCAAACACTGATAAACACCAAATATATTGGCCTTTATATAATTATATCCTCAGTTGGACATCTCCCGGGTATCATCCTTGACCTACAGAGTCTATATTTTCATTTAATTTCAGATTTTTTTTTCAAGATTAATCAACTTGAATGAGACAAACTTACACTTTCTACTACACTTGACTGACTGAAAATATAAATGTGACAACAATATGTGACGTTCATACAAGGGTTTTTCATTTACCATTAACAGTCACAAGGGTTTTTCACTAACAATTAACAGTCTTAAAACATCACTTACTCAACATTTACTAGTATTAAATAACTAAATGTTAATAATCCTGTTTCCTAACAAGACATGACAAGTAAAGGATTTTGTTTTCAGGTATGTGGAGATACAATAAATACATTTTGTTAACAAACAAAACATCAAATCTAGAAAATTGGGAAATACTCAAAAACAACCGTTAATACTAGACAAAATCAAACAATAATCACATATGCAAATCGTTCACTCCGACTAGAAATCATAAAGTACATGATACAGTTTGAAAATTGTAGCACTATAAAATGGTTGGTCGGGCAAGTTGTGTAAGTTGACATTGGTCAATCAGGGTAGGACGAATAATTAACTAATTTCGTATAAGCTATCTTTCATTTTTAAATACCACAAAATTAATTTCGATATTTATAAAGAAATAGTCTACATTGATATAGAACTTTTTCAATCGAGAAATTTTACAACTTACAACAGTATATGTCTAAACCTACCATCAAATTATATACAAGATTTGACAATCAAAGTGACTATAAAACATTTCCATGGAAAATTGGAAACATTTCAAGAAAGAATGTTATTCATGGAATTCATACATAAAAACTGCGTAGTTACTTCAAGCAGAGAATCATCAAAGTAAAGATAAAATCCTATACAATATAATGTACATTCAGATCCTCAAAGATCACATCCTCTTTTAAATATTTTGGCAGCTTGACCATCTCAAGTTGTGAATATCATAAACTGTTTTCAAGGCAAAAGATTAACACAAAATTGATATGAAACCCATCCAAACCATAATAAACTGAAAGAAACTGATATAAAATCTGGATTTATTCATAAAACTCATTTATTCCATCCGTTACCATTGAAACCCTGATATGTTGTTCACATGTATAACATTTCTAATCTAAATGCTATTGGTACACAAGAACTTGTGCACTCATACTGGCATGTATTTGTCAGGCCATTGAGAGGGGATACGCAGCAGAGATAACTTGAAAACAGATTCTTTTGTGCCAAATCTTTGCTAAGATAGAGTTTTCTTTTGTTTAAACAGACAAAATTTATATACTGACCAAACAAAAACAGTTTTTATTACTACTGATGGCATAGTTGAAGTCAGATGAAAATAACGTTTTGCATAAACCATTTTGTAAAACATTTTCATATTTTCAGTGTTGCATCCAAGAATTTTGCATTAACTGTTAATTTAACTATTTTGTCTCCAGATAACCACACAACTCACTATCTGCGAGATATTCATCCGTATAAATAGAGTCGGACTGTTCATATAGTGACTCAAGATTGGTAATTACTATTTTATTGAAGATAAACAAAAAGAAATTCACTTTCTTGGTTGCATGACAGGTTTCCAACAACCATTTTTTGTGGAAAAAGTACATAAATAGAAAGGCATCCTACAGTTACGCAGCCTGGATGCATCACCAATTTTCAGCATCATTGGTGCAAATAAATCACACCCAAAGGCTCAAAAACATTTTTTCCTCATTTATATTGACATTAATATGTATCTTTGTCTCTGGTGTGTATCTCTCAATGTACAAGACGACCCGACTATGCCATGGGGAGTTCATGAGCAGCGGCGTAATGACCCGTAACAAAATGAAACACTTGGCGCTCGATGTCTCCAAGGAGGCTGCTGGCCCCGATACGGAACAGGTTCGGTTTTGTCCAATCATCACCGAGCTCTTCCTTCATCATCGACAGCCATGTACACGCATCCTTCGCAGTTCGGATTCCACCTGCTGGCTTGAAACCAACCTGGCAAATAAATATGAATAAGTGAAAAGTGTGCACAAGGACAAACATTGGCCATATTTTGAACCTTTTTTAAATCTGTAGATTTGATTGAAAGGTTTAATATACAGTAACATGGCTTGTCACAACATTTATATTAGAATATCTCTGGGCTACATCTGAGTTAACTAGAGCATGTTGTGATCAGGGTTGGGGTCAAGTACATTTCAATGTATTTAAGTACAAGTACAAGTACTTTAAAATTTACCAAGCAAGTACAAGTACAAGTACTATTTTTTTCAGAGAGTACTTGACAAGTACATGTACTTTTTGAAAGTACTTAAGTACAAGTACATTTTCTTTCATAAAATCAAATAAAAACAAAATCTTATTTTGAAACAGTATTGATTTAATATTTCATAACCAACCTACATTAACGAGAATCCTAACATTTTGCCACTTCATATCCTTTAACTCATTGAGGTAAATAACACAATCACTCTTTGCTCATTGTTAATTTGATTATTTCTTAAAAAGGTTAGGAATTAGTGGCATCAAAACATCTAGATTTTGTTTTACTTAATATAAAAGAATAAAATATTTTAACCTTCAGTGAACTAATTTCAACAAAATGTGTGATCATTCGGCTGTATCGACCTTCATTAAACCCCCTATTGTTCATGTCTATAGCTAAAATGAAGTCAGCAGTGTGTCCTGTTGAAACAAAGGCTTGATCAGCAGTTGATTTAGAATTCTTTCTTTGATTGTCAAATGATGTACACGGTATTGGAACCATAAACAATAGTAATTATTAGTATTTCAAACATAATGTACCTGGTATATGTATATGAATGCTAATATATTAAATTATGTTTATATTAATTGATGAATAATAATACATATTTAACAGAAAGGAGACACTGCAATTTTACAATAATATTCTTTTTCAATTAAACTAAATAAAGTTCTTGAAATGTACTTGTAAATCCAAGTACTTTTTCTATGCACTCAAGTACAAGTACAAGTACTTGGTAAAAAAATACCAAAAGTACTTAAGTACTTCAAGTACATTGAAAATTGTACTTCAGTACACAAGTAGTTGTCACTAAGGTGACATGATCCCCCGCCGCAAATATGATGAAATTCCGGTGAATGGATCTTGAGATATTCTGCTGACAACCTTTACATGTACATTAACATGTCGAAAAATTCAAAGTTCCGCTGTGACCTTGAAAATACTGTCACGGTCACCAGAATCTAATCAGCCCGTCGTCTTTCCTTGGAGAAGCTATGTGTAAAATATGAAGAGAATCCAGCAAATGGTTATTGAAATATCCCGCTTACAAGGGTAAAATGACAAAGTCTCGTTGTGACCTTGAAATGAAGGTCAAGGTCACAAACCTCTGTAGGAACATTGATCTTCCTATGATGAACCCATATGCAAAATATGAAAAGAATCCAGTGAATAGTATTTGAGTTATTCCATTTCGTACGGACGTACGTACGTACGGACGGACGGACGCAGCCAAATACTATATCCCCCGCTTCGCGCTAAACGCGCGGCGGGGGATAAAAAGTACTTAAGTACATTTGTACTTGACCCCAACCCTGGTTGTGATTGAAGAATGAAATAACTGTTCAGATTGAGTTATCTCCCTTGATTTACAACTAACACAGATATGGTTTTTTACAGTGTTATAAACTTCACTGGAAATAAAAGGATAATTATCAAAGTAAATCTTACGACCTATGATTCAAAACAAGAAATGACTCGTCAAATACCTTATAATTTGTCCGCTCATAATATTCTCGGATCGCTCTAACCATCACCAAGGCAACTATGAAAGTAGCGTTGACTCCTTCTTTACCCGTTGATGTCTTGATGAAATCCGCACCTACATGTATATATTTAGAAGATAATTTGTTTTTTTCAGTGTAATATCACGTACTACATCAAGTAATTAACATCAAGGAAGACTGATACATCTGAGGCAAGATGGACAACATGTGCGTTTTGTCCAAAATAAACCCATTAGGCATCATGTTTCAGCAGCAGAGAGTGTGTTGAAAATGTCTATTGCATATGCATTTGCTTATTTCATATCATTTTTTATTATTGATGTAGCAATGATGTGAGACATGACATTAGGGGAAACCAAAAATCAGGTTAATTTTAGATGGTGACAACTTGGTCTCAAATTGTTGCAGCTAGTGATACTGAAGAAATAATTGTGAAATATGCAAAAACTAACATAGGTGGTGGGGGTCAACAGTTTTTAAATAAGCCACTGACTAATATGGCTATTTAATTGGCCGAATTCTGCAAGCTTCTGTCTTAAGTGGCAATGCAATTAAAGTTATATTTTATCTGAACAAAGTGTATGAACAAATATTTCTGTCTTAAACATTTGATTTGCTAGACCCCCTGCTCCACACCAAATAAAGCTAACCACTGCACTATGATCCCAATGTTTGATCAGAGTAATGATAGACTCTGAACTAATCCACTCCCTCTATCCACACTACTCTATCAGGCTGATACGTACCTGCCATCATACACACCATGCTGGCGCGGTACACGTTCACAAGTGAGCCCAGCTCCCCGGTCGCAAGAATGGTTTTCATGTGGGCGTCACCGCATGCCTCTCTCATCAGTTTTACTTCCTCATACAGACCTGAAGAGCAAATTAATTATCATGATTAAAATCAAATTATATCAATCTTTCATGATTCTATAACCTTGTTATGGCAATCAGAGATGGCAATAAATTTGTTTAAGAAAAAAATTAATTTATATTGATATTGCAAGGTGAAAGAAGACCCAAAATGACTGAATAAAGTAATTCATTAAGATTTTCAATCAGCCCTACACCTACCTTTCCAGTTGCCAGTGAGCGCGTATGGTCTGTTGATGACAATGTCGATCTCAGTGGCGCCATCTGCGACCGCCTGTCTCACTTCCTCCAGCCTCGTTTTGAGAGGAACCTGGCCTGCTGGGAACCCCGTCGCAACTGGATAAACACAAAATAGTTAAATTTATAGAGTTATGTCATATTTACTTTTCAGATATACATGAAAATAAAGTATGGTTTCAAATACAAAAAACACTTGCATGAGAGCTGGGTATAGATAAATAATAGTTATTTAATCTCGGCCCAGAACAAAGTTTCCACTACCTTTTACTAAGGTGTAACTTTCTTCACAAAAGCTTTTAATCAGTTTTCAAAAGAGAAACTGGGCAATTTTTTAAACAAAAATTTCTTCATCATTAGAGTTAAAGCATTACAGGGTTCACTTTATACAAGTTTGTTCTTAAAATCTATTTGTGATTTCAAAATTTGATCAAAGGGTTAAGGCAAAAGACAGACTTGACTGACAGAGAGGTGGAAAGAAAGACAGACAATAACAGACCTCTGGCCAAAATTACAAATAAATGATTCTTTGTATAATAATAAGGTCACATTACAATACGTTTTCATTTAGGTCAAAATTCAATACGAGGGTATATAAATGTTTCAAATAAGGTCTAGAAATTCTGGGCATTTTTTATGTTTTCATTCTGAAAGGATGTAGATATACCTGAAGCCACAGGGATCTGTTTGGCATTTGCAGCCTTCAGGGCAGCCACACAGTCCGGTACTCGGTTTGAATACACGCATACCGCTCCAGTTGTTATCCCCTTATTTTGCATGTCCATGGCTTTTAGTAGGTCTTCTCTGATTGGATGATTGGCCTTGAAGCAGAGTCGGGTCACATTGGAGGTTGTGTCATCACCTGAGAGGGTCGTCAGATCGATACAGGTAACGGCTCTCAGTAACCAAGCAGCCTGGAGAGCAAGGGAGTCAGATATATGATCATGATCATATTTCAAGAGTAAGACACTAACATCAAAGCAGCGAGATATTTTACAATGAGAAAGCTTGCATCAGCATTTGGGTTGTGGTTTTGTTTAGCAGTGAGTTCTACTATACTGGAGAAAAATAGTTAGGGACATATGTGTAAATTTTTAAATTATAAATTAATTTAATCATTGACACACTCATAAAAGATCAATCATAAAAAAAAATATCCCTAACTTATTTTGTCCAGTATATCAAACTAGCTAATTATGTATTGTTGTAATGGTTACACTGTATTACAATAACAAGATTTCCTGCTAACAAAGGGACTACATCACTGAACAACTTGTATATCTTTAAAGTGATTGTATTGTATTGTGTTGGCAAGGCAAATACTTTCATATGTCAGGAAAATATTTCATCACATACAACAATCTTACCTCTAAGGTCTGCAATATTTCTCAAAATGCATAAACCTGAATATTGAATTTCAAATAAAACACTTACACGGCATGTATGACCTTTCTCCCCGTATCATTTTGTAAAATTTGTGGCGTACAGCTAGTCAGCTGGTTACGACTTCATAAAAAAGAGAAATCATATAACAAGATGGTTGACTTATGGATCCTAACCAAGAGGCGACGCAGGTTCGTGTGTCAACATCGCCATTTGAAAGAAAGGTCTCTTATAATAACTGGGAGACAACTTAAATGATAATGTTGTAAAAGTGGCCATTGATCACTCATAAAAATATATTTTAAAAAAATTACAATGTTAAGCAAATTTGTATGTCAAAATGATCACTTTAAAATAGCTAGCTAGTTTGAAATTACTTATTCTAACAATTTTCTCTTTGGGATGGCACTATCTGTGATGAAGCAAACCCTGAAAGACTCAAAATGAGGGATTCAAACAGACACTGTCGGGTCACATAATTTCTAGATTTCTAGCACAGAATGTCCCACCAGCTAAGCAACCAAAGCTTCACGTTCACTAACTAAATGACACATATTTCTAATGATTGAGCTAAACTTGTATCTTCAGACCTGCCATTGTTTTTTCACGGTCCTCCGAGTTCCAAGAGTATCAGCTCGTCGCTTGACAGCCGCAAGGTTGATATTGACATTCAGAAACCAACTCTCATCTAAAAGAAAATTTAAGTTTTTACAGTACATATTTAAGAGTCATTGTTAAAGAGAGGGTTCTATCAGAGTTTTTGTGTAATAAATGAAATGAGAAAACTGCTGTTCTATCAATTTTACAACTAGAATGAAACATATATAGATCAAAGTAAGCAATAATTATCACTAGGGTGATCAGCATGAAGTAGAGCTTTCCTTCCACACTTGTTGCAGCAATGAATGCCTTCACTTTCCTTTGTTTTTGTTGTCGAATGAATGTGTGCGATTCTTTGTAAAATTGGTAAATTTGAAATCATCGAAATATTACCTTCAGCAATGTTTCAATTGGATTGTTAAAATCATATATTATATATAAAAACATGAATGTTCCCACGAATTTGTTTCCACAAACAAAATACAACTATAGAGGTGTAGCTATGGTTGCTTTACCAAAATAAGCTCTTGATACACTGACGATGATACCAGGGAAGAGGTTTTATAGCCACAGTGATGCAGCTTGACTGCTTGTTACTACCACAACTTAAGACATCTATAGATATTTAAACCATCTCAATAGACTTATTTATGTAGTCAGTGCTATAGCGTAAAGCTACAAACCTTCAACACACAAGACAATTTACACCAGTAAAATGTTAGATATGTGAAAAACTTATGTAATAAAACGAATGATGAAGAAAATCCATGTAGAATGTTTGTGTCAGCGATACTAAAAAAATCTTTGTTGAGTACCTACCTATTTCCACAGGGTGTTAAATGTAAGCTAAGATATGCACACAGTTTTTGAGTACATCTAAAATTAATCCCTATTTTATGATTAACATAGATTTTAAAACTGTCAGAAACTTAGGGAAGGGCTAATAGATGGTAGCTTCATTATTTTGGTAACCATGAACATTTGGTATCTGAGAATATTATTGCAAACTTTCCAGCGGTCACTTGTTTGTTAGTGGTTTGGGATCAATTTTGACTACTTTAAAAAATAGCCTTGCATGTTAATTTAGATCTACAGTGCCTTGCCATAAGTTAACGGATGGTGATGTTTTTTTCCCATAGACTTCTATGTTAATTTAGTCTAGGATAAATCATTTTCATAAAGTAAGTCCTCATTGTATCAATGTCAAATTTCTCAGCTTTATTTGAAATCATTTCAGCTTTAAGTAGTATAATAAGTACCAATATAAATTTTATTTTCTGACTTCAATATCACATAGATTTATCCGATTTACTTGCATATGTAACCTCGAGTGTTTGGTTTTCGGAGGCCGAAGACACAATTCAATGTTGACAATAAACTCAATTTAAAATTAATAAATACACTTCACCTATTTTTGCACATGAGCATTATCTAAAATAAATTGGAGACAATTCGTCGGGGAAAATGTTTTGATGACTCTGTCTTGTCCCTTTTAGTGAGTGCATCCGGAATTTTGATAGTAAGCGAGTGAATGTCGTTTTCGGATATCTAATTGGTCGATACCAAAAAGGGATATCACAAGCTATTTATGGAAGTTCCGTTGACCTAGAATATTATTATAACGCAAAGACAACGTAGATAATTTGTCATCAGCCGGGAAGACTTGTTCAAAATATAAAAATACTGACTTTTTCATAGCATGCACATTTAGTTAAGGATAGAGATCAATATTAAGCCTAAAAGTGTAGTGTTTATGATATTATAAATCTAAGGAAATTTCACATGAAGCATGTTATTCTGACTGCAAGGGGAGACCTCGGGTTTAGACTGTATCTCAACATCGTCAACGAATATTTGACATTCATTGGCCTCAATGTGAACCAACTGATAAGGCCATGATCAATTACGAACACACTGCAGCCAGCGGAGTGACTGGCGATAAACTGGGACATATAACGATAGCTTTGGCATTTGCCAGTGGACTAGTTTGCGTGCCGTGGCCAGTGACTGAATGGGGCTGAACTGAAGTGATGTTAGATGGGAATTTGGAGGTCTGTCAGACAGCAATTTTTCAAGCAAAGCCATATCGATATATCAATTTAAAATGTACACAAGTTGCTAAGAGTTGCGTTGATGCATATACAAAATAATAGAATATTTCCCCCTCTACAGTACTATAAAGTAAACAAACCAAATTCCACTCCGGGATTTCTGGCAGCCATCGTGGAAGTTCAAGGGAAGTAACTCTTGATTATCATTGCATCAAATGACCGCTAGAAACACAAGCAAGGGAACACTCTTTTTGGTTCTCCATCCTTTTTTCCTGATAACCATGCTACCGCCGAGAAATCTTAAACTTTCCAATATCTCCAATGTTCATCTGAAATGTTTGTTTTTCCACAACACTTATAACATTAATAAACATAATCAAGGACGTATATCCATCTAATTCCTTGACATAATCTAGCAGCAGAGATCATAAAATAAATATCTGCTAGCACCATCTGCGCTGTCATTTACATTTTGGAAAACTTACTGCAATGTAGGCCTACTATGCAAATGTCACATTAAAATGGATGATCGACTTCTCTATTTTACAATGGCAAAAGTTTCGGTATAGATCGTTAAACGCTATACCTAATATCAAGCATCCTTGCTTCAATCATTATATCACTTAAACGCAAAGCCTACATATCTATTTGGTATCTGATTATTCTAGATCATAATTTATCAAATAAATTCTAATTACCCAGACAAAAGGGACGTTTCTGTTGAAATACAGTGCATAGACAATTCTTTTCCCTTCTTTATCAATAAGAATCATTTCCTAAATAGAATTTTAGTTTAACATGTTTTTAAGAATATGTGTAAAGTTTTCATAACAAATATGGACAATGATGAAGTTTGTACTTTTTTATAATGGATATATGAATATAAAATGCTCCCACGATAATTGGGCCCACTTCATAGTTCATACACACTGGATCAGTTTCGACTAACTGGCGAAACTTACTCGCAGTAAAAAGTGTGTGAAACTTTGAGAAAAAGGACATGTTCATTTTATTAAAGAAGCTATTTGTCGATTGTTGTTATTTTCTTTCTCGTCCTGTCTTATAAAAACATACTTTTAACTGAAGACAGAACATCACGATTTTCAACGTACAATTTGCACTGATGTCTAATATACTCATGGTACAAACGGTTGACACCCTAAACAGAAAAATGGATTTTAGCAAATTAAATGCATGGACAATTATGATCGTTCGATATTATGGTATTTTCGAAATGGTACAAACACATGATGTAAACAACAATAATACTTGCCATGTATGTATTGTGTGCGATTGAAACTCCATGAAATTTTTTGTGTATATTTGGGTTCAGTAGAATTATTTTTTCAAATGCAACTTTTCATTAGCCTATTTATTAGAACTAAAATGAGAACACTCAAACACTGTAACAATAAACCACAATATGCCAAGATCTCAAGACACAAGGCATGGACTCTTTTGGTATAGGCGTCTTAGACTGATACGAACAATCGGGATCTCACGTTTTTACTGAATGATAGTGAATGAATCTTGTCAACAATGTTCATATTCACACTGAGTCAATATTAGAATTTAGAAACATCAGTTTTTCCGCATGATACAGTTTTAAGGGTACTTTTAAGCGCAACTGGATGAATCCTATTTGATTATGGCAAGGGTTTGGTTGTGGTTCAGGTCAACGATAGTAATCTTATATCTGCCTTCTGGACGAGTCTTGTGTGTTTTATGAACAACGATCATTTCAATTTGATTAAACTTTGAATGTATATCCTTCTATCCTGATCCAGACAGAATTTTCAGACACAATATATTAAAAAAAACCTGTGTATTTTCGGTTGCAATATTGTCTCACTTTTATCAACCAGACATGTGCTTGTTTCACCCGTGAACTTTCCCCAATCCAGTCAAGGAATACTTTTCATTAATAAAAGGGATTTAACGATTGTAGACTTTATGTGTGTCAAAATGTCACGAATACGTTTCAAACAGGTCGCCAGCATTCATTAATCCCGCCAATCTCTTGCTCTGTCGGCGGATGTCACGTTCTCTGTCCTCGGTAAAACTGCGATCCCCATGGTGTTGGTCCTCGTTGGTTTCCTACCACTGACTACTCGTTTAGCAGCTGTCCACAATGGTCTGTAGCAGGTGAAGTAGATACCAGGTCGCACTGATACATAGATCAACCGTAATATTGACCATATGAATACGGTTAGCCTCAATGCTGATCTGGGTGATCATACAGTCATGTTGGTGTTGCGGAGAATTTCCACAGGGAAGATGATAAATGATATCGAAAATGTGATTATAAAAATTAGTTTTGCTTGCTTTAGAAGTCGTAGTCTTTCTTGAGTTTGCCTGAAGGAATGAATAGGAGCGATGGCTGAAGACGCTTTATGGACGCTCCAAACAAAGAGTAGGTTCGACATAGAAGGAAGAACGATCCCGAAGATGATTGTGAGAACTGGTAACCACATGTGACTGTCTCTGTAGGTGAATCGTACTCGCCATCCCGGCAGGTTATATCGTAGAACTCTCCCTGCATTTTGAGGACACTGAGCAAACTGATCACAACCCAGACGGAGACTATCATTCCCTGAGAGCAGCGGGTACTCTTATATGTTCTGTACATACTACTTGTAGGACGACACACCGCCAGGTACATGTTGATGTTTTGTAATGTCAGGAAGGCAATGGATGCTAGATGAAGACTCCTCCTAATTGATGAGATTACGACCAAGGTAAGGAATGAGTGTTTACCAATATAAAGTATACATATGATCGGCAGTTGAGAGAGAAGACTTAACATCTGTTCGTTCATCATTAGCCATCCGGTAATTCCTTTCAAGCTTGGTGCCATTCTCACAGACGCAATAAGCAGGAAGTTTGTCAACAGATTTAGTATATTGACTCCCACAAGAACAGACAGTAGCGCTGTGCTGAAGGTGCCTATATCACACGTAGCGTTCGGCACCGAAACTCCAGGTGTGTTGGCCATGATGCTTACCGTAGAAAGAACTGGTGGGAGTGTGAAGCCACAGATATCTTACCTCAACTCATCTACGGTGAACTGTTGGCCATCTGTTCTAATTATGATAATGAATGTAATGAGTCTCCTGTCAGCAAAACAACACTTTACTAGATACGTCTCTCGTATGTAACATGAGAGCTTTTGTTAATGTTTCTGTGAAAAGAAATTATAGAGCCGCCTAAAAATTGGTATCACGACTCCAATCCCTGGATGAGATTAGCATTATAACGCGTCCATCGCATACATCACAGGTAAATATAATTCATGACGTTGGAAAACTTCCTTAGAAAACATCCCCTATGTTGCCTTAGGCTTAAGACTGTTAGACTAATTCTAGATGTTTGCTGCCATTGTTATTCTTGTATATTTTGCTTATTTGTGGCCTCTGTTCGTGGACACACTTACGAAAGTGGTGCTGATACCTGTGAAATTTGCAAAAGTTGTGGATATGAAGAAAAAGACTCTCCGTTCTTTTGTATCACTTTAGTTCTTTTTCTCAGGGTACATTTTTCATTTTCATTTCATAGTTAACACAATAAATGATACAATACATTTGACATGTAAGTTCATCTATATGAATAGATTGTGGCAAGATGGCCAGAATGAGACAAATGAATCGTATTTGTACTGCTAGTAAGCGTTGGATTATGTAATTGATAATTTAATTTCAGACCGCTCATAGGCGATTGTCGATGGTAGATGTTTTCTTTTGTTAACATACTGATGCCATTCAGAACATTATTCCACCTTTCTTTGAATCCCAGTCCTATTCAGTCTCGGTGACCATGATGTATTATTTCGCAATGAATCGTCTATTTAAATAGAAATGAACAAAGGGTGTTCTTTTTCCAGCCAACAGAATAATGAACGTCTGTTTTAAATAAATGATTTAATTTTGTGAACGATAAATGTGCGTCTTTGAACATACCACTGTAATCAGACAAGTGCAGTAAACGGTATCAGGTTTTTAGCTTATGGCATGGCATGGTGTCCAGCGTCCGGCTTACATTTGTATGGCATGGCATGGTGTCCGGCGTCCGTCCATCCGTCCGTCTGTAAATAGGGTCACAGGGGTCACATCCTCATAAACCTATTTTCATCTTCTTCTCCAGTTCCAAAAGGTCTAGAGAGCTGAAAAGTTGTGTGCAGACTCCTTGGCTAATGGGGATTCTAAATTGTAGATTTGGTGACCCCATGACCCCTAATGGGGTCACCGGGGTCACAACCTTAAAAACCCTTTCATCTACTTCTCAAGTTCTAAAAGGTCTAGAGAGCTGAAAAGTTGTGCACAGACTCCTTGGCTAATGGGGATTTTAAATTTTAGAGTTGATGACCCCAAGACCTCAAATGGGGTCACAGGGGTCACAACCCCAAAAACCTATTTTCATCTCCTTCTCCAGTGCCAAAAGGTCTAGAGAGCTGAAATGTTGTGTGCAAACTCCTTGGCCAATGGGGATTCTAAATGATAGATTTGATGACCCCGTGACCTCAAATGGGGTCACAGGGGTCACAACCCCAAAAACCTGTTTTCATCTTCTTCTCAAGTTCCAAAAGGTCTAGAGAGCTGAAACGTTGTGTGTAGACTCCTTGGCTAATGGGGATTCTAAATTGTAGATTTGTTGACCCCATGACCCCAAATGGGGTCACCGGGGTCACAACCTTAAAAACCTATTTTCATCTTCTTCTCAAATTCCAAAAGTCTAGAGAGCTGAAAAGTTGTGTGCAGACTCATTGGCTAATGGGGATTTTAAATTTTAGATTTGGTGACCCCGTGACCTCAATTGGGGTCACAGGGGTCACAACCTTAAAAACCTATTTTCATCTTCTTCTCCAGTTCCAAAAGGTCTAGAGAGCTGAAAAGTTGTGTACAGACTCCTTGGCCAATGAGAATTCTAAATTGTAGATTTTGTGATCCTGCGACCCCAAATATAGGCCACAGACGTCATGACCTGAAAAGCTATTTCATCTAGAGATTTTATGTGCTCTTTAAAGAGAGGTAATTTAAAGGAAACAACAGTAATGAATTAAATCTTCAAGTGTGACTTTATTTGTAGGGGATTTTATCTCTGGCCTCAAAGATAGATCAGAGGGGTAAGGACCTTAAGACCTATTTCATCTTCTCCATTTAAAGTGCCTCCTTTGTGTTATACCTCTTGCCTAGAAGTTGACATTTTGAATTAGTTAATGTATATAAAGCCTGATGAGCTACAGAGCCCATGGCTCAATTTTTATATCAAAGCATTGTGAGCAATTGGTCAACTCGAACTCGAACTTTTTATGAAAAGCTCTAGAAAACTGAAATTGTCTGTACAGACTCCTTGGCCAAATTGGGGTCACAATCTAATAACTTTTTTTTTTTTTAACATTGTGTTACTTAAGAAAACGTAGATATTCACCTTAGATAACTAATCAATAAATTCATGATGAGCTACAGAGCCCTTGGTCCTATTTTTCCTTACTATGATCATGTATATCATATATTATTGGAAGTTTATGGTGTCTGGAAAGTTCATGTATTTAAGATAATAATGATTTCTTTGTCTGATGTTCTAGATGTACTGTGTTGACTTGTTGACTATCCTCTATTGATTATCACGTTATGATTTCAGCACTCGAACATTAATTAGAAATTACCAAGGGATACACAAATGACAACGCGGTCGATATTATTTTCAGAAGCAACAAACAACTGTTATTGTTCTCCTACGTGTGTTTTCCCTTGCTGTTAGAATAATAAATGCATATTTATATTGCGCTCAATCCATGCTTAGCATGCTCTAAGCGCTACACATATTATTATCCTGAAGGAATTGTACATTCAGGCTGCTACTAAGCGCCCCGCGCGACCGAATAGGTCCGTAGGCCTACTTTCCCGTGTTCAGGTACCCATGTTAACAGCTGTCATATGTGTGTCATCGAGTGAGTTTACATTTTCACGAGTGGTTTAATCGTAGGTTAGAATGTAGATTTTGATAGACCTGGTGAAAGATGCTGTGAAACATCTTTTTATAATACATGCCTTTGTTGACCCACAGGTGAAATTTAGCGCAAATATGTTGCGCAACAGAGATGAACGACAAGTTTTCCCTTTGCGCGAACGAAGTGTTCGTTCATCTCTGTTGCGCAACATACTTGCTCTAAAGTTCACCAGTGGTTGGCCAGTCTTTGCCATTTCACCAGACGATCGATAGATATACTGCATGAGAAGTTCATGAAACCAGAGTGTATACATGATATACTAGTATCTACAGTAACGAATCCAATCAGACACATATATAATACTTCATTTGTCTATAGTACAAAAACGTACAAAAGATTCACATGCAAACAAACATAGAAAACACCTTAAAGAGCCATCAAAGATGGTGATGAACATATTGGAAAATTGCCAAAAATCTTTCTCCGTGAAATATATACACTTACTTTTCCCCAAAATTTTTCGACCCAAGGCGAGAAATTGCACTAATTAGTAAAGGTGTTTTCCAGTCTAAATATAGATCTAGTCTATTATTTTCAAGCGCAAAGCATCATGGTCTAAGTCAAACACTGTACACAAAGACACGAAAGAATAACAAAGTTTATGATCAATGAAAGAAATTGAAATATACAATTTTGGGCGGTTGTTTATTTACCATTTCATTTAAGTTTGTATTTGCTACAGAAATTTGAATATATTTTTTTTACCCAACTAGGTATTTGCTTGAATTTTATAATTAATGAGACTAACATTTTGTCATAATTTGCTGGTCTTACCGCAATAAAAAGTACATTGAACAGGCAATAATGTGTATATTCTCAGGACATTTAGAAACAGTGTTTATAAAGCAATCGTCACATTCAGTAATGTGTAACAAGGGTTGTTATGGCGACTTGCGCTAGATACGAGCCTTCACGCTTCAGAAGCGATTGCTGTTTGTGTAGTACGTTTTACGCAATAAAGGGGATTCTATTTATATGACGTCAGATACCCTTAGCGCGATACTTGAAGGGGTACTTCTCTTTGAAACCAGATTCCATAACATTGTCGTGATATGAAAATGAGTATATATATATATAAGTACATTTTCCAAATTATTAATTTTATTTGAAACACTTACTTCCTTGATGGCTCTTTAACAGGGATCACATCATCATACATTACCAATTCAACATATTAAACAGTAACATTTCACTTATTATTCATGTCACATCATACCTGAGAATTTCGAAGTAACATGCCTTGGCAGATGAAATTTGATAAAGATATATAAGTGTATCTTTTCAATAACATCCTAATGTTTGAATCCCATTCCTCTGCCCTATACAATAATATAGGAATATTTAAGAAATTTTTTGAACATTTTCAAAAATTATTTGCAATCAATATCAATATAAATACCTTTGGGAACACCAATTAGCACTTTAGTTGGCTTGTGTGGAACACAATTTTGCATGTTCTGAAAAGCAAAAGAAAAACTCCAAGATGTAGGATTGTGTTACATATAGCGACTGGCATTTATCGGCATTTTGTCGGCACTTTTCCGACAGCTTACTTCCGTTATATATAACTTTAGTTTTCTCCATGTTGACAGCTGATCCTGCATTTTCACAATAATGTTCTAATCAAATCTAATCAAACACATAATATACGGTAACTACACCATTTAAAATGTTAGCGAAGTTTCACTAAGGAGGTTCCTTACCATTGTTTCTGAGCATCCTCAGTTGTCAGATTCAGATAGAGATTTTACAAGCGCTTCCAGCAGAGCTGATCTCATCTGGCACTTCAGATAGGCCCTGTAGCCACATAGCATTGTAGCCTTTCACACTTTCAGTAACAGTGTTCGTTATGCACATTAGAAAGTTAAATAACTGTCTGGAAAAAAACGATAATAAAATCATTGTATTATAATTGTGAAATATAAACTAGTGTCTTACAGAAACGATACCATCTATTTTTTTTAAATATCTTTTTACAAAGTGATTTTCACATGGTTTTGCGTATCCCACATCCCAAATGCAGTGTATTCAATCGTGTATAAAACTGCTGACTATATACGTTAGTTTCACAGCAACAAAAAGCACACAAGAAAATATCGGGTTTGACAGTCATTGAGAGTGAGAGAGCCGTTGGAATTGTCACATAGCGAGTCTCACACGCCGACGACGCCAGAAGGTTCGGTTGTGGGCGCATTGCAACGGTTACGTGAAAGAGATGGGATAACACGCAGGTCGAGAAGAAGGTGATTACGCTTATTGAAGACCGGCACGTCCGGGTATTTCATCTCTGAAACCCATTCATCATTACGACGTTAACGTCAAAGACGTCACTGAGACACGTTATTAGCAGACAAACTTGGTAAAAGAGATTGAAGACTCATGATATCTGAACACGTCAACACAAAACTATCCTGAGGCCTCAACAACGAGTTAACTGACAGGCGAATTCAACGTTGGCAACAGCGAGACTGAGTACGGGTCATGCTCTCATATTGGAGCAGATATCATTTTGTATCTCCAAGAACAATGGTAGACACCGTGTGTACCGACATCCTCGGTTACCCATGGTTTTATATATGCTCCGTTACTCTCCACTATATCACCCATGGGAAACTCTATCAGAGAAATCTGTACTAAAATTACCCGCCCTTGTCGCTACAAAATGAAAAAACACCAAAAGCATATTTGTGAATTCTTTATTTGAACAAAATGGTATGGTTGTATTCAAAGATGTTGTAAAACTTAACCAATATGTTTGTATTTATTTTCGTGTTTACCTGTGTATCTTATTACGGGTAGTTTAGAAAGTTTTAGAAAACCGCATGTATTTAAGATAATAAATTGTGTTGTCTCTGCTGTGACGTACTGGATGTTTTGTAACGTTATTGAGTTTTCGCCAATGCATTGTACACAGTGCGGTTATAATCTTTTGACCACTGGATTCTAAATTCGAACCTTTGCTAACATTCAAGGACAACGTGGACACATGGCTTTACATTAACAAACCTATGTAAAAAAGACGATTTGGACACATGATTCTACATTATCGATATTTAAAGGCAAATCCACTGCCGAAACTAATGAAATTACATGGATAGCATATAGATCGACTATTCAATTCGCTTCATTTGCCTCTGTAAGATTCAAGGCATATTTCTGGTGTTTTAATTACATTAAAGACATTAGTAATTTAACATCAATAACAAAGCTGATTCCTAAGAGTGAGTCCAAGCATGTTTATGTAGCGCTCTGGCCAGGGTAAACCTTCTGCCACACGTACTACACTGATGGGGTCTCTCCGAGCTGTGGTATTCCTTCCAGTGGTCTGAACAAGCCTTGCTGCTCGTAAAGGTGGACTCACACACCGTACAGGCGAACTCCTGGGAGGACTTGCTTGTGGTCGTGCAGGATTTGCGGTGTTGAACAAGTCGCGTGATGGACGGGAAATGATGGCCGCATCGTTTACATTGGAACTTTCCTTCACAAGGCTGAGTAGAACGCGTCGAGGTTTGGACTATGGCTGATTCTTTCCTTGTCAGAGATGTTGTTTGTGTTGGACAATAGATGGGCACATCCTTAACGTCTGATGGGTGGATGACAACTGCTTGGGGTGGTGTCTGTCCTGAATTGCGAGTTGTTTCTTGGGAGGATGACTTTCGTTCTTGAGTAGATGGTGTTATTTTGGATAGTGACTTCCTCCTTGGAGATGGAGGTGATGATGATTCTTCGGTTGTCCCTTCTGGTTCAGGAGATTTGACTGAAGGTGCGTCTTCTGGAAGGTCGATGACTAAACACGGAGGGTCGAGGAAATATAAATCCGTCTCATCACATTCAGACTCTTTAGCGAGTTTAAATTGTCCAATCTCCTGGAGATGACGGAACTTGGGAACCATCTCAGACAAGGAATTCTTTGGGATCTTAGCAAGAAGGTTTTCATTATCTGGCGCTCTGCTCAAAGCGATGAAGTCATCCAGTGTGCCAGTTGAAGAAGCTTTCTTCATTTTCTTCCTCCGTTGATGCGAGAGCTTCTTTAACTTAGCAGGTGTCCCTTCATTGTAGTAATTCAACATGGCGGATTTGTCGTCTGCTTGTCCCCCGACTAGCTCGGTCGGAACTCTTTTGACGCCGTGTTCTCTAGACTCGTGGGAAGAAACAGTGCTGCTACGTTTACGTCCTCGTCTCGAAATGGCGACTTCGGGCTTCTGAGATGGCTGTCCTGGAAAACATGACCTTAGTATATCCTTCTCTAGACATCTCGATAAATCATGAAACATATGTTGGTACTGGCTATTATGTTGATTTATATTACGAATGTGCGTAATGGACCCGTGATACGCCCGTGGGTCTACGAAGGGAGGTAGGGGTATCGGGTGAGGATGTGGCGCTGTTGGCGGTAACCATGGTAACTGGTAAGGGAGGTAATATCCTGATTGGAACATCTGATGTATGGGACACTGAAACAAATATATTCCATATGAACGAATGTTTACAAACGAGGAAGGGAAAATTGAAAAATAATGTGTAGCAGTAGTATAGTACCAGCACACGTAGAGTATTGAATTTAGATAGTATGACAGTAAATGTACATTATTTGATGTACCATTGAAAAGTAGTATGAGACACGTTATGTCCTGTACTGAAGCGACGATAATTTGGAATTTAAGAGAAACATCGATATTAAGCACATTGTTGACATATGAAAAGATTAATGCCATTCTAAAAATGACGAGCAATCGATAGTAAAATCACGGAATCTCCATTAACTGTCTATATTACAAAAACGAATACATACGACATACAATAACATATATAATGATATGTTTTAATTATTTTACTAGCATGTGTATAGCCAAATTTTACATTTGACGCAGAATTCTTTTTAGAAATAGTTAAGATCTGCTGAAAAATTAAAATCAAATCAAATCATATTCGTAACTGTTCAATTTCGCATATACTATACGACACGTCATAAAACATAACACATTAGATCTAGAAGAAAAATATTTTATGGATGATCAACTTCTTTATTAACAATAGCGGCGTGGTATAGATCCTTATACCGTTATCAAGCATGTTATCACATTAGATCTAGTTTACTGAACTTCAATTTCTGAGATGCATAACGAAACTACAAGTTTAATAATGACCCTTCCTTTCGTATTCGTACATATGCATAACGGTTTCTTGGTATGTGATATCATCATTCTTCGCCACCAACGTTTAAACATCGTGAACACATTTGTTGTAATTTGATATCGTGACATTTACTATTGTATGTTTAGCTCCAACGTTTCACGTGTTTATGTGATGTAATAACACGTTCAGGCGAATTATTTTCTTCTTTATGTATTTCTCCTTACTGTATATTAAATCTTTTAGGGAGATGTTATTTAATTATGCGTTATAAGCTCCCGGTTAATCATTTCTTATCATTCCATAATTCTAACTGCAATTTCCATTAGATTTACATGCTACACATCTTCATAGTTTTGAAATTAAATAAATAAAATGAAAAGAAATTCTAGGGCATATTCCTGTCTGACAAATTAAGCACAAAATTTGAAATATTTTGAAAATCAAAAGCAGGTATATTTACGAAGGGTAATACCCCTAAAATTTCGATTCCATATAAAATACTTCTTGAACATTTATAAACCATATTATATAATTTTGTACCTTTCCGTTCAGTTTTGATGAAGAGAACGACGCAACCTCCTTCCTCGCTATCAAACAAGACACTTATATTCTTTGTTTTTCAAAATGGACTTTATATCAAATCGGCGTGTTTGAACTCTGGTTCTCTTATAAAAGAGAGTGGTGGAAATCTGCAGGATAAATTCCAATCACAACCCTCTGCCATTGTTTCTGTACATCATTGTTACATCTATGAATGCATATGAAAACAGTGGTTAAGTACTGTGTACACAAGACACGCTATGCGACCTGGTGACTTTGTTCCGAGATGTGACACCTACTACTCACAATGGTTTATGATCTTAACTGAACAGGCCTTTGCTCCCGAAGTATTCCAATCAAAGATTGCGTTAAATTAATTAACAGTCAGATTATGAACATACCTGCTTTCAATCCGCTGCTTCGAATGCACTCTCCATTGCGTAAGGCTGGTTTTATAAGCCTAGTAAGTTTTTTGGGGGGAAGTGAATTGAGACAGTTTTGGAATACAATCAACTATTCGTGAATCAGGTGCATAGCGGACCGATCTTTTTAAGGCACTTCGGGGTTAAATCTTGGTCATTGATTATTACGTGTAACTATGTATCATCAACAAATATCAGTGTAATAAGTGGAAAATTATCAGGAATTAGTATTAGGAAATACTTTATATCTTCCACAAGAACAGTTTTCCAAGTGACTGCTTCGAGGGATAGTTCTTTTTTCTGGTCGCTTGTTTTGTGAACGATGCAGATTCATTCTTTCATTTAAACGTCTTTCTGTCTGGCCAATGTACTGTTCATTGCATCCCTCTCACATGATGACATAGATGACATTTTTAATGACGGTTCATGTTTATCATCATAGAAAAACGTTTGTTTTAACTTTGAAGTCGGCGCCCTCTATGAAGTTTCTACAGGTAAAACACCGTCAACTCCAAACTGTAGGTTCTTCCTGTCAAATCTTGAATACGTCTCAAGAGAGATAATTACCCGTGTAAGTGTGTCAATCAATCTTTATTTGGCCACAGGCCTATAGTACATACAGGTATATATATTTGTATACAAACAATATCTTAGTCAGTTGAGAGTACATTTGTTCTATAGGGTACCAGTAGAAGCGTTTATCAGTCCATGGTAACTACATGGTACTGCATCATATTCACGGTTGCTATGAGAAGCGACTATCCTTTCTTTGTGTACAGTTTTTGTCAGCCTTTGCTGCATTATATCTGTCAATATGTCCAGTATTCTCCAAATCAGACAAATTCCCTGCATCATGAGACAAGGCAGGTAACACAAATGGAACTCGATATCGCAATTAAAATCTACATCCACGGGCAAAAGAAAGTCTACTTTCTTTTCGTGTATGCATTATCGGGGCAAAAGAAACGATGCCACATTTCCAACAGAGTCAAACACAATATTTCTGCCGGATAAAGTAGATTTGAATGTTTGTGATGAGGATATATCTTGTGAAGAGATATTATAATACACAATTTTGCTCATGAGAGTATGATACTTAATGTTGTGTATCTGATCAAACACACGTAGTGTGCTGAAATAGCTATTTAAAAATATATGAATGGAAATAAATTTTGGTATTTGAGGTAATATTTTATGAAATATGGAAATTATGTTATATTACAAGATCGGCATAATGTACCTTCTTTGACTTTAAATCAATGACGCACTGTTGCTGTAGGATGTCATAAAAAAAGCCAGGAAGCCATATTTCACTCTCCTTTCTCCCCCGATTAAGGAGATTCTATAATGACGATTTTTTAACAACCCGTGTTTTTCAGAATCAGGAACAGATAATGTTTCAAAAATGACAGATTACGTTAGTTTGCTTTTAGAGACATGGTGTAACTATGTTTCAATCTATGTGTTCATCACTCGTAAAATATCTTGCGTTGTTGTATCTATACTTTCTTTTGTCCGCGAGTGTAGGTAAAACGTAGGTAAAAAAGCCTCACACCCTATTATTTGTTTACAGGGTGTGAGTGTTTTTCTTTTTATCTTGGTTTACCTTCATCTTGATTACAACAGCGAGGTGCTTTGGGTATCACACCGGTCCTTCTTTACATATAATCAATGGTCATGACGTCATTTTGGAATCTACTGGTCATTGACTTTCCAGTCAGGAGGGGTGTTAGGTTTAGACATTTTCAGTAATGGCTAATCGAGTACATTTTCCTGATGTATTTTGTCTTTGTGTATCTGAATAGGATCTTAAAATATCTCTCAACTAGACAAATTAATTTGAGTGATGCATGAACCTGGATTCGAACATGCAACCCTTCGCTTGGTGGTCAGCGCTTCTAACCATTAGGCCACAAGACGCTGTTAGGAACCTTAAGATTGTTTGTCAGTAAGAATCCTGCGTTCTATTCAAGTCTTGTAACGCACGCTGAAGGCATGGAGGCACAGTTTTAGCTGTCAATCACTTCGCCTCGCGTGAATTTTGCGGCGCACGTGCGTGGAAGAATCCATTTCATGAGGGTCGCAGCTACTTGTACCATATCCGATGAATGAGCACCGAAATTTGCAAAATAATTGATTTTGGTGTCCCAGAGTTGAAATTTATTGTTTCAAATGTAAAATAATCACATATGCATGTTTCGTGACGTCATATATGGATTAAGATGGAGAATGCATTCGGAGCAGTTCGGGACTCGTTGATTATTTTTAACGAATCCACAGCTCCTCATGCATTCTCCATTACATAATGCACATCGTTATAAAACGATATAAATCTTTCTATAGATAATAAAACAAATCATCTGAATTACATATGTGCTTTTGAGACGCGGTTTATAAACATGGAAAAAAACTACAATTTTACACCCTGGGACAGAGAAACTAAATACCAACAAAAATGCAAGATAGTTTAATTCAAGATGGATAGATACTACTGAAACATAGTTACATGTACACCAAGTCTCTTAAAGCCAACTTACCTTAATTTGTAAAAAGGAATTGGAATCGTCGTTTTGAAATCTCCTTAATCAGGTGAGATAGGCGATTTTATGGAATATGGCTTTCGGCTTGTTTTAAGACATCAGACAGCGATGATGCGTCATCAATTTTAAAATATTAGAAGGAACATTATGACGACAACATCTTGTACTATAACATGATTTCCATCTTTTATAAAATGTTAAAAGATATAAAATTAATGTAAAATACCAAACATTATGTACAATGAAAACCCTTTGAAATACAAGTTTCAGCACACCCCATTTCTGATTGAACAAAATTAATATTATACTGATATTAATGTAGTTTTTTCTTCATCACATACTTACAAAGTCGAATGTTTGACTGTCAACAATTTGGTATAATTTATTCTGGCTCCTTTGTGTAGATGACGATTAAGAGTGCGATTAAACAAATGTATCCTATACTTCTATCACATCATCGGTATCAACAACATTGGCATTATGATATTGTCAACTATATCAGGAAATAATTATTTGTGAGTTCGTTTTTTGTAAATGTATCAAATTTTCTGGCTTTGTCAGGAGGGCGTTTTGTAATATATATTGGTATGTTTTATACTTCGTATTTGTGTCTGAATTCAATATTGTCCATTGAGGGGTATATCAATATAGACACAGATGGTAAATGGATATTACATGAGGTATTCGCCAACGAAATGTTGATAAACAATGCATGCGGCATATTGATTTTTCCTATTTGAAAAGAAAATAATATACGAGTTTTCCGTTACCATCATATTGCCATCACAAATTCTCCATTACCAGTGATAAAGACTCTGTGACATATGAAATATGTTTGTTAATTTTAGCATACATCCTAGTGATGGAATTTTACTGATAATCTTGAAGGACATTCACTTTATATTTGTCTATTGTTGTATGCTATTATTATTACTGATTTTCTCATATTTCTCACGAAAATGACTTTAATTACAGTTTGGGATTTAGTTAAAGCTGTGCGTCAGATTTGTTTGTCAAAGAGAATACAAATGATTTAAGATAACATTATGTCTTGATGTGGCAAGTTATAATCTAAAATACCAGAAACTAAAGCTATTATTTTCATTTCATCATGTCACATTGCAAAGACTCTGTACAATAATACAAAGACCCTGTGAGAAATGACAAAGACTCTGTTACATGTCACAAGGACTCTGTCGCAATAATCACAAATACTCCACCCTCACTGTAACCAAGTTCCCTACCAGTGATGTGAAGGCACAGTAGACAAAGACTGAATTAATTGCCGCATTTCATTGTTGTAACAACAACACATTTTGGAGGTGATATACTTGATGTACTCCCATAACTGCCTGGAGAACCCAAATTACAGCGCTTTTGAACACCATATCTTTCATGTAATTGTTGTTTTTCCCACATCCTTGTGATTGTTTATTTCCACTGGTAACTTCACTGTAAAGTCATGTAATTTTGAATTCATTGAAATAGATACATTTGCATACTTTGCACTGTTCATAACGATTCATTCATCATCCGACGTCATCATTGTATCCGTATCCGTTACGCAACTACAACACTCTGAGCCTTATAGCTGTCGTTTTGGCTATGACTAACCAACCATTGAAAGAACTTCCATTCGAGCAAGAGATTCAGTACCCGGATGATTGGGATGGTGCGCGATCATCGACGTTCAAATCACGACATTTCATTGGCTGTTTAGCAATAAGTAACCACCTTAAACAAAACGACAGTTGTAGGGTTCAGGGAATCAGGATGTTCATTCTGCTTCTCATTGTATGCATTCGCATTCAAACTTGAACATTTTTAAAGCAAGAACTATCAGCATCCATGAATAAATGGGCAGCCACGGTAAAGTAGATATTTTACGTCCGCCTCTTTCACAATCGCGATCATCCACTGTTTTGTATTATAGTACAGCGGGTAAGTGATATAATTGTGCACATCGTGATGCAAGCATGAACGTTGGCATGATTGTATGGAATGAATAAATGGAATGCGAAATAAGTCCGATCAGAGGGAATTTTAAGTTTTCACCGAAGGGTTTTTTTTTAGATGTCTATCAAAACCATATTCTAGTGCGTTCTCTAACGTATGTATACCGTGAAGCATGTTCAAGATAGAGGCGTGTACCACTTTTGTGGAGCAGTCTCGCCAAGCGAGTATATATACGATCAAGAATGGAGTCGCGTGTCACAAAATTTGATTACCTCGTTTTCTTTTATTACCCCCTCAATTGAAATTTGGTCAATTACTATGTGCAAGGCACCTATACTTTCCAAAATGGTGTTGATATTCTGGAATTTTCTTTGGAAGTACTCGCGACCTTAGGTATCTGTTCAGGAGCCGTTCGCGGGTACGCGCGTACAGCTAACCAAGTACTCGCAGTCCTGAGCACGCCTCTGATTCAAATTTTGTGACACGCGACTCCATTTTGGATCGTAAATACTCGCTTGGCGAGGCTGCTTCAAAGTGGTCACGCCGTGTATTCGCGAGTACGCGCGAACTCGTTGTCGTTCAGAAGAGTGTACTCGCGAGTACTCGCGATTGTGAACACGTCTCAGCTGTCAGTGCAATTGTGTAAATGTCAAAGTGTAAAGCGCACATAAAATCGACCCAAATTCGAGGAGAGAAGAAAAGATCTTAACAGTCAATCACTCCCCACTCACCAATATGTGGTTTAATGGTACAGACAGGGGCAACGAAAAATTATTCAAACAGATTCAAACAGCCGAAAGGTCGGTCATGAGGAGGTTGGTATTCAGACGGCATGCCGTCTAAAACACTAAGATAGCTAACCATTCATTCAAGCATATAGAAAATACAGGATCAGCCAAAGCTACAATATTTTGGAAACAATAAATGCCCCCTTCCCTCTGATGATCTGAACTATATAAAGATGGATAATCTCCTTCAGACCAGAGAAAATGACGAAAAACATGGAAGCAGAGTGAGGAGTGGTAGTGATTTATCGATATATCTCAATATATGTGCCTAGAATATAACTCAAAGAGCGCATACTCAAAGATAAGATATTACAGCATACGGATATACAAAAACATGTATATCATTTCTTTTATTGAGAGAATCATTTCTTTTAGTAAATGGGCATATTTTGGGCACATTTTTCGATATCTGACGGCATGTCGTCTAATAAAAATATAATTTTGGACGGCATGCCATCTTTAAATAATTTGGACGGCATGCCGTCTTTGTCGTCAGAAGGGAGTCATCTTTTTTTTTAAATTTTAAATTATAAATATATTTGTTATGAATAAATGAAGGCTAACTGTCTCTTTACAAAAATATGGCATACTGTCTAAAATATATTGTCTTATAAAGATGGCATGCCGTCTAAAAAACATTGTCTTATAAAGACGGCATTCCGTCTAAAATACATTATCTTATAAAGATGGCATGCCGTCTAAAATACATTGTCTTATAAAGATGGCATTCCGTCTAAAATACATTGTCTTATAAAGATGGCATGCCGTCTAAAATACATTGTCTTATAAAGATGGCATGCCGTCTAAAATCAAGGACGGAAAGTCGTCACTCCCCAAAAAGGCCGGTGTCATTGCATGGTTTCCGGCGTCCGTCCTTCCGTCTTTTAGCTTTCAATTTTCGACTTCTTAACACTGGCTCTCGAAATCTGAAATCTTGTGTTTAGACTCTTTGATCATCGGAATTAAAAATTGTAGATTTGGTGACTATGTGACCCCAAGCAAGGACCACGGGTCAAATATCAACACATGTCGTCTTCTTCGTCGACAGCTTGGCAATTGGGGATTATAAGTTGTAGATCTGGTGTGGCCCCCAAATAAGTGTACATTCGTCTTGGCAAATAGGTGTTATAAATTGTGGATTTGGGAAATGTAAGTTTCAACCTCATATATTGTTTTATTTAAGGTCTTATCAGTGTTTGGGCCAAGTATGTTTGGACAGCAAACAGCTACATTTTAGTTTTACAAGTTTTGATGATATTTTAGTTTTTGAAATTGTGAAACTTAAAAAATGTTTATGGTGTGGTGAAATAAGTTCTCCGCAATCGAATCAATAGAGATTCATATCTACGTGGGGATGCCATCATGTTTTTACAACAGGGAAGACTGTAACATTATCTTTTCCCGAGGAAGAGCGAAAGGGAAACATACTTTTACTGGCACGAGTGTTGTAAAACAACATGACATCCCTGAGAGTGTGTTAATGTCTTATATTATATATGTTAATTATCGATACCACTGAAGGCCTTCATTACAAATAATAGAAAGGTATCAGCATCATCAATGGTCAATTTAATCGTGGAAACACATATGGAAACATATCTTATACTGTAACTATTGAACGACTATCAAGACGTTAATGATGCAGACTATTTTCAAACAACATAATTTAAACTCAAAGATCGCTGTTGTTATGAACTCGATTTCCGCAGACAAAAATGCCCAGGAAATTGAGGATACCCGATGTCTTACTAAAAAACAATATATATAAGAGTATCTACACCCTCTATATCAATAGACCAATAGACTATTGGTATAGAGGGGTGTGGATACGAATATATATTGTTTATAGTAAGACATTGGGTATCCTCAATTCCCCGTGCAAAATGTTACATGTAAAATTTTAATGCTGTGACAATCTTCCTCATTTGACACCAAAGTTTTGTAAAAGATGGCAGATGAATTGGCACTTCACACTGATCACAAATACATTCAAGGAAATGTGGGATCGAACCTGCTACCTGATGGTTTCTGGGCGAGTGAACTAACACTGCAACCAGATGACATGAGAAGGACATTTCTATGCAATTGATTGAGCAATTGATTGGAGTTCTTAGATTTTATTGGGCCAAAATGGTTATAAGTTTCCATAGTAGATTTATTTTTGTAACTTTAAAGGAACTATAGCACGCCGTTCTTACTAAAATACATTGCTATCAGGAAAAGAAACATAAGTGTTACCAATGGCTAAATAAGACCCCTGAAACAATAAAATAATTCTAAAAAGAATGTTTTCCCCTCGAGCGGTCATTTTAAGGTGTTCACATAAAATGCCTGGTCGGAAGTAGTTAAAGCGTTCTGACTGATTTAGCTATACCTCTAAGAGCTATAGTAATAGACATCGATTAAAACCTATCGTATTGAAATACACTAAACGCCAAAAGAAACGTTACCTCATTTTTTTTTCTTTAATAACTTTTTAAGTATCAAAGATATTTGAGAAATGAATGGTTAAAAAAAAGCTGAATAACGTAGCTTTATGCTAATAACACATTTAAAAATCCTGATAGATTCATATTGTGGTTTACTCCCACAATGTAAACACACAAATAAAAGAGACCGACTATAAGTAGTCTAAAAAATATACAGTTTTTGGCGTTTCTTTATTTACCATTTATTTCAATTATGTAGTTTCTACAGATATTAAAATAAATGTATTACCCAACTAGGTTAGTTGCGTGAATTGTATAATCAATGAGAAAAAATACATACTATATCTGTCATAGTTCGCTGGTATAATCACAATAAAATACCATTTAACAGGTAAAATGTCAATAATTTGTATTTTCACAGGGTATTTTGAAACATGACCATATAACAATGATCACATTCAATAATATGTTAATCTAAGGCCTACTTGGCTTTAAAACCAAATTTCATCGGATTGTCGTGATATGAAAATTATTTATCATATGTTTTGTAGATTTTTCTAGCGATTGATGTCATAAATATATTTTCCAAAACATGATGTTGTATTTAAAGCACTAACATACTCGATGGTTCTTTAACGCTCAGAGCAGAGTTAAAAATATGGCATGATGGAATGGCCAACCATGCATCTTGCTGTGTAACGTCTCCAAATTGCATGAAACCATCCAAACTACCTCTCACACTGAAGAGTTTCACAAAATTGTCGCTTTACAGCTCGCCCCATTTTAAACCAATAATATATTTTATAACAGAGTAGAAACTCACGAAAATCCAACCCAGACTACCGGATTGGTAACTGAAATAAATTACTTGTCCGGAAGAAAACCTACCTAACAGTCACATAGACCTTACTGCAAGTACCAAACTTGTTTTATACATCAGGTTGAACATGTTCCTCGTATTTCACTAATCAACAGCTGGCCAATTTTAGGAATGTCAGCAAAATTTACATTTGATCATACATGTATGTTGAATCGTCAGTCCTTTTTGGAAAAAAATTCTATTTTGCGTATTACATTGGCTAACATAACTAGACATATGTTGAATTATTTGTTACAATTTCCGATGACATGAATTACACAAGTAGTCGACCATCGACGGAATTAATTATTTCTTGGCATTGAAGAGTCATTTTAAAAATATCCTGATATAAATTACAATTGATAATATGCTGACATATCCAAACTTAACTCGCTTTACTTGCATCGTCATATTTACATAAAATTGATACACAAACATGACAAAAACTTTAATGTCAATGTTCACAAAACAATTGGAGGTCGGTCGATATTGCGGCATATGAGAATGAAAGACATAAAAGGTTTACCAATTAGAACATACTGTTGTAAACAAACAACGGTGGATGATTTTGACAAGAAGCTTGTCAGTTGAAATTTTACAAACATTGCCCACATAGGCCCTATCACAGGAACTCGATATCGTAAGTAAAATGTAGGTTAAACGTAGGTAAAACAAACCTACCCCCTATATAACATAGAGTATAGGGGGTAGGTTTGTTTTACCTACGTTTTACCTACATTTAACTTACGATATCGAGTTCCTGTGGGCCATATGCCTTTCAAACGATGACTTAAAATTTGGTTTTTAATAATTTGTTCATTAATTTGTCAAGTTAATAAAGAATATAAAATATGCATTCAGCAAAGTGCATTTGAGTAAGTAAGAATTATGATCTGAAATGTTGAAACGAAATAAATGTTAATTATATTTTGCGATAAACTTTTCATTTTACAAGCAAGCTACATTCCCTGTCTGCTATAGGCATCGCTTTAAAATCGATACATGAAAGGCAGTGCAAAGAGTTTATATAAAGCATTCGACTCATCGTTCGACTGGAAAAAAGACCGGTCGGGTAGGCGGGAGTTTCCTACGCTGTGTATAAACGTTATTAATTTAAAAAAGATGACACTTGTAATTGAGAAAAAAATACATGCAAAAAATAACGTGCGGCAGTGACGGAAGTACAAACTTTTAAAAACACAATATGTTGAATTTGTGTTTTTATTTTTTATATCGACATTGACGGTGTCAACTTGTACATATTCACGTGTTCCACGTGCATCACGAATAGCTCATGCTTTGTGTAAGCTGCCTAATATTGACACTCTTTTTTGACAATGACACGTATCTTTTACCCTATTATGTTATACAAATGAAAGCTGAAATTAAAACTAAAATTTTGTCAATTATGTTTGTGGTTTGATGTAGTGTTGAGCTGGGTTCAAGTTAGACGAACCATCGAGCACGTGAAACATGCCTCAATATAGTCACACTGTTACATTTTTAAATATGAGCCATCTTGTGAAATATGAAGATGGCATGCCATTTTAATTTTAACATTTTTACACAATGAATTCTCCCTGAATGATTAAGGCGGGATATTGTCTAATACGTTTTATAGACGGCATGCCATCTTTGTAAGACAATCATTTTTAGACGGCATACCGTCTTTATGTAACGAAACGGAAAGCCGTCATGTCCCTGATAGGTAGCGAAGACGCGGATGACAGATATCCGCAACAATAGTAAAGTGTTGAGCGTGTGCTGCACGTGGAGTTAGAAATAAAACATTACAGCTTGACATTCATGATGTCCGTGCGTCACGAGATGAAATGAACAACGTCCGTGCAGCCACACGTTTCGCGTGACACCGATAGTTTTATTCTTATAGAATTGTTAGTTCGTTAAAGAACAGTATTTGTTTTCACTTTTTACTCTCCATCTTTATTTCATATACATGATAGGTACATGCGTTGTAGTTTCTGAATTGAATCGGCTTAAAACAGTTGAGTAATGACGCAGGGGACACACTCGATTTGCATGTGAAGGTAGGAGTTGAAGCAATGTTAAAGAGCCATCACGGATGTTGATGAAAATATAAAAATTCTTCCAAAAATCTATCTCCGTGAAATAAATACACTTAATTTTTCCCTAATTTTTCCAACTTAAAATAAGCCGAGAAATTGCATTAATAAGTAAAGGTGTTTTCCAGTCTAAATATAGATCCGGTCTATTATTTTCAAGCGCAAAGCATTATGGTCTAGCTCACACACAGTAAACAAAGACACGAAAGAATAAAAAAAAATATGAGCAATGAAAGAAATCGAAATATATAATTTGTTGATGGTTATTTATTTACCATTTCATTTAATTATGTATTTGCTACAGATATTGGAATAATTGTTTTACCCAACTAAGTATTTTTCTTGAATTTTATAATTAATGAGAGTAAAAATTGGTCATAATTTGTTGGTCTTATCTCAATAAAAAGAACATTAAACAGGAAATAAGTTGTATATTCACAGGACATTTAGAAACATAGTTCGTAAAGCAATCGTCACATTCAGTAATGTGTGACAAGGGTACTTTGCAAAGCACGTGCAGCACATGGGTTGTTATGGCGACTTGCACTAGAGACTAGCCTTCACGCTTCGGAAGCGCTTGCTGTTTGTGTAGTACGTATTACGCAAAAAAGGGGACTCTGTTTATATACGTCAGATACCCGTAGCGCGCGCTAGTCGAAGTGATACTTCTCTTTGAAACCAAATTGCAATACATTGTCGTGATATGAAAATTATTGAACATATGCCATGTTGTAGATAAAAGTTTTCTCTGGCGAATGACGTTAAAAGTATATTTTCCACAAATTTAAAACACTAACATCCGTGATGGCTCTTTCAGAGCAGAGCAATTCGCTCTAGTCTCCATCACTGGCTAATTTAAGCACTACCGCATTTCTTTATTTTTTTCGTACCAACATAGCTTAGGAAATTCTCTTAAACTAATGTACATGGTTCGGTTAAACTATGCGAGTCGATTTCCCATCGAGCGGCTATTTTAATGTGTTCACATTAAAATGGCCACTCGAAGGTAGTTCAGGGGATCTGACTGATGTAGCGATACCTAATCACTCAGAGTAGAGTTTTAAATATAGTACAATGATGGAATAGTCAACCATCTTGCTGTCAGAAGTTTCAAATTCGCATCAGATCTACACATCAACCTCTCGCACTGAAGAGTCCCACACCACGTCGCACCATGTTCTTCGAATAACAATAACCATTTTCTATTGATACGGTTTATCGGGTCGTGTAAATAGTATTTTATCAATTAACGTACCAATACAATGTTTAAACTTAAATAATAAATGGAAAATTTTAGAAAATATAATGTGCAAAAAACGTGCTACGGCGCCTTTAAAGGAGTGGACACAAGTTATCCAGCTCTCTCCAGATAACATTACTCATATTAGGCTGCATAAAAAAGTTACATGTTTCTCGGGCACATTTCTTTCAAAAGTGACGAGGGTGGTAGGACTTTATTCATGTCTGGTGAAGATAATGACGAGGGAAAAGTAAATTTTATTTTCTTCAATCAAAACATAGCTTGGAAGTGGTGAAAGTATGCAAAACGGCAGCACATCCGTTCCTGCAGATCCATATATTTAGTGGACAAATAGATCTTTTGGTTTACCGAACATGATGCGGCAAATTCTTATTTGATTGTTTTAAATGACAATAAAAGCTTTCACTTTTATTATGTAGCCTTTCAATCGATATTTACAAATATTAAGATTAAAAATTCTTGACTTTGAATAACATGTACAAATTTGGTACACTTGATCGACTTATATAGAATGTCCCTTTCAAATAAAATTTATAGATAAATAAATAAATCTTACATTCTTATGTGTTCAGCAATCATTGACCTATTCTATAAATGTTGGTCAAATTGCAATAATCTGTTCATTTCATTTTCAGAGTTAAGTGCCGGCTCTTAAATGTCATGTTTTGAAATGTTCAACCGTCCTTCGCCAAAATAAGCTTTTTTTGCCTGGACAGATGCCTACAGTATACAGGGGACATGTTATACAAGGTTCTGGCAATTTGCATGCAAAAGAGGAGAAAGAATAAACGTCCACATATATTGCATATTGCATAGAATCCTTCAGATGGTTAGACATTCATACACTTACACACTGACAAAAGCTTATAGGTGTTTTGTGTTAATACAGAAAAGTGAAAATTTTGGAAATTTTGAAACCTATACGACAATGGTTAAAAGAAAGACATTTATTTCCATTTTTAGATAATAATCATTCATACCAAACCACGCTCTGAACCACACGACAGAAACGATCGAGCAGATCATAAAATCGACATTTTCAAAATATTTATATGGGCCATTTTAGAGCAAATGAATGATACAATGTAAGACATATTGACAGAGTCCAATCGATTATTTCCAGTTTCCATGGTAACGCATGTACACAATTCAGCAGCATGGATTGGGGAAGAGGAAAGGGTTACGGTCACGTACAGATCAATGAAAGAACGCCGACGACGAGACCTGAACGAGAACTGGGAAGAACCGTTGACGTTGGAGACTACATACCATCGGCGTCTCCGACATTAATCCCCCCGCCTTCTCCCCCCTTCCCCTCCCGACGCGGATAAGACGGATCAATGAGACGCAGGGATGGGGAGGGGGGTCGAACACATGTTTGTTTCCATGGTAACCGTTGTAGTCTTCCGGCAGAATATTTTTCGAACGCTGTATGCACGCAGAGTGGGTTGCATATTTCCAATGTCACCTAGCTAGGCTTCATGATAGTGAGTTGTCTCTATATAGCTGTTGTGCTACCGATATATCGTGGGCATGTGTGTATAGCCATTTCTTTTTACGACATTTTAGCTTGACATTAAAATGTATTGCACAAAGAGGTTCTGTTGTGAAAATATGCAACCATAGTATTATCACGATGTATTAATATCAATGTATGCTCCTCTAAAAACAAGGCATGGTCGCTTCATAACCCAATATTTGAAGCATAAAATAACTCATCATTTATTTTTCGATGTAAAACATGGTATCCGAACAGAGGGGAATGCTTTGATGGAGATCTGAGAATCATTGCGAGGGCGGGTGATGTAAGTGAGCCGCGGAACAATGGATCGGCTGAAGTTAATTATAGACTTTCCCGAGAACGAAAGTAGCTTCGATAAGGTGGAACCTAGAGAAGGGGAATAATTAGTCTCAGTATTGGGGCTCGAGAGTGCAGTGACAGAAATTTCAAAGAGGTTAACAGTGGATATACGGGTACCGTATGAAATAGAAAGCATCAAGGAGCAAATAGGAAAGTGCTGGTTGTACTTAAAGAGAATTCGCAATTGAAAATATGACAATGTTCCCAGTGGCAACGCTTTTATATAATCTCACTGGAACAATTAGACGAGTGTAAAAGGTATGGACATAAGGATCGAGTTGAAGGAGACCTTTTTGATAGTTGGATACTTAGGGGGAGACTTTTTACGATGAATTGCAGGGTTTTGAAGGACGGTTTTAAAATGAGCCTGAAAATATTTGAAATTGAATTTTAAAATAATTTTTAGATAACATTACGAGAGTTCTGAAATCTCTCATTTCAGGGACAAACCTAAGTATTTATACTTGGGAAGGCTCCCTATAACTCTGGTTTCTGGGTGTAGGTTAACTAGGATGGTGATACCTCCTGAACAAACGTATATCATCTTAATAATAATTGCGATAATAATAATGTTAAACAGTGTTTAATATTTTAATAAATAATATAAGAAACGATAAACAGATCGTTCAATTAAGAATGGACACTCAGACGTGCCTTGAGGGGATACACCATTAGCGCGGAGACAGGGCGGGGTTCTCAACCGAGCTGAAAGTGAGTGGGGCGAATTCTAAATTTAAGGGTAGTTTCTTTAAAGGAGGCACGATCTTCACATTGCAAACTGGAGAAATATCGATCTGCGCTGTGTGTACCCTGAAGGCCTGGGTTCAGACGGTCGTTCAGTGGGGAAGAAGGAGTGAAGTGAGCGGGAGGATAAGGGTAGGAGGGGGGAGGCGGGGCTGGGGGTGGGGGGGGGGGGGGGGGGGGGGGGCAGTGGGGGGGGGGGGGGAGCGGGGGGGGGGGGGGGGGGGGGGGGGGGGTGGTTAAAAGGAGGTTGAGGGTCAGGGTAGATATGGGTTAGTGGAGGGGAGGTTGAGGGTGCGACGGTAGAGGAAGAGAACGAGTGATTTGTGTGAGGGCGGCAGGTTAAATCGTCGTTACATATCTTCAAGCTACAATTGTTTCCATTTCTTGGTTTGAGCCAGAAAAATAGGTACTAAATATACAAATCTTACAATCAGCTTAACATATGTCGTAGATATAAGGTCTCTTAGTTTGTTTATGTGACTCTTTGGGTTATTCTTATTAAATGTAAGCAATTAACCATTTGTATTGTTCGTCAAGTCCTAATTAAATCATCTGGTTTAACATTTCTTTTATTTTGTAATGTGGTTTAAGTAGGGTGTACGAGGGAGGCAGGTGCAAGAGAGTTTGGACGAGGTTAATAGGTCGGAGATGATGCCTCGTGTCTGACAGGGGTACTTGATACAACATTGAACAGCTGCCTTTATCGAATTGAACTTTCTATTAAAATCTCAGTTAAAAACTTGCTTTTCAGGGGATATCTTGTTTCTTAGACTTACATACAGTCCATGATTTGTTTCTTTTCTTATCTTATTTTCTAATTAAGCAAACGTTTTTCTTAATGATATTTTCATGCGCATTCAGTAAATCTTTCTGAAAGAGTATTTTCACATTAAAGAAGTTGTTATCTAGAAAATCTTCCTATTCTTGCTGAAAGAGTGAAATAAAAACCTCGACTGTATTTACATTTCTGTAAGGTTCTTGGTGTATATACAGCCATGAGGCAGGGATGTATCTTTCGTTTAAATAAAGACGAAATAATGGCTGTGGGGAGAGCTAAACGGGAAAGGGAAGGCTGTGAGATGTGTGCGTGTGTGAGAGGGAGGGAGGGGAGGCGGTAGGGTGGGATGTCAGACGGTGTCACGTCGGGTAATGGAGTACGGGAAAGTGGTTCCCACGGCGGGGGATCGATCGGGGAGCACCCTGGAGATGAGATTGAGAGGCTTCACTGAGGTCCGGCTTCACTAAATTCGGAAGTTAATCGATTTTGACTGACCTTCCCATCTGTGTCACGTGACCTATCCATATATAGCTGCAGCATCACGACTACACAGGGTGTTTACATCGACTGAACTGTACATCGATGAAGGCTGCTGTAGAGATTTACCTGCGTTAGTTTGACTGAAATGTATATCATTAGGATGCTGCCATATAATCATACGAGTCTGTCATCCAAACCAGTGCCAAGACAAGAACAAGACTAGAGAACTTATTCTGAAAATATCCACTTCTTATAGCCTCCTTTTTTAAAATTGTTTTTCAAATTTTGAAATTGTACACACAGAACTTCATTTCAGAGTTTAAATGTTGGACTATCAATAAATAGACATGTTCACCATTCATACTGCATCATCACCAAGTGAATGACTCTAACTTGACTCATGTCCCCTGAATCACTCCTCCACTAGTACTCGAGTACCAGTCTGTTTATAAGCAGGGTTCCAATCAACTCGGTGTTACTTTACTTGGCCATGGGTAACCAAACTACATGGACACTGTTACATTATAAAGTCGTGCTTTGTCTTTGAAGTTACAATGCTTTATCATTACATCTTAATCGACCTTCAAACTGTCCCCTATCCATTCGATTTCATTTTGAGAAAACTAATGATATTTTCGATACATCATGATATCAACTTTTCTGTTTTGTGACTTAATTAATGTGTTCAATCCTGGTCCTATTCTCGACACGTTAAGAATTTCGTAATGTAACAAGAATACACGCAATTGACACCCAATTAAATGTTCAGATATTTAGCAAGTCTGATCCTGGAAACTACCATTGTGATTCTTTTCCTTTAAAATGTGTATTATAACGTCAGCTCATCTCCAGTCAAGCTGTAGACCATCCTCGGTCACCCATGGTTTTATATATTCTCCGTTACTCTCCACTATATCATGGGTAACCGAGGATGGCTGTAGACATGAGTTTGGCCTAATGTTGCTGTCGGTTACTGTATTAACGACGACATGTATCTTACATCATTCTCGATAATCCAGAGTATACACTCCGATAAATCTACATCATATATATCATGTAGATTTATCGGAGTGTATACTCTGGATTATCGAGAATGATCTTACATTAGAATGGCATTGTTCGTAACGTCCGGGAACATTGGAGGAAAAGTAGTGATACAAACGCAACCGAGTCATTTACGCATTGTAATAAAGTTAAAGGATAGATGAAATGACATATGGTCAAAATCGGATACATTGAAATGGGATGTCAATTTGACAATTCTAATTTTGAATTTCTGAAGTCGGTCCATAAATTACTTAATTACAGCTTTTTAAAAAGTCTGCGGGGGTGTGGCCCCTGAAGGGATGACTTCTGTGACGTCACTGGAGTAACCTGATTTTCGGCAATAGTCATAATTCAACGTAATTTCGCAACATTTTGATTGTTAATTTCACTAACAAATCTTCAATCAAACAACTTAAATCTCAGATATCGAATGTTTAGATATCCAACTAAATAATTCCGCAGATGACAATTACATAATTATTTCATAAACATGTGTTTTTGGCGATTTAACACACCTCATAAATTCATCTAGCGGCAGTAATAATCATCATTAATTTATTAACTACGCTGTCGCCCGTCGTCTGTGGTTAATCAGTCACGCCTCAATGATTCTTCTCAAAACGTTTCCCGGCAGAAATCGCGGTATTGTTAAAATGAGTAAATTAAAATCCTCTTAATAATCAATTGCAAGTGTACAGCTGCTGAACAAAAGTTTGTTTAACTGTTCCCCCAACTCAGTGCAAATAAATATGTAATTCTGTGTTCATTCAACTTTGATATATTCCTTAAATGTGCCCGCAAAAGTTTGATTAGACGTAGAAAAATAATGTCTGTATCATATACTTAAATATGATATTAAAGCAAATATGGAAAGGATTTATATAACACCGGGGTCCAAAAATTCCAAACTCAAAAATTTATATTGTTTTATAAAATTGTCATTTATTAATTATTTAGGGAAATAGTTCCTATCATCACATTGACCAATATTTTCTAATACTGCCGAAATGTTACCGACATTATGTTTAATTAATATGTTATTGCAGAAACAATTAAATCTAAATTTTTAAATGTTGACCCCTTGTCTCTTTTGTTGTACGCTAAAAATTGTTTCTGTCATGTTACATATCTGTCCCTTGTATATGTAGTGTAAAAATAACTTCTCTACATCTTTTTCAAAAACATTATCCATAATGTGTTTTGTTAAGAAATAGTGCCAAATTGAATTTTTCGAAAAATGATGATTTTACAAAGGAAATCTTGCATTGTTAAACAAACTTGTTCAGCAGCTGTATATTTCTCGATTTTATGCTCAATTGATTCCGATATACAATATACGTAGAGATACTCATCTGTCATTCTTGAGAAAAATGCATTTCAATCAATCAATCAATCAACGTTTTATTTCTCAAAAACCACCCACGGCGGTACAAGAGAATACAACATATATACATATCATATAAAAAGACAAGAATGGTGATAACAATGACTTCATTTTAACTTTTCGGAAATAATTCGTAGGTATTTCGAAAGATTTTTCAATTCTGTCACTTTTGTGGTACATATTAATCTTTTATATTTGTAAATATTCGGCCATTTAAGAAAACATTCATTGATATAAATGCGCCTTTCTGTTTCAAGTGATTTACATCTAAATAAATAATATATCTCATCTGCAACAGCTGGAGAATCACACAGAGGGCATGTTCTATCCTCACGTTGCAGACCGCGCCATCTGCCGGTTTCTACTGGGAAATTGTGGTTACTTGTTCTCAATTTCAAAAGTGGGATATAATATGATTTCTGAAGTAGAAGATAGTTTTCAAAGGAAGGTACTTCCTTAAGCCAAATATAATATATTCCTTTAGAGCTGTTGAGAACAGAGCTTCGCCAGAATTGATAGAAATGATCCCTTAGTGTCATTTCTACCTGTGATGAGACCCATTTCGGGGAGTATTTATAAGGGTTTCTGAATACATCACTCAGGCCACAAATATTCAGAATATGCTCTACATTCTTAAGCCAAACATTATCATTACCATTGTTCAGTTGTTCATACATTAAATATTCTAGAGCTGTCTTAGATATTTTCATTTTATTAGTAATAAGTGTATTAAGCCAAAACATAATAGTTCTCTTCACTATTTTTATACTCATTGGTTCTCTTCTAGCTCGCCATATACAAAGAAATTGGCTGTTGAACTTCTCAAACCGGTAGACAGCTTTAGAAATTTAAGATGAAGTTTTTCAATAATTTCTGTATTTTCATAGCCCCATATTTCACAGCCGTACAATAAAATAGGAGTAATCATGACATCAAATGCTTTAAAGAGAGTATCTAAAGGTAAATGATTATTCCTTGCTCTACGCAGGAGACAAAACATTGCTTTTGATGCATTATGTGTCAACTGTTTAATGGCAGAACAAAATTTGCGGTTTCTATGTACGGAAATGCCAAGGTAAGTATAAGAGTCTTGGAAATCAATTTCCTGATCACCCAAGACAAATCTGTTTTTGTATTTATTGATAGGCCCCCCTCCAAATACAACTACCTTGGTTTTTGAGATGTTAACTTCAAGCTTCCAACGTTTACAGTATTCGTTAAATGCATCCAAAGATCTTTGCATAGAGATAGGATTGTCACCGAATAGGACAGTGTCGTCTGCATATAACAGAACTAGAATTTGTAACATAATAGACAAGTCATCAGAAGTATACCCAATTTGAGCTCCTTCAGAACGTGCTTTATGATAAACATGCCCCAGCTTGCTAAATGATTCAGTGAGGTATTCATTAATGATTTTATCTGGACCTGCCGACTTATTTCTTTTCAGCCGTTTTAAAGCATTTTCTATTTCACTTAAGTTAATTTCCTGGTTTAAAACTGTGTCGTCGTAGTCGTCATGTATGTCAGAGTCACGAGGTAAGTCCGTATCTGGATGAGTTTTACTGTTGAGATATTTAAAGAAATTATAGAAACTGTCCATGTCGACATCAACATCGTTTTTCGATTTCGGATTGAGAATTTTCCAGAAATCTTTAGGCGATTTTGAACTCATTTGCCTTAGTTTGTGGCCAGTCGCGTTTCTGTGCTTTCGTGCGGTTCGTTTAATACATCGTTTGTAAGTTTTAGCCTTCTTGCGAAAATTAAGTTTGTTTATTTCATTATTATTTCTCTTATACCGGTTTTTTGCTTTTTTGTATTCCCTCCTCTCTTTTTCACACTCGGAGTCGAACCACGGCTTATCGTCTGACTCTGAGCTAACGCGACGAGTCTGTGTTGATCTCACGCCGAACGTAGTGCATGCAGAGTCCGTGAGAGCGTGCGCGATGCTGTTTGCGAGTGTGTTTATGGTTTCGGGAGTGATACTGTTTTTTCTTGTGAATACGTTTTGCTGAAGGATATCGTCGATATGTTTTGTATCTATATTGGTACGAAAAAGTTCGCTTTTATCAGGAGTGAATCTACGAGGAGTTTGCAAGGAAGGAGATTTATCGCTGGATTCGCGTGGATTTAGCGGCTCAGACTCAGAGGTAATGTCGTTTGTGTCATTTTTTAAAGTATCAATTTTGAGCGAGAATTTCAAGGGACAGTGTACATCTGATAATAATGGGTTAAAATCGTCAACACAGAAATTATCAAAAAGTTGTAAAACAGACGGGGAGGCTACAACGTAATCAACAACACTTTTATCTCTACATGTCGTCTTGCCTACTAGTCCGTCGTCTCAAAAACGGCCGTTACAAATGAACATATTCAAGTCTTTACATAGACTAAGTAACTTGTTTCCATAGTTATTTACCTTTCCTACATCTTCAGTTTGTCGTATGAATGGTAAATGAACTCTAAGCTCGACAGTACGTGTTCAGGGTCAAGTTCATTTCTAATTTCGTCAATGTCAAGATCTAATTCATCAACGATATGTTTATCAAGTATACAATAGTCCTGAAAGTTACGTGTCCGTGCGTTAAAATCACCCATTAATAATAGGTATTTCACCAGATCTTTAAAGTCAACTATCCGAGCTCATTAGCGCAAGCCGTGATAGTGTACTAATCAATTAAAACAAATTAGCCATGTATAGATGCTAGAAGTTGCATACAGTGTTGGGTACCATGGTAAGCGGAGAACCTTATAAGGAATTAAAATGCTTTGTATCACTCGCCTGTTGAAGATACGTGTATTCTGTTTAATAAATCTACAATGTTATTACACATTGTACAATAACATCACGTGCTTCTGACTGACGCGACGTCATAATGGTTCAAATAAAAATATGACGTCTCAATATCAGCGCCTCGCGCGGTCGCAATGGCGTGTGCCCCTTTTATCGACGAGTTCGAGAAATTAAGTGTGTTTTAAATCAGCGACAAAAAAGATAAAATACTAAACTCGGATCCACTTAATATGTTATTTATGAAGCTCGTGAATGAGGTCGGTATCTAACTCGCTTTCCCTCGTCCAATTCAAAACCACTCACTCATAAATGTAATTAAACGGGGCATCATTTAGTATTATCTAAATGTGGCGTTTCTGTATGTATTTGGTATAAATATTGAGCAATTGGTGACCAATTTGTTTATTTGATATTTTGAGGATATTCACTAATTTCTTCTTATTTATTTTGCATTTCAAAATGTCACCAACACCCTAAGTGAACTGACTAACGCCCTTCTTGATAAATGGTATCATATTCCATAGCAACTGTTTCAGAACCTTTCCTTAGGTTTTCAAGATGTTATTAAGTCATAATTAATGGACGAAGTGGGTGAACACGCCAATGAAGTTGATTTCAATCCAGTTTGAGATGATTTCCGAGACTCCGAGGCAACGTACACGTAACTTTAAAAACGTTTGTACATTTCTGATTAAAAACATTAGAATGCTAATTTTTGGTTCGTTGTTTTTTTAAACACAGTGACGTTCATCAGAATATTATTCATAATCTTGTTTTCATGACGCACATTTTCAAAATATGCTGAAAATCCAATGGTCCTAAACTTGTTTGCTCAGCATATATCAACAATAGGCGTACACCTGTGAAAGATATCGCAATGATAATGTGATATGATGGAGGAAGTGATGAACTGCTGTCTGTTGATATCAAAGTTGATTTTAAAAATATGATAAAAATTCACTATTAGGAAATATAGCTTGTTGATAATATCCAAATAAAATTTAGTTTCCTATGAATCGATTGGTTATTTAGTTTCTTCTTACTGTTTGGAACTTTTTGATGTTTTGATACTTTGATGGTAAAATTGAACTAATAAGAGATGAGGTGAGTTGGGGTTTAACACCGCTTTCAAGAGTATTTCACTTATATCGCGGCTGCTAGTATTATGGCAGGGAGAAAGCCCGAAACGCCATGTGGCTATGCACTGCGGTGAAACCTGCGAGCATCGGCTGGAACTAGCGAACCATGGGTGGTACTTCTCTGAAATTCAGTGTATCATTGCACCCAAACCTTACTGAGTGTAGAACAGTTCTCTACTGCCGTGCCCCTAGCGGGATTCGAACCCCGGACCGCTTGATCCGAAGCCGAACGCGCTAACCACTGCGCTATCACACCCCCTGAACTAAAAAGATAAGTAATGTTTAAATGTGTACCTTAACTTACGTATCGAATATATTCGACAGAAAATGGGTATTACTATGTTTCGAATCACAAATACATGTTCGTAAGTTACGTAACAAATTGTAAAGTGTAACTTTTCAATTGACTTAATGTAATTAAACAACCTTCGTAATTTGATCCAATATGTTAGAGTGAGTGAGTGAGTTATTGTTTAACGCCGCTTCGGTAGTTCCAATATGTTAGAGGGAATGTTCTTATTTCATTATTTTTTTGGGATGATAATATCACCGTATCAATGTTATCAGTTTATGATGTCACATAGTAATACAAAAAAGTCAGTAATTATCACCGCCTCGGTATTTATCTTTATCCATTTCGTGCTTGCCAGTCTCATAAGATACAAGCCATTTCTCTCTAGTAACATCCACAATCCAACTTTTCAAATATCGACACAGCGGAGACGTTTTCAAACGAAAGCATTATCCGACAAGTGTGTCGTATCACTTCAGAAACAGATGTGAATCGTTATACAAAACTTTACACGAGTTTTATTACGGTCATACGACACATTTTCGAAACCCATTTTATTCCATTTGAATCGCATTAAAATAACGTTATCAAGCATATGGGGAAAATGATACAACAGCAAGATATATCGTGAAAGAGTATACAACAGTATCCTGTATATAGTTTGCTGATGTATCGTCTTACCCATTGCTTGATATCGGGGGTGAGGGTGAGGTGAGTTGGGGTTTCAAGAGTATTTCACTTATATCGTGGCTGCTAGTATTACGACAGGGAGAAAGCCCGCATGTGGTTATGCAATGCGGTGAAACGGCTGGAACTAGCAAACCATGGGTGGTACTTCTCTGAAATTCGGTGTAGCATTGCACCCAAACCTTACTGCGTGTAGAACAGTTCTCTACTGCAGACAAAGTTGCCGTGCCCCAGGCAGGATTCGAACCCCGGAGCTCTTGATCCGAAGCCGAACGCGCTAATCACTGCGCTATCCCGCCCTGGTTGATATTGGTATAAAGGATCTACATCGAAACGTCGCCATTGAACACTAAAGAAGTTGATAATGCACAGAATACCCTGCCATCCTGTGCTGTGTATATATAACAAGCTCTTCTATAAAAAAAAAAATAAAAAAAAAAAGCCTTCAAGTCAGAACATAAATACAGAAAATTAATTTGATAAAACATGTCTTTTAATAAATATATTCACGTGTTGCCATGATCATAAATACAATGAAATAAATAAATATTCTAAAACAAACCAAATCTCTACAATAGTAAGGACTTGATGAACTCGCCTATAGGAATGTTTTCATTCGCGACACTCTATTGTATTCAAACGTAACAATATTGATAATCATATATCAGCCATATTTCATTCATGGTTGACATTAGTTTATAGGCCTACATGCCTGCACTTTTCATATTCGAATAGAATGTCTGTAGCAGTACAATTTAGTGTTTAATATGTTTAACACCAGATAAGTACATTCGTACTCACTGATAAAATTTACAATTGAATATTATTATTATTATTATTATTATTATTATTTCTCTCAAAGATGTAACAATGACAGATACATTAACATAGAGGGTTACTAGATTTTAACTTAAATGAAATGATAAATAATCTAAGACAACAAATACGTAATGCAATGTGCGGTATTTACCCTGATAAAAAGAAACAACATTGCGAACTACATTTATAGCACATAAAACTACTGGAATGTTCATGACTAACACTGATATTGGCCTTTTAAAAGAATATCATTCAAGAAATATCGTAATATATACAAAAAATATAAATATATCACTGAATGCTGACTTCGTAGTTTTGATTGATATTTGGAATACTTGACATCGCATTTATCCAATCCGAGAAATATAAAATGGATGGAGGTACCACAGAGCTCCATTCAGGGGAGTTGTGTAGCACGCGATACACGGAGCTCTGATATTATTGCACTGTCAGACGGCAAGACGTATCACGGTAGAAGGGCACTAAAGGGTCAGATTATATAACGCACGTTCAAAGTTCTGTCATCTTCAGGCTGTGCTTGTACGCGGATTTCTTCTTCTTTGCACGTGCGTTCTGAAACCACACCTGCACGACTTTCTTGCTAAGTCCAGTTCTATAGCCAATTGTCTCAAGCTCCTTGGTGTTGGGACTGTTGTTATCCTGGAAGGTCACGGTCAGTAAACGCGTCTGCTCCTCCGTGAATACTGTACGTGGACGTTTCTTGTCACCGTCGATATCCGGGCTCTGTGGAGTTGTATTTCCGCTTCCGTTACTCACCGACGGCACAATGTTTATGCTTCCCAATCCGCCATTGAAGAGATCTCTAATGTGATCCTTGCACTTGAGTTTGGCCCCGTGAATGAGGAACTCTTCCCCCGTTGCAAACTGGTGTTGGCAGACGTCACAAGATAGGCACTCCATGTGGTACACGCAGCCGTGAGAACGCCGCACCCAGTCGTCCGGCATGATGGGTTCCTGACACTTTGCGCACGATGACGCGCATTCTCGCACATAATCGTCACGACAGTAGACGTCATCGTTGTCGATGAAACATGACGACTGCTCGGCGAGTGACGTCAGACACACACAACACTGTAGACACTGCATGTGCCAGGCGTGTCCACGTACACGCAGATAGATGTGATCGATGATGTCGGCACCACACCGGAAGCACGAGAGAGAGTTGTTGGTGTCGGCGGAGGAGGGAAGACTGTCCATGCTATCTTCCCGGAACCCATAATCGCAGAACCGGTTGAACGGACTCGGTGTCAGTAGCTCCATATCTGTGTCCGACATATCGATTGGTAGCAAATATCAAACTGCCAAAATACTGAAATGACTTGTGAAAACCACGTAAAAAATGAAAACACTGTAGGTAGAGTGTCTCTTGGCTGACGTTGCTGCAGAAACCCTAGCTCCGACAATGGCAGCTCCGAACTGACTGTCTGCCTCACCCTCAGGCTTCTTTTATCAATACGCTGGAAATCTCAGTGTACTTCTGTCAGAGTATAGTTACGTTCACAACTCGTGTCGCGAGCCCACTGCCGATTTCAACCAATCAGCGTACTGTATCAATTATTCAGTAAGCTCTGATTGGTTAGGCTGAGAAGAGCGCTGGACACAAAGAAGCCAGTGAACCGTGACCAAGCCCCCATCAAGCAAGCTTTCTTTGTTCCCTCGCCTGTCCCCTCACTCCGGCGCGTGCCCCTAAAGCTCTTCTCAGAATCAAAGCGGACGTGCACGCGCGCTGAACCCGTGGAAAGCGAATATTCTTCTCAGCTTGTTACAGCTCAAAGCCCAGCGGGCTTAGAAGCACGACAGTGAAATCAATTCAAGTTTATAACTACTCTCCCTTTAAGACTAGAACTAACTAGAAATGTTTTTAGTTTTTTTAACCTGCAAAATCGACAATAAAGTAGAAATTTCAGTCAGAGATATTTCATCGCCCTTTCGACTCGTCGCTTACCACTCCGTCCAAAGATTCGTATAAATCGATTGCGTGTGTCTCCCGGTAACCAAGGCCGCTTTTTCTCCCCCTAACCCACTCCCTCCCCCTCCTTCCCTCACAGCGAAACACATCGATTTTCCCTTTACATCTTCCAAGGTTTCACCAACCCAACGTCTTAAAGCTTGCATATTGCATTTCGTTTCTTTAAGTTTTATAACGGGGAAAGGGTATGTTATAACGAAACTCAGCTTTGCACGTGTCCTGGTGACGTGTCTCCAGTCGGTGTCCCCATTACCCGTAAGAATACGCGAGGCATAATGACTTGAGCCTAATTGGACATTATGCCTAATTAGCCAGCCTTTCATATTTAATTATATCATTCATTGAGAATTTAATCATCTGAAATTTTTTAAGCGTCGTTTATTGACTCTTCCTCATTATCAAATTGTAAATATGATGATCTGGTATTTGATAACATGCATTTCAAACGGTAATTATTTAACAAAAATTCTTTGAATCAAAACACGCTAGTTCAACAGTAGAATACTGACAACACTCACAACTTTTCATTCATGTTTGTTATGGTTAAACCCGTGGAGCTAAGGTCAATGGAACGGTGTATATTTGGTGGATATAATATCCTCAATGGTGTAGATTTGCAATGATCGTGAATTCTAACATTTTCTAACAGAAATGAACATCGATGACGTCTACATGTTTATATAATTTGTTTACAGCGTTGTTCCCATTAATTTTATAATTTGACCTTTCCGTTGATCCCGAATTCGTTTTAAAGAAAAACACTATATTCAAATAAATAACACATCTCCTGATATATTTGCATGTAGTCCATACAAACTGCAGTTTACATTAATATGCATATGATGCATTGTTCGTGTAATGCACAAGCAGTAATATAACCTAGAATTTTGTTTTTTAAAATATACGGTCATATATATCTTTGAACGCGTAGATTGAATATTGCTCAAATGTAGCGCTTCATTTATTCACCTACAACGCAAAATGCCTGTCACCTATACGTCCGATCTACACTTAGAGGTAAACTGCAGTTATCCATTCTGAAAAAAAGCGTCATATCATAAGCAAACGTGCTTTTTCTTTAAATGCTATACATGTTTACTAAGCTAAGTTTCCTACACGGTATTAAAACGCATGTCTTTGGCATTTAATACGGAATCCTTATACGACTTCTTGGTCTTGAGGGTGTGTGTAAATGGTTAAATACATCACAATTTGTGTGTGTAAATGGTTAAATACATTACAATTTGTGTGTGTAAATGGTTAAATACATCACACTTCTTGTGTGTGCGTAAATGGTTAAATAAATCACAATTTGTGTGTGTTAATGGTTAAATACAATTTAATACAATTTGTTTGTGTAAATCGTTAAATACATCACAATTTGTGTGTGTAAATCGTTGAATACATCACAATTTTTGTGTGTAAATGGTTAAATACATTACAATTTGTGTGTGTAAATGGTTAAATACATCACACTTCTTGTGTGTGCGTAAATGGTTAAATAAATCACAATTTGTATGTGTTAATGGTTAAATACAATTTAATACAATTTGTTTGTGTAAATCGTTAAATACATCACAATTTGTGTGTGTAAATGGTTGAAAACATCACAATTTGTGTGTGTAAATGGTTAAATACATCACAATTTGTGTGTAAATCGTTAAATACATCGCACTTTGTGTATATCGTTAAATACATCGCACTTTGTGTGTGTAAATGGTTGAATACATCACAATGTGAGTGTGTTAATGGTTGAATACATCGCACTTTGTGTGTGTAAATGGTTGAATACAACACAATTTGTGTGTGTAAATGGTTACATACATCAAAGTTTGTGTGTGTATATGGTTAAATACATCACAGTTTGTGTGTGTAAATGGTTACATACATCGCACTTTGTACGTGTAAATGGTTAAATACATCACACTTGTGTGTTGAAATTCAAAGAAGAGAAAGTACGATACGAGAAAGGTAACTCCAACATTAACGGGAGAAATGTAACTAGCATGTAAGATATTGATATATCCATTTATATTCAATTGTACGTCTTTGTTTAAATTTCTACATTTAGCACTGAAACATCTATGGGCAATGTTGAAGAGCCTCGGGTAATATTTGATTTTCAAATATACCACCTGCTATAAGGATAATACACATGTTCATAAATTATTCAGTAAAGAAGAAATGAAATGTAACCTCCTTTGTCATGTTTTCGAGGAGTATTTTTTACAGATGTTTCTGTTCGCTAACGGTTAAATATACGAACATGTTTTATACCTATTTTTAAAGCTGAAATACCAATTTATCACGAACAAATCTTTCATGCTTGCTTCTATCATAGTTTTACATATGCCATGTCTTTTGAAATTGCCTTTTTCACAACTCGTCATTTTCATCAAAGTTAATGGAACCGTATCTGCTTTACTAAATTTCAATTTGAATATACATTTTTCGAGTTGTATATAATTTGGTATATTCGACGTAAACTTTGCAGATGATATGCGACCAATGTAACAGATTTTGACCTTCGTACCAAGGATTGTTTAGGACTTTGTACTTGAAAAACTTATTTATTAAGTGTGAGGAATATATTATATTACTTTGTCATAAGTTCACAATCATATATAGGATACGGTATATTTCAATCTTAGTATAGTCCGACTATCTGTCTGAATCATTTACGATACAAACTTGATACATATTGAACAAATTTCCATCTGTTGCATGTGATTAATTTTTTATTGGAATTCTAGTTGAGATGATTCTAAGGACGATTTTGATGTATATAATTTAAATAGGATACGCTTACTTGATACAAAAGAAAGGCTGAGTGAGAAAAAAAAAGACAAAGAAGGAAATCATTTTATTAAAGTGTAAAATAGCATTTAAACATACGAACTGGTAAAACAACAAGTAACATATGTTGTCAAGCAATCACTGCGTTATGGGACACTGACTGTCTAAAGCCATTAAAGCATTAAAATGTGATAAATACCGTTTTATTCGAAATTTAGAAGTTGATGTGATGAAAAGAAATTGTGTGTGGATACAATTTAAGTATGATACATAAACTTGATACAAAATCAGTTTGTCACCGTATTAAGTTTCAGTGGATCAGAAAGAAACAATTGCAATCCGCTGATGTATAATCTACATACATTTATGTTGACAATTTTGAATTGAAATGACATTTCATTGGAGGCAATACCTTTGATAAGTAAACTTCAAGATGTTAATTGCATTTGCAATTGACACTGGAGTGTTGTAATTGACACCTGACGTCCAATACACGTGCCACGCTACCATCTGTGTTCCAATCAGTTGTTGCCTAAAAATAAGTTCCTGTACATTGTAGACCTGTATATTTACAAAGATATGACATTTACTTAATCATTTACATATACATTCTTTTGCTACATTCTTTTGTTTCAATAATGTAAAGAGCAATTGAGTATATACCTAATTACAAAATATACATAATTTCTTTCACAGATTTACTCGACCCAAAATGAGCAGAGTAATCGTACTAATTAGTTAATGTGCTTTCCAGTCTTAATAAAGATCGTGTCTATCATTGTCAAGCCTTAAATATTGTGATAGAATCGCACACTGTAAACAAAAAAATTTAGAAATAATTTGTATGATTACTGGCGGAAGTTGGGATATACATTTTTTTTGCGTTTATCTATTTATCGTTTGAATCAGTTATGTATTCAGTAGTTCCAAATATTGTAATACGTTTTCCCCAACTAGGTGTTTGCTTGAATCGTTAAAACAATGGGGATATGTAAGAAATAGATTTCATAATGTGTTTGTTAATTGGCTGATAAACGGTTTGGTAAGTGCGAGTTAAACTGGTATAAATGACTGAGCTTGTCGACTGACTCGTCTCTGGATCCATCACTGTCGAACTGAAATGACAATGATGTGTTGATAGTTATTGCGATATTCCTTAGTTCTGCCTGTTTCGCTTTCTAGATGGTGCTGTAAAGTATTAAATGTTGTCGGTATTTTAGTACGTGTGATTAAGTGCAACGTTGCATTGATTTATACACGCATTGCTGGTAGATTATCTAACCGTAATGTGTGGCATAGAGAGAAAAGCCACACAAACAATACACATCTCCTTTACTTGGAGGGATTGTAATATCGGTGTATTTTTGCATGAACAATTGACATTTTCTCTATTAATGTACATGTATATTTAACTTTTTGTTGATATAATTCAACATAATCATAATTCTACTGTATTGGAAAATATCATTCCGCATGTCAATGATTAAAGTTCAATATAATTAACACACGATGGTGTTTAACGTGTTTCTTCGAAAAAATATGATTGTCTTTTTAGGTATATTTTCCTAATATATGCCCAAGAACATTGGCGTTATTCACACTTTACTCAGCATACTATAAGTTATTACAATCGAGGTGTATTATTCTTAAATTTTCTAAGTAATGTAAGATTCTGTTTGAGACGATTATTCCATTCAGAAGCTGAATTCAACCACGCAATAACCCTGCGCCCAGGCCACGCATATGAGTTGCAAGTTTACTCGATCCGTTATACATTACATTCATTGCTTCAACATTCGCCTGTGCAGTAAACATCGAAATACAATGTAAGTTCATGTTACATCAAGTAGAATAATCAATATGCACATTAAAATAACTAGACAGAAGTTAAACATGGATAAGATATTTGAGGAAAACGCCGTCCGAAAAGGACTATATAAAGTCCCATTTTCACGGTACGATTTGTAGTTCCAACTTGTAGTATAAACCCGTAGTATCGACAAGGACCTGTATGTATAGTAATTGATGAGTTGTATAGAATGGACACCTTTTTTTTCAAACGATAAAGTTGTACAGACCGAGAATATTCTGTTTCCTTGTACAGCATACCTTTAACAGTAAAGTGTTTTTCAGCAAGAACATGTTGTTGCATTATACAGCAATACACTAAACTTGTATAGAAACACCATTTTCTGCTTAGTACACACTATTTGCTTATTTTGTGTCTGGAAATGGACGAACAAAACCGATTTATCTCAGATTACACAGTGCAACCTGTAAGAGTTAATGAACTCTACCAAATGAGTATCACAATGTATTTGATTAACAAGAGGTGACATACTGGCTCCATGTAATCAAACCAAATTCGTCATTGATTACTTCGTCATTGATTAGTTAGTTAACACGTCATTCTGTTCCACATTAACATATGTTACCTATGAGGAAGACGTAGTCACACCTGGCAGGTAGGGGAATGAACACCGAGCCCCTAACGGTGCTATAATTAGTACAGTTACATAACACGTCAGCGCTGGTTTGAAGGGAACTGGTATTGTTGGTTCAGATGAAAGTACGGACAAAGACCTCCGCCTCAAACAACCGACTCCCTGCCACGCCCACGCTTTTAACCAACATCTGGCGCGTGCTGGACAATGCAGCTGGTCAGTCTCAACTCGCCGCTACAAAAATCAGGATGGTCATCATTAACTGCGCATGCGCTATGGAGCCACATCTGTGCATGCGCTTTCGGCACGCGACAACACAATAGGCTTGCTTCGTGCGGGTAGTCTTCTTTGTCGGGAAATTTCGGATGCTTTTATTCACCTCTTTCTCGGTTGGAAAGAATTGATATGAATAGACGATAAGCTGAAATGACATGAAAATCTGAATAATTTAAATTTCAAAAGAATTTGATCAAATGCTAATGTGAAATGTTGATGATAAATGAATGTGTACAGGTGCTCTCCAGATCAAACTGTCGTTAGGTACCGTAGGTTCCCACAGCAAACAATATGGGTTAAAAGATTATATTGTAATTATGACTTGCACCACGTAATTAATTTCTGATTTATTGAGCATTGCCTTAAATATTGACTTAATGAGTTAATTGACTTAACTAAAGCTCTTAATGGTCAATATTCGTTTATATTTTTTCAAAACGTCATGAACATGAATTACGACGCAAGATTTATTGAGGAGACACACAGAGGACGATAACATAAACGAACTGAAATAAATATAATGAGGATAACTGATAATGTAGAAAAACTACTAGCAATATGTAACTAATATATCCATTTAGGAATTTATCTCAAAATTTCATACTTTAACGAGATTATTTTACAGCTCAAATATATGTTTAAAGCAAGTTTGTTTCACTTTCCAGCCACACAGAAAATTGTACTGGTCTGTTGACATGTACAAAATGTATGTCCCTTAAAACTAATCTAGTAAAATAAATACACACAGAGACAAACGAAACAATACCATACAAATACAAGATGTTTCAACCCACGAGGGAAACATAAGTCTGAAATAGAGGCTGATACATCATACCTTCCGAAACCAGACAAACTCAATTTGAAATTTCCAAACAATGCCTGTTTGTTTCTGAGAAACACACGTTTGGAGAAAGCTCCGTTTTCAAATCTCCTTAACCAGACACACCTGACAGAAGAGTCAAAAGAGCTTTTTTGGCTTTTTTATGACGTCCTGCCGTAATGTTGCATCAACAAATTTATGCTATATCATGCCGACAACATCTTATAAGAACATAAATTTTACCTTAAATAACAACAAAAAATCGCTTACCAGATATCTTATCAGATTTCGTAAAAAGTATTATAAACAGTTTAGCAATATTATAGCATCATGAATTTGCACCATTTCTGCAAAATATATTAATATTTAGAAGTTGTCATGACGCGATTGAATGGCGATTATTGAAATGAGACAGAACAGAAATTGTTCACTTTTCGATCAGTGCATGATCGGAAAACAAATTGAAACAGATTTTCATACAACCACGAGCAACAATACAGGTACACATTCGCATTAAAGTGGTGATGACGCTACTGGATAAAACACGATACAGAGGTTATGCTTGGGATTGTAAAACCCGAGGTAAGAAAGCTGAGCGGGAAGTAAGACCGAAAGCGAAACTTGAGGTCTTACTTCCCCGAAGCTTTCTTAACGAGGCTTTTCAATCCAAAGCATAACCGAGGTAAAGTGTTCTAACTTAGATACCGTAAAACATAAACGTGAGCGCTTATCGTATATAGAGGTTTTCTTACAGCAGAAGAATGAGGGGTAGTGTTTTTTTTTAATTGTATAACTTTCAAATGTCAAACTTTACATTTTATGATGTTTGATTCCCAAATTTTGCGTTATAAAGAGTATGTCTCCCGGACTAGCGTTATATAGAGACTTTAAATAGAGGAAATCCACACAGTTCTTTCGGCTTCATCGGTAGCGTGGAGGTAGAGCGTCCGGGTTTAAGAGCAGTGGGTATCGAGTTCGATTCTCGCCATCTACACTCTGAAAAAGTTACTTTTGTATACTTTTCGATAATAATTGCTATGAATTGAGTTGTGAAAACAATCTTAGTCTCATTTTAGGTCTTACTATCAAAAGTAAAAACTTACTTTCACAATAAAAACCTCATACTTGGTTATTATCAGAAGAAATACCGACTGAAAACATAATGAGGGGTTATTACGAGAAAACAAGATACCTACGAAACAATAGACAAAATCCCTGATAGGTTTCTAAACGTCGTTACGGTGCGCAAGTGAATCAACTGGAAATAGCGGTTTACATTGGGCGTGGTTTTCATGAATGTTATTGACTCGAATCACAGTTTTTCCACGATTTCAATGAACTTTATAATTAATTATTGTTTCAGGATAACGTGGAGACCTCCATTAATCTTCAGAAATTATTTCTTTTTTCATTTTAATGGAAATCAAGTAGGTTAGGTCTACTTCTGCCTACAGGGCACTTTGTTTCTTGGGACAGTCTATGTGTAAGGTTGGAGTGTCTGTGGATGTATGCTTTTATGAGTAGGTAAGTGTATGGGTGTGTTAGTATGTATTGTATGCTGATTGATAGAGTATATACCTCAGTGAGTGGCTGAGAGAGTGGATGGATTTGTATCGGTGTGTAAGGGAGTAGGTGAGTGTGTTCTGTGAGGGTGTGAATGTGAGCGTTTGGTGGTGGTTGGCGATTGATATGGGTAGACAGTGAGAATGTACATATATAAGTGTAAAGAATGAGGGCCGAGTAGTGGGTGAGTGGCAGAGTATGTATGGCTGGATGTTGGGACCTGATGAATGATGTTGAGTTAATATGAGATTTTGAAGGGAGTAAGAGTATGTATGCATGATGTATGTATGTATGTGTGTATGTGTGTATCTTAGTATGTGTGTGTATGTATAATGTGATAACGCGTGGATGTGTGAGTATATGTGTGTATTGTATACATATGTGTATGTGTGTGTGTGTGTTTTTTCTCTCTCCAATTATATGTATTATAGTATTAGATGAGATGTTAATGTATTGTCTCTTGTAGCCTTTTGGCGGCTTTTACATTTTTAATGTATGTATTATTGAAATATTTTTGAATGGACGAGATGAGACAAAAAATAAACAATCTCTCTCTCTCTCTCTCTCTCTCTCTCTCTCTCTCTCTCTCTCTCTCTCTCTCTCTCTCTCTCTCTCTCTCTCTCTCTCTCTCTCTCTCTCTCTCTCTCTCTCTCTCTCTCTCTCTCTCTCTCTCTCTCTCTCTCTCTCTCTCTCTCTCTATTTATGTGAAGGGGTAGCAAGTAGCTAGTTTGTGTTTGACGCTATTGAAAATGTGGCATCGTTTCTTTTGCCCCTATAATGCATACAAGCAATATGGCTCAGAAAATAAGAATATATTGGTTTTCTTAAATAATATCACCAGTTTAGCTCTATTTCAAATCAGTGGTTTATTTGGTTGACGCCAGTGGATTCATTATACACTACGTAAAGTATACATATACACCCATGCGTGTGAAGTACTGAAAGTTAAGTCTCTTTCATAACACTTTTTGCGTTGATAAATGTCATCATACCACTTGTGCTGATTTAAGTTCAAATTACTTCACTCGACTAGTATATACATCCAATATCTATATGTGATACTTTCTTGTTTTCAACGAAAATCGGACAATAGCTCCATACAAGTGCATAAACCGAAATTACACGTACGCTTTACACGTATACATACTAGTAATATTACCAATAAAGCAAATACAAATCTTTCTTTTTGTCTGTTATAAAGATTTGTTTCCGAGATGCCTTCATCCCAAGGTGCGTTCTTCTCAAAGTGCTTACATCCCAAAGTGCCTACATCCCAAAGTGCCTACATCCCAAAAGTGTCCACATCCCAAAGTGCCTACATCCTAAAGTGTCTTCATCCCAAAGTGCCTACATCCCAAGGCGCCTTTATTAGGAGGTGCCTATATGCCAATGTGCCTACATCCCAAACCACCCTAAAATCATTGATAACTTAAAACTGTCAAACTTGTTTAAAGAAGGCAAGTGCCTATGTCCGTCCCGATATCGTTTCCGGAGCAAAATTCAAAAACTGTAAGGCATAGCTCAACGAAACTTGGTTAAGGAACAATCATGTGTAGATGTGCCTTTGATATTCGTTTCCGGAGCAAAACTCGATGTGAAACTTGACGTGAGGTTCAGCATGTGTGGTAGGTACTTTTGGAGTATTTGTTCCATGATTTTTGTATTTTTTAAATTCCCTCTTGGCGGGGGATATGGACTACTCTGTCTACTTGTTAATCTTCGTTTCAACTATATAGCATCAGTGTCCCTTATTTTTACAGTTTTGTGTCTCCTAAAAACACTCACTGGCTAACGTAATCTTTTACGTCCGCTTCATGAAATACACCCCCCCCCCCCCCCCCCCCCCTTAGGAATCACAGTATTTTTGTGGAAATAAATTCGAGAGGTACCAAAGCTTTGTGTAGATATTACAATGATGCATGTTTAATAACAAACTTCATTATATGAGCCTTCTTTGGTGAAGGTCGGGAGGCTTTACCTACAATGTTATGAGATGGTATTTGGACGACTGATATTTCGGTCAAGAATTAATGTCATGAAATATACACATATACAAAATTTGAAACAATAAAAGGAAATTTATTTCATACCAATGCGTCTGACTGTCCCTTTCATGAATTCCTTATCTGTCTGCATGTTTTTGTTTGTCCAAATGACATCCTGATTGAAAAAAAGTGCTCATAAAATGGATTATTTGAACGCTCTGTCCAACTCGAATTCATGGGTATCACCATGCATGCATTGCCTCTTTAAACAAAGACAAGTATGAGGCATATTAAATCTATGATTTTAAAAACATGCATCTTTTGAAATGCCTCACATGAATATAGTCAGAAAGATGTTTTAATATTGTACAACAATATTAATAATTCCTGTAGTGACAATAACAACGTGTCAATAGTACTTTCCATCGTCTGCAGAATTTCAGCAGCTTTTATATTTAAAAGTAAATGTTTCAACAATTTGTAATTTATTTTAATAATCAGCATGGGTGTCGTTATTATTTTTCGTTTTGGAATTAGTATTAACTTTCTCTGAAAGCAATTAGATATAAATTATCTCTCTATACTGAGGTAAGCATGTGTGTTAAAGGAAGGCTGAAATGAATTATTTTCTATTGAATTCTTAACTGCAATTGGTTCATCAGACTATTTTGTGCAAAAAGAAACCAAAAATAAATCCATATGTTGTTCCTATATTAAACTAGAGCGGCTTAAAAACACCCAAAAACATCGTCTGCTTTTCACCCGTGACCAACAAACCAAAAATGGGGCGGGGCTTAGAGAGTTGGAAGATACCGGAAGTGACGTACGTGAAGGGACGGGGTGTAAACATTCGCTTACTATTTACAATGGCAAACACTGGGGAATCGGTCAGTTAAACTGTTATATCTACGCTTTGCAATGATGCCACATCGCTGTTCTGCTGTGTAATCTGTTCGAGTAATGTTAGTTATCAAGTTTCACTTTACAAATGCACCAAAATATCGTTATATATATCAAATCAAATATAATTGGTATAACTAGTGAGAGACGGTGGATTCATAGACGTTCGTAGACATAGGATAAATCAATGCTAATGATATATAAGATGACAAAATGAAACCAAGATATGATAATATGAACGAAGTACAGTTTAGACAACGAAATCAGATAGTCGGTGTTGTTGTTATTTTTTGTTAGAGATTGTTTGCAGCGAGGAAACTATGGTAGTAACTGACTTACATCTCACTTATTCCCAGTGAAATATCATGAATTTCAAATAATTTAAAATACCATAACCTTTGTGTGGCCCCTTCTCTAGTGTATGAATGAAATGCGTAGTACTACTGATGTTCCGCCTGACCGATGTTAGCACGTGATTCTCGCGTGTAAAATTAGGCGCACGAAATAAATGTTCAAAGATCGTGCAGGTTCGTGCAATTTACGAACATTCGGGTAAGATGCGACGAAACTTCACAGTTTGTCAATTTCTAGATAGCTTTTGAAGAATGAGGTCGTCTTATCAGCGTGGCTCTGCGACAATGGAGACTGAAGGTGACATCTAAATAAGATTAAAATTGGTTGGATGTTCAATATTTAAGTAACTTGAACATTCTTATGAATTGTTCATTTGTATATTTTCTTAATTGTATATTATTTGTATGTTTCAAACGACTGTATTCATCATTTCTAAAATAACTTTCTAAACGGTTGTTATGAATTTCTCGCCGCTATTGGCTGCAATACTGCCGAAGCGGCGTTAAACAATAACTCACTCACTGTTATGAATTTGTGGTAGAAAATATATCAGAAAACGTACTGATCAGAAAAAGTCATCTTTATATTTTGGGTCTATTCTTTCAAGTTCATTTTTTGGCAGAAGTCAATCAGTTGTTTATTTTGAGTATTTTACTCCCAACCGTATTGTGTACTATTGCATCAAATAAATTCGTTTTTTTTACGCCTGGGTCTTAGTGAATAAAACGTATAGCTCACGTATGGCGTTGATAAACTATAACTTACTTTGTTTAAAAGTGTTTTTGAAAGTGTCCGTGTATCAGATATCGGGACTGTTTTGACGAAACAGTCCTGATATCGATAATGAACATGACACTTTTATGAATGGTTGCTAGAGGCATGTGTGATGTAATAATTATCGTTTACTCCCGTAAAAATTCGGTTATTTCCGTTTGATAAGCACACGAACCACATATTCAATGTACTAATAAAGCATTGCCTCCGAATTTGAATGTTATGAAACCTTCCTTTGGATTCATGTTTCGTCTAAACAATTCATAAAATAATTATATTCTCATGTAAAACGATATTATCTCATTGGTCAAATGTTTGTCATATTACATTTCTTATTTTATGCCATTTAAGCTGTGAAATTGAATGGGGAACTAATAAATATTGTTTGAACATGCTCTTCCTTTGTTAAAGAAACACAAACAAGTGATACTTTTCCAAAGTGACAATGATTTAGAAGACGTTCATAACATAATACTTTTAATATTCATACTCTGCTAAAATATTTTCAAACCGATCGTTCGTTCGTTGTAAAATATCACACCCCATCAATTATGAACGTGTAAAATTCTCTACTGAGGTAAGCATGTGTGTTAACAAAATGGCAAAAGGTGAGTATCGAGTTGACATGGTGGTATCCCCGCGGTTCGACCTAGGTCTCCCCAACGAGGATAGATCCAATGCTTTAGGCTCAGTGGAAAGAAGTCTGTATCAAATCCACCATGCCACGGCTCACCCGACAAACACTCCACAAACTTATCTATAAATATCTAACATGAAGCATCCATCTTGTGGTGCAATAATTATCGTTTTATCCTTGCTTATAAAGTATTTCTCCGTATTTGAATGTTATGAAACCTTCCTTGGGATTCATATTTGGTCTAAACATCACATCAAATAATTATATTCTCATGTAAAACTATATTATCTCATTGGTCATATGTTTGTCAGATTACATACCATATTTTATGCCAACTAAGGTGTGAAATTGAATGGGGAACTAATGAATATTGTTTGAACATGCTGTTCCTTTGTTAAAGAAACACAAACAGGTGATACTTTTCCAAAGTGACAATGATTTAGAAGAAGTTCATAACATAATACTTTTAATATTCATACTCTGCTAAAATATTTTCAAACCGATCGTTCGTTCGTTGTAAAATATCTCACCCCATCAATTATGAACGTGTAAAATTCTCTACTAAGGTAAGCATGTGTGTTAACAAAATGGCAAAAGGTGAGTATCGAGTTGACATGGTGGTATCCCCGCGGTTCGACCAAGGTCACCCCAACGAGGATAGATCCAATGCTTTAGGCTCAGTGGAAAGAAGTCTGTATCAAATCCACCATGCCACGGCTCACCCGACAAACACTCCACAAACTTATCTATAAATATCTAACATGAAGCATCCATCTTGTGGTGCAATAATTATCGTATACTCCCGTATACATTCGGTTATTTCCGTTTGATAAGCACACGAACCACATATGCAATATGCTAATAAAGTATTTCTCCGTATTTGAATGTTATGAAACCTTCCTTGGGATTCATATTTGGTCGAAACATCAAATAAAATAATTATATTCTCAAGTAAAACTATATTATCTCATTGGTCATATGTTTGTCAGATTACATTTTTTATTTTATGCCAACTAAGGTGTGAAATTGAATGGGGAACTAATAAATATTGTTTGAACGTGCTGTTCCTTGGTTAAAGAAACACAAACAAGTGATACTTTTCCAAAGTGACAATGATTTAGAAGACGTTCATAACATAATACTTTTTATATTCATACTCTGCTAAAATATTTTCAAAACGATCGTCGCCGCTAATGGCTGTAATACTGCCGAAGCGGCGTTAAACAATAACTCACTCACTCACTCAAACCGATCGTTCGTTCGTTGTAAAATATCACACCCCATCAATTATGAACGTGTAAAATTCTCTACTGAGGTAAGCATGTGTGTTAACAAAATGGCAAAAGGTGAGTATCGAGTTGACATGGTGGTATCCCCGCGGTTCGACCTAGGTCTCCCCAGCGAGGATAGATCCAATGCTTTAGGCTCAGTGGAAAGAAGTCTGTATCAAATCCACCATGCCACGGCTCACCCGACAAACACTCCACAAACTTATCTATAAATATCTAACATGAAGCATCCATCTTGTGGTGCAATAATTATCGTTTACTCCTGTACACTTTCGGTTATTTCCGTTTGATAAGCACACGAACCACATATGCAATATGCTAATAAAGCATTCCCTCCGAATTTGAATGTTATGAAACATTCCTTGGGATTCATATTTCGTCTAAACAATTCATAAAATAGTTATACTCTCATGTAAAACGATATTATCTCATTGGTCAAATGTTTGTCATATTACATTTCTTATTTTATGCCATTTAAGCTGTGAAATTGAATGGGGAACTAATAAATATTGTTTGAACATGCTCTTCCTTTGTTAAAGAAACACAAACAAGTGATACTTTTCCAAAGTGAATTATATGATTTAGAAGAATTTCATAACATAATACTTTTAATATTCATACTCTGCTAAAATATTTTCAAACCGATCGTTCGTTCGTTGTAAAATATCACACCCCATCAATTATGAACGTGTGAAATTCTCCACTGAGGTAAGCATGTGTGTTAACAAAATGGCAAAAGGTAAGTATCGAGTTGACATGGTGGTATCCCCGCGGTTCGACCTAGGTCTCCCCAACGAGGATAGATCCAATGCTTTAGGCTCAGTGGAAAGAAGTCTGTATCAAATCCACCATGCCACGGCTCACCCGACAAACACTCCACAAACTTATCTATAAATATCTAACATGAAGCATCCATCTTGTGGTGCAACAATTATCGTTTACTCCCGTACACTTTCGGTTATTTCCGTTTGATAAGCACACGAACCACATATGCAATATGCTAATAAAGCATTGCCTCCGAATTTGAATGTTATGAAACCTTCCTTTGGATTCATGTTTCGTCTAAACAATTCATAAAATAATTATATTCTGATGTAAAACGATATTATCTCATTGGTCAAATGTTTGTCATATTACATTTCTTATTTTATGCCATTTAAGCTGTGAAATTGAATGGGGAACTAATAAATATTGTTTGAACATGCTCTTCCTTTGTTAAAGAAACACAAACAAGTGATACTTTTCCAAAGTGACAATGATTTAGAAGACGTTCATAACATAATACTTTTAATATTCATACTCTGCTAAAATATTTTCAAACCGATCGTTCGTTCGTTGTAAAATATCACACCCCATCAATTATGAACGTGTAAAATTCTCTACTGAGGTAAGCATGTGTGTTAACAAAATGGCAAAAGGTGAGTATCGAGTTGACATGGTGGTATCCCCGCGGTTCGACCTAGGTCTCCCCAACGAGGATAGATCCAATGCTTTAGGCTCAGTGGAAAGAAGTCTGTATCAAATCCACCATGCCACGGCTCACCCGACAAACACTCCACAAACTTATCTATAAATATCTAACATGAAGCATCCATCTTGTGGTGCAATAATTATCGTTTACTCCCGTACACTTTCGGTTATTTCCGTTTGATAAGCACACGAACCACATATGCAATATCCTAATAAAGCATTGCCTCCGAATTTGAATGTTATGAAACCGTCCTTGGGATTCATATTTCGTCTAAACAATTCATAAAATAATTATATTCTCATGTAAAACGATATTATCTCATTGGTTAAATGTTTGTCATATTACATTTCTTATTTTATGCCATTTAAGCTGTGAAATTGAATGGGGAACTAATAAATATTGTTTGAACATGCTCTTCCTTTGTTAAAGAAACACAAACAAGTGATACCTTTCCAAAGTGAACTATATGATTTAGAAGAATTTCATAACATAATACTTTTAATATTGATACTCTGCTAAAATATTTTCAAACCGATCGTTCGTTCGTTGTAAAATATCTCACCCCATCAATTATGAACGTGTAAAATTCTCCACTGAGGTAAGCATGTGTGTTAACAAAATGGCAAAAGGTGAGTATCGAGTTGACATGGTGGTATCCCCGCGGTTCGACCTAGGTCTCCCCAACGAGGATAGATCCAATGCTTTAGGCTCAGTGGAAAGAAGTCTGTATCAAATCCACCATGCCACGGCTCACCCGACAAACACTCCACAAACTTATCTATAAATATCTAATATGAAGCATCCATCTTGTGGTGCAATAATTATCGTTTACTCCCGTACACATTCGGTTATTTCCGTTTGATAAGCACACGAACCACATATGCAATATGCTAATAAAGCATTCCCTCCGAATTTGAATGTTATGAAACCTTCCTTGGGATTCATGTTTCGTCTAAACAATTCATAAAATAATTATATTCTCATGTAAAACGATATTATCTCATTGGTCAAATGTTTGTCATATTACATTTCTTATTTTATGCCATTTAAGCTGTGAAATTGAATGGGGAACTAATAAATATTGTTTGAACATGCTCTTCCTTGGTTTAAGAAACACAAACAAGTGATACTTTTCCAAAGTGACAATGATTTAGAAGACGTTCATAACATAATACTTTTAATATTCATACTCTGCTAAAATATTTTCAAACCGATCGTTCGTTCGTTGTAAAATATCACACCCCATCAATTATGAACGTGTAAAATTCTCTACTGAGGTAAGCATGTGTGTTAACAAAATGGCAAAAGGTGAGTATCGAGTTGACATGGTGGTATCCCCGCGGTTCGACCTAGGTCTCCCCAACGAGGATAGATCCAATGCTTTAGGCTCAGTGGAAAGAAGTCTGTATCAAATCCACCATGCCACGGCTCACCCGACAAACACTCCACAAACTTATCTATAAATATCTAACATGAAGCATCCATCTTGTGGTGCAATAATTATCGTTTACTCCCGTACACTTTCGGTTATTTCCGTTTGATAAGCACACGAACCACATATGCAATATCCTAATAAAGCATTGCCTCCGAATTTGAATGTTATGAAACCGTCCTTGGGATTCATATTTCGTCTAAACAATTCATTAAATAATTATATTCTCATGTAAAACGATATTATCTCATTGGTTAAATGTTTGTCATATTACATTTCTTATTTTATGCCATTTAAGCTGTGAAATTGAATGGGGAACTAATAAATATTGTTTGAACATGCTCTTCCTTTGTTAAAGAAACACAAACAAGTGATACCTTTCCAAAGTGAACTATATGATTTAGAAGAATTTCATAACATAATACTTTTAATATTGATACTCTGCTAAAATATTTTCAAACCGATCGTTCGTTCGTTGTAAAATATCTCACCCCATCAATTATGAACGTGTAAAATTCTCCACTGAGGTAAGCATGTGTGTTAACAAAATGGCAAAAGGTGAGTATCGAGTTGACATGGTGGTATCCCCGCGGTTCGACCTAGGTCTCCCCAACGAGGATAGATCCAATGCTTTAGGCTCAGTGGAAAGAAGTCTGTATCAAATCCACCATGCCACGGCTCACCCGACAAACACTCCACAAACTTATCTATAAATATCTAATATGAAGCATCCATCTTGTGGTGCAATAATTATCGTTTACTCCCGTACACATTCGGTTATTTCCGTTTGATAAGCACACGAACCACATATGCAATATGCTAATAAAGCATTCCCTCCGAATTTGAATGTTATGAAACCTTCCTTGGGATTCATGTTTCGTCTAAACAATTCATAAAATAATTATATTCTCATGTAAAACGATATTATCTCATTGGTCAAATGTTTGTCATATTACATTTCTTATTTTATGCCATTTAAGCTGTGAAATTGAATGGGGAACTAATAAATATTGTTTGAACATGCTCTTCCTTGGTTTAAGAAACACAAACAAGTGATACTTTTCCAAAGTGACAATGATTTAGAAGACGTTCATAACATAATACTTTTAATATTCATACTCTGCTAAAATATTTTCAAACCGATCGTTCGTTCGTTGTAAAATATCACACCCCATCAATTATGAACGTGTAAAATTCTCTACTGAGGTAAGCATGTGTGTTAACAAAATGGCAAAAGGTGAGTATCGAGTTGACATGGTGGTATCCCCGCGGTTCGACCTAGGTCTCCCCAACGAGGATAGATCCAATGCTTTAGGCTCAGTGGAAAGAAGTCTGTATCAAATCCACCATGCCACGGCTCACCCGACAAACACTCCACAAACTTATCTATAAATATCTAACATGAAGCATCCATCTTGTGGTGCAATAATTATCGTTTACTCCCGTACACTTTCGGTTATTTCCGTTTGATAAGCACACGAACCACATATGCAATATGCTAATAAAGCATTGCCTCCGAATTTGAATGTTATGAAACCGTCCTTGGGATTCATATTTCGTCTAAACAATTCATAAAATAATTATATTCTCATGTAAAACGATATTATCTCATTGGTCAAATGTTTGTCATATTACATTTCTTATTTTATGCCATTTAAGCTGTGAAATTGAATGGGGAACTAATCAATATTGTTTGAACATGCTCTTCCTTGGTTTAAGAAACACAAACAAGTGATACTTTTCCAAAGTGAACTATATGATTTAGAAGAATTTCATAACATAATACTTTTAATATTGATACTCTGCTAAAATATTTCCAAACCGATCGTTCGTTCGTTGAGAAATATCACCCCCCATCAATTATGAACGTGTAAAATTCTCTACTGAGGTAAGCATGTGTGTTAACAAAATGGCAAAAGGTGAGTATCGAGTTGACATGGTGGTATCCCCGCGGTTCGACCTAGGTCTCCCCAACGAGGATAGATCCAATGCTTTAGGCTCAGTGGAAAGAAGTTTGTATCAAATCCACCATGCCACGGCTCACCCGACAAACACTCCACAAACTTATCTATAAATATCTAACATGAAGCATCCATCTTGTGGTGCAATAATTATCGTTTACTCCCGTACACTTTCGATTATTTCCGTTTGATAAGCACACGAAACACATATGCAATATGCTAATAAAGCATTGCCTCCGAATTTGAATGTTATGAAACCTTCCTTGGGATTCATGTTTCGTCTAAACAATTCATAAAATAATTATATTCTCATGTAAAACGATATTATCTCATTGGTCAAATGTTTGTCATATTACATTTCTTATTTTATGCCATTTAAGCTGTGAAATTGAATGGGGAACTAATAAATATTGTTTGAACATGCTCTTCCTTGGTTTAAGAAACACAAACAAGTGATAGTTTTCCAAAGTGAACTATATGATTTAGAATAATTTCATAACATAATACTTTTAATATTGATACTCTGCTAAAATATTTTCAAACCGATCGTTCGTTCGTTGAAAAATATCACCCCCATCAATTATGAACGTGTAAAATTCTCTACTGAGGTAAGCATGTGTGTTAACAAAATGGCAAAAGGTGAGTATCGAGTTGACATGGTGGTATCCCCGCGGTTCGACCTAGGTCTCCCCAACGAGGATAGATCCAATGCTTTAGGCTCAGTGGAAAGAAGTCTGTATCAAATCCACCATGCCACGGCTCACCCGACAAACACTCCACAACCTTATCTATAAATATCCAACATGAAGCATCCATCTTGTGGTGCAATAATTATCGTTTACTCCCGAACACATTCGGTTATTTCCGTTTGATAAGCACACGAACCACATATGCAATATGCTAATAAAGCATTCCCTCCGAATTTGAATGTTATGAAACCTTCCTTGGGATTCATATTTCGTCTAAACAATTCATAAAATAATTATATTCTCATGTAAAACGATATTATCTCATTGGTCAAATGTTTGTCATATTACATTTCTTATTTTATGCCATTTAAGCTGTGAAATTGAATGGGGAACTAATAAATATTGTTTGAACATGCTCTTCCTTTGTTAAAGAAACACAAACAAGTGATACTTTTCCAAAGTGAACTATATGATTTAGAAGAATTTCATTACATAATAATTTTAATATTCATACTCTGCTAAAATATTTTCAAACCGATCGTTCGTTCGTTCGTTGAAAAATATCACCCCCCATCAATTATGAACGTGTAAAATTCTCTACTGAGGTAAGCATGTGTGTTAACAAAATGGCAAAAGGTGAGTATCGAGTTGACATGGTGGTATCCCCGCGGTTCGACCTAGGTCTCCCCAACGAGGATAGATCCAATGCTTTTGGCTCAGTGGAAAGAAGTCTGTATCAAATCCACCATGCCACGGCTCACCCGACAAACACTCCACAAACTTATCTATAAATATCTAACATGAAGCATCCATCTTGTGGTGCAATAATTATCGTTTACTCCCGTACACATTCGGTTATTTCCGTTTGATAAGCACACGAACCACATATGCAATATGCTATTAAAACATTCCCTCCGAATTTGAATGTTATGAAACCTTCCTTGGGATTCATATTTCGTCTAAACAATTCATAAAATAATTATATTCTCATGTAAAACGATATTATCTCATTGGTCAAATGTTTGTAATATTACATTTCTTATTTTATGCCATTTAAGCTGTGAAATTGAATGGGGAACTAATAAATATTGTTTGAACATGCTCTTCCTTGGTTTAAGAAACACAAACAAGTGATAGTTTTCCAAAGTGAACTATATGATTTAGAAGAATTTCATAACATAATACTTTTAATATTGATACTCTGCTAAAATATTTTCAAACCGATCGTTCGTTCGTTGAAAAATATCACCCCGCATCAATTATGACCGTGTAAAATTCTCTACTGAGGTAAGCATGTGTGTTAACAAAATGGCAAAAGGTGAGTATCGAGTTGACATGGTGGTATCCCCGCGGTTCGACCTAGGTCTCCCCAACGAGGATAGATCCAATGCTTTAGGCTCAGTGGAAAGAAGTCTGTATCAAATCCACCATGCCACGGCTCACCCGACAAACACTCCACAACCTTATCTATAAATATCCAACATGAAGCATCCATCTTGTGGTGCAATAATTATCGTTTACTCCCGTACACATTCGGTTATTTCCGTTTGATAAGCACACGAACCACATATGCAATATGCTAATAAAGCATTCCCTCCGAATTTGAATGTTATGAAACCTTCCTTGGGATTCATATTTCGTCTAAACAATTCATAAAATAATTATATTCTCATGTAAAACGATATTATCTCATTGGTCAAATGTTTGTCATATTACATTTCTTATTTTATGCCATTTAAGCTGTGAAATTGAATGGGGAACTAATAAATATTGTTTGAACATGCTCTTCCTTGGTTAAGAAACACAAACAAGTGATAGTTTTCCAAAGTGAACTATATGATTTAGAAGAATTTCATAACATAATACTTTTAATATTGATACTCTGCTAAAATATTTTCCAACCGATCGTTCGTTCGTTGTAAAATATCACACCCCATCAATTATGAACGTGTAAAATTCTCCACTGAGGTAAGCATGTGTGTTAACAAAATGGCAAAAGGTGAGTATCGAGTTGACATGGTGGTATCCCCGCGGTTCGACCTAGGTCTCCCCAACGAGGATAGATCCAATGCTTTAGGCTCAGTGGAAAGAAGTCTGTATCAAATCCACCATGCCACGGCTCACCCGACAAACACTCCACAAACTTATCTATAAATATCTAACATGAAGCATCCATCTTGTGGTGCAATAATTATCGTTTACTCCCGAACACATTCGGTTATTTCCGTTCGATAAGCACACGAACCACATATGCAATATGCTAATAAAGCATTCCCTCCGAATTTGAATGTTATGAAACCTTCCTTGGGATTCATATTTCGTCTAAACAATTCATAAAATAATTATATTCTCATGTAAAACGATATTATCTCATTGGTCAAATGTTTGTCATATTACATTTCTTATTTTATGCCATTTAAGCTGTGAAATTGAATGGGGAACTAATAAATATTATTTGAACATGCTCTTCCTTGGTTTAAGAAACACAAACATGTGATACCTTTCCAAAGTGAACTATATGATTTAAAAGAATTTCATAACATAATACTTTTAAAATTGATACTCTGCTAAAATATTTTCCAACCGATCGTTCGTTCGTTGTAAAATATCACACCCCATCAATTATGAACGTGTAAAATTCTCTACTGAGGTAAGCATGTGTGTTAACAAAATGGCAAAAGGTGAGTATCGAGTTGACATGGTGGTATCCCCGCGGTTCGACCTAGGTCTCCCCAACGAGGATAGATCCAATGCTTTAGGCTCAGTGGAAAGAAGTCTGTATCAAATCCACCATGCCACGGCTCACCCGACAAACACTCCACAAACTTATCTATAAATATCTAACATGAAGCATCCATCTTGTGGTGCAATAATTATCGTTTACTCCCGAACACATTCGGTTATTTCCGTTTGATAAGCACACGAATCACATATGCAATATGCTAATAAAGCATTGCCTCCGAATTTGAATGTTATGAAACCTTCCTTGGGATTCATATTTCGTCTAAACAATTCATAAAATAATTATATTCTCATGTAAAACGATATTATCTCATTGGTCAAATGTTTGTCATATTACATTTCTTATTTTATGCCATTTAAGCTGTGAAATTGAATGGGGAACTAATAAATATTGTTTGAACATGCTCTTCCTTGGTTTAAGAAACACAAACAAGTGATACTTTTCCAAAGTGAACTATATGATTTAGAAGAATTTCATAACATAATACTTTTAATATTGATACTCTGCTAAAATATTTTCAAACCGATCGTTCGTTCGTTGAAAATTATCACCCCCATCAATTATGAACGTGTAAAATTCTCTACTGAGGTAAGCATGTGTGTTAACAAAATGGCAAAAGGTGAGTATCGAGTTGACATGGTGGTATCCCCGCGGTTCGACCTAGGTCTCCCCAACGAGGATAGATCCAATGCTTTAGGCTCAGTGGAAAGAAGTCTGTATCAAATCCACCATGCCACGGCTCACCCGACAAACACTCCACAAACTTATCTATAAATATCTAACATGAAGCATCCATCTTGTGGTGCAATAATTATCGTTTACTCCCGAACACATTCGGTTATTTCCGTTCGATAAGCACACGAACCACATATGCAATATGCTAATAAAGCATTCCCTCCGAATTTGAATGTTATGAAACCTTCCTTGGGATTCATATTTCGTCTAAACAATTCATAAAATAATTATATTCTCATGTAAAACGATATTATCTCATTGGTCAAATGTTTGTCATATTACATTTCTTATTTTATGCCATTTAAGCTGTGAAATTGAATGGGGAACTAATAAATATTGTTTGAACATGCTCTTCCTTGGTTTAAGAAACACAAACAAGTGATACTTTTCCAAAGTGAACTATATGATTTAGAAGAATTTCATAACATAATACTTTTAATATTGATACTGTGCTGAAATATTTTCAAACCGATCGTTCGTTCGTTGAAAAATATCACCCCCCATCAATTATGAACGTGTAAAATTCTCTACTGAGGTAAGCATGTGTGTTAACAAAATGGCAAAAGGTGAGTATCGAGTTGACATGGTGGTATCCCCGCGGTTTGACCTAGGTCTCCCCAACGAGGATAGATCCAATGCTTTAGGCTCAGTGGAAAGAAGTCTGTATCAAATCCACCATGCCACGGCTCACCCGACAAACACTCCACAAACTTATCTATAAATATCTAACATGAAGCATCCATCTTGTGGTGCAATAATTATCGTTTACTCCCGTACACATTCGGTTATTTCCGTTTGATAAGCACACGAACCACATATGCAATATGCTAATAAAGCATTCCCTCCGAATTTGAATGTTATGAAACCTTCCTTGGGATTCATATTTCGTCTAAACAATTCATAAAATAATTATATTCTCATGTAAAACGATATTATCTCATTGGTCAAATGTTTGTCATATTACATTTTTTATTTTATGCCATTTAAGCTGTGAAATTGAATGGGGAACTAATAAATATTGTTTGAACATGCTCTTCCTTGGTTTAAGAAACACAAACAAGTGATACTTTTCCAAAGTGAACTATATGATTTAGAAGAATTTCATAACATAATACTTTTAATATTGATACTCTGCTAAAATATTTTCCAACCGATCGTTCGTTCGTTGTAAAATATTACACCCCCATCAATTATGAACGTGTAAAATTCTCTACTGAGGTAAGCATGTGTGTTAACAAAATGGCAAAAGGTGAGTATCGAGTTGACATGGTGGTATCCCCGCGGTTCGACCTAGGTCTCCCCAACGAGGATAGATCCAATGCTTTAGGCTCAGTGGAAAGAAGTCTGTATCAAATCCACCATGCCACGGCTCACCCGACAAACACTCCACAAACTTATCTATAAATATCTAACATGGAGAATCCATCTTGTGGTGCAATAATTATCGTTTACTCCCGTACACATTCGGTTATTTCCGTTTGATAAGCACACGAACCACATATGCAATATGCTAATAAAGCATTGCCTCCGAATTTGAATGTTATGAAACCTTCCTTGGGATTCATATTTCGTCTAAACAATTCATAAAATAATTATATTCTCATGTAAAACGATATTATCTCATTGGTCAAATGTTTGTCATATTACATATTACTGAGAAAAACTGTTAACTCTATTAGCTCAGTCCTATGTATATTGTTTAACATGTCTCTTGATTTGTGTGTATATCCTAGCCAATGGAAGTATGCAAATGTTATGCCTTTATTTAAGAAAGGTGATCATTCACTTGTATCTAATTATCGCCCGATTTCGCTTATTAGTTGTGTTGGTAAACTGTTTGAAAGAGTGGTATTTAAGCATGTTTATAATTATTTTGTGTCAAACAATTTGTTATACAAATATCAGTGTGGTTTCCGCAGAGGACATTCAACTGTACAACAACTTGTAGAAATATATAATCAAATTTGTAGTTCGCTTGATAACAAGGAATATTATTGTATGGTATTTTGTGATGTATCAAAGGCATTTGATAGAGTTTGGCATAGAGGGCTTATGCTTAAATTGCAGATGTATGGAGTACAGGGAAAGCTGCTTGATTGGTTTTATAGTTATGTAAGCGATCGCAATCAATCAGTTTTTGTTCATGGGGCGTTATCTAAGCCAATAGTATTGAAGGCAGGAGTTCCCCAGGGATCAGTTTTAGGCCCCTTTCTCTTTATTGTGTATGTAAATGAGATAGCAGATAAACTATATTGTATAACCCGGCTTTTCGCCGATGATACTTCGCTTGGGACCAAATCAAAGGAAAAACAATTGGTGGAAAGAGTTATGAATGAAAATCTAGAACTTTTAAGCAATTGGGCAAACGACTGGTTAATTTCTTATAATCCCGAGAAAACAGAGGCTATGCTATTTACATTGAAAGATAACGATCAAGACATTAACTTGAACTTTGACGGCTGCGGTACTAAAACAGTTAATTGTCATAAGCATTTGGGTTTAACATTTTCATCTAATGGGAGTTGGCACCATCATATTGAACACATTGTCAAAAAGACCTCTAAAATGATAGGAGCATTTCGGAAATTAAAGTTTCTACTTAATAGAACAACACTTTCTAAAATATATACTGTTTTTATAAGACCACACTTTGAGTATGCATGTGAAGTATGGGATGGATGTTTGATTGAACAAGCTGATAAATTAGAAAAACTTCAACTTGAAGCGGCCCGAATAGTAACTGGTCTTCCAAGATATGCCTCTGCGAGTTCTTTATACTACGAAACAGGGTGGGATTTTCTTTCAGAAAGAAGAAGGAGATGTAAATTAACATTATTTTATAAAATACAGAAAGGCCTTGCGCCAGCTTTTCTTCAGGATTTACTCCCGCCTTTAGTGGGCAATATGACACGATATGGGTTAAGAAATTCCAATAATTATAGCCAACCTTATACACGACTCAAGTACTCAATATCATCGTTTATTCCATCATCAATTAAATTATGGAACAACATTCCTTTAGCAATAAGAGACTGTGATTCTGTTGCCTCATTTAAATCGAATATTCAAGTCAAAGTAAAATGTGCACCTGTATACTTTTCTTACGGAATTAGAAAACTAAATATCTTACATACAAGACTAAGATATATGAAGAGCTCACTTAATTACGATTTATTTAAAATAAGTGTAAGAAATAATGCATGTTGTCAATGTGGCCACAACTGTGAAAATGTAGTTCATTATTTCCTTGAATGTCCTTTGTATATTACTCAAAGACAAAATATGTTTATTTCATTAGATAATATTGTCAGAAACAGAGCTTTAATTAATATTAGTCTTCTTTTACATGGCAATGCAGGTCTCTCTATTTGTGAAAATCAGAATGTTTTCAAACTTGTACATATCTACATTTCTCAAACTAAACGTTTTCTCTGACTTCTTTTGTACATATGCTGACTGCCTGTCCGTCTCTTGTTGCATATTGTTGTGAGAAGAATCGTGTAATTATCTGGAGAGGGCTTTTCTAAGTTGGATAACTTGTGCCCAATCCATTTCTTGAATGAATAAAATATGTTTCAATCAATTACATTTCTTATTTTATGCCATTTAAGCTGTGAAATTGAATGGGGAACTAATAAACATTGTTTGAACATGCTCTTCCTTGGTTTAAGAAACACAAACCTGTTATAAGTTTCCAAAGTGAACTATATGATTTAGAAGAATTTCATAACATAATACTTTTAAAATTGATACTCTGCTAAAATATTTTCAAACCGATCGTTCGTTCGTTGTAAAATATCACACCCCATCAATTATGAACGTGTAAAATTCTCTACTGAGGTAAGCATGTGTGTTAACAAAATGGCAAAAGGTGAGTATCGAGTTGACATGGTGGTATCCCCGCGGTTCGACCTAAGTCTCCCCAACGAGGATAGATCCAATGCTTTAGGCTCAGTGGAAAGAAGTCTGTATCAAATCCACCATGCCACGGCTCACCCGACAAACACTCCACAAACTTATCTATAAATATCTAACATGAAGCATCCATCTTGTGGTGCAATAATTATCGTTTACTCCCGTACACATTCGGTTATTTCCGTTTGATAAGCACACGAACCACATATTCAATATGCTAATAAAGCATTCCCTCCGAATTTGAATGTTATGAAACCTTCCTTGGGATTCATATTTCGTCTAAACAATTCATAAAATAATTATATTCTCATGTAAAACGATATTATCTCATTGGTCAAATGTTTGTCATATTACATTTCTTATTTTATGCCATTTAAGCTGTGAAATTGAATGGGGAACTAATAAATATTGTTTGAACATGCTCTTCCTTGGTTTAAGAAACACAAACAAGTGATACCTTTCCAAAGTGAACTATATGATTTAGAAGAATTTCATAACATAATACTTTTAAAATTGATACTCTGCTAAAATATTTTCAAACCGATCGTTCGTTCGTTGTAAAATATCACACCCCATCAATTATGAACGTGTAAAATTCTCTACTGAGGTAAGCATGTGTGTTAACAAAATGGCAAAAGGTGAGTATCGAGTTGACATGGTGGTATCCCCGCTGTTCGACCTAGGTCTCCCCAACGAGGATAGATCCAATGCTTTAGGCTCAGTGGAAAGAAGTCTGTATCAAATCCACCATGCCACGGCTCACCCGACAAACACTCCACAAACTTATCTAAAAATATCTAACATGAAGCATCCATCTTGTGGTGCAATAATTATCGTTTACTCCCGAACACATTCGGTTATTTCCGTTTGATAAGCACACGAACCACATATGCAATATGCTAATAAAGCATTGCCTCCGAATTTGAATGTTATGAAACCTTCCTTGGGATTCATATTTCGTCTAAACAATTCATAAAATAATTATATTCTCATGTAAAACGATATTATCTCATTGGTCAAATGTTTGTCATATTACATTTCTTATTTTATGCCATTTAAGCTGTGAAATTGAATGGGGAACTAATAAATATTGTTTGAACATGCTCTTCCTTGGTTTAAGAAACACAAACAAGTGATACCTTTCCAAAGTGAACTATATGATTTAGAAGAATTTCATAACATAATACTTTTAAAATTGATACTCTGCTAAAATATTTTCAAACCGATCGTTCGTTCGTTGTAAAATATCACACCCCATCAATTATGAACGTGTAAAATTCTCTACTGAGGTAAGCATGTGTGTTAACAAAATGGCAAAAGGTGAGTATCGAGTTGACATGGTGGTATCCCCGCGTTTCGACCTAGGTCTCCCCAACGAGGATAGATCCAATGCTTTAGGCTCAGTGGAAAGAAGTCTGTATCAAATCCACCATGCCACGGCTCACCCGACAAACACTCCACAAACTTATCTAAAAATATCTAACATGAAGCATCCATCTTGTGGTGCAATAATTATCGTTTACTCCCGAACACATTCGGTTATTTCCGTTTGATAAGCACACGAACCACATATGCAATATGCTAATAAAGCATTGCCTCCGAATTTGTATGTTATGAAACCTTCCTTGGGATTCATATTTCGTCTAAACAATTCATAAAATAATTATATTCTCATGTAAAACGATATTATCTCATTGGTCAAATGTTTGTCATATTACATTTCTTATTTTATGCCATTTAAGCTGTGAAATTGAATGAGGAACTAATAAATATTGTTTGAACATGCTCTTCCTTGGTTTAAGAAACACAAACAAGTGATACTTTTCCAAAGTGAACTATATGATTTAGAAGAATTTCATAACATAATACTTTTAATATTGATACTCTGCTAAAATATTTTCAAACCGATCGTTCGTTCGTTGTAAAATATCACACCCCATCAATTATGAACGTGTAAAATTCTCTACTGAGGTAAGCATGTGTGTTAACAAAATGGCAAAAGGTGAGTATCGAGTTGACATGGTGGTATCCCCGCGGTTCGACCTAGGTCTCCCCAACGAGGATAGATCCAATGCTTTAGGCTCAGTGGAAAGAAGTCTGTATCAAATCCACCATGCCACGGCTCACCCGACAAACACTCCACAAACTTATCTAAAAATATCTAACATGAAGCATCCATCTTGTGGTGCAATAATTATCGTTTACTCCCGAACACATTCGGTTATTTCCGTTTGATAAGCACACGAACCACATATGCAATATGCTAATAAAGCATTGCCTCCGAATTTGAATGTTATGAAACCTTCCTTGGGATTCATATTTCGTCTAAACAATTCATAAAATAATTATATTCTCATGTAAAACGATATTATCTCATTGGTCAAATGTTTGTCATATTACATTTCTTATTTTATGCCATTTAAGCTGTGAAATTGAATGGGGAACTAATAAATATTGTTTGAACATGCTCTTCCTTGGTTTAAGAAACACAAACAAGTGATACCTTTCCAAAGTGAACTATATGATTTAGAAGAATTTCATAACATAATACTTTTGAAATTGATACTCTGCTAAAATATTTTCAAACCGATCGTTCGTTCGTTGTAAAATATCACACCCCATCAATTATGAACGTGTAAAATTCTCTACTGAGGTAAGCATGTGTGTTAACAAAATGGCAAAAGGTGAGTATCGAGTTGACATGGTGGTATCCCCGCGGTTCGACCTAGGTCTCCCCAACGAGGATAGATCCAATGCTTTAGGCTCAGTGGAAAGAAGTTTGTATCAAATCCACCATGCCACGGCTCACCCGACAAACACTCCACAAACTTATCTAAAAATATCTAACATGAAGCATCCATCTTGTGGTGCAATAATTATCGTTTACTCCCGAACACATTCGGTTATTTCCGTTTGATAAGCACACGAACCACATATGCAATATGCTAATAAAGCATTGCCTCCGAATTTGAATGTTATGAAACCTTCCTTGGGATTCATATTTCGTCTAAACAATTCATAAAATAATTATATTCTCATGTAAAACGATATTATCTCATTGGTCAAATGTTTGTCATATTACATTTCTTATTTTATGCCATTTAAGCTGTGAAATTGAATGGGGAACTAATAAATATTGTTTGAACATGCTCTTCCTTGGTTTAAGAAACACAAACAAGTGATACCTTTCCAAAGTGAACTATATGATTTAGAAGAATTTCATAACATAATACTTTTAAAATTGATACTCTGCTAAAATATTTTCAAACCGATCGTTCGTTCGTTGTAAAATATCACACCCCATCAATTATGAACGTGTAAAATTCTCTACTGAGGTAAGCATGTGTGTTAACAAAATGGCAAAAGGTGAGTATCGAGTTGACATGGTGGTATCCCCGCGTTTCGACCTAGGTCTCCCCAACGAGGATAGATCCAATGCTTTAGGCTCAGTGGAAAGAAGTCTGTATCAAATCCACCATGCCACGGCTCACCCGACAAACACTCCACAAACTTATCTAAAAATATCTAACATGAAGCATCCATCTTGTGGTGCAATAATTATCGTTTACTCCCGAACACATTCGGTTATTTCCGTTTGATAAGCACACGAACCACATATGCAATATGCTAATAAAGCATTGCCTCCGAATTTGTATGTTATGAAACCTTCCTTGGGATTCATATTTCGTCTAAACAATTCATAAAATAATTATATTCTCATGTAAAACGATATTATCTCATTGGTCAAATGTTTGTCATATTACATTTCTTATTTTATGCCATTTAAGCTGTGAAATTGAATGAGGAACTAATAAATATTGTTTGAACATGCTCTTCCTTGGTTTAAGAAACACAAACAAGTGATACTTTTCCAAAGTGAACTATATGATTTAGAAGAATTTCATAACATAATACTTTTAATATTGATACTCTGCTAAAATATTTTCAAACCGATCGTTCGTTCGTTGTAAAATATCACACCCCATCAATTATGAACGTGTAAAATTCTCTACTGAGGTAAGCATGTGTGTTAACAAAATGGCAAAAGGTGAGTATCGAGTTGACATGGTGGTATCCCCGCGGTTCGACCTAGGTCTCCCCAACGAGGATAGATCCAATGCTTTAGGCTCAGTGGAAAGAAGTCTGTATCAAATCCACCATGCCACGGCTCACCCGACAAACACTCCACAAACTTATCTAAAAATATCTAACATGGAGAATCCATCTTGTGGTGCAATAATTATCGTTTACTCCCGTACACATTCGGTTATTTCCGTTTGATAAGCACACGAACCACATATGCAATATGCTAATAAAGCATTCCCTCCGAATTTGAATGTTATGAAACCTTCCTTGGGATTCATATTTCGTCTAAACAATTCATAAAATAATTATATTCTCATGTAAAACGATATTATCTCATTGGTCAAATGTTTGTCATATTACATTTCTTATTTTATGCCATTTAAGCTGTGAAATTGAATGGGGAACTAATAAATATTGTTTGAACATGCTCTTCCTTGGTTTAAGAAACACAAACAAGTGATACTTTTCCAAAGTGAACTATATGATTTAGAAGAATTTCATAACATAATACTTTTAATATTGATACTCTGCTAAAATATTTTCAAACCGATCGTTCGTTCGTTCGTTGTAAAATATCACACCCCATCAATTATGAACGTGTAAAATTCTCCACTGAGGTAGGCATGTGTGTTAACAAAATGGCAAAAGGTGAGTATCGAGTTGACATGGTGGTATCCCCGCGGTTCGACCTAGGTCTCCCCAACGAGGATAGATCCAATGCTTTAGGCTCAGTGGAAAGAAGTCTGTATCAAATCCACCATGCCACGGCTCACCCGACAAACACTCCACAAACTTATCTATAAATATCTAACATGAAGCATCCATCTTGTGGTGCAATAATTATCGTTTACTCCCGTACACATTCGGTTATTTCCGTTTGATAAGCACACGAACCACATATGCAATATGCTAATAAAGCATTCCCTCCGAATTTGAATGTTATGAAACCTTCCTTGGGATTCATATTTCGTCTAAACAATTCATAAAATAATTATATTCTCATGTAAAACGATATTATCTCATTGGTCAAATGTTTGTCATATTACATTTCTTATTTTATGCCATTTAAGCTGTGAAATTGAATGGGGAACTAATAAATATTGTTTGAACATGCTCTTCCTTTGTTAAAGAAACACAAACAAGTGATACCTTTCCAAAGTGAACTATATGATTTAGAAGAATTTCATAACATAATACTTTTAAAATTGATACTCTGCTAAAATATTTTCAAACCGATCGTTCGTTCGTTGTAAAATATCACACCCCATCAATTATGAACGTGTAAAATTCTCTACTGAGGTAAGCATGTGTGTTAACAAAATGGCAAAAGGTGAGTATCGAGTTGACATGGTGGTATCCCCGCGGTTCGACCTAGGTCTCCCCAACGAGGATAGATCCAATGCTTTAGGCTCAGTGGAAAGAAGTCTGTATCAAATCCACCATGCCACGGCTCACCCGACAAACACTCCACAAACTTATCTATAAATATCTAACATGAAGCATCCATCTTGTGGTGCAATAATTATCGTTTACTCCCGAACACATTCGGTTATTTCCGTTTGATAAGCACACGAACCACATATGCAATATGCTAATAAAGCATTCCCTCCGAATTTGAATGTTATGAAACCTTCCTTGGGATTCATATTTCGTCTAAACAATTCATAAAATAATTATATTCTCATGTAAAACGATATTATCTCATTGGTCAAATGTTTGTCATATTACATTTCTTATTTTATGCCATTTAAGTTGTGAAATTGAATGGGGAACTAATAAATATTGTTTGAACATGCTCTTCCTTTGTTAAAGAAACACAAACAAGTGATACCTTTCCAAAGTGAACTATATGATTTAGAAGAATTTCATAACATAATACTTTTAATATTGATACTCTGCTAAAATATTTTCAAACCGATCGTTCGTTCGTTCGTTGTAAAATATCACACCCCATCAATTATGAACGTGTAAAATTCTCCACTGAGGTAAGCATGTGTGTTAACAAAATGGCAAAAGGTGAGTATCGAGTTGACATGGTGGTATCCCCGCGGTTCGACCTAGGTCTCCCCAACGAGGATAGATCCAATGCTTTAGGCTCAGTGGAAAGAAGTCTGTATCAAATCCATCATGCCACGTCTCACCCGACAAACACTCCACAAACTTATCTATAAATATCTAACATGGAGAATCCATCTTGTGGTGCAATAATTATCGTTTACTCCCGTACACATTCGGTTATTTCCGTTTGATAAGCACACGAACCACATATGCAATATGCTAATAAAGCATTCCCTCCGAATTTGAATGTTATGAAACCTTCCTTGGGATTCATATTTCGTCTAAACAATTCATAAAATAATTATATTCTCATGTAAAACGATATTATCTCATTGGTCAAATGTTTGTCATATTACATTTCTTATTTTATGCCATTTAAGCTGTGAAATTGAATGGGGAACTAATAAATATTGTTTGAACATGCTCTTCCTTGGTTTAAGAAACACAAACAAGTGATACTTTTCCAAAGTGAACTATATGATTTAGAAGAATTTCATAACATAATACTTTTAATTTTGATACTCTGCTAAAATATTTTCAAACCGATCGTTCGTTCGTTGTAAAATATCACACCCCATCAATTATGAACGTGTAAAATTCTCCACTGAGGTAAGCATGTGTGTTAACAAAATGGCAAAAGGTGAGTATCGAGTTGACATGGTGGTATCCCCGCGGTTCGACCTAGGTCTCCCCAACGAGGATAGATCCAATGCTTTAGGCTCAGTGGAAAGAAGTCTGTATCAAATCCACCATGCCACGGCTCACCCGACAAACACTCCACAAACTTATCTATAAATATCTAACATGAAGCATCCATCTTGTGGTGCAATAATTATCGTTTACTCCCGAACACATTCGGTTATCTCCGTTTGATAAGCACACGAACCACATATGCAATATGCTAATAAAGCATTCCCTCCGAATTTGAATGTTATGAAACCTTCCTTGGGATTCATATTTCGTCTAAACAATTCATAAAATAATTATATTCTCATGTAAAACGATATTATCTCATTGGTCAAATGTTTGTCATATTACATTTCTTATTTTATGCCATTTAAGTTGTGAAATTGAATGGGGAACTAATAAATATTGTTTGAACATGCTCTTCCTTTGTTAAAGAAACACAAACAAGTGATACCTTTCCAAAGTGAACTATATGATTTAGAAGAATTTCATAACATAATACTTTTAATATTGATACTCTGCTAAAATATTTTCAAACCGATCGTTCGTTCGTTCGTTGTAAAATATCACACCTCATCAATTATGAACGTGTAAAATTCTCCACTGAGGTAAGCATGTGTGTTAACAAAATGGCAAAAGGTGAGTATCGAGTTGACATGGTGGTATCCCCGCGGTTCGACCTAGGTCTCCCCAACGAGGATAGATCCAATGCTTTAGGCTCAGTGGAAAGAAGTCTGTATCAAATCCACCATGCCACGGCTCACCCGACAAACACTCCACAAACTTATCTATAGATATCTAACATGAAGCATCCATCTTGTGGTGCAATAATTATCGTTTACTCCCGTACACATTCGGTTATTTCCGTTTGATAAGCACACGAACCACATATGCAATATGCTAATAAAGCATTCCCTCCGAATTTGAATGTTATGAAACCTTCCTTGGGATTCATATTTCGTCTAAACAATTCATTAAATAATTATATTCTCATGTAAAACGATATTATCTCATTGGTCAAATGTTTGTCATATTACATTTCTTATTTTATGCCATTTAAGCTGTGAAATTGAATGGGGAACTAATAAATATTGTTTGAACATGCTCTTCCTTTGTTAAAGAAACACAAACAAGTGATACCTTTCCAAAGTGAACTATATGATTTAGAAGAATTTCATAACATAATACTTTTAATATTGATACTCTGCTAAAATATTTTCAAACCGATCGTTCGTTCGTTCGTTGTAAAATATCACACCCCATCAATTATGAACGTGTAAAATTCTCTACTGAGGTAAGCATGTGTGTTAACAAAATGGCAAAAGGTGAGTATCGAGTTGACATGGTGGTATCCCCGCGGTTCGACCTAGGTCTCCCCAACGAGGATAGATCCAATGCTTTAGGCTCAGTGGAAAGAAGTCTGTATCAAATCCACCATGCCACGGCTCACCCGACAAACACTCCACAAACTTATCTATAAATATCTAACATGAAGCATCCATCTTGTGGTGCAATAATTATCGTTTACTCCCGAACACATTCGGTTATTTCCGTTTGATAAGCACACGAACCACATATGCAATATGCTAATAAAGCATTCCCTCCGAATTTGAATGTTATGAAACCTTCCTTGGGATTCATATTTCGTCTAAACAATTCATAAAATAATTATATTCTCATGTAAAACGATATTATCTCATTGGTCAAATGTTTGTCATATTACATTTCTTATTTTATGCCATTTAAGTTGTGAAATTGAATGGGGAACTAATAAATATTGTTTGAACATGCTCTTCCTTTGTTAAAGAAACACAAACAAGTGATACCTTTCCAAAGTGAACTATATGATTTAGAAGAATTTCATAACATAATACTTTTAATATTGATACTCTGCTAAAATATTTTCAAACCGATCGTTCGTTCGTTCGTTGTAAAATATCACACCCCATCAATTATGAACGTGTAAAATTCTCCACTGAGGTAAGCATGTGTGTTAACAAAATGGCAAAAGGTGAGTATCGAGTTGACATGGTGGTATCCCCGCGGTTCGACCTAGGTCTCCCCAACGAGGATAGATCCAATGCTTTAGGCTCAGTGGAAAGAAGTCTGTATCAAATCCACCATGCCACGGCTCACCCGACAAACACTCCACAAACTTATCTATAAATATCTAACATGGAGAATCCATCTTGTGGTGCAATAATTATCGTTTACTCCCGTACACATTCGGTTATTTCCGTTTGATAAGCACACGAACCACATATGCAATATGCTAATAAAGCATTCCCTCCGAATTTGAATGTTATGAAACCTTCCTTGGGATTCATATTTCGTCTAAACAATTCATAAAATAATTATATTCTCATGTAAAACGATATTATCTCATTGGTCAAATGTTTGTCATATTACATTTCTTATTTTATGCCATTTAAGCTGTGAAATTGAATGGGGAACTAATAAATATTGTTTGAACATGCTCTTCCTTGGTTTAAGAAACACAAACAAGTGATACTTTTCCAAAGTGAACTATATGATTTAGAAGAATTTCATAACATAATACTTTTAATTTTGATACTCTGCTAAAATATTTTCAAAACGATCGTTCGTTCGTTGTAAAATATCACACCTCATCAATTATGAACGTGTAAAATTCTCCACTGAGGTAAGCATGTGTGTTAACAAAATGGCAAAAGGTGAGTATCGAGTTGACATGGTGGTATCCCCGCGGTTCGACCTAGGTCTCCCCAACGAGGATAGATCCAATGCTTTAGGCTCAGTGGAAAGAAGTCTGTATCAAATCCACCATGCCACGGCTCACCCGACAAACACTCCACAAACTTATCTATAGATATCTAACATGAAGCATCCATCTTGTGGTGCAATAATTATCGTTTACTCCCGTACACATTCGGTTATTTCCGTTTGATAAGCACACGAACCACATATGCAATATGCTAATAAAGCATTCCCTCCGAATTTGAATGTTATGAAACCTTCCTTGGGATTCATATTTCGTCTAAACAATTCATTAAATAATTATATTCTCATGTAAAACGATATTATCTCATTGGTCAAATGTTTGTCATATTACATTTCTTATTTTATGCCATTTAAGCTGTGAAATTGAATGGGGAACTAATAAATATTGTTTGAACATGCTCTTCCTTTGTTAAAGAAACACAAACAAGTGATACCTTTCCAAAGTGAACTATATGATTTAGAAGAATTTCATAACATAATACTTTTAATATTGATACTCTGCTAAAATATTTTCAAACCGATCGTTCGTTCGTTCGTTGTAAAATATCACACCCCATCAATTATGAACGTGTAAAATTCTCTACTAAGGTAAGCATGTGTGTTAACAAAATGGCAAAAGGTGAGTATCGAGTTGACATGGTGGTATCCCCGCGGTTCGACCTAGGTCTCCCCAACGAGGATAGATCCAATGCTTTAGGCTCAGTGGAAAGAAGTCTGTATCAAATCCACCATGCCACGGCTCACCCGACAAACACTCCACAAACTTATCTATAAATATCTAACATGAAGCATCCATCTTGTGGTGCAATAATTATCGTTTACTCCCGAACACATTCGGTTATTTCCGTTTGATAAGCACACGAACCACATATGCAATATGCTAATAAAGCATTCCCTCCGAATTTGAATGTTATGAAACCTTCCTTGGGATTCATATTTCGTCTAAACAATTCATAAAATAATTATATTCTCATGTAAAACGATATTATCTCATTGGTCAAATGTTTGTCATATTACATTTCTTATTTTATGCCATTTAAGTTGTGAAATTGAATGGGGAACTAATAAATATTGTTTGAACATGCTCTTCCTTTGTTAAAGAAACACAAACAAGTGATACCTTTCCAAAGTGAACTATATGATTTAGAAGAATTTCATAACATAATACTTTTAATATTGATACTCTGCTAAAATATTTTCAAACCGATCGTTCGTTCGTTCGTTGTAAAATATCACACCCCATCAATTATGAACGTGTAAAATTCTCCACTGAGGTAAGCATGTGTGTTAACAAAATGGCAAAAGGTGAGTATCGAGTTGACATGGTGGTATCCCCGCGGTTCGACCTAGGTCTCCCCAACGAGGATAGATCCAATGCTTTAGGCTCAGTGGAAAGAAGTCTGTATCAAATCCACCATGCCACGGCTCACCCGACAAACACTCCACAAACTTATCTAAAAATATCTAACATGAAGCATCCATCTTGTGGTGCAATAATTATCGTTTACTCCCGAACACATTCGGTTATTTCCGTTTGATAAGCACACGAACCACATATGCAATATGCTAATAAAGCATTCCCTCCGAATTTGAATGTTATGAAACCTTCCTTGGGATTCATATTTCGTCTAAACAATTCATAAAATAATTATATTCTCATGTAAAACGATATTATCTCATTGGTCAAATGTTTGTCATATTACATTTCTTATTTTATGCCATTTAAGCTGTGAAATTGAATGGGGAACTAATAAATATTGTTTGAACATGCTCTTCCTTTGTTAAAGAAACACAAACAAGTGATACCTTTCCAAAGTGAACTATATGATTTAGAAGAATTTCATAACATAATACTTTTAATATTGATACTCTGCTAAAATATTTTCAAACCGATCGTTCGTTCGTTCGTTGTAAAATATCACACCCCATCAATTATGAACGTGTAAAATTCTCTACTAAGGTAAGCATGTGTGTTAACAAAATGGCAAAAGGTGAGTATCGAGTTGACATGGTGGTATCCCCGCGGTTCGACCTAGGTCTCCCCAACGAGGATAGATCCAATGCTTTAGGCTCAGTGGAAAGAAGTCTGTATCAAATCCACCATGCCACGGCTCACCCGACAAACACTCCACAAACTTATCTATAAATATCTAACATGAAGCATCCATCTTGTGGTGCAATAATTATTGTTTACTCCCGAACACATTCGGTTATTTCCGTTTGATAAGCACACGAACCACATATGCAATATGCTAATAAAGCATTCCCTCCGAATTTGAATGTTATGAAACCTTCCTTGGGATTCATATTTCGTCTAAACAATTCATAAAATAATTATATTCTCATGTAAAACGATATTATCTCATTGGTCAAATGTTTGTCATATTACATTTCTTATTTTATGCCATTTAAGTTGTGAAATTGAATGGGGAACTAATAAATATTGTTTGAACATGCTCTTCCTTTGTTAAAGAAACACAAACAAGTGATACCTTTCCAAAGTGAACTATATGATTTAGAAGAATTTCATAACATAATACTTTTAATATTGATACTCTGCTAAAATATTTTCAAACCGATCGTTCGTTCGTTCGTTGTAAAATATCACACCCCATCAATTATGAACGTGTAAAATTCTCCACTGAGGTAAGCATGTGTGTTAACAAAATGGCAAAAGGTGAGTATCGAGTTGACATGGTGGTATCCCCGCGGTTCGACCTAGGTCTCCCCAACGAGGATAGATCCAATGCTTTAGGCTCAGTGGAAAGAAGTCTGTATCAAATCCACCATGCCACGGCTCACCCGACAAACACTCCACAAACTTATCTATAAATATCTAACATGAAGCATCCATCTTGTGGTGCAATAATTATCGTTTACTCCCGAACACATTCGGTTATCTCCGTTTGATAAGCACACGAACCACATATGCAATATGCTAATAAAGCATTCCCTCCGAATTTGAATGTTATGAAACCTTCCTTGGGATTCATATTTCGTCTAAACAATTCATAAAATAATTATATTCTCATGTAAAACGATATTATCTCATTGGTCAAATGTTTGTCATATTACATTTCTTATTTTATGCCATTTAAGTTGTGAAATTGAATGGGGAACTAATAAATATTGTTTGAACATGCTCTTCCTTTGTTAAAGAAACACAAACAAGTGATACCTTTCCAAAGTGAACTATATGATTTAGAAGAATTTCATAACATAATACTTTTAATATTGATACTCTGCTAAAATATTTTCAAACCGATCGTTCGTTCGTTCGTTGTAAAATATCACACCTCATCAATTATGAACGTGTAAAATTCTCCACTGAGGTAAGCATGTGTGTTAACAAAATGGCAAAAGGTGAGTATCGAGTTGACATGGTGGTATCCCCGCGGTTCGACCTAGGTCTCCCCAACGAGGATAGATCCAATGCTTTAGGCTCAGTGGAAAGAAGTCTGTATCAAATCCACCATGCCACGGCTCACCCGACAAACACTCCACAAACTTATCTATAGATATCTAACATGAAGCATCCATCTTGTGGTGCAATAATTATCGTTTACTCCCGTACACATTCGGTTATTTCCGTTTGATAAGCACACGAACCACATATGCAATATGCTTATAAAGCATTCCCTCCGAATTTGAATGTTATGAAACCTTCCTTGGGATTCATATTTCGTCTAAACAATTCATTAAATAATTATATTCTCATGTAAAACGATATTATCTCATTGGTCAAATGTTTGTCATATTACATTTCTTATGTTATGCCATTTAAGCTGTGAAATTGAATGGGGAACTAATAAATATTGTTTGAACATGCTCTTCCTTTGTTAAAGAAACACAAACAAGTGATACCTTTCCAAAGTGAACTATATGATTTAGAAGAATTTCATAACATAATACTTTTAATATTGATACTCTGCTAAAATATTTTCAAACCGATCGTTCGTTCGTTCGTTGTAAAATATCACACCCCATCAATTATGAACGTGTAAAATTTTCCACTGAGGTAAGCATGTGTGTTAACAAAATGGCAAAAGGTGAGTATCGAGTTGACATGGTGGTATCCCCGCGGTTCGACCTAGGTCTCCCCAACGAGGATAGATCCAATGCTTTAGGCTCAGTGGAAAGAAGTCTGTATCAAATCCACCATGCCACGGCTCACCCGACAAACACTCCACAAACTTATCTATAAATATCTAACATGAAGCATCCATCTTGTGGTGCAATAATTATCGTTTACTCCCGTACACATTCGGTTATTTCCGTTTGATAAGCACACGAACCACATATGCAATATGCTAATAAAGCATTGCCTCCGAATTTGAATGTTATGAAACTTTCCTTGGGATTCATATTTCGTCTAAACAATTCATAAAATAATTATATTCCCATGTAAAACGATATTATCTCATTGGTCAAATGTTTGTCATATTACATTTCTTATTTTATGCCATTTAAGTTGTGAAATTGAATGGGGAACTAATAAATATTGTTTGAACATGCTCTTCCTTTGTTAAAGAAACACAAACAAGTGATACCTTTCCAAAGTGAACTATATGATTTAGAAGAATTTCATAACATAATACTTTTAATATTGATACTCTGCTAAAATATTTTCAAACCGATCGTTCGTTCGTTCGTTGTAAAATATCACACCCCATCAATTATGAACGTGTAAAATTCTCCACTGAGGTAAGCATGTGTGTTAACAAAATGGCAAAAGGTGAGTATCGAGTTGACATGGTGGTATCCCCGCGGTTCGACCTAGGTCTCCCCAACGAGGATAGATCCAATGCTTTAGGCTCAGTGGAAAGAAGTCTGTATCAAATCCACCATGCCACGGCTCACCCGACAAACACTCCATAAACTTATCTATAAATATCTAACATGGAGAATCCATCTTGTGGTGCAATAATTATCGTTTACTCCCGTACACATTCGGTTATTTCCGTTTGATAAGCACACGAACCACATATGCAATATGCTAATAAAGCATTCCCTCCGAATTTGAATGTTATGAAACCTTCCTTGGGATTCATATTTCGTCTAAACAATTCATAAAATAATTATATTCTCATGTAAAACGATATTATCTCATTGGTCAAATGTTTGTCATATTACATTTCTTATTTTATGCCATTTAAGCTGTGAAATTGAATGGGGAACTAATAAATATTGTTTGAACATGCTCTTCCTTGGTTTAAGAAACACAAACAAGTGATACTTTTCCAAAGTGAACTATATGATTTAGAAGAATTTCATAACATAATACTTTTAATTTTGATACTCTGCTAAAATATTTTCAAACCGATCGTTCGTTCGTTCGTTGTAAAATATCACACCCCATCAATTATGAACGTGTAAAATTCTCCACTGAGGTAAGCATGTGTGTTAACAAAATGGCAAAAGGTGAGTATCGAGTTGACATGGTGGTATCCCCGCGGTTCGACCTAGGTCTCCCCAACGAGGATAGATCCAATGCTTTAGGCTCAGTAGAAAGAAGTCTGTATCAAATCCACCATGCCACGGCTCACCCGACAAACACTCCACAAACTTATCTATAAATATCTAACATGAAGCATCCATCTTGTGGTGCAATAATTATCGTTTACTCCCGAACACATTCGGTTATCTCCGTTTGATAAGCACACGAACCACATATGCAATATGCTAATAAAGCATTCCCTCCGAATTTGAATGTTATGAAACCTTCCTTGGGATTCATATTTCGTCTAAACAATTCATAAAATAATTATATTCTCATGTAAAACGATATTATCTCATTGGTCAAATGTTTGTCATATTACATTTCTTATTTTATGCCATTTAAGTTGTGAAATTGAATGGGGAACTAATAAATATTGTTTGAACATGCTCTTCCTTTGTTAAAGAAACACAAACAAGTGATACCTTTCCAAAGTGAACTATATGATTTAGAAGAATTTCATAACATAATACTTTTAATATTGATACTCTGCTAAAATATTTTCAAACCGATCGTTCGTTCGTTCGTTGTAAAATATCACACCTCATCAATTATGAACGTGTAAAATTCTCCACTGAGGTAAGCATGTGTGTTAACAAAATGGCAAAAGGTGAGTATCGAGTTGACATGGTGGTATCCCCGCGGTTCGACCTAGGTCTCCCCAACGAGGATAGATCCAATGCTTTAGGCTCAGTGGAAAGAAGTCTGTATCAAATCCACCATGCCACGGCTCACCCGACAAACACTCCACAAACTTATCTATAAATATCTAACATGAAGCATCCATCTTGTGGTGCAATAATTATCGTTTACTCCCGTACACATTCGGTTATTTCCGTTTGATAAGCACACGAACCACATATGCAATATGCTAATAAAGCATTGCCTCCGAATTTGAATGTTATGAAACTTTCCTTGGGATTCATATTTCGTCTAAACAATTCATAAAATAATTATATTCCCATGTAAAACGATATTATCTCATTGGTCAAATGTTTGTCATATTACATTTCTTATTTTATGCCATTTAAGTTGTGAAATTGAATGGGGAACTAATAAATATTGTTTGAACATGCTCTTCCTTTGTTAAAGAAACACAAACAAGTGATACCTTTCCAAAGTGAACTATATGATTTAGAAGAATTTCATAACATAATACTTTTAATATTGATACTCTGCTAAAATATTTTCAAACCGATCGTTCGTTCGTTCGTTGTAAAATATCACACCTCATCAATTATGAACGTGTAAAATTCTCCACTGAGGTAAGCATGTGTGTTAACAAAATGGCAAAAGGTGAGTATCGAGTTGACATGGTGGTATCCCCGCGGTTCGACCTAGGTCTCCCCAACGAGGATAGATCCAATGCTTTAGGCTCAGTGGAAAGAAGTCTGTATCAAATCCACCATGCCACGGCTCACCCGACAAACACTCCACAAACTTATCTAAAAATATCTAACATGAAGCATCCATCTTGTGGTGCAATAATTATCGTTTACTCCCGAACACATTCGGTTATTTCCGTTTGATAAGCACACGAACCACATATGCAATATGCTAATAAAGCATTGCCTCCGAATTTGTATGTTATGAAACCTTCCTTGGGATTCATATTTCGTCTAAACAATTCATAAAATAATTATATTCTCATGTAAAACGATATTATCTCATTGGTCAAATGTTTGTCATATTACATTTCTTATGTTATGCCATTTAAGCTGTGAAATTGAATGGGGAACTAATAAATATTGTTTGAACATGCTCTTCCTTTGTTAAAGAAACACAAACAAGTGATACCTTTCCAAAGTGAACTATATGATTTAGAAGAATTTCATAACATAATACTTTTAATATTGATACTCTGCTAAAATATTTTCAAACCGATCGTTCGTTCGTTCGTTGTAAAATATCACACCCCATCAATTATGAACGTGTAAAATTTTCCACTGAGGTAAGCATGTGTGTTAACAAAATGGCAAAAGGTGAGTATCGAGTTGACATGGTGGTATCCCCGCGGTTCGACCTAGGTCTCCCCAACGAGGATAGATCCAATGCTTTAGGCTCAGTGGAAAGAAGTCTGTATCAAATCCACCATGCCACGGCTCACCCGACAAACACTCCACAAACTTATCTATAAATATCTAACATGAAGCATCCATCTTGTGGTGCAATAATTATCGTTTACTCCCGTACACATTCGGTTATTTCCGTTTGATAAGCACACGAACCACATATGCAATATGCTAATAAAGCATTGCCTCCGAATTTGAATGTTATGAAACTTTCCTTGGGATTCATATTTCGTCTAAACAATTCATAAAATAATTATATTCCCATGTAAAACGATATTATCTCATTGGTCAAATGTTTGTCATATTACATTTCTTATTTTATGCCATTTAAGTTGTGAAATTGAATGGGGAACTAATAAATATTGTTTGAACATGCTCTTCCTTTGTTAAAGAAACACAAACAAGTGATACCTTTCCAAAGTGAACTATATGATTTAGAAGAATTTCATAACATAATACTTTTAATATTGATACTCTGCTAAAATATTTTCAAACCGATCGTTCGTTCGTTCGTTGTAAAATATCACACCTCATCAATTATGAACGTGTAAAATTCTCCACTGAGGTAAGCATGTGTGTTAACAAAATGGCAAAAGGTGAGTATCGAGTTGACATGGTGGTATCCCCGCGGTTCGACCTAGGTCTCCCCAACGAGGATAGATCCAATGCTTTAGGCTCAGTGGAAAGAAGTCTGTATCAAATCCACCATGCCACGGCTCACCCGACAAACACTCCACAAACTTATCTATAGATATCTAACATGAAGCATCCATCTTGTGGTGCAATAATTATCGTTTACTCCCGTACACATTCGGTTATTTCCGTTTGATAAGCACACGAACCACATATGCAATATGCTAATAAAGCATTCCCTCCGAATTTGAATGTTATGAAACCTTCCTTGGGATTCATATTTCGTCTAAACAATTCATTAAATAATTATATTCTCATGTAAAACGATATTATCTCATTGGTCAAATGTTTGTCATATTACATTTCTTATTTTATGCCATTTAAGCTGTGAAATTGAATGGGGAACTAATAAATATTGTTTGAACATGCTCTTCCTTTGTTAAAGAAACACAAACAAGTGATACCTTTCCAAAGTGAACTATATGATTTAGAAGAATTTCATAACATAATACTTTTAATATTGATACTCTGCTAAAATATTTTCAAACCGATCGTTCGTTCGTTCGTTGTAAAATATCACACCCCATCAATTATGAACGTGTAAAATTCTCCACTGAGGTAAGCATGTGTGTTAACAAAATGGCAAAAGGTGAGTATCGAGTTGACATGGTGGTATCCCCGCGGTTCGACCTAGGTCTCCCCAACGAGGATAGATCCAATGCTTTAGGCTCAGTGGAAAGAAGTCTGTATCAAATCCACCATGCCACGGCTCACCCGACAAACACTCCACAAACTTATCTATAAATATCTAACATGAAGCATCCATCTTGTGGTGCAATAATTATCGTTTACTCCCGTACACATTCGGTTATTTCCGTTTGATAAGCACACGAACCACATATGCAATATGCTAATAAAGCATTCCCTCCGAATTTGAATGTTATGAAACTTTCCTTGGGATTCATATTTCGTCTAAACAATTCATAAAATAATTATATTCCCATGTAAAACGATATTATCTCATTGGTCAAATGTTTGTCATATTACATTTCTTATTTTATGCCATTTAAGTTGTGAAATTGAATGGGGAACTAATAAATATTGTTTGAACATGCTCTTCCTTTGTTAAAGAAACACAAACAAGTGATACCTTTCCAAAGTGAACTATATGATTTAGAAGAATTTCATAACATAATACTTTTAATATTGATACTCTGCTAAAATATTTTCAAACCGATCGTTCGTTCGTTCGTTGTAAAATATCACACCTCATCAATTATGAACGTGTAAAATTCTCCACTGAGGTAAGCATGTGTGTTAACAAAATGGCAAAAGGTGAGTATCGAGTTGACATGGTGGTATCCCCGCGGTTCGACCTAGGTCTCCCCAACGAGGATAGATCCAATGCTTTAGGCTCAGTGGAAAGAAGTCTGTATCAAATCCACCATGCCACGGCTCACCCGACAAACACTCCACAAACTTATCTATAGATATCTAACATGAAGCATCCATCTTGTGGTGCAATAATTATCGTTTACTCCCGTACACATTCGGTTATTTCCGTTTGATAAGCACACGAACCACATATGCAATATGCTAATAAAGCATTCCCTCCGAATTTGAATGTTATGAAACCTTCCTTGGGATTCATATTTCGTCTAAACAATTCATTAAATAATTATATTCTCATGTAAAACGATATTATCTCATTGGTCAAATGTTTGTCATATTACATTTCTTATTTTATGCCATTTAAGCTGTGAAATTGAATGGGGAACTAATAAATATTGTTTGAACATGCTCTTCCTTTGTTAAAGAAACACAAACAAGTGATACCTTTCCAAAGTGAACTATATGATTTAGAAGAATTTCATAACAAAATACTTTTAATATTGATACTCTGCTAAAATATTTTCAAACCGATCGTTCGTTCGTTCGTTGTAAAATATCACACCCCATCAATTATGAACGTGTAAAATTCTCCACTGAGGTAAGCATGTGTGTTAACAAAATGGCAAAAGGTGAGTATTGAGTTGACATGGTGGTATCCCCGCGGTTCGACCTAGGTCTCCCCAACGAGGATAGATCCAATGCTTTAGGCTCAGTGGAAAGAAGTCTGTATCAAATCCACCATGCCACGGCTCACCCGACAAACACTCCACAAACTTATCTATAAATATCTAACATGAAGCATCCATCTTGTGGTGCAATAATTATCGTTTACTCCCATACACATTCGGTTATTTCCGTTTGATAAGCACACGAACCACATATGCAATATGCTAATAAAGCATTCCCTCCGAATTTGAATGTTATGAAACTTTCCTTGGGATTCATATTTCGTCTAAACAATTCATAAAATAATTATATTCCCATGTAAAACGATATTATCTCATTGGTCAAATGTTTGTCATATTACATTTCTTATTTTATGCCATTTAAGTTGTGAAATTGAATGGGGAACTAATAAATATTGTTTGAACATGCTCTTCCTTTGTTAAAGAAACACAAACAAGTGATACCTTTCCAAAGTGAACTATATGATTTAGAAGAATTTCATAACATAATACTTTTAATATTGATACTCTGCTAAAATATTTTCAAACCGATCGTTCGTTCGTTCGTTGTAAAATATCACACCTCATCAATTATGAACGTGTAAAATTCTCCACTGAGGTAAGCATGTGTGTTAACAAAATGGCAAAAGGTGAGTATCGAGTTGACATGGTGGTATCCCCGCGGTTCGACCTAGGTCTCCCCAACGAGGATAGATCCAATGCTTTAGGCTCAGTGGAAAGAAGTCTGTATCAAATCCACCATGCCACGGCTCACCCGACAAACACTCCACAAACTTATCTATAGATATCTAACATGAAGCATCCATCTTGTGGTGCAATAATTATCGTTTACTCCCGTACACATTCGGTTATTTCCGTTTGATAAGCACACGAACCACATATGCAATATGCTAATAAAGCATTCCCTCCGAATTTGAATGTTATGAAACCTTCCTTGGGATTCATATTTCGTCTAAACAATTCATTAAATAATTATATTCTCATGTAAAACGATATTATCTCATTGGTCAAATGTTTGTCATATTACATTTCTTATGTTATGCCATTTAAGCTGTGAAATTGAATGGGGAACTAATAAATATTGTTTGAACATGCTCTTCCTTTGTTAAAGAAACACAAACAAGTGATACCTTTCCAAAGTGAACTATATGATTTAGAAGAATTTCATAACATAATACTTTTAATATTGATACTCTGCTAAAATATTTTCAAACCGATCGTTCGTTCGTTCGTTGTAAAATATCACACCCCATCAATTATGAACGTGTAAAATTTTCCACTGAGGTAAGCATGTGTGTTAACAAAATGGCAAAAGGTGAGTATCGAGTTGACATGGTGGTATCCCCGCGGTTCGACCTAGGTCTCCCCAACGAGGATAGATCCAATGCTTTAGGCTCAGTGGAAAGAAGTCTGTATCAAATCCACCATGCCACGGCTCACCCGACAAACACTCCACAAACTTATCTATAAATATCTAACATGAAGCATCCATCTTGTGGTGCAATAATTATCGTTTACTCCCGAACACATTCGGTTATTTCCGTTTGATAAGCACACGAACCACATATGCAATATGCTAATAAAGCATTGCCTCCGAATTTGAATGTTATGAAACTTTCCTTGGGATTCATATTTCGTCTAAACAATTCATAAAATAATTATATTCCCATGTAAAACGATATTATCTCATTGGTCAAATGTTTGTCATATTACATTTCTTATTTTATGCCATTTAAGTTGTGAAATTGAATGGGGAACTAATAAATATTGTTTGAACATGCTCTTCCTTTGTTAAAGAAACACAAACAAGTGATACCTTTCCAAAGTGAACTATATGATTTAGAAGAATTTCATAACATAATACTTTTAATATTGATACTCTGCTAAAATATTTTCAAACCGATCGTTCGTTCGTTCGTTGTAAAATATCACACCTCATCAATTATGAACGTGTAAAATTCTCCACTGAGGTAAGCATGTGTGTTAACAAAATGGCAAAAGGTGAGTATCGAGTTGACATGGTGGTATCCCCGCGGTTCGACCTAGGTCTCCCCAACGAGGATAGATCCAATGCTTTAGGCTCAGTGGAAAGAAGTCTGTATCAAATCCACCATGCCACGGCTCACCCGACAAACACTCCACAAACTTATCTATAGATATCTAACATGAAGCATCCATCTTGTGGTGCAATAATTATCGTTTACTCCCGTACACATTCGGTTATTTCCGTTTGATAAGCACACGAACCACATATGCAATATGCTAATAAAGCATTCCCTCCGAATTTGAATGTTATGAAACCTTCCTTGGGATTCATATTTCGTCTAAACAATTCATTAAATAATTATATTCTCATGTAAAACGATATTATCTCATTGGTCAAATGTTTGTCATATTACATTTCTTATTTTATGCCATTTAAGCTGTGAAATTGAATGGGGAACTAATAAATATTGTTTGAACATGCTCTTCCTTTGTTAAAGAAACACAAACAAGTGATACCTTTCCAAAGTGAACTATATGATTTAGAAGAATTTCATAACATAATACTTTTAATATTGATACTCTGCTAAAATATTTTCAAACCGATCGTTCGTTCGTTCGTTGTAAAATATCACACCCCATCAATTATGAACGTGTAAAATTCTCCACTGAGGTAAGCATGTGTGTTAACAAAATGGCAAAAGGTGAGTATCGAGTTGACATGGTGGTATCCCCGCGGTTCGACCTAGGTCTCCCCAACGAGGATAGATCCAATGCTTTAGGCTCAGTGGAAAGAAGTCTGTATCAAATCCACCATGCCACGGCTCACCCGACAAACACTCCACAAACTTATCTATAAATATCTAACATGAAGCATCCATCTTGTGGTGCAATAATTATCGTTTACTCCCGTACACATTCGGTTATTTCCGTTTGATAAGCACACGAACCACATATGCAATATGCTAATAAAGCATTGCCTCCGAATTTGAATGTTATGAAACTTTCCTTGGGATTCATATTTCGTCTAAACAATTCATAAAATAATTATATTCCCATGTAAAACGATATTATCTCATTGGTCAAATGTTTGTCATATTACATTTCTTATTTTATGCCATTTAAGTTGTGAAATTGAATGGGGAACTAATAAATATTGTTTGAACATGCTCTTCCTTTGTTAAAGAAACACAAACAAGTGATACCTTTCCAAAGTGAACTATATGATTTAGAAGAATTTCATAACATAATACTTTTAATATTGATACTCTGCTAAAATATTTTCAAACCGATCGTTCGTTCGTTCGTTGTAAAATATCACACCTCATCAATTATGAACGTGTAAAATTCTCCACTGAGGTAAGCATGTGTGTTAACAAAATGGCAAAAGGTGAGTATCGAGTTGACATGGTGGTATCCCCGCGGTTCGACCTAGGTCTCCCCAACGAGGATAGATCCAATGCTTTAGGCTCAGTGGAAAGAAGTCTGTATCAAATCCACCATGCCACGGCTCACCCGACAAACACTCCACAAACTTATCTATAGATATCTAACATGAAGCATCCATCTTGTGGTGCAATAATTATCGTTTACTCCCGTACACATTCGGTTATTTCCGTTTGATAAGCACACGAACCACATATGCAATATGCTAATAAAGCATTCCCTCCGAATTTGAATGTTATGAAACCTTCCTTGGGATTCATATTTCGTCTAAACAATTCATAAAATAATTATATTCTCATGTAAAACGATATTATCTCATTGGTCAAATGTTTGTCATATTACATTTCTTATTTTATGCCATTTAAGCTGTGAAATTGAATGGGGAACTAATAAATATTGTTTGAACATGCTCTTCCTTTGTTAAAGAAACACAAACAAGTGATACCTTTCCAAAGTGAACTATATGATTTAGAAGAATTTCATAACAAAATACTTTTAATATTGATACTCTGCTAAAATATTTTCAAACCGATCGTTCGTTCGTTCGTTGTAAAATATCACACCCCATCAATTATGAACGTGTAAAATTCTCCACTGAGGTAAGCATGTGTGTTAACAAAATGGCAAAAGGTGAGTATTGAGTTGACATGGTGGTATCCCCGCGGTTCGACCTAGGTCTCCCCAACGAGGATAGATCCAATGCTTTAGGCTCAGTGGAAAGAAGTCTGTATCAAATCCACCATGCCACGGCTCACCCGACAAACACTCCACAAACTTATCTATAAATATCTAACATGAAGCATCCATCTTGTGGTGCAATAATTATCGTTTACTCCCATACACATTCGGTTATTTCCGTTTGATAAGCACACGAACCACATATGCAATATGCTAATAAAGCATTCCCTCCGAATTTGAATGTTATGAAACTTTCCTTGGGATTCATATTTCGTCTAAACAATTCATAAAATAATTATATTCCCATGTAAAACGATATTATCTCATTGGTCAAATGTTTGTCATATTACATTTCTTATTTTATGCCATTTAAGTTGTGAAATTGAATGGGGAACTAATAAATATTGTTTGAACATGCTCTTCCTTTGTTAAAGAAACACAAACAAGTGATACCTTTCCAAAGTGAACTATATGATTTAGAAGAATTTCATAACATAATACTTTTAATATTGATAATCTGCTAAAATATTTTCAAACCGATCGGTCGTTCGTTCGTTGTAAAATAGCACACCCCATCAATTATGAACGTGTAAAATTCTCCACTGAGGTAAGCATGTGTGTTAACAAAATGGCAAAAGGTGAGTATCGAGTTGACATGGTGGTATCCCCGCGGTTCGACCTAGGTCTCCCCAACGAGGATAGATCCAATGCTTTAGGCTCAGTGGAAAGAAGTCTGTATCAAATCCACCATGCCACGGCTCACCCGACAAACACTCCACAAACTTATCTATAGATATCTAACATGAAGCATCCATCTTGTGGTGCAATAATTATCGTTTACTCCCGTACACATTCGGTTATTTCCGTTTGATAAGCACACGAACCACATATGCAATATGCTAATAAAGCATTCCCTCCGAATTTGAATGTTATGAAACCTTCCTTGGGATTCATATTTCGTCTAAACAATTCATAAAATAATTATATTCTCATGTAAAACGATATTATCTCATTGGTCAAATGTTTGTCATATTACATTTCTTATTTTATGCCATTTAAGCTGTGAAATTGAATGGGGAACTAATAAATATTGTTTGAACATGCTCTTCCTTTGTTAAAGAAACACAAACAAGTGATACCTTTCCAAAGTGAACTATATGATTTAGAAGAATTTCATAACAAAATACTTTTAATATTGATACTCTGCTAAAATATTTTCAAACCGATCGTTCGTTCGTTCGTTGTAAAATATCACACCCCATCAATTATGAACGTGTAAAATTCTCCACTGAGGTAAGCATGTGTGTTAACAAAATGGCAAAAGGTGAGTATTGAGTTGACATGGTGGTATCCCCGCGGTTCGACCTAGGTCTCCCCAACGAGGATAGATCCAATGCTTTAGGCTCAGTGGAAAGAAGTCTGTATCAAATCCACCATGCCACGGCTCACCCGACAAACACTCCACAAACTTATCTATAAATATCTAACATGAAGCATCCATCTTGTGGTGCAATAATTATCGTTTACTCCCATACACATTCGGTTATTTCCGTTTGATAAGCACACGAACCACATATGCAATATGCTAATAAAGCATTCCCTCCGAATTTGAATGTTATGAAACTTTCCTTGGGATTCATATTTCGTCTAAACAATTCATAAAATAATTATATTCCCATGTAAAACGATATTATCTCATTGGTCAAATGTTTGTCATATTACATTTCTTATTTTATGCCATTTAAGTTGTGAAATTGAATGGGGAACTAATAAATATTGTTTGAACATGCTCTTCCTTTGTTAAAGAAACACAAACAAGTGATACCTTTCCAAAGTGAACTATATGATTTAGAAGAATTTCATAACATAATACTTTTAATATTGATAATCTGCTAAAATATTTTCAAACCGATCGGTCGTTCGTTCGTTGTAAAATAGCACACCCCATCAATTATGAACGTGTAAAATTCTCCACTGAGGTAAGCATGTGTGTTAACAAAATGGCAAAAGGTGAGTATCGAGTTGACATGGTGGTATCCCCGCGGTTCGACCTAGGTCTCCCCAACGAGGATAGATCCAATGCTTTAGGCTCAGTGGAAAGAAGTCTGTATCAAATCCACCATGCCACGGCTCACCCGACAAACACTCCAAAACTTATCTATAAATATCTAACATGAAGCATCCATCTTGTGGTGCAATAATTATCGTTTACTCCAGAACACATTCGGTTATTTCCGTTTGATAAGCACACGAACCACATATGCAATATGCTAATAAAGCATTCCCTCCGAATTTGAATGTTATGAAACCTTCCTTGGGATTCATATTTTCTTCGTCTAAACAATTCATAAAATAATTATATTCTCATGTAAAACGATATTATCTCATTGGTCAAATGTTTGTCATATTACATTTCTTATTTTATGCCATTTAAGCTGTGAAATTGAATGGGAAACTAATAAATATTGTTTGAACATGCTCTTCCTTTGTTAAAGAAACACAAACAAGTGATACCTTTCCAAAGTGAACTATATGATTTAGAAGAATTTCATAACATAATACTTTTAATATTGATACTCTGCTAAAATATTTTCAAACCGATCGTTCGTTCGTTCGTTGTAAAATATCACACCCCATCAATTATGAACGTGTAAAATTCTCCACTGAGTTAAGCATGTGTGTTAACAAAATGGCAAAAGGTGAGTATCGAGTTGACATGGTGGTATCCCCGCGGTTCGACCTAGGTCTCCCCAACGAGGATAGATCCAATGCTTTAGGCTCAGTGGAAAGAAGTTTCATCAAATCCACCATGCCACGGCTCACCCGGTAAACATAATGCTAACTTTGTCTATAAATATCTACCATATACCGTCCATGTGGTGGTGCAATATGTATCGGCAATCTCCGGTCACCATCGGTAACAATCGTTTTCTTCGCGAATGTAACCTCACATTATTGAAAAGAATCGCTCATAAAATATACTATGGCGTCAGCAAAGAACTCGGCTGGTAATTGTAGCTACCAGAAAAGAAATGTTGTGCTCTTGGATATACAAATGGACATAGCGACTGAATATGTAACGAATGTAATATTTCAATGTAATTTCCATTTCTTACATGTATATCAATCATGAAAAATATGGTGTTTAACATAATTCACGAAATTTTGAAACAGTTTGAAACAGGAACACTTGCATGTTCAACCGATATTCATTAATTGATCAGTCATTATTCTTTAGCCACGTTTATCTTTTTTTAGAAAACAACATTTAGTTTACAATCAAAGTATCGGACTTTGTGTATATGTTATTAAGTTTAATGGATCGATACTTATTGATGAAGGCCGAAACAATTATTTAAAAAACCTATCTCACTTCCACTGAGCCAAAACATATTTAACATATTGCTTTTTGTGTAAGATTAGTTATCATTTTGAAATCAGTAATGAATACAATTTACATAAATTTGTTGTTCCGTTTGAAACAAAGTTTTGCTGATTCTATCTTAGTGTATGCTAGTATTTTCTTCCGGAAATAATAAGATTTGTAAAAAAAAAATACGTTTCACAAAAATAGCAAAATGTGATTCCATTCATTAAAATAATTTCCTTTTTAAACAAAATAATATGATAAATATTTAAACAGCATGTAAGCAAATATTACCTGAGAATTGTTTCGTATTTATCCTAATGAAATTGTATTTGTTCACTTATTTTCAATTAATGATGTAGCTTAATTCATTTAATATTGAAAAGGAACAACATCATTTTAATAAGAGCTCTTCACACCGTCATAGTTATATTTTAAGAACGCTTCAACCACTTCCCAAACGGGCCAATGAACAATTGCGATAGCTATTGCACCACTTCTCATCATGTCTACATCAGACATTTGTAGATAAATGTCCCTGTATTTAATAGGTGAGCCGTGGCATGGTGGGTTGATAGACTTATCTCATCTCCACTGAGCCTAAAGCATTGGATCTATCCTCGTTGGGGAGACCTAGGTCGAACCGCGGGGATACCACCATGTCAACTCGATACTCACCTTTTGCCATTTTGTTAACGCACATGCAAAATTCAACAACGACTCTTTTACCTTTACCCCCCTGATGCATCTAAATTACACTGATGAAATTGTTTCAACTTTCCCTATCCAACAGGCCTCTCTCGTCATTTCGACGAATTTGTGACGTAATGCATACAGAATTCCTCCCGCTCTTTCGCAATGAAAACAGAGGAAAGTCAGATGTTATGATTACAAGATGGTAGAATCAACACTGATCGTAGCTATTCGCGGTGCATATTCCGCTTTGTCAAAATTCGAAATTAATCGTCTGTATTGTTCTTAGCAACGGATCGATTGGGGAATTCATTTGATGTTAATATTATAACGTCGACCATCTATCGCTCGTTATTATTAAACGATATTCAAAATTACTTCTGTAACATATCCCTTCGAGTTGTCGCAAGGGTCAGTATGCAGTTTCTAAAAGTGCATATATGGCCCGATGCGTGCGGAATATGCATATGATGACGTTTGCAACATTTCAAATGAAACTAATTTTAGTGCCAAAATAATACAATCGCTTGTTACTTTCTGGTGGGGTCGGGATAGCGCAGTGGTTAGCGCGTTCGGCTTCGGATCAAGAGGTCCGGGGTTCGAATCCCGCCAGGGGCACGGCAACTTTGTCTGCATTAGAGATCTGTTCTACACGCAGTAAGGTTTGGGTGCAATGCTACACTGGATTTCAGCGTAGTACCACCCATGGTTCGCTAGTTCCAGCCGATGCTCGCAGGTTTCACCCCAATGCATAGCCACATGGCGTTGCGGGCTTTCTTCCTGTCATAATACTAGCAGCCGCAATAAAAGTGAAATACTCTTGAAAGCGGCGTTAAACCCCAACTCTCTCACTCACCTTTCTGGTATATTGGACAAGGGTTCGAATCCCTGTTTGGAAGATATGTTCGAAATTAAAATTTCTAGATTTTTGCAATCATATACTGTTTATACACGATGCGGTGAGCTTATATTCCAAATTTGAAGGAAATCGGTGAAGAAATGAAGATGTTCGATAAATATCGCCGCTATTGATATAATTATAAACAACTCTATTCAGTGTTCTTTCTTCTGTTGTTCAACTCGTGAAAGATTTAGGATCACACTTTAGCTCGTTGCTTATCCACTGATTTTCTTTCTTTGTTTTCAATTATATAACAGGGACGCTCGTTTATTTCAATGATGAATAAATACTTTTGAAAACATTATTTTGTTTATTTTGATTAATTTCTTGATGAAGTAAAACTATATGCTGGTGTTAACGTGTGTAATACTGCTAAAACTTTTAATTGAATTATATTTCATGTGCATTATATGAACTTATCTAAAGGTGGAAATGAGATAACATGGGTATTATATAACTAATTCACCCATATTTTTATGTAAGAATTTACAAACTGATTTTCCATTGAAAAAAAATCACATTTGGAATTAAATATAATGAATTTTCACTGTAAAAGGAAATAATACAAAATTAACTTTCACAATAAGACTTCGAAAATATCTTGATTTTCACTGTTTTAAAAATTATCATCCAAATAATGTTATGTATTCACATCCGTTTGTATTGCTTTCATAGGTGATATTTATTTTAAAATAAATTCAATTCCAAATCCTTTGTTTATTTGTTTATTGATTATGGGATTTGTAAATAATGGATTTAAAAAAGCTAAATAAGAGTAAAAAGGTGCGTATCGAATTAGCATGGTGGTATCCCCGCGGTTCGACCGAGGTCTCCCCAACAAGGATATGTGATCATATGCTTCTGTCTCACATGAAGGAACAAATTCAGTCCAGATCCACCACACCACGGCTCACCCGATATAGGTGAGAGAAACCAGCATACAAATATCCACAGCAGGTCGATAAATGGTTGTGCAAGAAAACTCGGACATTTCCGGGCATATTCGGTCGATCTAGATCTGGCGAAGTCAAAGAAGCATACGTAAAATAATTGTCAAACCAAGGAACTAATTTTGTTTGATTGATTTGTAATGTCTTTTTTTTCAAACGTTGCTCACCCTAATTTAATTTCTTCTTCAAAAATAAAATATGCAAACTGTCGCTCATACTTGTTCACCATGAAAATTCAATATACAATATAATATAGTATGGGATGAGGAATATTTATCTTAAAACATGACGTCCATGTATGCAACCAAACAATGGCAAGTTACAATTTATTTACTTTACTAACTCAAACTGAAAACCGAAACACATAAAACCATTGTCAAGTTTCTTGATTAGGACCTATCCTTATATACAATCTATTCACTTCCAATATACAATCTATTAACATTTGATATTTCCCTTTTATCATACAATGGATGGTGTTCTCGGCAGGATAAAGGCAACGGATATTTTCGGTATCCGTCGGGGTTATATACGGATAAAGATGCAAATTACAGAGGTCAAGTGACGGAACTTCTTTTGAAAATGACGTCACAAGCATCAACATTTCTAACGCCTGTAATAACTGTAACAGTTGTAATAGCGTAATAACTTCGTGTAAATATACATACTTCGTTTAATATAGATCTACATTAATTTGAGAAATGACAAAACAAACATAGTGCAACGCATATTACGGAAAAAATTATTATGATCAAGCAGTGCCAAAACAAGTTCGTCGCGAGTTGAAAACTACGGAGTAAACACTTTATAAATAGTACTCACAGGTAACAAAGCCAGTTTGAGTCACATATGCATTTATCGAACGCCAATCTTCACTGTTCTATAATGTGACTTTTGTAAAGGGTTTTTTATAATTTCGCTACCTAACATTCAGTTTATTATATTTTATATGTTGTTCCTTGGTTAAAGAAACACAAAAAAAGTGATAATTTTCCAAAGTGAACTATATGATTTAGAAGAATTTCATAACATAATACTTTTAATATTGATACTCTGCTAAAATATTTTCAAACCGATCGTTCGTTTGTTGTAAAATTTCACACCCCATCAATTATGAACGTGTAAAATTCTCTACTGAGGTAAGCATGTGTGTTAACAAAATGGCAAAAGGTGAGCATCGAGTTGACATGGTGTTATCCCCGCGGTTCGACCTAGGTCTCCCCAACGAGGATAGATCCACTGCTTTAGGCTCAGTGGAAAAAAGTCTGTATCAAATCCACCATTCCACGGCTCACCCGACAAACACATCCATATGTTTCATTTAATTTAAGCCTACAAGTTGAATGGAGAAGTAAAACCATGAAGAAGTAAAAATATGTTTGATCATGCTGTCCCTTTATTATATTCAATTGTAAAGATTTACCCACCTAAGGTAAGTATATGTGTTAAGAAAATAAAATGACACAAAAGTTGTGCTGCATGGTTTCCTCAACGAGAACAGGTCCATTGTTTTGGCTCAGTGGAAGTGAGATAAGTTTTTTAAACAATTGTTTCGGCCTTCATCAATAAGTATCGATCCATTAAACTTAATAACATCTACACAAAGTCCGGTAGTTTGAATGTAAACTAAATGTTGTTTTCTAAAAAAAAAGATAAATGTGGCTTAAGAATAATGACTGATCATATTAATGATTATCGGTTCAAAGTGTTCCTGTTTCAAACTGTTTCAAAATTTCGTGAATTATGTTAAACACCATATTTTCATGATTGATAAAAGAAAGGGAAATACTCTGACATATTATCGAATTTAGCTCTTCCATCTTACATTCGTTAAATATTCAGTCGCTATGTCCATTTGCATATCCAAGAGCACAACATTTCTTTTTACTGGTAGTTACAATTACAAGCCGAGGTCTTTGCTGACGCCATCGTATATTTTATGAGCGATTCTTTTCAATAATGTGAGGTTACATTCGCGAAGAAAACGATTGTTACCGATGGTGACCGGAGATTGCCGATACATATTGCACCACCACATGGACGGTATATGGTAGATATTTATAGACAAAGTTAGCATTATGTTTACCGGGTGAGCCGTGGCATGGTGGATTTGATGAAACTCTTTCCACTGAGCCTAAAGCATTGGATCTATCCTCGTTGGGGAGACCTAGGTCGAACCGCGGGGATACCACCATGTCAACTCGATACTCACCTTTTAACTTTTTAAAACATATTGCTTTTTGTGTAAGATTAGTAATCATTTTGAAATCAGTAATGAATACAATTTATATATGTGTTCTTTCGTTTGAAACAAAGTTTGCTGATTCTATCTTAGTGTATGCTAGTATTTTCTTAAATTATAAGATTTGTAAAAAAAATACGTTTCACCAAAATAGCAAAAGGTGATTCCATTCATTAAAATTTTTTTTCTTTTTAAACAAAATAATATGATAAATATTTAAACAACATGTAAGTAAATATTAACGGAGAATTGTTTCGTAGTTCACCACAAGATTTATTTATCCTAATAAAATTGTATTTGTTCACTTATTTTCAATTAATGATGTAGCTTAATTCATTTAATATTGAAAAGGAACAACATCATTTTAATAAAAGAACATAGTTTTCTTCCCAGAAGCTTCACCATATACAGCATATCTCATACTTGATTCAATTAACATTTTAAAACAACTGGCTATGTTAACGGCTTTCATATTAAAAGATGATGCTACTTTTAAAACAACAAAATTATTACAGCATCCATACAGGACGTTAGATATTGGTCCCAATATTGAAACAAAAACACAAAAGCTCTTCACACCGCCATAGTTATATTTTAAGAACGCTTCAACCACTTCCCAAACGGGCCAATGAACAATTGCAATAGCTATTGCACCACTTCTCATCATGTCTACATCAGACATTTGTAGATAAATTTCCCTGTATTTAATGGGTGAGCCGTGGCATGGTGGGTTGATAGACTTATCTCATCTCCACTGAGCCTAAAGCATTGGATCTATCCTCGTTGGGGAGACCTTGGTCGAACCGCGGGGATACCACCATGTCAACTCGATACTCACCTTTTGCCATTTTGTCAACACACATGCTTACCTCAGTAGAGAATTTTACACGTTCATAATTGATGGGGTGTGATATTTTAGGACGAACAATCGGTTTGAACATATTTTAGCAGAGTATCAATATTGATAGTATTATGTTATGAAATTCTTCTAAATCATATAGTTCACTTTTGAAAAGTATCACTTGTTTGTGTTTCTTTAACCAAGGAACAACATGTTCAAACGGTAATATTTATTAGTTCCCCATTCAATTTCACAGCTTAAATGGCATTAAATCAGAAATGTAATCTGCCAAACATATGACCAATGAGAATATATCGTTTTACATGAGAATATAATTATTTTATGTGATGTTTAGACCAAATGTGAATCCCGAGGAAGGTCCATAACATTCAAATCCGGATGGAATGCTTTATTAGCATATTGCATATGTGATTCGTGTGCTTATCAAACGGAAATAACCGAATGTGTACGGGAGTAAACGATAATTATTGCACCACAAGATGGATGCTTCATGTTAGATATTTATAGATAAGTGTGGAGTGTTTGTCGGGTGAGCCGTGGCATGGTGGATTTGATACAGACTTCTTTCCACTGAGCCTAAAGCATTGGATCTATCCTCGTTGGGGAGACCTAGGTCGAACCGCGGGGATACCACCATGTCAACTCGATGCTCACCTTTTGCCATTTTGTTAACGCACATGCAAAATTCAACGACTCCTATACCTTTACCCCCCTGATGCATCTAAATTACACTGATGAAATTGTTTCAACTTTCCCTATCCAACAGGCCTTTCTCGTCATTTCGACGAATTTGTGACGTAATGCATATGGAATTCCTCCCTCTCCCGCAATGAAAACAGAGGAAAGACAAATGTTATGATTACAAGATGGTAGAATCAACACTGATCGTAGCTATTCGCGGTGCATATTCCACTTTGTCAAAATTCGAAATTAATCGTCTGTATTGTTCTTAGCGACGGATCGATTGGGGAATTCATTTGACGTTAATATTATAACGTCGACCATCTATCGCTCGAGTTATTATTAAACGATATTCAAAATTACTTCTGTAACATATCCCTTCGAGTTGTCGCAAGAGTCAGTATGCAGTTTCTAAAAGTGCATATATGGCCCGATGCGTGCGGAATATGCATATGATGACGCTTGCAACATTTCAAATGAAAGTAATTTTAGTGCAAAAATAATACAATCGCTTGTACCTTTCTGGTGGGGCGGGATAGCGCAGTGGTTAGCGCGTTCGGCTTCGGATCAAGAGGTCCGTGGTTCGAATCCCGCCAGGGGCACGGCAACTTTGTCTGCATTAGAGATCTGTTCTACACGCAGTAAGGTTTGGGTGCAATGCTACACTGGATTTCAGCGTAGTACCATCCATGGTTCGCTAGTTCCAGCCGATGCTCGCAGGTTTCACCCCAATGCATTGCCACATGGCTTTGCGGGCTTTCTCCCTGCCATAATACTAGTAGCCGCAATAAAAGTGAAATACTCTTGAAAGCAGCGTTAAACCCCAGCTCACCTCACTCACCTTTCTGGTATATTGGACAAGGGTTCGAATCGCTGTTTGGACGATATGTTCGAAATTAAAATTTCTAGATTTTTGCAATCATATACTCTTTATACACGATGCGGTGAGCTTATATTCCAAATTTGAAGGAAATCGGTGAAGAAATGAAGATGTTCGATAAATATCGCCGCTATTGATATAATTATAAACAACTCTATTCAGTGTTCTTTCTTCTGTTGTTCAACTCGTGAAAGATTTAGGATCACACTTTAGCTCGTTGCTTATCAACTGATTTACTTTCTTTGTTGTCAATTATATAACACGGACGCTCGTTTATTTCAATGATGAATGAATACTTTTTAAAACATTATTTTGTTTATTTTGATTAATTTGTTGAAACTTTTAATTGAATTATCTTTCATGTGCATTATATGAACTTATCTAAAAGTGGAAATGAGATAACATGGGTATTATATAAGGCACTATACCCGTAACTAATTCACCCATATCTTTATGTAAGAATTTACAAACTGATTTTACATTGAAAAAAAATCACATTTGGAATTAAATATAATGAATTTTCACTGTAAAAGGAAATATAAAAAAATAACTTTCACAATAATACTTCGAAAATATCTTGATTTTCACTGTTTTAAAAATTATCATCCAAATAATGTTATGTATTCACATCCGTATGTATTGCTTTCATAGGTGATATTTATTTTAAAATAAATTCAATTCTAAATCCTTTGTTTATTTGTTTATTGATTATGGGATTTGTAAATAATGGATTTAAAAAAGGTAAATAAGAGTAAAAAGGTGAGTATCGAATTAGCATGGTGGTATCCCCGCGGTTCGACCGAGGTCTCCCCAACAAGGATATTTGATCATATGCTTCTGTCTCACATGAAGGAACAAATTCAGTCCAGATCCACCACACCACGGCTCACCCGGTATAGGTGAGAGAAACCAGCATACAAATATCCACAGCAGGTCGATAAATGGTTGTGCAAGAAAACTCGGTGATACCCGGACATTGCCGGGTATATTCGGTCGATCTAGATCTGGCGAAGTCAAAGAAGCATACGTAAAATGATTGCCAAACCAAGGAACCAGTTTTGTTTGTTTGATTTATAATGTCTTTTTTTCAAACATTGCTCACCCTCATCTAATTTCTTCTTCAGAAATAAAATATGCAAACTGTCGCTCATACTTGTTGAGCATGAAAATTCAATATACAATATAATATAGTATGGGATGAGGAATATTTATTTTAAAACATGACTTCCATGTATGCAACCAAACAATGGCAAGTTAAAATGCATTTACTTTACTAACACAAACTGGAAACCGAAACACACAAAACCACTGTAAAGTTTCTTGATTAGGACCTATCCTTATATACAATCTATTAATATTTGATATTTCCCTTTTATTATATTTTCAGTAATGGATACAGCATTCCATATCATTTAACATAAAATTCTTGTTTCTACTGAGTGAAATAACATGTTACTCTTCTCTCGTCGTTTTGGAATCTCCTTAACTAGACAATATAGGAGCCTCAAAAACCGATTTTTGGCTTGTTTTGTGACGTCCTACAGTAATGATGCGTCAACAAATGAATTCAAAGAAGGTTATTTAGACATCTTAGTCGACTTCTTATATTAATTAAATGTCTACCTTTTTTTAGCCTTTAAAACTTAAATACCAAACATTGTGGCCAAAAGATATCTCTAAAAAGCGCTTTCAGATTCCCAAGTGCATTTGAACGAACATAAAAAAAAATAAGGTATCATACTCTAATGCATGACATTGTGAGTACTTCTCTACAAAACATCTGTCTATCAAATACATTCAAGATCTACTTTCCCCGACAGCAAGTGTTCATTCTATACTCTTTTAAAAATGTAGGAGCGATTTTGTTGCACGTGGGTATATTAACATATCCAAAAATATAATGTGCATTTAGCAGACCATTGTATGCAGATGTGTGTGTGTGTGTGTGTGTGTGTGTTATTATAGCTCTAAATTTAATTTAAAGTCGAAAGTCTCAATAAATAATTAACTGAAACATATTTAAAGACGTTGTAAATATGATATGACTGCCCATACTTGGCACTTTCTTCAATACATTATTTATCTTCTCTTGATAAGGCATGATATATGGCGAGCGCTGGCGTTTTAGATGTTTTGCATATATTTGCAAACTTGCTCATAGTCTTATATTCTAGACACATTTGCACATATTCAAGTTTTACTATCGTTAACGATATGTTTCACTGCAGTAAATCATGTTTTACAGTACCTAATCGTTGGCAGGTGCAAGTGTCTGATAGCCGTGAGTAAATGTAACTGTGCAAATTCGGCCGCATAACAAGGCTTAGGAGTAAATATAAAAGTCTTTCAAGTTCTAAATTGATATAAATATTAGAACCAAATATGCTAAACTCATGTGTCAATACCACAGCAAATCATTGCTTGAGCGAAAGTTAGAAACACCGTATGACGTCATCTGATGGCTGTTTCCGTATTCATGTAAAACATGCATCGATTCGTGTTCATAAGCTGATATCAGACTTCATGTGGAAAACCAATCTTTTTCATTTTATTTTCTGGTATGACCCAATATCCTTTAACTTGTGTGTTTTGTGACAACTCATGAACAATAGCAATGCAGCGATTCTTCTAGATTTCGTATCCATTGAACAGGTGTTGGAGGGTGTTCACGGTTTGGTGTTGGGGCGTTTGGTAGCTTTATGTGTCTTCTCCAAAGAGGTGATTACCAACATCGCCTATGAGCAGTAGTGTGATATACATGATATCTGTTTCCGCACCAATAGCATGGTCACGTGATATTATGTTTTTGCAATTTTCTTTTAAATGCGTGAATATTGATTTATCAAAAGTTGAAAAACAGAAAGTTAAGTTTTCGACTCTAGATATGCGTTATATATACTTTCCACATCCATCATTTGCCAGTGAGTGTTTAAGAATATAGCACGTTTATCCATGTATTGCAAGACATGTAATATTTTCAATATGAACACTTGTGCACAAATCACTACGAGTTCACTGAACGAGCAGAAAGTGCGACGTTTCTGTTTGCATTCCAAAACGTTTGTGTGTGTACACGTGTGATTTAGTGGTATACTTTCCAAAACGTTTGTGTATGTACACGTGTGATTGAGTGGTAGGCCTACACATTCCAAAACGTTTGTGTGTGTACACGTGTAATTGAGTGGTATACATTCCAAAACGTTTGTTTTATTCTTCCCTTCTTGCCATAGGTTATCTCATATTATCAAATGTTGCAAGATATATATTCTACATTATTGATGGTCTCAATTAAAGCAGCTTCTTCTGTGAGACGTCTGCTGACAATCAGCCATCCAGACAACATCACAGCAGGATTCTGACGACAGCAGACGACCAAATGATGATTGACACCGTAGCAGACGATAACATCGCACCATCATCATTGCATCGATTTTAAACAAACTACCTCTTTATCTCAAACCAGAGTCTGCTCGCTAGAGTCCTAATTAGCATCGAGCTTTAATCGAAATGTAACAAGTGTCACACATATCAATGTCACGCAGCAGAGAGAGGGCGTGATGGAGGCGGGACAGGAGTTGTCTCCCTTTCATGGCGAGCAATGGCGCGGAAGATTTCCTAATGACGACATTGTTATCGTCTCGCTTGACTGCCCAATGTAAAGAATGCTGTTACGGACAGATGGCTGTGAATGTGGAAACAAGAGGCGATGATGTCCTGATCGTATTAAGGAATAACATAAACAGATACAATCTTTATCAGCAGCTAATGGCCCGAGGACTGATGATACTGATGACCAGACGAGAAACTACTGGTTAGTCGACGTCAAGACGCCCCCTAGCGGCGCTAACAGCTACATGTTCACTTGGTCAATAAGTGTCAATCTCATAATCTGTTTACATCTATTTGTGTTGGACAGTCCGCTCCTGGGGCTATTTGGTATTATAGTCAACATCAGGGTGATAATGCGTGTAATGGATTCTCTCTGACCACTTCTACTCCGCCCTTTTCCGTCTCAGACCTATATACTTACCTTGATTACCTACTTATTGAACTAATCTTCATCATAATCATTTAATCAGGAAGTGACACGAGCAGCTTCAATTATTTGTTTTTTTACGTTGATATCCATTAAAATACTTTCCTCAAGGAGGAACACATATTGACTTGTTTTCAAGAGAAAGAATTGTTTTGAAAAAAATATACCATACCTAATTTAGAACGTATCAACGAGCAAACATCATGGTAGAGAGTACGAACTATTTACATTTGATTTATGTGGATCTTCGGAGAGTTTACATATTACTTCGCGAATGATAAAATTGGAAAAGAAAAGTACAGACAGTAATCGACTATTAGCTATAAACCTATTATCAGCCACTATGGCTCTTGAATAAATTTTCAATTTTTTTACCACGCTGACACGATGCCATACATTACAGTATTTATTAAACTTAAAGGCTTTTTATGGAAAACCATGAATGGATGATTGACGAAGACAAATGAAAACAATTCAGAAAATTTAGTTCAACAAGCTGACAAATATATGTTGCTAGAATGGATAAATGCAAATGTATATATATACGCCTTCTTTGACATATTCTGTGTCGATCGAGCTCTTTCTACATGAGCCCGCCAGGGGCACGGCAATTTTGTCTGCAGTAGAGAACTGTCAGGTTTGGGTGCAATGCTACACTGAATTTCAGTGCAGTACCACCCATGGTTCGCTAGTTCCAGCCGTTGCCCGCAGGTTTCACCGCAATGCATAGCCACATGGCGTTGCGGGCTTTCTTCCTGCCATAATACTAGCAGCCGTGATATAAGTGAAATACTCTTGAAAGCGGCGTTAAACCCTAACTCACTCACACACTCACGCTTTCTACACGACATTTAGTCTCGTGTACCATGCTCTCTCCACCACGGGTTATTTCTTTCACACTCGGACGTGGGATGAACAGATTTGTGTTATCTCTGTGAGTAAAGCATGTTTCGTGAACGGTTGGCACAATTTCCAAATGAACCACAATACGTGAGTATTCATAACAGTTTAGAGATTTATATTTATAGTCACTGTTTACAATAAAGGTGACTGGGACAAGACCTACAGAATTTCTGCAAATATTTCTAAACCATGAACAAATACCATGTTCGCATAACACAATAGTAAATAAGAGTAATCACTCGCTAAAAATACTATGAATTGAAAACTCTTGTCGATCATTATACAAATCTTTCTTTAGGTTACATTCACATGTACTACTTTGGTTAAAAGACGAAGACATCTTTTTTAAACGGTTGTTATTTTAGCATGACTTCATTTGAGATATTTTCATTGGTGAAATAAGGCATTTATCAGCTTTTATCTCATCAGGCAAGACAAGACAAGACCAGACAAGAAGTTTATTGATTTAAGGCCAGATGGGCTCATGGCTTGGTCCGTCGTCCGTCGTCCATGAACTTTTTTAACATTTTCGACTTCTTCCCAAGAACCGTTACACACCAAAGTTGAAATGTAGTGGGCTTTTACCCCTAGCTATAGAGGATACAAGTTTGTTCATCTGGTCCTCATCCAACCCATCAAATACGGGCGTGGCAAGCGGTATTAGTGAAACTATTCGACGACTTCTCCGAAACCAGTTGACATGAGAAGCTGACATCTTCAAAACCACATTTTTGTTATAGGGAGTACTTGGCCTAATGTGATATTTTGCTAATTTGAACATTTTATTAGTTTGTGTTTTGAAACCAAAGGTGTACATATATATGCCTTTAAAGATTTTTAAATGTTTACCTGACAATTGTAATTTGTTTTACCTCTGGATTAAGTGATACACGACCTTAGATTATATTTATGCAACAACGAATAAGCTACGGAGCTAATGGCTCTAGTTTTAAAACAATATGTTCACTGAGTGAAATGACATGTTACTCAGTGAAATAAGACTTTAAATCATATGACGTCATCGTAACACTAGGATAGCGTCATAAGATGAACGTGAAAAAGCAAGGCGATCAATTAATCAATAGGACAGTTGACTTGTTGCGCCCAATATCATATCTTAAATTCTGAAGTAGAATCATATATTCAAACTCGTGACCAACACGCTTTAGAATATAAGTTTATACTTCACTGAATGATTTTATGTATGCGTGGTATTCGACAAGAAATGTCAACGTTTTCATTCTAAACGATTCCCTTCTGTACATGCATATGATGGACATGTACCAACATGATAGTAACATGATATAACGGGTTACAATGTATTTAAGGACAAAGGAGGTTTTTAAATTGACATATAAAGGGGAAAATAATTCCCAATTGTCTCAGAATATATCTGTATTCTGTAACGTAATACATACAAATCTAATGTTATTAATTACATACATTGTTATCAAAATGTGTCTTAATATTCACACATTTAAAACTTAACGGCTCCTGTGACGTGTAACACAGTAACACAACACATAATAACCAGCGGCTCCATATTCAGAGCAGATATTCTATTGAGGTGTTGTCTTTGTAAACAAATCCTGCAAACATGGGTATTCACACCTTACGTAATGACCGGAATATTTGCCAGACTGTGACCCTGGACAAAACATCCCGGACAGATGGACAACTGATTGTTGTCATGCTTTTTTTTATTAAATTACATAAAAGAGATAAACAACAAATAGAAAATACATTGCATCATGTTAATGTTGCGATGAGATGAAAACAAGTATTGTGTATACATGTATTTGAAAGAAATATCTTTTCAAAATAATTAGTTAGTTAAAATAGAACACAGATTGATTATGATCTTATTTTGCATGGTAATGTCGGTATTTACAATTTCTACAAGAAAAACCGTTCTCTATATTTTTAACCAAATGTCAGCTTCTGCTCAGTATATTGTTTTGTAAGAAACATTGTATAAGTGTTAGGCGTGAGATGTATCGTATTTGGAATAATAAACTAGCGGCCAAAAGAAACGCTACACCATTTTTCAACTAGGTGAAACACAAAATATTGCTACCGTTCAAAGTCAATCTTGAGTGTCTTTGATAATTATATGTTTCGTTTACAAGTATTGAACATTTCACTCATCATGCTATGATACTTTTATTTGGACTCTTGTTCAAACAGCAATTGGGTGCTAAAATCGCCATTTCAAGAGGGTTTTTTGGACATAATTGTTTACATAAAATTAAAAATTAAAAAACATGGAAATTATGTTTAAAAGTTGTTAACATACTAAGATAATGTTTCAAAATCAGAAAATTAAGGTTTGATGGCTTCTGAACACAACATGTATATTATAACTATGTTTCAGTCGTATTAATCATTTAGTGATTAAACTATATTGCCTTTTTGTTTGTAGAGTTTCTTTTGGCCGCTTTTTTTATTCTTCAATAAATAATATGTTTCTGTTATAATTATATTTTAATAAATACGAGAGCTATATATATTGCTTCTCACATGTATGTTCTCCACAAGGCACGCTGTTTCGCCACATTTGGTCTCAATATTCAGATACATTGAACTGTGAGTTAACTGATTGCAGAAATGATAGCAATAGTAGCTGTGCTGTGTAACACTGTAACAAAATACGTGATAACCAGCGGCTCTATTTTCAGAGCAGATATTCTATTGACCTGTTGTCTTTGTAAACAAATCCTGCAAACATGGTTATTCACACCTTACGTAATGGTCAGAATATTTACCGGACTGAAACCCTGGACAACAGACTCTGGACAGATGTACAACTGATTGTTGTCATGCTTGTATCGCCCTTGGCACTATCTGATATACACAGGTAGATATCTGCCATCTCTATTGTGATGACACACCTACATACACCTATTGTCAATATCATTGTGTTTTATAATGGAAATGTGCATCTCGACGCGATGACCATTGTTCACTGTGGTTAAATTAACAAGAAGACTTGTGTATGTTTCAACCCCCTGGCGTTACCTCAATCATTAGGGACCGCAGATTATTCTCCCCATCTCTGAGATAAGATCTAGCCGCCATCTTGCTTGTCTCTGGCCTCATCGCCAGATGGCGGTCCCTCCAGCGACCGTGCTGAATAAATTGACGTTCAAACTTTGAATGTTAAGTTTCAAACAGGTAATTTTGAGAGATATGATTGTATGAGATGGATTATAGAAAGTAAGCAATATTTGTGTAGGTGAATAGTAATAGGTAACGTCACATCTAACATCTGAGAAGTTGTCCCCTTATCTATCGTGTATGTACATAAAATGTGTATGTACCTCAAATTTGGTATACATTCTGCATTATATCCTTCAGAGGACCACTGATTACCTACATTATATAATAAATATACATTTTAAACATTTACTCGTATCATTCGTGTTTCAACAAGTTGTGGTATCAGCCTTGAAGATATGTGTTATCCTTCTGATGTTTTTGTTTAAGGTAATATTAACAAGACAAAGAAGATAAACGTACATTGAAAAGCTAGTGTTCATCCTTTGAGAGAACTATAATAAAGTAATGGAGTTTTGATAATCTTTGATATTAGAAAAAGAAACCAAAATTGATATGAAAAAAAAGTGTCCAGCCTAGTGTAGTTATGACACACCAATTTCCAATAAAGAACATGTTGCAAATATCGTATTGATGACAACTTCTACATATATATACTGAGAGCGCGATGTTTCGGTACAGATTCTTGTAGCGGTTTCAAGCTTAAGCTAACGGAATGTTGTGCTCTCAAAATAAAGAAGTTGTTATCTGAGAAATATATTATTAAGTTATGTCATTATAAAGATATTAACGTGTATTATTCAAGTTCCGATGTATGAGTTAAAACATTAAGTTACAGCCGTGTTGTTGACCATGCTGATTCTAATAAGTATAATAGTGATAATGTCCCCATAACTTGCAAGGAATACACTTAACGCCGTATACATGCATAGACAGTTATGTATTAACATCAGAACATATGGGGATTTAAGATATTAAATATTCTCACATATGCATCTACATGTATCTACATTCAAAGATGTGATTTGGTGTAAAACAAATCCTGCAACTAAAGTTGAACTAATCAATTGTTTAGGAGTGTTTTTATAATAGAATAGAATTTTACCGTTGTTGTCGTTAAGCTGGTGTTAAAAAGTTATAATTCAAATATATTTTATATAGACATTTCACATGTAGACATTTCACTAAAATCATCATTCTGTAAAGCACTCATGATTATGAAGTGTTACTTTTAACTCATTTAAATGGCCACTATTGGCCACTATTGATAGTTTGCCTATACCAAATTTTCAAGACAATTAGTTACAAGACAGTTGTAAAAAAAACTAACCATACACTATCTATGATGATGATAAAAATTTTACAACTGTAGCGAAACGATTTTACCATCGATACGATTTTTTCAACAGAGTTAAACCTAAGAGATTTATTACCGAATACAGTTTTGTGTTTTTTTAAATGTCTATTATGAGGATATATTTCGTATTGTCATATACAAAATTCCATTCACGAGAGCATGATATATAATGTTTCATATCTATTCAAACACACACGGGGTGTTGAAATTGCTATTACAAATGTTTTGAAAAAATAATTTAATAAAATAATGGCATTAAATGTGTAATTTTATCAAATATGGAAATTATGTTAGTACAAATGTTATCGGCATTATGTTCCTTCTTGATGACACATCGTTGCTGTAGAATGTCATAAGACAAGCCAAACTACATTTCACTATCCCGTCTCGCCTGCTTAAGGAGATTTCAAAACGATTTTTTTTCGTTTAAAATTAAGTTTTAATTAGTTGGACATGGGTTAACATATTTCAACCGTATATATCCCTCGTGAATTAAAATATATATCTTTTGTTGTTCCGTTTCTTTTGCCGCTCGGTGTATGTGAAACTGTGCAACTGTGAGGTATAACATGTTGTTTTCAAACATGTTAAAATAACTCTAATGACAACATTGCTTCTGGGCAATATCTTTAACATACATATGGCCATTTTCATTTAGAGATTTTTTGCTGATATTTATAATGTGCAGAACAATATGACACGCAGCTAGGGTTGATGAACAAGTTAGTAATTATTGTAGAAATCTACATATTGATTTGTTAATAACACTTTCAGCTAATACAAGTTTTTAAAAACTGTCCCAAGACGATGTCAAGTTGTCCTAAGTTGCTAAATTCATTATTCCGAAAAGTTTAAACCTCTCGCTGTGTCTTACACACTGCGACAATCAATGCATTAACGCAAATCTTAAATGGCATGTGGAACATATGAAAATGTGTTTACTACAAGAAAAATAAAACAAACATATTCTTTAACAATTCATATTTTATTGTGTACATCATCAAATAATAACAGATATCTTCAAATAAACCAGATACATACCAATAATTAGAGCGTATAACGTGATCTGTATGTTACATTCACAAGACTCAGTCAAAACTGAACTGGTATGATTTATGAGGCAGGGACACTTCATTCTATCCGGGTCCTGAATACACCCGAATCAACTCGGGATCCACTGTGATACACCCAGGATATACAGAGGATACACTCAGGATACACCCGGGATACACCCAGAATACACCCAGGATCAATCACGAAGGTGACCATGTATTTGTCTAGCACGTAAGCGTTTAACGCTTTAAATACTTAGTAAAGATTGTCTCAGTGTCTTTAGCACTACCGGTTCCAGAGTTCAAGACTTCCATCCTTCCTTGCCATGTAGATGGGCTGTAGGTGGTGGCTTTACTTGGCACTCAGGACACGCACACGGGAAGGCTGGACTGGCCGAGGTGTGGAATGAAGGGGGTGCGAGCTTGAGATGAGGGGGTCGGTAGGGGGAGGTCAGCAGGTGCCTGGCAGGATCTGTGGGGGTGAAGTGAGGGGGTATCCCGAGGGGTGCGGCGTTCCTTTGGAGGGTCATGTCTTGTACCAGCTTCCTCATCTCCTCAACCGATCTGGTCAACATGACGATGTAGTTTCTTGCTAGTAACAGCGTGGACATCTTGGACAGCTTCTTCACCGTTGGCCCATTGGAGTAGGGCATGACTTGACGCAAACTGTCCAGCGCCGAGTTGAGATCATGCATGCGTTGTCGTTCACGACTGTTGATACGTAGTCTGATCTCTTCTGGAACTCGGGATCGCGATCCTTGCGAGTAGTCAAAATCTGGAGACATCAGTCTCTCTGCTCTAGCATCCAGAATCTCCATGGTTTTGTTGTGGTCGTACAAAGCGGAACCATGTCCAACACTGACGTTGTCATCAAACTCCACATCTATATCCGACATCTCGTCTCTCTGGTTATCTTCAAACCTGTCAACTGATGTTGTGGGGTGAGCGGAGGACATGGTGTTGTATGTGGGAGCTACAGCAAGTGAATGTCGAGGGGCTGGCTCGGGCCTTCTTATCTTGTCTGTCGAGAGCTGATAATGAGACCAACAATAGTATCCCGTGATGCTCCACTCAGCGCTGACTTCTTCACGCTTGTATGATCTGATGTTCCAACACTCCTTTTAAAGCGCACACCATAATACCTGCCAATCCGAGATAATTGTCCCTCCCCCAGGCTGCAAACAAGCATACACAATGGTCGCTCCCTGGTGCCTTCTGGGAGGCAGAGTGATTTGAATACCTCCCCTCGTGAGAAAGTGATACATTGAGAGTAAAAAATCACAACGAATACTGGAGATCATATTTACAAAGTGGCAACCATAATGAGGAACTTGTAAAGGAAGCTTGACATTGGAGCCAGACGCCACCGCCAGACTGCTCGAATATGAGACTCTTTACTGCAGTAATACACGTATTACAAGTATTCAATTCATTTGATACATCTATCAAACATGTTGTTATTAACGTGACTTAATAAACATATCCTGATTCAAGAAAATAGTGTTGCAGTTGCAGAAACATGTAAACCTAACAATATATTTGCAGTAAAATGATAGTATCCTTTTTATTTCACATGCTGAATGTATATGAGCTGATAACAATAATTGAACATAACACACACACACAATAATACTCAACAGTGAATTCAATGTAGAATATATCTGTGTTAACCAGTACATAAATTCAAATTTATAATTCAACCCTCTTTGACGTATTGTAATACAATTCACAAAATTAATGTACATGCTACATATCACATGTGAAATTTCTACTTCATCCGGTAAAGAGAAGTTGGTGAGCGGAATTTTTTATTGAACGCCCTTCGCATGTGTTTCATCATCAATAGATCAGTGTTTGTGCAAAAAATAATACTATAGAAATTATTTGGAAACATTTACATTTTTGACACACGCATAATGTCACCAAATTTTCGACTTTTCGAGCAGCATGTTTCAATGTTGTCTCAGTGTTTGTTGTAATTGTTTCGTGCACGGTCAATGTACACTATATGTAAGTAATTATAACTCTTATGGACGGCAGTAATGTTAGCCTATAAATATTAGCTTCCGAATCCCGTTTTCCCTTATTCAATATGTTCAGACAAGATTACCTTGCATTAACTGTGTTGCCGATGAATGAAGAATGTATTTATATGTACGTTCACTATATTGTGTTGGACTTTTTAACATGCCGTTGTCGAAGAATCAAAAACATTTTGTTGCCGTCTAATTTCTGGAAATGTGTAATTGACTTTTGGTACCGGTAAATCCATGAACGCCAAGTGTCATGATTGTTTCACAGTGATTTAATCACACTTTTTACATTACATTTTACAATCCGTTTTTGGCACATATTAATTTTATAAATAATGTTTGCAACGATGACATTTGGTACCCAACTTCATTACAATGAAAATATTCACATTTTCAAATCATCAATAATATTTCTGGTAGGCAAAATGATTTTACAGATGTTTTACGTCTCGATTACTTGTTCCACGTTTCATATTGACATGGTTAAGTAATGGTTAAATGATCAATATATGCTGCGTGGAATGTTTTCCGAAATTAATTACGTTTAATAATAAAAATAATAAATAAAACTAGTCATTTGTATAGCGCCCTTTCCAATGAATATTGCTCAAAAGCGCTGATCAGGGGTAGGCTTTTGCCGTCATGTTTATCTTCTCTCAGTTGTTTGATGTATATCAATGAAAATTTATAATTCATAATATAAACATTCATACAAATAAATCTCTATAATTATTTGTGTTGTTGAAATATGAATTTTGAAACTTAAATGTCTTTTTTGTTCAGTTCTAAAGTTTTCTTATTTTGTTATCAAAGTATTCATTTGATAGTACTGAAACTGTAATCAATAGACCTGATTGTAATTTTGTTCAAAGCGGAAATAATTGAAAGCATATTGATAACAGATAATCATCGATGACGATGATAACCAATTAGAATCTTAATTATGTTGATATTAAAGATTACATGGTTGCCTTTTGACGGCTCCTTGTTTTCTATTATTTTTATCTAATGACTTGAGGCAATGTACATGTATCCGTCGCTTGATCATGTCTATTGTTTGAGATTACAGCACCTCAAAGCAGTGTAACATGCGAAGGATATAATTGGGAGTTAACGAATAACAAAGAAGATCGTATTTAAAAACGTCCCCTCAGCCACATTGAGCATATGAATAAATTTACTTTTATTTCGACTTTCGACAAAATTATACAGGTTTGCACAATTTCATAACTTCTTCTTGAGCAGCAATTGGTTATGAATGACCCTTTGAAACTTAGTAAGCTTCCCATATTGCTTATGGATTTCTTTATATCTTTTAATGTTAAAGTATTTGCTATTCAAGATTAATATAATTATATATCACAATATCCACAATGGGCACTTGAAATCATCAAAACACTTCAAATAGTTGAATGATGACACGGGGTGTGCTTGCACATGTTTCAGCAGGTTAAGTATAGGCAGGTTATTCTCAAACTTGTGGTCTTCATATTCTAATTATGTTGTCAAATGTGTAATTTATCCGGAAAGACTGGATACGCAAATAAGAAATGTGTTGACAGTTAGGATTGGTAAAACCTTTTTTCCTGATAACTGGAATATTGGTATGGTAATCCCGTTATCAATGCAGGGTCGAAACAAAACCCAAAGAACTAAACGGTGGCATATCTCTCTTGAACTGTTGTGCTTAGTTACGAGTTAGTTTAAGAATCTGATTTGATATCAGTGAACTAATCGCTGGGTGTAGTTCAGAATATTCAACTGAAGATAAATTTTTATCTTTACAGACTGTGTATATAAAATATATTAGTAAAATTATTATTGTGCTTTTATAGATTTTAAAGAAGGCTTTGCTCTTTTTTAAAAAAAGAAATATTTATGTGTACCCCTTTGTTAAAATGGATATCCTGACAATATTGTATTCCTCCATAAACGCAACTGTTAATATTGGTTCCTGTTCGACATCTTCTTTCAATACATTATCTTGAGTTAAACAGGGATGCATTTTAAGCCCTTTATTATGTCCCCCGGAAATTTTTCATGGAAACAATTTGAACTTAGTGCATATTGGGGGTAGGGACCTTTTCCGGCCTCTATCTCCAAAACCGTTCAATATTTTTTCACCAAACTTTGTATTTGTTTAGACCTAGTGATAGAGTGGTGCCTTTTGCTCCTTTGGCTATTCTGATTTTTTAAATATTTTTACTGGTTTCCATGGCAACAATTTCAACTTAGTGCATATTGGGGGTAGGGACCTTTTCCGGCCTCTATCTCCAAAACCGTTCAATATTTGTTCACCAAACTTTGTATTTGCTTAGACCTAGTGATAGAGTGGTGCCTTTTGCTACTTTTGCAATTCTGAATTTTTTATTTCTCGTTATCAATGCAGTATTGAACTTAGTGCTTAGCATAAGTGAAAAATAAGGGTAACATGACTAGGTTGGATTGAAAGTTGGAGCGGGGGACATCACAGTGCATCACATACACATATTTCTAGTTATTCATATTTTTATCGAATGAATAATATGAAATGCATACAGCCTGTAGTTATGGTATATTTGTATTATTTTGCTTTTATTATTTTATGATTATTTCAATTATTGGCCTACAAAGGCAATTTAATGTCTAACCGGATATGGATATTGTATGAAATCTGAATTAAGTGTAGACACAAATAATTGTTTTCAGAAATGGAGGTATACTATCCAAGCATGAAGAATGGACCGAAATATGGGGAATAAAGTACAAAGAAGCTATAGAAAAAGTACAAAAAAATGTTTTAAAGAGTTTTTGGGATTGGTAAATATGCTGCAAACATGGCTATTCTTTGGACGATACCATTTATTGGGAAAATAAGTTAATTGTCTTTTTCACGTTCGTGCGGGGTTGATATTAGCCAGTGGTTTTAGCTATGTATGGATTATCCAAGATATCAGTGACATCAATATTTAAGTCCTTTGGTTTATATGTCATTTATAAGACGTTTGGTTAATATGTCATTTATAAGACGTTTGGTTAATATGTCATTTATAAGACGTTTGGTTAATATGTCATTTATAAGACGTTTGGTTAATATGTCATTTATAAGACGTTTGGTAATATGTATATGCAATCGTGGAAACAAAATACCATCATCACATTTGACACATTAGGCTTGTATGAGGATACATTCCAATTTGAAACATATATCCATAACTTTGAGACTAGACTAGTTGATCAGTTCAATGTATAATATTCTCATTTCTCTTCACGACGTCAGAATCAATCATCAACGTAAGAAAAACATAATCAATGATATATCAGATACACTCTCTTTTTGTTTACACCGTGACAATAATGATGTAGAAAATGAGAACCATGTTTTCGTTATATGTCGTAGATATTATATTCTTCGTAAAGAATATTTCTATATATCACAACATATTCAAAACGCTTGATGTAAATATACTTCAGTTTAACATCTATATACCTCATTTACTTTAAGATCTTCCTAAAACAATATTGGTCATGTGACAACTATGTTACTTCTTCGAATCTAATTTACCATGGGCAATGTGGCTTGAAACATGGTTGATTGATTGGTACAACCCGATGTACAGCTTTATCTATTCTATTCTATTTATTTACTTTGACACATTTGTCGATATATCTATAACTAACACAATGTGCTGAGACATTATATTGAGGCTAATTAAGACATTATTTTCATAGACCCTCAATACTTTAGAATTATATTTTGGCGAAATAATTCGGAGATGTCATGTCACACGTTTGCATTGACAACCTAAATGGATATTGAATTTAGTCATTTACTCTAGCTTGTAACCAGCGATTTTTTGTGTATATGTTCTATCCTTTGACAGAACGGTTAATACTTTAGCAGTACCAGCTGAGTTTTTATGAGTATTGCTTATAAAAATATTGGATTTCACCATAGATGATAATTTCGTTATATCAATACGTATCTGATGTTTTCAGTGCCATAGTTTTGACTTTATTGTTTGTATATCAATACTTGTTTCTTAGTTCAGAGAACGTTCGTAGTTTGTCATCAGGAAAATAGTTTTTAAGAGATTAAGCAAAATTAATATCTATAAACAATGCAGCAAAATCAAATGAAACAAAAACGAACAAAAAACCATATTAATGCAGGTGTTGATGGTGTGTTCTTCTCCACCACGCAAAGTAATGTCCTTTTTAATATCTCTGCATATATTCTGTATTTATTGTGGTCTCAATTACTTATCGTGACATGTTTTGGTAACCGGCAATGAATTATCATATGAAAATTAAATAAAATCTCAGTTTGAGATCTCCGAATTGAACCCTAAAATAGCATTATCTCAAAAGCGTGCATAATGCGATCCTTGGACAATTTCTCAGGCTTCGATTTAAAATTACGACTTGTGATGATTGTTGACCTGTAATATTTACATGGAATGGCAAATCCCTGAAGCCTTATTGTTATGTATCCGTATACACATTGTGTAAAGTTACAGAGGCGTACAAATTATACACACATATGTTAAGCTCGTGCGATATTACAATTAAACAAGTGAAATTGTTTGCACAAGAAGTACATTTCAGTTGGTGCATATGCAAAAGGGTTAAGAGTTTACGAAAATTTGATCAACCTACCTGGCTATTGCATGGTTCACTCATTATGCAGCAGTGCAGGCACATGTATCGGCAAAAGAAACTTATCACCTCAGTTGATTTTATCATATGTATGATTTTCAATTGCAAATATCTCAAGTTTTCGAAATGATAATCCAAAACTGAAAAGTACAGGTGTTTTGTTCGCAGTCAAAGAATACTTCTACATGTCTTTTTAATTTTAAAAATACTTTGTAGATTTTAAACTTCTTCAAAAATTATGGATTTGGGGAATTAATTCATTTGCGAAACGTACTTTACTTTATATTTTCCTTATATAACAATCAGTTATTATTGATTTAGTTTGCACATGATAACATATCCATTGAGGTGGTCCTCAATTTATGATGGATAAATCCTCAGCATTTCGTTTTGTTACTTTCATTCTATACATTTATATATAGTAATATTGTCTTCTAAATGTTTATTTATACCAAAGTATATATTCTCGTGTAAAATAGTCATAAATGTATTTCAAGGTGAATTTGAATGTTGAATGCTGCTTATCCAGTACTCTATCTGCAAACAAATGGGTGGTATTTGTCGTCTATATGTTTTAGTTGGTGTTTGAAATATTTTGTGAAATTGTGAAAAAGTTATGATTGATGACATTTCTTTAAATTAAGAAGAGACAAACTCAGATAACAACACATTTATTATTGTTATACGACGAAGTTTCACCAACCCTGCTTATTAACAAGACAATAGTCGTTGATATCCATATATATATTTAGTTATCTTTAGAGTTTCCCATGCAGTCAAAACGGTACTCAGTTGTCAGGACGACTGGTTATACTATTCAGCTTTGTGGTACAATTAGATATTTTACTTTTGTTAATTTTATCGAAAATACTTCATATCGATTTTGCATCTAAAGTGTATAGCAAACATCGGTAATATAAACGACACATGACTAAAAGACCTCGTTAGGAAGTACATTTAAATGTTTACACTTTAGCATATATATATATATATATATATATATATATATATATATATATATATATATATATATATATAGAAAAAAGTTAAACTTCATAGACGTTTATAGATACAATAGTAGATACTTCTTACATTAGAAGCAGATCTCGGGTTTAATTTAAAATACTTCTCTTAGAAAAGGGGTGTATTAAACGACCGTTTCTAATCTCGAATCAGCTTTTCCCATCTGCAAGTGTGTTAAGTGGCGTGTCACACTAACAACTGTGAAAGTAGGTTTAAAGTCGTGTCACCTGGCCTTGTGGAACGTGAGGTCAATAATACGCCCAGATTGCAGCGTATTTGTACCGCACAAATGATAGGTTGCAGTACTTCAGTTTCCTGTTTAATTCCAAACGATTTACACCAATTGTTATGTTACGGCATGTGGGTTTCTGTATTAACCTTCAGCCCGCCCTGTGCCCCAAGGTGCGCTCAGAACGTGGACATACGGCGCGCGCATCCCGCCAGATTTCCACAGCCTATTTGCAATTATCCACTGCCTTGATTGAAGCATTTACATCTGTTTGTCAGAAGCCGCGGGAAACCAATAACATGTCATCGGACTTATTCTCCTAATTACAGTTCAGCTTTAATCGAACTCTGTTGCAACTTGGTTCACTTTCACGGTATTGACGCCTCATTTCCCCACCCCTATTTAAAGCTGACTCCTGCCCTTGGGTCATGGGGCTTGGTTACAGATACCCGCTTTCCCATTGCCGAAACAGAACTCAATTTACCCTGTAATGATGTGCTGATGATATCGCGCCTTCACCAACTTGATCCCGTTTGTTGACTTAGATTACAATCTAATACACACATATAGAAATGCTGTCTTCTTGGGAAATGTTAATGAGGGACGCACTCAGGTCAAAGATGAACGTAAACGCGGGTAATTCGTGACGGCAATTAGCCCGAGAATACATAATATCCGCGTTGTTGACATTCACGTAAGATTTGTTGACACGGTCTGAAGAAAAGGCGGCTTGTTATCTATGTGACCATTTTTACCACTGCCATGTCCATACGATAGAATAGCCATCCTTACAAAAGATATTTCACCCCGGGAAGTCGTCTGCTCTGCATATGTCGCCAGAGTTGCCTGGATTACGCGCTGCACAAAAGTGTCGTCTGCTGAGCAGAAGGTATCGTCTGGTACATGTGATGAGCAGACGACATGGCGGGAAGGTGGATTATTGCCGGTGTCATGCGCCATGTTTCGGTGAGGGTAAGTGTTAACGCGATTAGAGAACAGATTACAGTGACATGTAGGTTTGTGGAGCGTGATGTACCAATAAAACAGGATTAACCACAATGTGACCATAGACTCAGCATGAGATCCGCGCATATATAAGAGCACTAGCTCGAAACTTCTGGCATGCAACGACGTAATAAAACGGTGGCAATTGCCCTAATCTACCAATAAGCGAGGATTAACCAACGGACTGTAGGACTTCAGCATACATATAGGAACATTACTGATACACAGATTATTGCATGTGTATCAAGCTAATAACACGACAAGGCCTATTTATTGCATGCTGAAACTAGAGCCGTCCATTAGATATCAGGAAACGCTATAGATAATATGTACTGACATTGCATGGTATACAACCACGAAAGAAACGTCACCATACACAATACAAGATCGTAGTGATAAGTGATAGATACGACTGAAACAGAGATATGCCATGTCTTCAGAAGAAAACTAAACTAATTTTGAACTTATGAAAATTAACTATTTATATTTCTTAAAGACGTGCGTTTTAAGACATCGTTGTTTTTAATCTCCTCTGTGAACGAGATAGGAGAGTAAAAAAATGGCAAGAGCTCTTTTGCTTTATTACTTCTTCAATAATTTGAAATCCAAGAAGGTGATTTATGTCGGTAACATCTTTACTTATAACATTTCTATATTTCATAACTTTTTTAAACTTAAATGCCAAAGTTTCTAGCCAATTGTTGAAAATTCGATTTCAGCACACCAAGTGAACTTGAACCAAAATAGAAAAAATAAAAGCATCATATAGTGATGTATGAAACTGAGAGTACATCTTTGCACAACATGTGTCTATCAAAGACATTCAAAATATATTTTCTCCGACACAATTTCGTGTTTTGCTCTGAACTCCGTAAAGAGTTCGTCTACATTGTTTATTGTACAGACCTATTCTACATAAGTACATAACTTTGAGTGCAGTACTATCAATGATTCAGTGCTCCCAGAGAACGCTCCAAGATTTAACCACACAAAAAACATAAAATGCCATCATAACAAACACTTTCTTTTTTCATAAGATTTTTGCAACGTTTAGTAACAGAAACGTGTGTTTACTCTTCGTAATTATTTTGAAATAGTTTTGTACTATTTTTAGACAAAATACGCCCGGTATTAATCAGGCCTTTACTTCGTAATATACTTTTGTCAACAGAACAGATTGCAATCTCGAATAATGATTTATGAAGACATGGTGATATGATGCACTGACACTTTCATGTACGCGGATGGCTAAACAATTTACATTTCATAATCAAGGGACATTTTAGTATTGGAGACCCTCAGGTCCAGACTGATTAAAATCATTTACTTATTGCCTATTTTGTATGGAAGGGAACGGTTATGTTGAATTATTTATAATATGGATATGGGCATGTAGTGTTACAAGAGATGCAATGAACTAATAATGGAATAATATTATAGAAAGATTTCTTCGGGTTAGATATCTGGTCATTAGTTTGAATAACTTCAGTCTTTGTTTCTGTTAGTTTTCTTACCATGTAACACTTCACAGTACGGTGGGCATAATGGGATTACCATCTAACACTTCACAGTACGGTGGGCATAAGAAAAATACCATCTAACACTTCACAGTACGGTGGGCATAAGGAAAATACCATCTAACACTTCACAGTACGGTGGGCATAAGAAAAATACCATCTAACACTTCACAGTACGGTGGGCATAAGAAAAATACCACCTAACACTTCACAGTACGGTGGGCATAAGGGGATTACCATCTAACACTTCACAGTACGGTGGGCATAAGAAAAATACCATCTAACACTTCATAGTACGGTGGGCATAAGAAAAATACCATCTAACACTTCACAGTACGGTGGGCATAAGGGAAATACCATCTAACACTTCACAGTACGGTGATTTTTAGGTTTTGTTACTTCATAATTGTCATTAAATTATGGTGACAACTTTCATTTGATCTTCAGTAAAGATATCCACCATCAGAACCAACTAATCCCCTCTTTATCATTCTTTAAAAAAATGTGTCTTTTAAATTTGTACTTGAGCCTGAGACATATATTTTAGACGTTTGCCACGACAAAGATCTTTGACAATTAGCTAGAAGCTATAATCAAGGAAATGTGCTTGAAATAAAAAGTAGATATAGTGGTCATGTGCATACCTTTGAATTGTCTGTAGCGTGTGAATGTGGTTGTCTTTTTGGAATAAACAGCCCTTTTCAGCATACCTCTGTTCATTGTATACAGACCTTCATCATAGTGAAACTTTGTGTGTGACGTCATCTTCAATCCTCGAACTCTGAGTTTAACCTTTCCCAGTGACGTGTTAACGTGGTAAATACTTTTCTGACCGATCATAAACAATCCTGAAAAAAAGTTCGTAATCAGCAATGTATCATTCTATCACTGTAGTGTGATCACTATCATTTAGGAGAAAAGTTTATTGTCAATCAGTAATATTTCATTTGACCCAAGCAAGAGGTTTTAAAATCTACCAGTTTAGGATAGGATGTTTAAATTCCCACGTGGTGCACACTGTTAGTGACCAGTGTCTGGACTGTAAGTCCGCGGTGTGTGAACTTTAAGTGAGCAGTGTCTAGACTGTAAGTCCGCGGTGTGTGAACTTTAGTGACCAGTGTCTGGACTGTAAGTCCGCGGTGTTTGAACTTTTAGTGAGCAGTGTCTGGACTGTAAGTCCGCGGTGTATGAACTTTCAGTGAACATTGTCTGAACTGTAAGTCCTTGTTGTGAGGACTCTTGGTGCGCAGTGTCTGGACTGTAAGTCAGCGGTGTGTTGACCTTTAGTGACCAGTGTCTTTACTGAAAGTCCGCGGTGTGTGGGCTTTTAGTGAGTGGTGTCTGGACTTTAAGTCCGCTGTGTGTGGACTTTCAGTGAACATTGTCTGGACTGTAAGTCCGCAGTGCGTGAACTTTTAGCGAACAGTGTCTGAACTGTAAGTCCGCGGTGTGTGGACTTTTAGTAAGCAGTGGCTGAACTGTAAGTCCGCGGTGTGTCGACTTTTGGTGAGCAGTGCCTGGACTGTTAGTCCGCGGTGTGTAGGCACTTAGTGACCTATGAGTGACCGTGGTATAGGTATGTGACTGTGTGGGAGCTGTGTATGAACTGTGTTTGACTGTGTGCCTTTGTATGACTGTGTGTAACTGTATGCGGGTGGTGCATTAACTGTCTTTGGCATGTGTTTAAGCGAAACTCACGAAATAAAATAATTTCACAGTGTGGTAGTCAAACCTGCACACCAACTGTACCTTATCAAAGAAACGGACAGAACAGCCTCTTATATGGCAACGTGTCTCACACGTCCAGGCCCCATGTCTGTAATCTGCTGGTTGTTATAACGATGAGTGGACAGAGTAGAGACGGGTTTATCTCCCTACAGTGTTTCTACCTGCAAGAACTTGGTATAATTGTCGAGTTATACCACTCAATAGTCTCTCTGGGACATCTATCAACAATAGCTTACAATACTTTCAGAAATCCCAAATAGTCGTAAAGTCACGTTGTCAATTAGACAAATAGTTTAAACGCATTTAAGATATTTAGTTACATTAGTTTCTGCCTCTTTACGTATCTAAAAGCTTGGTAATACGGTGGTGTAGTGGTAAGCACACTGGCCTCTCACGCCGGCGACCCGGGTTCGAATCCCGGTGGAGACACAAAAGATTTGTGACTTGGGTCGAATACTGTGTTGTGTCCTTGGGCAAGGCACTTTATCCACATTGCACTCAGTCTACCCAGCTGAACAAATGGGTACCTGGATACGGGGAGTACCGATGAAGCGCTTAGTAGCAGCTCTGAAAATACAATTCCTTCAGGGTAATAATTGTAGCGCTTTGAGCATACCTTAGGGTGTGGAAAAGGCGCAATATAAGTATGCAATTATTATAATTAGGAGATAAACCTACTGTGTTTTTAACTTTTTGTGAGACTAACGTAGATTCGATACCGATGTTTATCATTCGGAGCCGAACGCGTCAGCGTGAGGCTTCGAATGATAAAAAAAGGTATCGAATCTACGTTAGACTCACAAAAAGTTAAAAACACAGTAGGTTTATCTCCATTCTACCATGGCGAGTTATCAGTGTAAAACATGTTTCTTTGACACTGCGGAAGTGAACTCAGTGATGCGGTAATCGGTTGAACCCATTTTTCTTCAGGTATGACGCATCACATTTCCCTTGTTTTCGATGCGGTAGAAATAGAATAAACAGTGAAATTAAAAATTCATTCATATTCAAATATGATGATTAAGTAACAACATAGATTTTAATCAAATAGAACATACAGGTTTGTAAATCTTTAGGTTTCTCCGCTTTGAAAGCTTTCCTCCACCCTTTGTCAAATTGACGCGACCATTTCCTGTGACGTCATAACTGATTGAGCTTATGACGTCATTGTATCCAAACCGAAACCGGTTCGTTCACGGCTAATCGCGGTCTTGATCGACTACTGTAGTTTCACTGTTAAAACATCGGTCCAAATTAGAATTATTTTCCAAAACAGATACACAGATAAAATTGCGTAGACGGAAACTATGATGGAAACCGTAAAGTGAAGATAACTGATTTACCTATGTTATTTCAATGACATAGTTTGGCCTAGAATCTTACGTCATCATGTATCCAAACGCGGAAAATCGCCGTTCACAAAAATCGTGTTCGAACCTCCGTTCGACCATAAAATAAACCAATCAAAAACAAGGATTTTAAAATGTCATGGTAGAATTCGAGATAACAAATGTAACGGGATCACTGAATTAGTAATATTTGTTTGTGCCTTCTATCCACAAAATTATTTCATTAATCAATCTCATGAGTGAGCTGATAGAAGTGAAATATACATAAAACTCAACATACTATCAGGCGTATTTGCAAGACTTTTAGTAGTCTTAAATGGATGTAAATGAATGTTTACCTCTTTATCCAATAACATGTTATTCTCTCTTTATCCAATCACATGATATTATTTTCATTCTTGTTAAAATTTGAAAACACATCAATCAGTCTGATAGCCCTGAAACATGTACATGCCTTATCAGACATTTAGGTACATATATCAAGATACGTTAACAATACTTATAGAAATCAAGGATGTAAAGTGATGTTGCCAGTGAAACAAATAGTACTCTCCCAAACAAGAAACGCACAGTGGATTTGTGTTTTTATAGACTCGATTTTTGGATAAGCAACAATTTTAGAAAGTTAATTGTTTAAGATATGATTTCTATGGTGTTTTTGTACAAGAACACCATGTCAAAACGCAACCCACAACATTTACCTTTATTTGATATTCTAAGATGCCTAGAGGCTAGAACAATCGAAATAAAAGTACTTTATCAGACGATAAAGGTATAGTTTTTTGTGATGACGTAACAATTGAATGACGTTTCCGCTCCCCTCGTAGTCACGTGTGCCCATGGTAACCCAACGAAAGAGGTCAGTTGAAAAGACCGTATTTTCTGGAAATGATAATGTCCTAAAACATCGGTAGCGTTGTTATAACAATTATTGAAGGAATGTGTTCTTTTGTATCCGAATTAGACTTAAATTTTAAGCTACATTTGTACTTGAACCAAAACGACGAAATCCGCATTAGGCAACCCCAGGAACCACTATTACGTCACAACAGAACAATGACGTCATAGTCGCTGTTGTCGCACGGCTCGTCAGGTGGCCCTGATCATGGATTATTAATATTAAGGAAGTAAACTCTATTTGTATTGCAAAATTACTCAAAGTAGAATGTTGTGTTATGGGTTATCTTAGAAAAGTAATAAAGTTCGCTGTACCCCAATGTGTTTTGTAATAAAGTATAGTTTTGCCCTGAACTATTATAACGTCAAAGTACTCGGACTACCGTCCTCGTACTTTAACTATAATAGTTCAGGGCAAAACTATACTTTATTACAAAACACATTGGGGTACAGCGAACTTTATTTCTTAAGTAAGAAATCCAAGATAGGCATGAAATCTTAGAGAACACGTAATGCACGTGATTTGCATGTAACGTTTACTGATCAGGTCATGTCAGTGAAGGGTATAACAGGTTCTAGGTACATTCACCAGATTTAAGAGTTTTTTGATGGATTGAAAATGCCTCGACTGACAACAGAACACCGAAACATCGCAATTGGCCTTTTTGAAGCAGGACAGTCACAGCTAACAGTTGCTCGTCGCATGAACACTCACCAAAGCACCATATCTCGTTTATGGGATAGGTATCGCCAGCAGAATTCGGTGGCAGACAGGCCTAGAAGTGGTCGACCAAGAATAACAACTGAAGCTCAGGGTCGATACATCCGGGTACACCACCTACGTCATCGTACAGCTACAACAACCACTACAGCTAGACAAATACCCGGAGTGAGAAGGAATTCTGCGCGGACCGTGAGGAATAGACCTGGAGCCGCAGGACTTAGAGCAAGAAGATCCTACTTTGGCCCTGTGCTGCGTCAACAACATCGACATCGGGTCCGCTGGTGTACCAATGTTCAGGCCTTGAACTTGGCTAATTGGGGCATATCTGGTTCAATCTGGGCTGCAATACTACAGAACCAGATTCAGAGACTTATTCGCTCCATGCCCAGACGATGCCGTGCAGTTCTTGACTTCAATGGTGGACACACGAGGTACTGATGTCAACGTCACCAAACGCATCAGTTGACTCACTACCTGACTTTTCCCGAAGTCACTCTATGACGTGATTATGTGACTGTCTCCATGTATAATTTTGTTGAAATCACTTGCTTTACCACCCCGATATATTGTAACAAAATAAAGAAAAAAATTCTTTAAAAATTCCTATATGCGTTTCTCTTTTGGGAGAGTATATATAGACAGCATTTAGTCATATCTCTGTTCTCCGCTTTATATGTAGTTTTTATCTAATTGTGAATTCGAAAACTTAAATTTTGTAAACTAAATGTTTTAATTTTTTATTCCTGTCTTGAGACTTGTATATCAGAATTCAGATGTCACAATTTCAAACTTGAAATTGAAACTGAAACGCGAATCAGTATACCCTATGACGAAAATATAAAAACACTATAATATCTGTAAATTCAAGATGAAGAAATGAAGAGACACTAGAAAACATGAATCAAGGGAATCTCTTACTTACAACTTGATACAAAGCTGGTGTATTCTCAATAAAAGTTGAAATGTTTTTATACATGCACAGAAGTCGAAATAATTCATCCTGTTTATACTAGGTATATAACATATTCATCACTACAACACAATTGTATTTCCCTTATTTCTTCTCAAAATTATGATGTGTTACATAAAGTTTCAATATTTTTAATTAAAGCTCACCAATTAAGGCACAAAAATATATAAAATGTTTGTATATCATGTGTTTAAACTATGTAAATAAGCAAAGTGCGCAGCATTGTACACCCTGAATTTTCTGTATTTTGGGTCAAATGCCTTATACTGAATAAATATGTCTCTCTGTCATCACTACCAAGCAAACTTGTCTTCCTATCTCAGTTTTAAAAATTACGTTGACTAATTTGCGAACACAGGCCACGTTACATTGTCCGGCTTTTAATCTTAAAAATTTACACAGATATTGTCACTTTAGTACTGAATTAATAAGAACAGAAACAGTATTACTGAACACCTGTTAGCACTTCGCAATACCACTGATAACCTTCGCCATGTTCAAAGGAGAAACATTAATGAATGTATTGAAGATTCATCATCGGATCTGCAGTGCCAGAAACACCCATTTGATAACAATGATGAAGTAAGGTCGTCAAACAGGACTGATTGAGTCATTTGAGTGCTGAAAAAGGTTAAAATCAAGTATGTCAATTTACTGATCAATTGTGTAGCCAATGGTAATAAAAAAAAAACATGAATGAGTATCGAAAGAGATATCTTTACTTCTTTCAAATTAAAATTCATGTTTGAGTGCGAAGAAACGATTTCATTAGAAAGTGGTATTTTACTGAAAGATTCACTTTCAGACACGTTAAACATACAGCATGACCATTTAATACAGAATACATTTTACAAATAAATAATGATTGTTTTTACATGTTCTAAAACCTCTGTGATAGGGTAGGCACAAATGCTCTACAACCGAGGATCCTGGACGAAGCCCTTTAGCATTTCTCCGAAACAGATTACCTAAATGGCTTATATCAGGGTGCTTAATGTGAAATTAAGCCGTAGAAGAACACGAGTCAACCCTGTAAGAGAACTTCTTTTTAAGGACGACGAAAACTTTCCTCTTGCAAAAACAAAATAGTCATCCGCTTGATATGAGCGACGAGTTGCTTTGTACTGAAACTATTTGCGCGAACAATGCTTATAACATTTTGATTGGACACCATCAATCGAGAGCGGGTAAGTCAAGGTCCAAATATGCCGTAACTGATCTTATTGCAGGATCGGGACAATACAATCTCAATAAATTTAGATCGACATATTTTTATAATGTATTATCGACTGTATTAACATAATATAGAACAGTCGATCTAAATTTATTTAGATTGGAGACAATAAGCCCTGGTTGACTGATGGTGTCATCGTTTTAATGAACAAAAGCATATCCGTCAAAAAAGTCGATGAACGACCATCTCGGAATATCCTGTTGGATATCAGGGTGAAACTACTGGTCTCAGGGTCATAATCATCTCCTTCATCTCGGTGGGGCTTCCATCACCAATTGCCCAAGTGATGTCCCTCGAATGGTGAGGGTTCGAGGTACACGTTGCTGTGTACCACCAACCCCCTGCTAAATAATCTCCACATTCAGGGTTGGATACGCAGTTTTCCTTTGTGCAGAAGTTGGTTCCATTTAAGGTATTGGTCGAATCTGCAAGATAGAATCGGTCACCAATGAGGTTGCTTTCTGCAGAGAATCCGGCTGCCGTCAGCATGTACCTTGATGCTTCGTCTCCAACTTTAAAGTGACTGTAGGATGCGGTGGCTTCTCGAAAAGAAGAGTCTTTGACATATAGGTGTAATTGATAGGGTTTGGATGATGTCAGTGCGTGGATCTTCTCAAGGCCAAGCCAGAAGTAACAGTTACCTTCACTGATGCTTTTTTTGTAATCCTCCCATCCGACATCCAGATATGTCACTGGTACCGAGGTGCAGCCTGAGCTGTGAATGTCTCTGAACATCATTAGGATGCCGTAGTTGGTTGGGTCGTCACACTCGACTTCAAATGGATCCACAGTGTCTGGTGGGTAAACTGTGTAGAGTCCAGGTGTAGAAGTAATCAAGTTGTAGACATCCTGACAATCTGATTAAAAAAGTATAATTTGATTACTAACATAGAGAGATAGTAGTGGAAGATTCCAATTGCAATCTGTAGTCATCTTTTTTAATATGGTAGGGTAGGTTCTTAGAAATCTGGTTTTGTTTGTGCTGCTTGTTGACTTTTCTTATGCAACATCACATGAATAGTCAACTATCCTGTGTATGAAATAGAGATTACATAATTCATATGAAACATTAAGTGCAATCTTATACACAAAAGACGCATGAAGAAATGATTGCAATAAATACACCAGTTCGTGGGTCGATCCTATTTTTAAACTTAAGTGTACCATGTTATCCTGAAACAGCAAGGATATATCGCTAATCTTTGTCTCACACCGCTCCCAAAAGGTTAAGGAGGAATCACATTGTCAGATGACAACTGTATCTTTACAAGTACACAGTAAACTAATAAACAGCAGGTGAACATATTCACATTCTCAAACATTCTTTGTAAACTGCCAGTCAAAAGAAAGTACATGTGGTTTCGATTAATTCAGATTTTTAAAGGAACTGAGATTTATTTGATTTTTTCACGATACAACACCACTTAATTGTGGTTGTTTGAATGAATTAATTGGTTATTTTTCAGTTAAAATATCTCTGTCTAATGTAGACAGGGGTCAGAAATGCAATGTACACCAACATGACCTCTACCTTGATAAAGTGTTTTAAATATGTACAGAATGAGGCACATTTATTGATTTTCACATAGAATATGTCTTATATGTCGATGAACAGTTGTCATTACCCATTATCATTATACAAATTATTTTTTAAAGAAATTTCTTTTTTTCTTTTTTTAAATTAAAAACGATGTAGAAGTATTCTTTGACTGGTGATTAAAGACCCCTACACTTTTCATTTTTAGAGTCGAAAATTCAAGATATCTGTAATTGAAAATCACACTTTCCTTTGCCTGATAGTTTGCATACGACATCTGAAGCTATTCCAATAAGGACACACCTCTGATCCTTGTCTCACACCTATCTCCTACAGTGTAGGAAGGACAGGTACAGTTGTCATCTTCTTGTAGGGTTCCCCCGTTCTCACAGGCTGGTTGCGAAACTGAATTTGAATCCTAAAAGAAAGGAATACGTTTGGGAAGAAAGTTCAAAGATACAAACTATCGCTTGTCTCACTTTTACAATATTCGCAATGCAAGATTCATTGGGCTTGGTTTGAATATTTTTGCAAATGTCCTGTGCTATTTGGACAATGTTCACAGAAGAAAAAAGTGGTGGAATCCGCTTGCCGGATCCTTCGGGATTATGCAGGATTATGCAGGATCCGCCAAAATTTAGGAGGATCCGGAGGGATCCGGCAAATGGATTCAACCACTTTTTGTCCTGTGGTTTAAGAATAATATGTTATGTCTATTCATTAAATTTACTTAATTTTCATCAACATAATATCCATTCTCCAAGGAGTGTATGAGCACATGTGCCATGACGTCCATTTAAAATATAATATAAATTCAGACTTAACCTTAGCAAATTAAGCCAAGAAATCGAAACCGAGATACGTACAATGCTCTCCGGTTTATCTTTGGAAATCCGGTAGAGTCCGAAGATTGTCGCGACAATAAAAGTGTGGCAACTAACATTTTTTTGCCACAATAGGAATTTGCAGAACTGTTTTTGTCATACTTCACAAATGATGAGTAACTAGCGTGAACACTATCCAAGAAACTGTCAGAGTACTCATGTAGTTTGTGTTCTGTTATAAATACGATATCTATGTTACTCTGATCAACAATTTCACACAATGAGAGTGCAGACGACATGATTCCTCTCACATTCCAAGTTAGAAGATTTAGGGTATTAGTCATTGCATTGCTGAGCAGAAGCGGAAGTGTTATCAATAATATAGGGTACTTGTTCATGGATGTTTGGTTGTGTTGAGCTGGATACCCGTAGTGGTTAGCTTAGTAGGCCCAGTCTCTGGTATTCCTGTCGTGAGTCTTGTCTTGCCACTGTTGTTTACTCATCCATCTACGACAGTAGACTCCTGTTGGCCATTCCACATCTAGTTCCAGTTGCTCTGCTTGGTGCTTTGGAATGGTAAGTTTAGCTGAATGTGAAACACCTTCGAATTTACCTTGAATTAGTCTTAGCCCTTTAACAGTGATGTTGTTTTCATGGAGAAAGTTCAGGATGGCGGGTCTTGTCGATTTGCTTGAGATACCTCCCAGGTAGAATCTCACTGTCCTTGTCCTGACAGTTCCCTCGAACAGATCAATAGCATTGTGATCCTTTAAATTCTCTTTTTCTTCATTGATCTGTGGTGTTGGAAATCCGGTCGAGTCCGAAGTTTGTCGCGACAATAAAAGTGTGGCAACTAACATTTTTTTACAAACAAATGTCATTACTTAAAGAGCCATCAAGGATGTTAGTGTTTCAAATCAAATTTTAAAAATTGGAAAATATACTTATAACGTCAATCGCCAGAGAAATCTTTTATCTACAACATGACATGTGACAAATAATTTTCATATCACGACAATGTAATGAAATCTGGTTTCAAAGAGAAGTATCCCTTTAAGTAGCGCGCACTAAGGGTATCTGACGTCATCCTCCTTTTTTTTTTATAAAGAATATTTCTAAATGTCGTTTGAATATACACATTATTGCCTGTTTAATGTACTTTTTTTTTAGATAAGACCAGCAAATTATAACAAATTTTTACTCTCATTAATTATAAAATTCAAGCAAAATACCTAGTTGGGTAAAAATGTTCAGGTTAAAATTATTTTTTTCAAATTTAAAAAAAAATTCCAATGGAATTTTCCAAATGGAATTTTTTTAACCAATGGAATTGTTTTTCCAATGTGGAAAAGTGTGGTAGGATTAGTTTTTGAAGGCTGTTTTTATAATAATGGATTTATAAGAAAGTTTTCAATGAAATGTTGACTTTAATAATATATATTGAGTTAGATGAAATATTGATTTTGAAAAAAATATAATGTTTGTGAAATGTTGACTCTGGAAATATTTATTGACTTTGGTGGAAGTTTTAATTTGATAAAATATTGAATTTGATGACATGTTGACATGTTTTGAGTTATGTGAATTGTTGACTTTTAAAATATTTATTGACTTTTATGAAAGTTTAATCTAAATAAAATGTTGACTTTGAAAAAGATTTTTTTTAATTAAGTGAAATGTTGACTTTCATCATCATCATCATCTTTATTTCCTCCATTAGAAGATTATTATGAAGATATCTACAAACTTGGACAGTAAATGGACATTGACATTTTTCAAAAGGAGAGGTTAGTAGTTAAAGAGTTGGTTTGATTAGGAATGGGAAAACAGGTAAAAATTCACTGAAAACATGTTGAAATGAGTTCATGTTTGTTTGACATGTATGTCAAAAGCAATTATTGTTCATTGATTTGTATTGAAAGCTCTCGTTGGTAGATGGCCACTATCCTCATTACAAATGAAGCACAAATATTGAAGAATGAGTCACTGCAATCAGAGTCAGTTATTGCATCATTCGGTCGTCCAAGAAGGTGCTGCAATAGAGTCTCGTCATCAATGCTACTTAGAGGTACTATCATTTCAACTGGGAAACTGTCTGTGATGAGTGACCAGAAGTTGTTGTGAACATCTTTCATGTGACTACAGGATATGATTACATGTCGTAGAAGGTCAGTATACTCAGTGTTGCACAGATCACACCGTATCAACGTTTGTTGTGGAACTGCAACCCACACTTGGGCCAGATGAGTATATTGACGTATAAACGCTCTTTCTTTAGCTCGTATCCAGACTGATGCTGGCCCAGGAACATGATGTAGCATTCTGAATCGTGCAAAATCAGGGTCAATGCTGGTACGTTCTTCCCACTCGGTGTTATATTTGCTGGTGATTCTCTGTGAAATGATTCTCTTCCACTTGTGTTTGTTAGGTAGATCATTAATGGTCAGGTATTGGGTCATAGTGTCCAGTATATCATACTTTTGGAGAAGATTTATTATGTGAGGTATGAAACCTAACTGTTGTTTGCTGGGGTTTTGCAGATATTGGTAGAGTCGTCTATGAAATAGCTTCTTAGATATATTGTTAGGAGGAAGTGAACAGAGTCTGTGACAAAACATAAGTTGACGCTTTGAGATCTCTTCTGTAATGGGAATCCAGTTAAGCATACTGAGACTCATGTCAGTCCTTGTCCTAAGTTGAAAACCTTGAAGGGATTTTGCCATATAATGCCATGTTGTGGACAGCTGTCTGATATCCTGCTGAGAGAGTTGTGTCCACAGTTCACATCCGTACAGCACGCAAGGGAGAACTGTCTTACGGATAGTATCTGCAGATATAAGGGGATTCACACCTTTGGGTTTTAATCCAATGCCCATTAGAGCGTGAAAGCATGATTTTGCTTTCCTACATGCTTCCTTTACAGCATGCTCATGCTTAAGGTTTTTCTGCAGTTCTACTCCTAGGTGTTTGGTATAGGCAGTGGTAGACACAATATCACCTGTTAGATGCCACTTGAAGGTTGAGTCGTATCCTGGTTTGGTTCCAAATACAAGTATTTGGCATTTCGAGGGATTTAGTTCATATCTCCACCTCTGGGAATATCTGGAGACAATATCCAGGAGTGTCTGAAGGGCATCTGGTGTGATAGCCAGAAGGGTGATGTCATCTGCTAATGTTGGATTTCCAAGCTTAAGATCAGTCACATCCACACCGCATCTTGATGCCTCGAGTTCGTCAAGGAGTTCATCAATAAAAATTAGATAAAGCAGAGTTGACAGCACTCCCCCTTGTCTTACACCTTGACGCACGGGAAAGAATCTTGATTGGATGCCATTCACAAGAACTGCGCTTTTGAGGCTGGTATATGCATCGAGAAGGATTCTCCAAGACTGTCCTTTTATGCCAAGCTGATGCAGTTTCAAAAACAGGCCATTGTGCCAAACAGTGTCAAAGGCTCTTTTATTGTCTAAAAATGCTGTATAAACCTTGCTTCCTAATTCCAAATTATGACATATTGATTCTGTTAGATTAAACTCTGCTGTCATGCAACCTATTCCACTTTGGTATCCCTGTTGTTGCTGATTTGGGATGTTGATGCTCTTAAGATCGATCCAGGATTGTAGTCTGGTGTGCAAGAATTTCTCAAAAAGTTTATAAATAACAGGAAGTAGGGTTATTGGGCAGTAATTACCAGGATCGTTCTTGGGTTTGTTGCCGCCTTTGTGAATAGGAATGATTATTCCTGATTTACAAGAGTCTGGGATGAAACCAAGCTTAAGCATTCCAGTGAAAAGATCCACCAGATAGACTGTTAACGTTTGTCCACCATAGATGATGTGTTCGTTTTGAATACCGTCATCTCCAGGAGCTTTAGATTTTTTGAGTATGTTCATTATACTCCTGAGTTCATTCAAGGTTACTGGTTCTTTCAGGACGTCGATATGTTGGAAAGACTCTGTTTCGAGTAATTCCTTGACCTTCGAGTTTGTGGATTTGTAAAATTCATCATCAAAGTTTGAGTTTTGCAGAGGGGAGTGAACCGTTTCGTAAAAGTCAGCAAAAACATTACCTATTTCATCAGCTTTCCATATGTCATTGTTGTTGTAGGTGAGATGAGCACAATTGTTGTTTTTCTTGCCTTTTCGTTTGTTAATCAGCTTCCAGAAGCTTTTAATGTTATATTCAAATGAAGTTTCAAATTCTTGCAGAGATTTTTCAGTTGATTCTTGAATGGCTTTACGTTGAGCTTTTCTGAAATCAGATTTGAGCTTTTTATAGTTAGAATAACTTTCATGTTCTGGTCCCCTTGGCCGGCCTTTGTTTATCCATAGACGTCGTGATTGTCTTTGGAGTTTATGAGCATTCTTTAATTCCTGTGACCAATATGGCTTTGTATGAGGATTAAATCTTGATAATGGTAATGTAGCAGTGCTAGCATTCATAATGCTTTTCGTGATATGCTGGTAAAGAGCGTCCAGTTGACTAGTATGTATTATATTGTCAAAGGGCTTTTTCGTATTTAGTTCCATACTTAGTGTATCTTTGTAATTTCTGAGGTTTGTTTCATCACACCTTTTCCATGAGGCCATGGGTTTGTGTGGTGACGCATCACTTTCATGGGAATGACGTATTAGGAGGGAGAGTGATACTGGTAGATGGTCTGAGACACAGTTTAGATCATCTTCAGGATGGATAAAGAAGTCATGCACCATTTGTTGATGTTCTCTTGGCATCAGAACAAGGTCTAACATTGACTGTGAAGGGACAAAGGTAAATGGAGAAGAGTCTGTATTTTGGAGGATGACTAAATTGTTATTTTCTAGGAAGCTTTGTAGTAGAGCTGATCGTCTAGACTACATTCTGTGGAACAGTTATTGTTCTTGATTGGAATGTTGAAGTCGCCAAGGAAGAGCACTATTCCTTTACTTTCATAAAAGTCGTGTAAGTCTTGCAGTGTGTCAATTTCTTGCTTCAAAGCTTCATGCCCATATGAAGAAGTTGGCATATAGACGCCAAACAGATAAAATGATGGCATATCTCGAGCTTTTACCTCAATCCCAATAATACGAGAGCTGTTGATTGCATCAATGTGTTTCACATACAGGATCAGTGATGACTTGTACATCACAGCAACTCCACCTTTGCCACAATAGGAATTTGCAGAACTGTTTTTGTCATACTTCACAAATGATGAGTAACTAGCGTGAACACTATCCAAGAAACTGTCAGAGTACTCATGTAGTTTGTGTTCTGTTATAAATACGATATCTATGTTACTCTGATCAACAATTTCACACGAGAGTGCAGACGACATGATTCCTCTCACATTCCAAGTTAGAAGATTTAGGGTATTAGTCATTGCATTGCTGAGAAGAAGCGGAAGTGTTATCAATAATATAGGGTACTTGTTCATGGATGTTTGGTTGTGTTGAGCTGGATACCCGTAGTGGTTAGCTTAGTAGGCCCAGTCTCTGGTATTCCTGTCGTGAGTCTTGTCTTGCCACTGTTGTTTACTCATCCATCTATGACAGTAGACTCCTGTTGGCCATTCCACATCTAGTTCCAGTTGCTCTGCTTGGTGCTTTGGAATGGTAAGTTTAGCTGAATGTGAAGCACCTTCGAATTTACCTTGAATTAGTCTTAGCCCTTTAACAGTGATGTTGTTTTCATGGAGAAAGTTCAGGATGGCGGGTCTTGTCGATTTGCTTGAGATACCTCCCAGGTAGAATCTCACTGTCCTTGTCCTGACAGTTCCCTCGAACAGATCAATAGCATTGTGATCCTTTAAATTCTCTTTTTCTTCATTGATCTGTGGTGTTGGAAATCCGGTCGAGTCCGAAGTTTGTCGCGACAATAAAAGTGTGGCAACTAACATTTTTTTACAAACAAATGTCATTACTTAAAGAGCCATCAAGGATGTTAGTGTTTCAAATCAAATTTTAAAAATTGGAAAATATACTTATAACGTCAATCGCCAGAGAAATCTTTTATCTACAACATGACATGTGACAAATAATTTTCATATCACGACAATGTAATGAAATCTGGTTTCAAAGAGAAGTATCCCTTTAAGTAGCGCGCGCTAAGGGTATCTAACGTCATCCCCTTTTTTGCATAATACGTACTACACAAACAGCAAACACTTCCGAAGCGTGAAGGCTCGTCTCTAGCGCAAGTCGCCATAACAACCCAAGTGCTGCACGTGCTCGTTCTCTTGTAATATACCCTTGTCACACATTACTGAATGTGACGATTGCTTTATAAAGAATATTTCTAAATGTCGTTTGAATATACACATTATTGCCTGTTTAATGTACTTTTTTATAAAATTCAAGCAAAATACCTAGTTGGGTAAAAATGTTCAGGTTAAAATTATTTTTTTCAAATTTAAAAAAAAATTCCAATGGAATTTTTTTAACCAATGGAATTGTTTTTCCAATGTGGAAAAGTGTGGTAGGATTAGTTTTTGAAGGCAGTTTTTATAATAATGGATTTATAAGAAAGTTTTCAATGAAATGTTGACTTTAATAATATATATTGAGTTAGATGAAATATTGATTTTGAAAAAAATATAATGTTTGTGAAATGTTGACTCTGGAAATATTTATTGACTTTGGTGGAAGTTTTAATTTGATAAAATATTGAATTTGATGACATGTTGACATGATTTGAGTTATGTGAATTGTTGACTTTTAAAATATTTATTGACTTTTATGAAAGTTTAATCTAAATAAAATGTTGACTTTGAAAAAGATTTTTTTTAATTAAGTGAAATGTTGACTTTGAATTATTGCGAAAGTTTAAAATATATAAAATGTTGAACTTGGTGACATTTTGGTTTGGAAAAAGATATTTTGCATTAAGTGAAATATTGACTTTGATCAGGTATTGACTTTGATGAAATGTTAACTTTGGAAATATTATTAATTTTTGTGTAAGTTTAATTTAAATAAAATGTTAACTTTGAAAAAGATTGTTTAAATTTAGTGAAATGTTGACTTTGATCACATATTGACTATGGTGAAATGATGACTTTGATCAAGTATTGACTTTGATGAAATGTTGACTTTGAACATATTTATTGACTTTTGTGCAAGTTTAACTTAAATAAAATGTTGACTTTGAAAAAGAGTTTTTGAATTTAGTGAAATGTTGACTTTGATCACATATTGACTTTGGTGAAATTTTGACTTTGGAAATATTTATTGACTTTTGTGAAAGTTTAACTCAAATAAAATATTGACTTGTGTGTATTGAAAAGTGTCCTTCCCCTAAAACATATATGGAGATTATAGATATGTAGTATTTTTCATAAAAGACGTTTCAACAATATACTCTCCTATAAATATTCACCTTTGCGAAATGTTGACTCTTGAAATATTAATTGCGTTGATGAAGATTTTTAAAGGTATAGAAAATAATAAAGTTAATTGGGCTTCGAAGTGTCGAGATTTATTGTACAGTTTGGGCTTTGGTTTTGTTTGGGATCAACAATTTGTTTATCTTCCTACTTCGTTTTTCTCAGGATTTCTGTGTCGACTAAAATGTATTCAAAAACAGAATTGGTATAGTTCACTTCAAAACGGCACCAAATCTATATCTTACTCTTATTTTAAAGCTTCACTGTCTAAGGAAGTGTATTTGAATGCGGTTGTTGTTAAAAAGTTTGGAGTAGCATTAGCCCAATACAGGTGTTTTTCGCATCACTTAGGAATTGAAACGGGTCGGTTTTATAATATAGATAGAAGTGATAGATTATGTTTACAATGCGACGAAGGCTATATTGAGGACGAATAGCATTTTCTTGTTGTGTGTTTCAAGTTTAAAGAGCTCCGCCTCAATCATTTACCGGAAACTTTTTGTACAAATCCAAATAAAACTATTATTAAAATCCTCATGTCAACATCGAATTGTAAACTCCTCAATAATCTTTATTATTCATGCCATGTACCAAAGATGTTAATTGAATGATTGTTACTGGACACATCATGTCTTGTCATATATAACATTTGTAGTTATGGGTCGATGGCCTACACTTCAGTAATAAAGAATTGAATATGATGAAGTTTCTATCTTATGACTTTTTGAACACTAATGTCTGGCTAGAGGTGTATGTTTCACACAGTATGTGTTAGGTCATTTGACTACGCTATTGCCCACATTACATCAGTCACCATGACTGATTATTTGTACACACCTGATTGCAGGTTACAGATATATACCGAAAGAACAATTTCAATTTAATCATGCAACTGCGGTTTAAGTGATATATCAGACTTGTGTATTGACTCTCAGAATACCCTACTGGGTCCATCTCGGTATTACGTAACGTGTGTATTCGGTCAACTCATTAAGGCCAACAGGTAGTTAATTACCGGTTCAACGCCACTGACCCAACAGCTAGGTGTTACGAGAACGCCAATGTAGTCAGACTTCGATAGAGCGACAACATGAGCACTTATTTGTTTCCAATCTGTGTACATTACACTGCAAATTTATCTGCGATCAGATGACATTCTTGACCATGAACTAATAGCGCTTGGTAAAGTTATTGAGAATGTTTAGGTGGGACTTAACAAACGTAAATTATGTAACTTTAATATATCAGATAATGAATTTCTTTTGTTTTTGTTACAGGCGAATAGTTATAATATGCATAATATTACCCATGTAGGAATTGCTGACTTTTTTATTTTATTTTATTTTATTTCTTTTATATTTTTATTCATTTTGTTTGTTTGTTGATGAATGTATATTTATGTAAATATTTCATGTACATAATAGAGAATATGTATTTACATGGATCTGTATGTGTATATTTGTCTCTCTCTGCTGTCTTGATTAATTTATGTATATATGTTTGTATACTTATATTGCTCTTGTATCATTGGTGGCAATTGAGCTTAATAAATGAATATTGAATCTTGAAGAGATTGACTTTGGTGACTTGAAACTATTTATTGTCTTATAGCCTAATAAGGTAAAAATGATTCTAAATCCCTATTTGTGACGTCTTGGCTTTTCTGAAAGGTTTAACACTTTCATTTGGACAACAAAGGCTGGTTGTTTAAAATATGTCCAAACCCATGGATATCACAGCTAAGCTGATGGTGGTGCATTCTATGTGAGACCCAAAATATTGTCATATTTTTGACAGTTATTAACTAGTGATAGATCTCTCATGTGTATCATATGCATACTGAAATATTGAATAAACATCGCATTTCATTCGATATAAACATATTCCAAGAAAAACATGGAGTGATTGTGACATGTGAAGTAACGAATTTAATTTAAAGCGATAATATATGATGATTTTAACGGTATTTAAGTGTGCTGTGTATTAGAAAGTCCCAGGTCTTACACAATGTGCCTGAAGCAGAGAACGTCTCCCCGTCTGTGGTCCACGGAATTCGCGTGTTGATGTAATTACAGGCGGTGGAAATGACCATTAACTAATTATCATGTACCGACCCTCACTTAATTGTTTGTGTATCTCCTACCAGACTATTAGGGGAGGCCAACATTCCGACACGTGCAAATGTTCTTATAGATCTAATGCACACGTATTATATAACATGTGATCCTTAAACTTCAATTATCATGTACTGTAACAGATTGTGAATTGTAAACACCCAGTCAATCTATGTATATTGGAAATCATATATTATTATCTTATTGTGTTCTGTATAAATCAACACATAAAACACATACATTCGCTGTTGGAAAAAGTTATTTAGTAGCTCCACATCTAAGGTTGTGATGTATGATGTCATTAAAACCGATGCCGTTGAAATATTGTCAATTTAAACATAAAACACAGAATTATTGATATAATAAATAGAATATCTGTCAATTCTTGACAAATATCATGTTCACCTCATCTCGTGAGGTGGAAGAGTAATATATTCTCACTTGCGCCGTCGCTGCATGCGAAAATATAAACTTGTACTTCACTCGATGAGATAATCCTGCTATAAATCAAGAAAATCAGATAGGCAAGAAAGACAGATATCATCTTTATATTTATATTTAATTGTATTGTGCTGTATATCATGAGGTCTTGGGTAGACGCGTAGTATATTCGTTCTCAGAGATCGACCACATTTGTTATTCGTTTGATTTATGTAAAACATTAACAATTTAACCGTAAAAACATTGATTAAACATCGTATTTATCATAAATTATTTCTTGCCGTCACAAATCATAAGCATATACATAAGCCATTTAGTTTGTTAAACAAGTCACCAAAGTCAATCTCTTAAAAGTCAGCAATTCCTACATGAATAATATTATGCATATTATAACTATTCGCCTGTAACAAAAACAAAAGAAATTCATTATCTGATATATTAAAGTTGCATAATTTACGTTTGTTAAGTCCCACCTAAACATTCTCAATAACTTTAGTGTTCAACTTAAAAAAAGTCATTAGATAGAAACTTCATCAACGCAATTAATATTCCAAGAGTCAGCATTTCGCAAAGGTGAATATTTTATTGGAGAGTATATTGTGGAAACGTCTTTTTTTTAAAATACTACATATCTATAATCTCAATATATGTTTTAGGGGAAGGACACTTGATAATTTTCAACGTCAATATCTTATTTGAGTTAAACTTTCACAAAAGTCAAGAAATATTTCCAAAGTCAACATTTCATCAAAGTCAATACTTGATCAAAGTCAACATTTCACTTAATTCAAAATATCTTTTTCAAAGTCAACATTTTATTTAAGTTAAACTTTTACAAAAGTCAATAAATATTTTCAAAGTCAACATTTCACTAAAGTCAATATGTGATCAAAGTCAACATTCACTAAATTCAAAAAAATATTTTTCAAAGCCAACATTTTATTTAAATTAAACTTTCACAAAAGTAAATAAATATTTTCAAAGTCAACATTTCACCATACATACACTTGATCAAAGTCAACATTTCACTAAATTCAAAATATCTTTTACCAACTCTACATTTTATTTAAGTTAAACTTTCACAAAAGTCAATAGTTATTTCCAAAAGCAATATTTCATCTAACTCAATATATATTATTAAAATCAACATTTCATTGAAAACTTCACCAAAGTGAATAAAATAGAATTATAATATTTCATAAATTCATTATTATAAAAACTGCATTCAATGACTAATCCTATCACCCTTTTCCACATATTTCCATTGGAAGAATATTACATTAGAAAAATTCCATTGGAATTTTTTGTCAAAAATTGAAAAAAATAATTTTAACCTGAAAATTTCCAGAGAACACATTCAGGGCATATAAATAATGAAATTTGTTTGTAAAAAATTGTTAGTCGCAACACTTTTGTGGACTCGACCGGATTTCCAAAGATAACCCGGAGAGCGTTGTACGCATTTTAATACAGGCATTAAAAGGCGTCCACCTATTGGTTTAATACAGCACATTCTTATCAAAACAGCCAACTTTCAATTCATTTGTTTTCGAATTAAATTATTGTAGCATTTAAGATCACAAACCCTAATTATTTCACATAAAATGTCAATGAAAAGTTAACCATTTAAACTTTTAAAGTTTATACATCAGACCAGTTACACTATCAATCATTTTATTCTAAATAAAAGGAAAGGAGTATAATGGAGCGTCCAATAATTTAAACACACTTCCCGCATTTATCCATTCATTTTTTTAAACAGCCAGACATAACTTGAATTTAATTCCTTATTTGAGACACTATGTCCTGTAGGTCAGTGATGATGGGTTATGTCATTGTAAAGTAGCGTGAAACTGTATTTGGGACCTACACACACATCACCGTCTTATGTTTTAACAATTATTTTTCTATATTTAAATATTTAATTTTTTTATTAACTCATTCATTTGATAAATATATCTTTAGGATTTAGTTTCACAGACGTAATTGTTGTTTAAGTCACTCACCGCTGCTGTAGCTAGCTCGAAGACTCGACATTGTCCGGTGCTCTTCACAGAGACACCAACTGGAGATACGAGACACGTCCTGTCACCGGCGACGTCGCAGTACAAGTAGCTGCTACAGCTGATATCGTTGAAGCAAATCAACCCGCACTCAATTCTTGAAGACACCGAGACACCTGGCGTCTCATGCATATCTGTATAACCAGTTTTCACAAATTCAATTAAACTGCATTCTTCCCCATAGACGCAGTACACGGACATTAACAACAGAGCAAGCATGTTGGACATGTTCCTGTCATGGAAATGTGCAAGTTACTAACCTGTGTTTATTACCATGAAAACATACCCTTCCCTCAATTATCCACATGAGGTCATGTGACCATGAGTCGACCAATAGGAATCCGGATAGTTTTCACTACCTTGTTGCAAATGGTTACTTTTTATGGATCACGTGCATTTGTAGTATATCTCAATTGTTGATTTGTTAGCAAACTCCTCGGACGTAAACCGAGTGATAAACTTTCCCATCCAACATAACAATAATCATGGTTTCAATTCAATATGTACCAATAAGCTTTTTTGAAGAGTTCGAAATGTTTTGTTCTGAAAATCTATTGTGTTATTGATCATGGAGGCAAACTATGGCAATGTAAAAGGGACGAGGAGTGCGATTGTTGCTTTTCTCTGTTATAATGAAAGCCAGAACAATATGGACAAAGGAAACGTAAAGTGGCTTCCATTCTTTTGTTCAGCTCAACGACTTGAAAGCTTTCTTAGAAAATAAGAAAATAATCGGTATCCACGTACTGTTTTCAAGTGAAGACTGAGGTTCTATTCTTTCATCGACAGTGTTTGTTTGTGAATTCACATGTGAATCTGAGTATTTTATTATTGAGAAAGTTCATTTTGCATTATCAAACAAGTGACGTCTGTAATCGAAAAAGCTCGAGTCTCTAAAACCGTTGTTACAGATACATGTATGTAGATTTTCGTAAAACTCTCGAATTTATCAACAAATGTATTATGATACGTTTAGGTAGAATGCGAATGCTATCAATGATATCTACTCTAAAAGGACTTGTGTCAAATTATCTTTCCTTCCAAGATTAGTTTAATCATTTTCTTTCAAATCACATTATTCAACTAGAAGTTACGATGTCGCTATGGGATGAGTAGTTCTTTCGTTAAATCTTAATGGATTGTGCTCATCGTGTGTCCGCTTTATCACCAATCAGTGGTTCCATTATTCCATTATCTGTCAAACTCTCTCTCTAAACTAGATGATCTGCACTCAACTATCAATCGCGAACAGTGATACAACATTTCCATTTTCAAATAATGCTGTAGAGATATTAAGTTACAAGATTTTCAATATGAATTTGTGCATAGTATTTTATATACCAAACACGAATTTGCTGAAATGAAATGAATTGACAATATTATTTGCATGATATTATATTTTCATATATACTATTCAATATACAGCCAATGACATTATTCACTCAACTATCAATCATTGAATATACATTTCTTAACACAATATAAACTCATCTACAACTCATTGATTCTATATTTCGTTTGACACTTTTCATTAAAATATCAAAGATTGAGTCTATAATAATATTCACTCCCATTCACATCTCTAGAACTACTGTCTATATTTCTGTTTCCCGCCATTCACTCAACTATAAATCCTATATTTCTTTTCACAACATACACTCAACTATCAAATATTGAATCTTTATTTCTTTTAATACTATTCGCTCAACTACATTTCAAATTTCTAGCTCAACTGTCTATCGCGCTATACATCCAACTGTCAATCATCGATTTTTATATTTCGTTATTATTATATGATAGTATTCACATGTCTACCAATCAGTATGTTCACACTACCTTGTCACACTATTCACTTATAGTCAATCAGAACGCTTACTCTGTCGTGTAATACAACCAATCAGCGAGATGTTATTCATTGTCATCACATGTGTCATCTTATATTCATGACCTGTCACAACACCGAGATCTGTAGCGTCACACTGCGATGTTCACTCGCTTCGGTGTCAAAACATCCTATATATCCAGACTGGACAATCTCGATTCAGTACAAATCCCGATACAATTAGAACCATTTACAATCATATCATTACATTACACGATGTCTCTTTCCTCCGATTATTCTCTCCTGATGACGTCATCTGACCCGGAAGATGAAGTTTATACATCCCTGTGCAGTGAGAGTCCAGAAACCGAGGCTGCACTTTGCTTCACGTGCTGTGACGTCATCACTGACCAGTACTTCCTACAAGCAGGACATCACATCTGGCATGAACATTGTCTCCGCTGTTGTGTTTGTCAGGCATCTCTAGATAGTCAGACTTCCTGTTACGTCAAAGATGATAACATCTTCTGTCGCAGAGACTTCCTCAATCATTTTCAGAGCAAATGTAGTTCCTGTTTTCTGCCTGTAGCGTCCGGAGACTGGGTCAGGTCAGCTGGTCAACACGTGTATCATCTGGCGTGTTTCTCGTGCATCTCGTGTCAACGACAGCTGTCTACTGGAGAAGATTTCGCCATCCACGACGGTAATGTTTTATGTCGAGTCCATGTCCTGAATCCTGAAAGTAACAACTCTACTAGACGCACCAAGTCCAAGAGATTCCGGACAGCCTTCACAGATGACCAACTGGATATTCTTCAAAGACATTTCGAAGTTGAAAACAATCCCAGTGGCCTTGACCTTGAACGTATCGCACAGGAAGCTGGACTCACCAAGAAGGTCACCAAAGTATGGTTCCAGAATGTACGTGCTAAAGCTAAACGAGCACAATACTTGTGAGCAACGTAACAGATAATGTTATTTACCTGATATGTAAATTTTATGTATTTATTATTTATTTGTATATATATATTCTTCTCCCAGATATTTGAAATATTGTAGTATTAAGTGCTAATCATGTGTAACGAGCACAATACTTGTGAGCTACAGTGCTCATATTTGTATTTACTTTTGTACATTCTATGTATTTATTATTTATTTATGTTCTTCTCCCATATATTTGAAATATTGTACATATATTCTAGAAGTGCTACCCATATGTAACCAACTTCTGTACATAGAAATAAACGACCACTTCTTTATAAACATTACTCGATGTTGTGTTTTAAATAAATTCTAACAAGTTCATTGATAATATTTATTATATTATCAAGGAATCATGAACAATTGTTTCTATTTATTGAGTTCCTTCATTTCTCAAGGCACAAGAAGCAACAGTAAGAAAACCTAGATAAATCAAGAAAACACGATACTCTGGATAACAACTTCTTTATTGAGAAGAATCACGACGTTTCGGAATAATCAAATGCTTCATCTATCATCAGGTGGAATGAGTGAGCGTATACTCCAAACCACTACGGCACTTGCCACTTCTCGCCACAAGACACAACTCGCTAATTTGAGCCTTGTCGCATTTCCTTAATGTTTCTGTGCTCGCGAATCAAACACCACTTAGCATTTATCTTAAACATAGCCTCGGTCGGTTCATAAGTTAGATCATAACCTCCCCTCGCTTTTGTTTGCGAACGTTGACCCACTTTGAACTTTGATATTTTATTAATTTTTACTCACAGATAGAAATATATCTAAGATTTTAAACCAACTGTAAATAAACAACTTCCTTTGAGGATTGCGATTGTAAAATCTTTTCAGGATATTATTTTGACTGGCGTGTAATAAGTGCATGTTTAAAGTCCTGGCCGACAAGTACCCCTGGTCAACGAGAACAGAACACTCCCGGAGGATAATACAACCGGTCGCCTGCAAGGCGCTCAAGGTTCAAATTCAAACTACCATTCTACCATGACATTTTAAAATCCTTGTTTTTGATAGGTTTAATTTATGGTCGAACGGAGGTTCGAACACGATCTTTGTGGGCGGCGATTTTCCGCGTTTGGATACATGATGACGTAAGATTCTAGGCCAAAATTATGTCATTGAAATAACATGGGTAAATCAGTTATCTTCACTTTACGGTTTCCATCACGCAATTTTATCTATGTATCTGTTTTGGAAAATAATTCTAATTTGGACCGATGTTTTAAACAGTGAAACTACAGTAGTCGATCAAGACCGCGGTAAGCCGTGAACGAACCGGTTTCGGTTCGGATACAATGACGTCATAAGCTCAATCAGTTATGAAGTCACAGGAAATGTTCGCGTCAATTTGGCAAGTGGTGGAGGAAAGCTTTCAAGGCGAGGAAACTTAAGATTTACAAACCTGTATGCTCTATTTGATTAAAATCTATGTTGTCACTTAATCATCATATTTGAATATGAATGAATTTTTAATTTCACTGTTTATTCAATTTCTACCGCATCGAAAACGCTGATAACTCGTCATGGTAGAATGGAGATAAACCTACTGTGTTTTTAACTTTTTGTGAGTCTAACGTAGATTCGATACCTTTTTTTATCATTCGAAGCCTCAGGCTGACGCGTTCGGCACCAAATGATAAACATCGGTATCGAATCTACGTTAGACTCACAAACAGTTAAAAACAGTAGGTTTATTTCCTAATTTACAACTGGGTTGACAGAGGCACACTCCAGTATAAGTCATGTCTCAGTATTGGACAGGGAACGATCCTTCAAACTCTCACTTTATCTAGGAATGTACAGCAGCACGTAACGGAGAAACCATTCTTGGTGAACTTCACTAACAGTTATGTACAGAACCACGTGTTAACACGTGTTTGTATAATCGCAAAATAACAGTGTCATTGTCACTGATCATGATTTATTTTGTTGAGATTTCATTGCCTACTGGTTGAATAATGTTATTTAAAACTACCAGTTACATGTAGTATATCTGAATGCATACATCGTAGGAGCACAACACAAAATTATGCTTATGTTTTACTATATATAGGATGGATATATAATTTTCCTCCGATAAACATCTAACTATGCTCACTATCCAACAAGTTTTTCAAGAATATTTATATTCAGCTGTGTTTCTCTATATCAGTAAAGAATGTATCAATCTCTCAATGATGTAAAACGTTAAGGATCAAAACCGACCCAGAGGTTTTGTTAGTTGAGGAAAGACCTCGGCAGAGAGAAATTCCCGATGTCGAGGGCTTTCTTTCACAAACAAAACCAATTGCAATTGGTCTATATTTAGCATAACGTTTAAATGTTGTACCAAGTCTCTGCTTACATAGCAGAGTCCTGCACCTGAAATGCTTAGTGGGCTCTGATTCGCTAGCACAGAAACATTAAGGAAATGCGACAAGGTTAAATTAGCGAGTTATGCCTTGCGAAGAAAAGTTACTCATCAAGTGGCGTACACAACGGTTTGGTGTGTGTATGCTCACTGATTCCACCTGATGAACGACTAAGTATATATTCCGAAACATCGTGATTCTTCTCAATAAAGCAGTTGTTATTAAGAGAATCGTGTTTTCTTAATTTATATTGGCTTTCGTCTTGTCGCTTCTTGTGCCTTGAGAAGTGAAAGAACAATAAATAGAAACAATTTATCATGATTCCTGGATAATATAATTATACATATTATCAAGGAAATTGTTAGAATTTACTTAAAACACAACATCAAGAAATGTTTATAAAGAAGTGGTCGTTTATTTCTATGTACAGAAGTTAGTTACATATGGGTAGCACTTCTAGAATATATGTACAATATTTCAAATATATGGGAGAAGAACATAAATAAATAATAAATACATAGAATGTACAAAAGTAAATACAAATATGAACACTGTAGCTCACAAGTATTGTGCTCGTTACACATGATTAGCACTTAATACTACCATATTTCAAATATCTGGGAGAAGAATATATATATACAAATAAATAATAAATACATAAAATTTACATATCAGGTAAATAACATTATCTGTTACGTTGCTCACAAGTATTGTGCTCGTTTAGCTTTAGCACGTACATTCTGGAACCATACTTTGGTGACCTTCTTGGTGAGTCCAGCTTCCTGTGCGATACGTTCAAGGTCAAGGCCACTGGGATTGTTCTCAACTTCGAAATGTCTTTGAAGAATATCCAGTTGGTCATCTGTGAAGGCTGTCCGGAATCTCTTGGACTTGGTGCGTCTAGTAGAGTTGTTACTTTCAGGATTCAGGACATGGACTCGACATAAAACATTACCGTCGTGGATGGCGAAATCTTCTCCAGTAGACAGCTGTCGTTGACACGAGATGCACGAGAAACACGCCAGATGATACACGTGTTGACCAGCTGACCTGACCCAGTCTCCGGACGCTACGGGCTGAAAACAGGAACTGCATTTACTCTGAAAATGATTGAGGAAGTCTCTGCGACAGAAGATGTTATCATCTTTGACGTAACAGGAAGTCTGACTATCTAGAGATGCCTGACATACACAACAGCGGAGACAATGTTCATGCCAGATGTGATGTCCTGCTTGCAGGAAGTACTGGTCAGTGATGACGTCACAGCACGTGAAGCACAGTGCAGCCTCGGTTTCTGGACTCTCACTGCACAGGGATGTGTAAACTTCATCTTCCGGGTCAGATGACGTCATCAGGAGAGAATAATCGGAGGAAAGAGACATCGTGTAAAGTAATGATATGTCTGTAAATGGTTTTAATTGAATCGGGATTTGTACTGAATCGAGATTGTCCAGTCTGGATATATAGGATGTTTTGACACCGAAGCGAGTGAACATCGCCGTGTGACGCTACAGATCTCGGTGTTTTGACAAGTCATGAATATAAGATGACACATGTGATGACAAATGAATAACATCTCACTGATTGGTTGTATTACGCGATAAAATAAACATTCTGATTGGCAATAAGTGAATAGTGTGACAAGGTAGTGTGAATATACTGATTGGTAGACATGTGAATACAATCATATAATAACAAAGATTATATAGAATCAATGATTGACAGTTGAGTTTATAAAATTAACTAATTGGTATCAAAGTGAGCACTAACGAATGATAGAAGGAAGTATTGATAATTGAGTGAATAACGTGAACAGTACAAATATAGGATCAATGATTTATAGTTGATTGTATAGTGTGATAAAGAAATATGGACAGTGCATTAGATTTGATTGGAAGTTGTGTGTATGCTATAAACAATGTGTACATGCATGGATTCCTCTTTGGGAAAATTAGCGGTGTTTTAGGAAATATGGATAAATTGATTGGTAGTTGAGAGAATTACTGGTGTTTTAGAAAATATGGATAAATTGATTGGTAGTTGAGAGAATTAGTGGAGTTTTAGGAAATATGGATAAATTGATTGGTAGTTGAGAGAATTGCTGGAGTTTTAGGAAATATGGATAAATTGATTGATAGTTGAGAGAATGAGTGGTGTTTTAGGAAATGTGGATAAATTGATTGGTAGTTGAGAGAATTACTGGTTTTAGGAAATATGGATAAACTGATTGGTAGTTGAGAGAAATATGGAAAAACTGAGTTGAGTTTACAGTATCATGGCAAAGTAGCAACGAATAACTGATTGGTAGTTAAATTTATAAAATAATATAATGTAACAACATAAAACAGACACACTGATTGGTTGCCGAGTGACTAGAATATATAACACGGCAGATGTCATGATGATGCGGATTGATGAGTAAAAATGGAAATGCTGAATCCCTGCTCGCGATTGGTAGTTGAGTACAGATCATATCAGTTTGTTTAGACACTTTACATATATATATGTGATAGATAATTGAAACACGTAGGCCTATTGCACGGCTGACGGTTCTACTTTCTCTAAACTTCGGCATAATATTGACATCACAAGTAGGAACAAAGATACTCATAAAATCATATATAAGGAAAAACATGTCATGCTTAGGGAATCGGAAAGCATTTCCGAAGACTTCCCTAGCGATGCTGCGTCATTGTGACTTTACAACCGTTTATGTCTGTGACGTCATTTCCATGGTTACGTCATTCGGTACGCCGTCCCAGTAAATTTGATCAACTTATGTTTTAAAAACAATGTGCCTAAAAAGGGGGTATATAATAAATAAAGAACATCATACGTGTGCATTTGGATCGTGTGTATTGAACTCGAAGCTGTCATGGAAACGTAGGAACAACTCGTTCTTCGAACTCGTTGTTCCTCCGCTTCCATGACATTTTCTCGTTCAATACAAACAATTGCACAAGTATGATGTTCTATATATGGACACAACATTCGAAAATTATCTAAATAGAATGAAGTTTACATGAAAAATATAAAACGGGACTATGTCATTTAGGCCTAGTCTGTAGACGTCTTTGTTTCACCCCTGTCAAGTTTCGATAAGTTCAGGAGGTGACCAGGTGATTTATATTTTACGTGCCCTTCCATTGCATTGACATCAACCGAATATACCCGGAAATAACCGGGTATTACCGAGTTTTCTTGCACAACCATTTATCGATCAGTTGTAGATATTTGTAGACCGATTTTTCTCTCCTGTACCGGGTGAGCCGTGGTGTGGTGGACTGAATTTGTTCCTTCATGTGAGACAGAAGCATATGATCAAATATCCTCGTTGGGGAGACCTCGGTCGAACCGCGGGGATACCACCATGCTAATTCGATACTCACCTTTTACAATTTTTACTTGGTTTTATTTAACTTTTCACGTCATACAGCGTATTTCTAAATATTTGTTTTAGAGTTATAAAATAGAGTTTTATTTTGTAAATAATTTTTTATATTTTGACATTAACACAATGTGAAAACGATTTTACTTCAAATTTTGTATTAGTTCCAGTTTGAAAACTCGTCACTTGAATCACATAAACAATGTCAGGATCTTTTGATTGGTCCATGAGTTTAATTTTAAATAACAGAATCCTATGATATGAATTGCATTTTGAAATTACTCTCGGTTGCAGATACAAAGTTGTCTTTGTATGATTATATGATCAATTTATCGATTGTACGATTATACGTATACTTTTTACTATTTCAAAACGAAATGGTAATGTAATTTATAGTTCATTTGGTTCTTTAAAGGTTTAGAAGCGAATTAATTTTTAACTTTTATATTATCATAATCTAAAGGCGAAATTCATAAAACTATTGTTCAGACATAATACATTTTCTTCGCAACAAATTATATGCTATGTAACTATAGAATGTAATGTCCGTTATGCTAGTTTAATGCATCTTGTATAAAACACAATACATCATTACATATAGGCCTAAGGGACGAAAATGAAATATGATGAGTCTTATTTAGTTACAAGGCTTATCACTATACAAGTTTTTTTACAGAATAATACAAGGTAATAATATATGCATTGTGTGACTATATTTAGTTATTATTAAATGCATTTTCAGAATATATTTATGTAAGTTTATACAAGATATATTATGATTTATCGGTTTCATCGTTGGTGCTTGAAATCACAATTTGTATATTTTATGGATGATTCTATTTTCCAAAGGGTATATCAAAGACGGAGGTTACCGAGTGTCACCGAGGGTATTAATCGGAGATTCCCGAATGATACCGAACGTTATTGCACCACAACTTGGTCCATATATGCTAACTATTTACAGATAAGTTTGTGGAGTGTTTGTCGGGTGAGCCTTGGCATGGTGGATTTGATACAGACTTCTTTCCACTGAGCCTAAAGCATTGGATCTATCCTCGTTGGGGAGACCTAGGTCGAACCGCGGGGATACCACCATGTCAACTCGATACTCACCTTTTGCCATTTTGTTAACACACATGCTTACCTCAGTAGAGAATTTTACACGTTCATAATTGATGGGGTGTGATATTTTACAACGAACGATCGGTTTGAAGATATTTTAGCAGAGTATCAATATTAAAAGTATTATGTTATGAAATTCTTCTAAATCATATAGTTCACTTTGGAAAAGTATCACTTGTTTGTGTTTCTTTAACCAAGGAACAACATGTTCAAACGGTAATATTTAAGAGTTCCACATTCAATTTCACAGCTTAAATGGCATAAAATAAGAAATGTAATATGACAAACATTTGACCAATGAGACAATATCGTTTTACATGAGAATATAATTATTTTATGAATTGTTTAGACGAAATATGAATCCCAAGGAAGGTTTCATAACATTCAAATTCGGAGGGAATGCTCTATTAGCATATTGCATATGTGGTTCGTGTGCTTATCAAACGGAAATAACCGAATGTGTACGGGAGTAAACGATAATTATTGCACCACAAGATGGATGCTTCATGTTAGATATTTATAGATAAGTTTGTGGAGTGTTTGTCGGGTGAGCCGTGGCATGGTGGATTTGATACAGACTTCTTTCCACTGAGCCTAAAGCATTGGATCTATCCTCGTTGGGGAGACCTAGGTCGAACCGCGGGGATACCACCATGTCAACTCGATACTCACCTTTTGCCATTTTGTTAACACACATGCTTACCTCAGTAGAGAATTTTACACGTTCATAATTGATGGGGTGTGATATTTTACAACGAACGATCGGTTTGAAGATATTTTAGCAGAGTATCAATATTAAAAGTATTATGTTATGAAATTCTTCTAAATCATATAGTTCACTTTGGAAAAGTATCACTTGTTTGTGTTTCTTTAACCAAGGAACAACATGTTCAAACGGTAATATTTAAGAGTTCCACATTCAATTTCACAGCTTAAATGGCATAAAATAAGAAATGTAATATGACAAACATTTGACCAATGAGACAATATCGTTTTACATGAGAATATAATTATTTTATGAATTGTTTAGACGAAATATGAATCCCAAGGAAGGTTTCATAACATTCAAATTCGGAGGGAATGCTCTATTAGCATATTGCATATGTGGTTCGTGTGCTTATCAAACGGAAATAACCGAATGTGTACGGGAGTAAACGATAATTATTGCACCACAAGATGGATGCTTCATGTTAGATATTTATAGATAAGTTTGTGGAGTGTTTGTCGGGTGAGCCGTGGCATGGTGGATTTGATACAGACTTCTTTCCACTGAGCCTAAAGCATTGGATCTATCCTCGTTGGGGAGACCTAGGTCGAACCGCGGGGATACCACCATGTCAACTCGATACTCACCTTTTGACTTTTTTATACAATACTTATTGTATGTCTTATCAAGAACCTACAAAATAGACCCACAATTTAGATTTAAAGGGGCAGTAGCACGTTTTCTTCAAATTTTATTTTTTTCAAATTGCCCATTTATTATGACAGTTTATGTCATTTATAATTACTTTAGAGGGTAAAACATCGTATAACACAAACCAATTTTCCGTAGTGGTAATAACAGTGTTGCGTATAAAGCAAAAATTGCACGGCGGCCATTTTATTGTGAAAACATTTTATTATTTCGAATAACAAAAACTTTTCCCATGGCTTTACGGAACCATGTACACTCATTTTTTCACTTAATTTCCGAAGTAATAAGGATGTTTTATCATTGGTGTCATTATTTTTTCAATACAATTCAACGACTTATTTGAGCGAAATAACGTGTTACTGCCCCTTTAAATAAGAAATATGTGTTATGTTTTGGAGATCATAACACCCTGAATGCGAACAGTTTGTTATTTGTCATTATCTGCTTTGAATGTGTTTTATTCTAACTTAACATAACTTGTTGACGGGGAAGAGTAAAACAATAAACAGTCCCCACTTCACTACAAAAAATTGGAAATTATCCTCAAGTACATGTCTTTGAAAGTACAGCAACACAAAACGTGCTCCCTTTTTCTGTGCCACTAAGACCAAATAGCATAGAATAACATGTCTGGAGATTACTGTTAAAACCAAGTTTAAACCAAACGTTCAACATATTATATAGCTGACCAACCAATAGGGGAATCTGCACTTACTTAACAATGGAGACAGTGTGAATACTGACTCGTTATTAAGATTGCCAGACACATAACACTTCCAGTGCCATTTATCTGGAACAATGGAACCAAGTTGGGTTATGTTTTTTAAATCCTAGAGGGCCAGTGGGCATGACATCATTTACCATAGCTGTTTCCTGTTCTTAAACTTTCTTTGGTTACTGCGACACATTTTGAATTGTAATTGTTACTGACTAAAGGATACTTTTTTTAAAAACTTCTAATCCTATTCAGTTGACTTGATCCGAAAAAATGTTCTTTCTTTAACGTTGTCCATTTTGAGTACATCTATGCTGCTTTGATTCGATAGTTATTGAATTGAGTTCTACTGAACATTAACACTGCAAAGCTGAAGATGTATTATATTCGCAGCTGTCAATAAATTTGGAGCACTATTGATCTTCTGCTTGCATAATGTGAAGAAGATGGCATGTTCTAATTTAAACAAAATATGCTGGAAAATATTCTGAATCACATGTTTGTAAGGTTTTGAAATTGGAAGCACAATTAAAGATTTAAGTAGTTGATAAAATGTAGTAAATGTGAAATCACTTTTGTTCAAATGAGTAATATACATGTAGCAGCATTTAAGTTTCTTTCAATATTCGTCACAGTTCATTTTACAGATAAATTGCTTCTTTGGGTGTCAATACCTCGACAACTTATTGGACGCTCAGTACACTAGGAATTGGAAATTATCAACAGAAAAACAAACTTCAGAGTTTTTTTATTTTTACATTCTTTATTAAATATGTATGTTCCTATTTACATAGCATTGATCAAGTCTCGAACTATTTAAATCGATTCACTTTGATGATATAGCACTTTCGTTGGTCTATACAGATACAGATTTCAGTTCCCCTTCCTCTTGGACTTTGCACGTGCATTCTGGAACCACACCTGGGTCACTCTCCTGGCCAACCCAGATTCCTCTGCGATCACATCGAGACTACTTCCGGTCGGGTTGGTGTCCAGGTCAAAATACTTCTGGAGAACAGCCATCTGGTCATCTGTGAAGGCTGTCCGGAATCTCTTGGACTTGCTTCGCCTGGTAGAGTTGTCACTTTCAGGATTCAGGGCGTGGACTCGACATAAAACATTACCGTCGTGGATGGCGAAATCTTCTCCAGTAGACAGCTGTCGTTGACACGTGATGCATGAGAAACACGCCAGATGATACACGTGTTGGCCAGCTGATCTGACCCAGTCTCCGGACGCTACAGGCAGAAAACAGGAACTGCATTTGCTCTGGAAGGTATTGACGAAGTCTCTGCGACAGAAGATGTTGTCGTCTTTGACATAACAGGAAGTATGACTATCTAGAGATGTGTGACAAACACAACAGCGGAGACAATGTTCATGCCAGATGTGATGTCCTGCTTGTAGGAAGTACTGGTCAGAGATGACGTCACAGCACGTGAAGCAAAGTGCAGCCTCGATGTTTGAACTATCACTGAACATTGATGTGAAAACCTGATCTCCCGGGTCAGAGGACGTGGAGGTGTAGCTGAACGACCCAATTGGGTAATAGTCCAGGGTGTTATGGACATCTTCACATTCTGAGGACAAGGTCTCATGCGATAGTTCAGACATTTTTGATATATTGAACAAAACAAGGTTTGCAAGGATGTTAAAGTTTGGTACTGAAGGACATTGCACTGTTACAGTTATTTATGTGGTACCTGACAAGTTGGAGTGAACGGCCGTGTCACATTGACGGCAAGGTGACGACAAGGTGACGGCAAGTTGACGCCACGTCATTGCTACAAAGTTCTTGATTAGTCTGCGCGTCATCATCGTGTCATCATTCCATGAATGATATGTTTTGGTGCATGACGAGATTACCGGTAAGTGATTATTGTTTGAACGACACTCATTTTTATTGCTGATTGGTAGTGTTTGTTTTGCCAGATCCCAATCAGAGTAGACTCCATTAGTAGCTGATTAGTAGCCAGTCGCTTGATTGGTTAATATGATAAATCAATGGATTTTGTAGTTGATATTTCCTTGCTCTTTCTCGAGATGAACTGATAAATTAACACACGAGTCTTTGTAAACTTTCATTTCATTTTTAAAATTTATTCCCAGTCATCTTGTAAACTTCTTTCTCATAAACCGTTGCAAAGGTTAATCGCTACTGAAAAAGTTTAAAGTTATGTTATGATTAGTTGTACAAATTGTCAGCAAATGTATTCGTCATTTTGTGACTGAAGAATATCTATAAACCATAAAGGTATATTAACCAGAAGGAATTTTGTTATTCGAATAATTTGAGTTAAATAATTAGAAAAATTAAACGGTTTATCGAACAGCATGTGTAAAATTTTGTATCTCTTAGTCTTAACTGAAAACATTGAGTTGAGTGTTCACTTTCCTTTCACTCAACTAGTTACTACGGTTTCTGTTTGTTATGTCATATGCTAATTACTGACCAATCAGTGCTTCTGCTGTCAACACACGGAGACATGTGATCGCGCTGTTCACTCGTTCGGTGTCAGAACACATGATATTCTATCTATTATTCCTGTCTACACTATAATTACGAAGTATACATAGGTATCTATAGGTGAATTTGGTATAGATCATTTGTTCACTCGTTTGGTGTCAGAGCACACTATATTCTATCTATTTTATTCCGAAGTTTACATTATTTGACAGGCAGACAGACAGACAGACAGATATTTTATTAAAGCCTCGCCCCGCGAGTATCTATTTTGAAGTATTTCAAAATATAATTCTCTGTTCAGTCCTGTATGGGACAGTTCCTGTTCTAACCAATAGACAAGGAATTGGATGGATTGATGTTACTGGGAAGGTGCATGTTGTTGACACCAGTAAAGTCATATATACAGGTCAGGTGGTATTATCATTAAAATACTATAAAATAAGGATAGGTAAATGAAGTGTTGATCGTTTGTTGATATTGTATAGGGAATGAGATTATTAATGAAATCCTTGAAATTAGAAAATGTTATGATAAAGATGTATCAGACTGAATTGTTGATAGAGTCCGGAAATAGTGCAACATGTACCTTCAGAGTTATGGCCCGTGACTACAATATTAGAGTGTTTTATTCACAATCTATAGCTATCAAAACAGTGGGAGCAATAAAAAAATCTTTCAAAGGTAGAAATTCTCTTCCCACAAAGGTTACTCACTTCAGATGTCCTATCCTAACCTCTGTTCTAGGAGGACTAAATTCGCCGACAGAAAGGGAGTGTCCCGATAAGTTGCAATTGAATCTAGTCATGCAATCAGCTACGCCGTTTTAAAGTGACATTATCCACCGACACGTCATAATGATAAGATACACGTAAGATATACGATTCTCGTTGAAAGATGAGTTTTCGTTAGTTAAGAAGCAGGGAGGTTCCCCTTCACCCGCTAGGAAACTTTGCTGGAGACGAGAAATGCAGGCCTTAATAGAGGTTAGGGTCAGATAGATACTTCTAGACAAAAAGCTGATCTGTAATACACTAAATTTTAACTATCTCTTATCGAACTTTTGATTTTAAGCTTTCCATGCATAACGTTGTCAGAATTTTAAAGTAGCTAAGAAGTATGAACATGAATTTAAATTTAAAAGGACTCCAATCAAAGGAGAAATGTTATTGAATTACTGTTGGGAGCAGTCACCAACATAGTACTCCAAATATATTTTCCTGTGAGGCCCGTTATAATTGGGTCACGTTTATCGGCTCTTCTTACGTTAAAGCTACGATATCATTATGTAATAAATTGTACTGTCACTGGAACGAGTCTCCTCAATAAATCATTGTCGTAAACATGTTAAAAAATTTCCAATACACTTTAATCCCATACCCTGCAAACTACTATTCATTGCACTTTCCATTAAATGTAAGATTTGAATAAGAACTTAAATGTATACCCACCAACTGCCGATGAAAACAGCTAGGTCTTAATACTTTAATAACGAAGACAATAGAATGTGTATTTTGTAAAACCACTAAAAGGCACTGTAGCACGATCTTAATACTGAAATAAAGTGCTTTCAGAAAAATAAATCTTACGAATTGCTGAACAAAACGTCTCAATCAATAAAAAGAGTTTTAAAACGAATGTACATTCAAGTCTATTTCTCATCATGTGGTCATTTTAAGGTGTTCACATTATAATGACCGCTCGAAGGTATTACAACTGATCTGACTGATGTAGCGATACCTAAACACTCAGAGTACAGTTTTAAATGCGGTACAATTATGTTATAGTCAACAATCTTGCTGTCTGATTTTTTAGATTCGCATGAGACCTACAAATCTACCTCTCACACTAAAGAGTTCCACATCACTGTTGCTTTATATGTCGCAATATTTATTTCGAATACAGATAACCGTTTTCTATGAACACAGCTTAACGGATCGTATACTGAGATGTTTAATCCATTAAAGTGCCAATATATTGTATAACCTTTAATAATTAATGGCAAATTTGAGAAAACATACTATGCCAAACAAAGTGCTGCAACGCCTTTAACGTGGGCAGTTGCAGCACTGATACTCTCTATATTTCTACCCTACCTTACCTAAGAACTGTCTGCAGCGTACAGATACATACATGCTAGTCCTTCCGATGGGTATAAGAACAAACCGAATGCTTATTTTGAAAAAAGGTCGTTGGTACTTGCAAACAATCAGGATTGGATATTGCTTGCTCAAGAACCTTTCCGCATTATAACATAGGTTACATGGGAAATTATGAGTTGAGTAATTTCTGTGGTGAGAGAATGGGTAGTGCTCGGCATTCAAATTTTAAAAATAAATTCTATTATTTAGAAATGTAAATTGAGAAGGCCTTTTTAAAATGTTATAACAGTTGATAACATAACGAAACGAATTGCTAACGCGGAAGATAAACCTTTCACTTAAAGGATAGATGAAATGACATGTGTCCAAATCGGATTCATTAAAATGGGATGTCAATTTGACAATTGCTCGATTTTAAATTTCTGAAATCGGTTCATAAATTACCTATATACGGCTTTTTAAAAAACCGCCTGATTTAGCCCCGGCGACCAGAATGAAAGTCTGCGGGGGGTGTGGCCTGTGAAGGGATGACTTCTGTGACGTATCAGGAGATATCTGATTTTCGGCGATAGTCATAATTCAACGTAATTTCGCAACATTTTGATTGTTAATTTCACAAAGAAATCTTCAATAAACCAACTTAATTTTCCCATATATCGAATGTTTAGATATCGAACTAGGTAATTCCGCAGATGACAATTACACAATTATTACATAAACATGTCTTTGTGGCGATGTAATACACCTCATAAATTCATTTTAGCGGCAGTGATAATCATCATTAATTAATTAACGAGACTCGGCGGAGTAGCTGTCTAGCCGGCCCCGTCTGTCGCTTATCACAGTCACGCCTCAGTGTGCATTTTCAAAATGATTGCTAAAACTAATTGCGGTAGTGTTAAAATGGGTGAATTAAAATCGTCTTATCTATCAATTGCAAGTGTATATTGTCTCGATTTTATGCTTAAATGATTCCGATATACAATATACGTAGAGGTAATTGTAATATATTACTAAATATTATTGAATCCTATTTCAGTAAATAATAATTCCAAGTAAAGTTTTTGGTAATTACTATCCGGATTAGAATTCCGGTTCCACTTTTAGTAATAACGCTTGCATCATGGCTGTCAATGTAAACATGCTTGAATAAACATGGATCAGCATAATCCACTGTTCGTCATTCCTTGGAAGTGCCATCCCTGCCTCATAACAACATAACAGTAATCATCTGTCATTCTTGAGAAAAATGCATTTCATCAGATCTTTAAATTAAAGTGGATGCTCCATTCTTTGAGATATTAGAGTACGTAAGAGAATATGTCCGCTTTGTTTGGGAGCGCAATGAGTAAAGTTAACTTCACAACGGACCGCCGAAATTCGATATCGTGATTAAAATGTAGGTAAACCGGAGGTAAAAAACCATACACCCTGCATTAAATAGAATAAAATTCTGATCTGATTGGTCCGTTGAGCGGAACTAGAATGTCCAATAAAAAAAAACTCATTATTACTTGCGCAAAAAGAGACCAATCAGATCGTTCGAATGGGTATCCACTGCGGAGTAACGATTTTCGATTTTGAAGAGCTATTAAAGTTATCGTAGGGGTGACATATCGTGGAAATCAGACGGGTTTTGCGGAGAAATTAATATTTGATAGGTACGTACGTTCATTTGTGAATGTCACCAATTTCCTAGCATAAATTTTGACCTAATGTTGAATTGGCCCTTAGATCGGCAATATGGCTACCCTTTACTCTGTTTGATATAACGTGTAGGTTTTTTTTACCTACGTTTTTTAATTACGATATCGGGTCCCCGCGGTGTGGACATGTAACCCTCATATTGCAATGCCTTTGTCAAGTTATGAAGCAGAGCATTCCTTTTTCTTCATTTCTATAACTTCTGAAACCATCACAAATGATAGACGCACATATAGTGTTCTTTCCGTTTTAATCTTAACGTTTCTTTGTTAACAGAATCATGTAACAATAACATTGAAATATTGAAGGATATCTGACATTTCAAAAGAATAATTTAAAATATGAAGAATCATTTGTTAAACAATTACAATTATTTGCGGTGATAGTAGTATACACAAGATAATCTACGTATTGTACCAAAACTTTATTTGTTTGAGGCATGCTTCATTGTAAATTGAATAATATTTTGACACATCCAAAAAATGTATTCATCAGATGATTGAGAATAAGAATATAACATCAACGTAAGAACATAATAATTTCTTGAAAGCACTTTAGTTGCATAAGAGACATGGTTACAAGTCATCAGTTTGATTTTAATTTCATAATAATGTCACATATTGCACCTTTAGTAATTGACGGCACGTGTTCAACAAATGTAATATTAGAGACAAAAAGTCGGTTTGACAATGGTATACCACTGGAATAAAACAAGCGTGTTAATACGTTTTATCTGTAAACAAATGGTTTATGATGTTGGTAACACAAGTGTCAAAGATAGAACACAACAAAAATAAAATATCATATACAGAAGTTGAGAAAAAGGAAAATGTTCTCTAATATGAAACTGATGTATCAAATGATGTTAGAATATTAATGTCAGGTAAGAAATATCATCGATAAGTTTCTTATTCAGAAAGTGCAATGATTTGAAACAGATTACCATGCCATTGTTACGCTCAAACAAGATAAAAAAAATATCATCAACAGCTTTCTAAAGTATTATTCTTAATTCTAAACAAACTAAAACGTCTAATATATCCAAACATCTAAAGTAACAATAACTAGTAACAAACCAACATTTTCCTTCTTACTTAACCAGACACCCTCCTAAGGAGGTTAAAGACGGACGGCAGGGTTGTCGACGCCAACTTTAACGTCAACGTCACCGACGTCAAGAGGAACCTTATCCTCCATCACTTCCGCCATCTTCTCCGGGATCTCCTCTGCGTACATCGGAGGCTTCATTTCTTCCTCTATTTTCTTCTCTTGCTGCACCTCCTCATACCCCTTCTCCGTCTCTGAGAAGTACATTGCGGGCTTCTCCTTGTACGGGGGAGGCGGCAGGGTGGCGCCGATGTTGTAGATGTTGTTGTCGTAAGCCGGAGGATTGGCCGGACGGTTGGCCGAGGCATCACGTCGGACACGCCGGCAGCGACGGTAGAGGTAGGCGGCAAGCAGGAGGACGATGAGGAAGAAGAAGACGGCGACGCCGATACCGATGTACATGACGTGCTGTCTGCCATGATGATGGTCTTTGTCATCGAACATGTGGAACTCCTCTGTGGAAGAAAGGTAAATTACTTATCTTTGTCGGAACTTTTTGAAAATGATGGTTTAAAGGTTTGATATCTGTGGGATAACTGCTTTACATGTATACATATTGCTTGCCGTGGATGGTTGTGGACGGCACAACTTGAGATTTGAGATTAAAATTTAAACATTAGTTGTTTTATCCTTTTGATCATGTGGATGAAAATCGTTGCATTGAGTAATGCTGGACCGATGCAACGCTGTTCAGGATATGGTGTTGCAATGGTGGTTGTGTATTTGTTAAACATAATTCATTCCTATGGGGGTCTATGGGTCCTGTGAACTAAAACATGTATGGCCTTGGTGTGCTGGTCGGCTCATCCTGAACTCAACCGCCTTTTATATATTTATGAGATTCTAATAATCATGATAAGACGTTTGCCTTGGGTTAAGCCTAAGAGTGGTGTATTGTGAATTCATGAGGAGGACTGAAGTAAAACTGTGTTTTTTTTTAGAAATTAACGAGATGTAATAGTAGCGATATGGTGACTTCCTGGGCCAACCACGTGGATGCAACCCGCTTATCATACTGTCAGTAATACAGTCACAAATAACGTTAATATCTCATGAACCTCCCATCTTAAATTACCACATCTGGCTTCAGTGGGAGCTTGATGCTGTGAAGTTCATGGGGCATTATATTCATATAACTCAAATAAATCTGATATGTGACAGGAATGACTTAGTTTTTGAATGTATTAGAATGTTGTCTCATTTGTAAATCTCTAATGAGACGTGTGTGAGTGAAACGTTCAATGTTAAAATTGTTCAAAATATTATGATATGAAAGAGAACGAAACGAACGACAAACCTAGGCACATTCTAGAACATACGAGAGAAGCATCCAACATCATCAGAAGTATACTCACCATGGTGCCCAACCTTGACGAAGAAGCTGCATCTCGCCATGTTGCCCTCGTAGTCTTCCGCTGTGTAGACAACAGGGTGCTCTCCCTTGCGGAAGTGATCTCCTGACTTGTACCTGGGGGGTTGGGTGCGCACTAGTCCCACATTGTCTGTGGGCCTGGGTTCCTCCCATTCAGCCTTGCCTTCCTCGGCGAGGAAGATGTCAGGGGGGCAGTGTGAAAAGGTTGGCGCGTGCACGTCTGAATTCAGATAACATGATGCTTGTAGAGAAATTTGTTTTGGCCTCAAATACATTAGTATGTCACATAACACGTTTTCAGTCAATGGACCATCATTTCTGCTATAACGATACAACTGTAATTAACTAAAAAGAAATAACATACCCCTGATCCGAACGTGGAACTCGCAATATGCGTATTTGCCCATTTCATCGCGACGAGAGGTGGCAATGACAGTGTCGAAGTTTTGTTCACCAATCCCGGCCTTGAAGACTTCTCGGGTCAGCGTGACCTCCAGCTTGTTGCCCTGGAAGTCAACAGCGATCAAGGTGAAGGGCAGGCTTCCCTTGTTCCGGTCCTCTTCAACGTCGATTGTAACGATACTCTCAGGACAGTTGTTGAACTTGGGTTCTGCGATTGACAGATAAAAAAATAGGTCTCTGAGTTTAAATTATTGTAGCGGTCATGGGAAGCAGTTAAAGGTTGGTGACGGAATACAGAGCAGTTAATGGACAACAGCCTCTTTTTTCGTGGCATTAGCAGGCTATTTCTTGTCCATTCAGGATTAGTTCAAGTCGTGATGTTGAACAGATACAGACATTATGACCATTTCGGTGTGTTTCAAATTCTGTCATTTTCATCTGTATTAGCTTCAACTATATGACAGTTGAAAAGAAGATGGCGCCGTTTACTTTGTATTGTATGTTTACACTACACGAATTAGTTTTTATCTTCATTTGAATTAAAGTTAATTTGCGATAGTACTAGATAGTCACAGAGAAGCTATCAACGCGTTCGGATGACATACCTTCATACTCTTCGGGGACATCATCTGTGGAATCGAAGAAAAGCGTGAATATCAATATCAATCTTTAATGGCAATACCATGGTGATTAAATAGGTTATAAATTCGTCTCTCATACCAACAACTATGAAAAACACTATGTTAGGAAGTTTGAGTTATTTCTAAATGTTATATTGTATGACCTGTTATACACATTGTCATGCATCACTCACTGTATCCATTGCAGTGGATTAAATGATACGTAACTATCATTTTAATTTAGCAACTATGGTTAATGATTGCTGTAAGCCAATTTTCATGCATTGAACTATAAACAACACAACATCTTAAATATAACACCAACACCTTTCACGTACATGGACACGGTTCAATACAAATCTCGAGTCACTGATATACATGGGCAAAATACAAGACCAAATGCTTCATGAACGTCTTCCTTCTCTATCGTACAATGATTTGACTTAATTTCGAATTGCATTTCAGGTTTTCAGTTCTGACTGATTTTGTATGATATATAAAGACAAACAATGTCGATTTCATCTTTCCAATCCAACTTCCATCACAATATGAACACTACAATGTTCGCTCGTCGAGCGAGAAGTTCAATATGCTACCTTATCACACATTTCCGCCTTTTTATATTTCCATTACAGTGCCCCTATCGACGGTATGATGTTGCCTGTCTAAAACAAGTCATAGCCAATGAGGAGCCTTTCCCCTTGTATTATTCCAGTAATTACTGCTCATACAGGTTCAGAACAGTCAAGTTTTCATTTAATAATAGTAATAGATTTAAATAACCAATTGGTCTTTTAAACTTGCATCAACTTTGTTACAGTGTCGCGAGGCTTTTTGTGACATTTGCAGTTAAACTGATTGAGTGCCATGTCATGTTAATATATTTGACCATGCAACCTTCTCATACAACATGCTCCTTGGTAGTTGGATTTTGGCAGACCAGTAATGTATTACCTAAGCCAATAATGTTTTACCTTAGCCAATAATGTATTACCTAAGCCAATAATGTATTACCTAAGCCAATTATGTATTACTTTCTATATATTACATTTATAATTACAACATGACATGCATATGATGAACAGTATATTTCACATTTAAACAATACCGGTGAAAAATAGTGTCATGATAGTAATTCGACAGATTTACAACATCCTAACAAAACAGGGATAAATCCTGAAATCCAAAGCGTTCATATATCTCCATTTCCAATAACACATATACACAACAACAGATTCCAAGTTAGTAGTTCTAAATCCATATCCACGGTTATGAAGCAGCATTGACAACACATTGACAACATGCAATACTGTATGTTGTTACCCCTGGGGTCGACTGTTTGTGTCTCTGCTGGGGAGGCTGTTGTGGTGCTGAGTGGCCGTGGGGTCGTGTTAGGAACTTAGTAATGAATGAGATTTGTTAGGTTGAAGTTACAACAAAGAAAAGTCTAGTAAAATAGGCAAATGAATGCAAATAAGCAAATGCAAGGAAATAACTAGATAAGAAAATAGACAAAGGTTTGATTAGAAATAACAAAAAATGTAATGAGAGAAACAAATTAATCAAGAGATAAGTAGGTTATGATGTAGAATAAAGAGAAAGAGATACATAAACATCAAATTAGAAAACAGCTGAATGTAGAGAAGTAAATTGGTGTGCATATGGAAAACCCGGAAATTTGCACTTAAAATTTGCCAACAGCAAATGAAAACGTTGAAATATGACATTAATGTGTAAATTTACATATGTGGTACGGTTACATTTTATTTGAATGATCAGTGGATGACGAAGCTTAGTATGTGAAATTAAAGTAAACTTTGGAGAAAAGAAGTAGATAATAATAATGAATCCATCAATTAGTCCATCTGCAGAACAGTTGCTCATAGCGCTAGATTATACCCTGACTGTATTGTACTTCTGGAGCTGCCATTGGCGCTATACACGGAGCCATAAACGCCCATTATTTCAGGTACCTATTTAAATGGATGGACTGTGTGCAATGTGTATAAAGTGACTTGTCCAAGGACACACCACAGTTATAGGTGCCTCCACCGGGATTCGAACCCGCATCTTTGGAGTGCGAGGCCAGCATGCTAACCACTACGCCACTGCAATCCACGTTAAACATATATTTCTTTACTACAATTTAAATATAATACAATGAATCTTCAGTGGAGCCGTTTTGAAGTCCATCACAAGAAGTATGATAACTGAAAGGCGATTCATGCCAAATACTATTGGTTTAGGGACGCGCATGCATGACATCACTTAAATGTTCAAATCATTGAGAGAAGGTACTATGTTATCTTTATTGTGTTTAGATCACAACCAATCAACAAAATCACTAAACGGAAACAAGAAAGTTCCTGACCTGCGCAGTATTGGCAGCACTTGTCGGGATCTTCAGCGACCTTCTGGCAGTTTGTGATTTCGGGGCAGATCGGCTTCCGGCACTGCGCTCCTCCATATGGCTTCTCCTTGTCAGGAGTTAGACACGTGCACACATTACACCTGTCGGGGTAGAAGACCTCTCCAATCCTGTAGTTGTGTCCCTGGTGGTAACACGTGTAGTTGGCTGGGTGCATGCACATGTGTCCACATCCATTATAGCAGCACTTCATCTTGGCAGGGCACCCCTGGTCTGTCTCACATGACTCTTGGCATGTGCCCAGAGTTGTCGGTGAAATGGGCGGGCACTGACCCTTCTTCACTTTGTTCGGGATGACTGAAACAAAAAATATGAAAATATTCTTCCCATTTTGTATATAGACATATTATGCTTCGCGATGAAACCAACGAAAAGGGAAAACAGTATGTTCAAAGAGAAGCATTTGAGAAGACAAAATCTGTAGCTTTCCAGTGTTAAGGCCTGTTCACACAATACGACAAACTAATAAAATGATATTCTTGCATCAGTTCAATTGAATGTCTGATACAATGTTCATGTTATTATGTTATCAACAAATTGTATTGTGAAAACGAACCTGCAAAGAGATCAGTTTTGCTTTTTTGTTTATGTCAGAACATAATCTTGAATTCATTCATCATGGGTTTTTTTAACTTGCTAAACGATATGATCGTCTTCATCTTCTGTGATATGAGTGTCATAAGTGATACTATCCTACTCGTTATTATCACTGGAATCATTTTCATTATCATCATCATCACACTTTACACTTTCAATGAAAATAAGACTAAGCTTACGATTAAATCCTTGGGCATTTACAAAGGCTGGAATTTGTATAACGAAATTAAACAACATATCCCGGATAAGAACTTCTTTATTGTGAATATTAGTCACGGCGTGTCTTATGCCTCGTGTGATCGCAATAAAGAAGTTGTTATCTTGTTTTCTTAAACTTACGATGCTCGCAGTTACGTCCCCTGTACTCGTGTTCACAGCGACACATGGGTCGACCGTCCTGGACCACGCACTGTCCGTGACCGTTACACCCTCCTTCACACTGAGCTGGAACCGAGTTGGAAACATGTGAAATGATTCTTCTAAAAAACGACAGTGTCATGGTCAAGGAACAGGACATGAAGGTACCTTTTCACACAACCATATAAAATAGCCTTTAATTTTCCTGGATATCGATTATACATGAACATGAACCGTCCTGGAGTTGGTGGAAAGCAAAACGAATATGATACATCCGTTGTTCTGTAATGATTGTGAACAGTCGAAATAATAGATACGACAATATAATGTAGAGTTTTGTCCCAGAAAATAAAGTTTTGAAACGAAAATATTCTGCACCAGTCGTAACACAGAACCTCCCGACTAACGTATATATATATACTTACATGTGTCAATATAACTTATAATTGGATTGTGGTTAAATTATATAAGAGCTGATGACTGCACACAACATGACAGAAATCTGCCATACACAATTATTAACAGCGATGGCGAAATAAAGGTCTAGTTTGTTAGAAATCATATTGGTTAAAGGTCAGTTTCATTGAATAAATATTTCAAATTATTTCCTGGACCAATATTCGTTTTGTGATTTCCTTTCAACAAGGACACAGTCTGGCGATGCTACATACAGTCGCATGTTCTGACGCTAGTTTATCTATAGATTATTAGATTACTGGATTTCCCATCCCACATATCAATTAAGAGATGTATATATCAGACATGGTTCAAGTATGTACATGAATACGTACGTGTCTCGCAACGTGTCCCATTGAAGTTGTCTGGACAGACACACTTGGGTCGTCCTCTGAAGATGTCGCACATACCATTGTTCATGCACTGAAGTTTGCACAGAGCTGAAAACAAAACGTGTGTGATCGTAAACAACGTAAAACACCTTATTGTACAAATCTTAGCATATTAAACGCTTTTAAATTATATTTGTGATGGTATCTATATTTATAAGTAAATCATCACTATTTACCTTATCAATTTTTTTTTTTCGCAAATTCTAAATGTAATTAATTTAGATGACAATATGACCTCCTTATCATAACGTATCCTCAGTACTGACTCATTTTGTTGACGCAATAATTAAAAATCTGCTAAAAATCTCCCCCACAGAAAAACAGATATTGAAGTAATCAACAGTCTACAATTGTTTAATATTTAATATTCCCTAGTATGTAACCTAAATTGATGTCACGATGACCCAATCAAGTTTTTCCTGCAGCACTTAGCCCCTTGACCTCTAGGACACTTACAGATCTAGATGTCTATAAGACTGCTGGTCTTGTGTGGTAATGAACATGATTTATTAGCGTAGAAAGTATTGTGACTGTGATGTATTCTGTACAATATATCATGAACCTGTGATATCTGATAAGAACATGTTATTAAATATAAATGTGTGTGACATATACAGAATGTCATGAAAATAATAAGTATGTGATAATGAACTTGACTTGTGAAATACACCCCTCCTCTGGTTTGAGTTGAACTCCTCCATACCCACATCGCCTTCTTCTTTAAAATGACCCAACCGTGACCTACCCACATTTCCTTATGCCCTACCCCTACCTAATAGATACAAATAAGGCGTGGTGGGTGGACACCACTGGTACTCACCCTCGCCGCAATGGACGCCCGTGTAGTGGCTGGGACACTCACAGCGCCAGCCGTCAGGACCCATGGCTGGTGTTCCGCCGTTGAGACACGTGATACCTGGATTTCTGTCATCAGCTGCAAACAGTAGTGTTTAGTGAATAAAAAGGGCCATCAATACAACAGCTCTAGAACACCAAGGGTAGAGCAGAATATGCTTAACATGTTTGACAGGTCCGATTTACAAGGCGTGTGTCAACAATGCTTGTGACTGGAATATTTACATCCATTTTCAATATTGCGTGAAATCTGATTTCCATGTGGTTGATATATTTATAGATAGATAAAACTTTGACAGGATCGTTCTTGATGAAAGGAAACTTAATCGGTCAATCAATAGACAAGTACACCCATGTTTCGTGTCCCAGGGTAAGAGAGAAGTCAGCATAAATGTTCATGACATCAACTATGTCATTCTGTGGTCCATTTCTTACGAAACAAGACTTTTAAATCATTTAACAGTTCACACTTTATCAATAGCAGGTTTTCCTGCTCCTTTAGGGTATTTGTACACGCAATTAAGTAAGGAAAATACCCTGGTGCAGCATAGCAGGGGATAGTAGGTATGTAGATTTTGAAATTCTATAACAATCTGATAGCATGTGTTAGCAATTAATCTTATAATATTTCAATATAACGTGACTTAACGTGAGGTTTTGTGTAGGATCAATTATTTGATCTGTTTCAGATATTTAGGTCATCAATAGGTTCGTCTGTGTTTGTCGTCTAACCTAACTAAATGTCCCTTCTGACCAAAATGCTTTTCTGATCTTTCGAATGACTTGAGTCAATTAATAAGTGCGCCCAAAGAAAAGTCCTTTGAAAGAAAAAATGTAGACCTGAATATTTCAACAACATTGTTGTGAATTATAATCGAAAACTAATCTTAGTTTAATTTCCCCAGCCACAACTCTTCAAGGTTATTGTGAAGGTAAAACATAGTTTGATTATGCACATAATGTGCATGGCCTTACGTATAGAGCATGTCTGCGACGTAGCGTTCCATCCCCAGCCAGGACAACATCCGGTGTAACAGCGGTACATGATACACTGGAAGGTCTCCTCGCGCTTACACCACTGGATGTCATCGTCGTCGTCGTCGTCATCACCGCCGAAGAAGCTGCAATCAGTGAAGAGATTCAGTTATATTTATATCGTATTATATTATCAGTTAACTTTATATAAATCATTATTATATCATTTCATGCAGTTTGGATAATACATTACAGTAAGCAAAAGCAATAAATGAAGTTAAAACATTTAAAATGCCTCTCAAAGAAGTATTGTGAACAGGAATTAATTCTTTCTCTACATTCTCACTTGCGCATGAGGTTTTGGATGAAGGACTCAATAGACCGACGTTTCCTTGTGTGAGATTCTTCTTCTTCTTCTACTTCCTCTGAGGAGGAAGAGGACGAGGAGGAGGCGGAGGAGGAGGAGGACGTAGAGGGCGACGTCTGATTAGTACACGGCACGTAGACAGTCCTGGTGCAGTTATCCACTTTTTTCTCTATGAACTTACATCTGTAGTCAGCGCTGAAGTAAAATAATATATCTAATTAGTGATGTCCAAAAAACACAGTGATAGTCCATTAATGGACACTGGTCGAGATAAAGGCGTCGCCAATTTGATTTAGACCACTTAAAAGTACTGTTTGTAAGTGACGTCAAAGAACAATGGTTCATGACGTAAAACATCGATGTCATGACGCGATTAAGACTTAAGAGATTGATCGATGATTTTGAATTCATGGCAATTTTTAAAAAATCAATTTGACTTTTATGTTAGCGAAACTGTAAACTACCGGGTAAAAGAAAGAATACCTAGTATACAAATGCAATATATATTAATTCCACTAGTGATAAGTTCGACTGAAACAAAGTTACATTATGTAACTTGTTAACATTTGAAACATTTTCTTTTAAAATCGATGTTTTGAAATAATAATTATTAAGAAGAGATAAGATAGTTAAATAGGCCGTTCACATGTTCTACATGTTTTATTACGTCATGCAGCAATGAAACATCAATGAATTATCATCGATATCTTTTCAGAACAAATCTCATATTGTTGAGAAATGTTCACTTAAATGCCAAACATTCTGTCCAAAACCATAAACAATATTTTTTAGCACCTCATGTCACCTCATGTCACCTCAACAAACCTAAAAAATATATAAATAATATCCTGCTCTGGTGAAGACAATTGTGTAACTGTCTTTACAAAACACATAAATGTATTTACAACGGATATATAAATCGACTTTTGGCAGCAAAATTTATTTTTTTAACTTTTTTGAAAAGTTGGAATGGTTTCCTTTGCTCTGTGGTTTAGTTTCAACGATTAAGATCTACAAGTAATAGAACCAACCAACAATCGTGCATTTGTCCTTTGTTATCATACACGTCAAAGCATTCGACCTTCGACCATCGACCTTCAACCTTCAGCCTCGTGGTTCAGGACAAAACTGACCTTTATTACAAAACCATGATGGTTGAGGAATCTCTATTTCCTATTTAAAAGTTTACTCTATGTAGTTAGAGGACGATAATGAACACATAAATAACGTAAATAAGACCCTAGAAAGTAGGGTATCAACATTGGGGTATAATTGACACCATAATACATGAAACGGCAATTTTGATTATGAAAACCGACTGAATCACTGACAATAAACAGCCAGGTGTTTGCTGCATTGACAAATAGATCCTGTACCAAAGTGTACCAGCTTATACCAAACTGACAAAACTCAATAAAGATAGAAAATAAAAGCACCACGCATCATGTTGCTAAACATAATTTCGTCTAAACATAAGAGGGGAAAAGAAAAATATAAAGGTATGCATGGTAAAAGCCATAACTTGCCTTTTCCGTGACAACCTTTCTACGCTTTACGTTCCCATTATGTCTACCCGTGACCAGAGTTAGTATTATACCTCAAGACGTCGGTATGTATATACTGTTATACTCTATGTACACATCTATAAGCCTACACTACATGAAGGGCTTTGTTCACATCAAGGTCGGGCGTGAGTCTAGGAAAGACTGGGAAAACTATTAAATCTATGCTCAAGCCGCTTTTATGTATACGTATAACATTGGCGTCAGTAAGTGTGTTGCTCTCATTTTATTTACTTATTGTACTTTTATTTGCAATTTTAAGATTTATAAAATTACCTTTAACAGCATGTGTCAGTGTTTATAATGTCCTCTAACGTCTTGACGTTAGGAAAAATAGAATACCCATGGTTCCTTTTTTTCATAACTGCAAATACATCTTGCAATCTTTTGGAACGAAACCTACCAACATAACATGTACTATTATTCACATAATTCATTCAATTAATTTTGTTGACGATTGATAAAGACATGCCTTCATTAAAAATGTTGATATTGTTTGTTTAAATACTCACAAGGTGAATTATACTTCTTGCATTTAAAGAATCAATTTTGGTAGATTGAATATTTAAAAAATAATTATCTTATCATGAAAAAAAGCATGGAAAATAATATCAAAACTTAGATCAAGAAAATTTCTACGACCTTTTGTATTTAAATATTAACAAATTGATAACCATAGCTTGCTTTAAACATGCTAAGATGAGCCGTCACCTAATCAAATCGATATTTATTTAATCCTTGATGGACCTTTAACCAACATTTCTTTTGTTTGACTACCCTCCTTTTCAATTCAAAACTTAGAAGTTAATCCCAAAGTTATACATCGAAGAATCTATATCCTCTTGTCTGTATTAGTAAAACTACATATTATATATAAATGAAGGCATGCAGCTACATTTGTACATGTATGTTATATTCAGATCACTCTGTCTGACAAATCATTGTACTTTTTTTCGGGAGGAGTCCATTGTCGGATTAGAACCCACAACCGGGTTTACAGGTGGCGAACAAGGAAGAGAACATGTTGACATGACACGATAGTGTTACCTCAATCTAAAGAGACACTCCAATGAGTAATGTACATCCGGTTACATATTTTAAGTGCCCTTGTCGCCTGGGGTTCTTGTTATCATGTTGTTGAAGCTACATGGTATTATTAAACACGTTTTTGCACCAAAGAATAAATTATTTTTTCATTTGAAACCACCAATTGGAATTCCTTTCACACATCTAACATTTCTTTTTAAAATATTTCAATTTCACTATAGCTGGAGTTTGTTTCAACCACATAGGCCTGGCCAATTGCTGACTACATGTACCTATGTTATTCAAATCATGTTGATTGATAAAATGCATGAGATATTTCCCATCGACTATCGATAATTATGAGTGTAGTTAGATTTGTTTCCTTGAGTGAATTTGACCAAATACTGGGTAATTGAATCCACTTTGCTGTTTTGAGAATATGCAGTGTAATCTCAATCAACCTCGCGTAATAGTTTAACTTTGAATGTATTCCCTATCGGTGGACACTCAATCTTAATAAGTTTAATATAAAATATATCCTTCATTGTCCTCTGTTGAATCAACTATATAAAGTTAAGTACAGACGCCATAAAGGTTTCCTTTTTCTCTCCAAATACAATAAAGACGAGAAGACATAGATAATGGACAGGACATACTTTTAATGTCACGTAAGTTTGTAATGGGCTTATAAGACATCATTCAAGTTTTTAAAAATATTTTAAAAAGTAGTGTTTCACCAACTGTAACGATATAAGTATTGAATGGCACGAATGTGATATAAGAATCACGTGGCAACAGCAACATGTCCTCAATGCTAAACAGAGCGAGGGATGATAAGACTGTCTACTGTCTACTGTTTACAGGTAACTCGCTGACCGAGACGTGACTTGCAGTTACCTTGTTCTGGTGTAGGAGCATGCAGGGTGCCAGGTGAACTGGTATATTTAGAGACATAACGTCATATATCGTGATATTGTGATGCAATATGTGAACATTTATGCTTAAACATCATAATAATTACAGTATGATCACAATTTAAATTGACACGATTATTTGTACATTGTGTTATAACAAAGGAGTACAGTCGCATATGTAAATATCCGGGAGATCGATCAGTGACGTATTCTAATGAGGTGGAAACAGGATATCAGATATGAAGGCTGCATTGTTCATATATATTGGAATATTGAGGTTACTTGTTAACAGCCTCAATAGATATGCACGGATGCACATCGTGTTACAATTTGAAGTGGTTAGAGGCACTTTAGTACGTTTTTGGCATAGCAAGTTTTCTGAAAATTGCCATTTTATACAATATATTACTACGTTAGGGGAGAGAAATCATCCCATCGAAAACGGAAAGAAAACGGCGCGACGTATACAAGCTAGAAACTACAAAAAGAAGGGTACTAGTTTTAACTAAAACTTATTGGTCATAATCAACACAATTGATATTGTAAAAAGTTTATCACTATAACGAGTCACTATAACATACTCAACAATTGATAAAAGGCACAGTGCCGGCACAGTACTAAATGTACAAGTGACAAATCTATTCTATGAAAAGTTATCCTTGTCAATAGCACAATAATAGTTTACATATTCGTGATTCTGGATTCTGATAAGCTAGTTGTACTCTCAAATGTTACTAATGCGGATACAAAAGTACACACTCTCGTGTGTGTCTGCTTATTTATTTCGTCAGTAATACCGTCGTGGCAATAGTTACTATACAAATATAGTTTACCTGTAGGCAGACATATAATAGACTCTTACAATAAGCAAATGACATTTACTGGAAGTGTTTAACGATAAAGACTAAGTTATATGTATGCCTTTATTGGGTTATTGTCCTTTCTCTGACTTAAACAGTTACCTTCATGTTAAATGTCCTAGTTTTACACGGATAATGTCAATCCTGCGTATTGTATGTACTTTGGTGAATACAGTTTCACGATATAGGAATGTTTATATTGTTAGCAATATTTGCATGGCTGTTGTTCATGATCAAACCCTTGAGTTAGTAAAATCATATACTATCTTGAATGTCACTTTCTATTGACTATGACTGAGTACAAAACGTCAGTAGGATAAAGTGGCCGTAACTCAATGTTCTCACATCAGAGATTGCCATGTGTAACTCAGTAGATTAATTGCATATAACGAAAGTACAGTCCTTCTAGCAGGAGAGAAAAGTCGTGTCAGCTGTACTAGATAGTTTCATAAAAAAGCAAGCCAGGTTGGTTGGTCAACACTAGAACAAAATTTACGTTGGGTCTTGAAGATGTGTGTACTCTATTCGTATCTACATGTACAGTGACACACAAGGTGGACAGAAAATAACAAAGTGAAGATGTGTGTACTCTATTCGTATCTACATGTACAGTGACACACAAGGTGGACAGAAAATAACAAATTGAAGATGTGTGTACTCTATTCATATCTACATGTACAGTGACACACAAGGTGGACAGAAAATAACAAAGTGAAGATGTGTGTACTCTATTCGTATCTACATGTACAGTGACACACAAGGTGGACAGAAAATAACAAATTGAAGATGTGTGTACTCTATTCATATCTACATGTACAGTGACACACAAGGTGGACAGAAAATAACAAAGTGAAGATGTGTGTACTCTATTCGTATCTACATGTACAGTGACACACAAGGTGGACAGAAAATAACAAATTGAAGATGTGTGTACTCTATTCATATCTACATGTACAGTGACACACAAGGTGGACAGAAAGTGAAGCATTGTGCTAAGACTGTTCCTTCTAAAAACAGTCGCCTTAGCAGATTTAGAATGTATCAAGAAGTAACGTTATCGTTAGTGAACAAAGTGAAACACTGATGTTATAGAGTTAAATGCTTACTACATAGGAAAATATACCCAAGTAACAAAAAATTTACAAATATGACTAATCATTTACACCCGTCGTGACTCTCTCAGAAGAACGTTTACACACTTTGTGGGTCGTATATAAGATGTTATCTACACACAGGAAGTCGGTATTGTCCTACGTCAACTCGCGTCATGAATAAAAGATGAAAGATATACAAAGCTTTGTTTTCACATACAGGTTTAACTTTCATGACGGTGAATAATTGATATAAAGAGTTTTAACTTTCCAAAACATGTGCTTATTTATGTTTACGGTTTTGTTCAATAAACAATATTTAAGTCAACAAATTGAATCAGTACATAAAAACTTTTCCCTCAGTAAAATAATATTGTTACCTAAAATGAATGCAGTACTGTTATAATATACATGCATATGTAACAAAGTTTCTAAATCCTTTAAATTGTAGTATCTAAAAGTGTTAATATCATTAGTATCCTTTGGGAATTTTTTCTAAAACATCGGTTACGAAGAACAGAACATTATTATATGATCATCATACATATCGTATCACATTTTTCGTTACTCCAACAATAAACTGAACTTTATATAATATTCTAAACTTTAAAAAATCTAATAGATATAGGAAATCAGGTGAAAGTTTATGATTTATTAATCCCAAGCTGTAATAGATTCATATTGCTGGATATCAACTCCTTTATTGTAACGAGTTTTCTTTACCAGCAATAAATTATTTAGCGTCCGGATATCATGTTTTCTTGTGCAATAAACTTCTAAATGACCATTGAATTAATATGGGGTTTTGTGTAAGCAATTAATATGTATCGCTGGCTACAAAGGGAAACTAAACCAATATTTATCAAGTTATTGGATATAGAAGTGAAGGTAAACATGGTGTATTTGTGTGTCACTGGGTCAGAGTTTTACATGAAACATTTTACGAGAAGCCAGCAAAGTCATATGAGTGAGTTTTATTTTATACAGTGCTCTGAAGTTGTGTAAACTGATTGATACATGACACATGTTTTTGATATTAGAATCTGACTAAGGCTTTATGGATCTCTTCTTCCCAAGTGTGTCATTTTAGTAAGCAATGTGATGGTTAGATGTTAAATGGAAACATACTCTTAGAATAATCTTTGAAGGGCGTTTAAAAAGGTGGAATACATTAGCAAACACGATGATCTGCAGAAATTCAAGTTAAGCCCTGTCTAAACGGCGAACTTTGCACATATGCAATATTGCTTATGGTAGTAATATATACACGTGAGTAAAAGTAAAATTACTATGCGTTCATACGTGTTAAGTTTCTGCCTAAGCAAATGGGCTTCCAACTAATCTAATATATGAATAGAGAATTTCCTAAAATGCCAATTAATATGTTTAAGATGTAAACTAAATAAATGACATAAAGTATTATCTGTCAACATTGGTTAGACTATATCGCCCTAAATATAACGAAAATCGGATAGTGAGATGGATTTCGAAGGTCATTTGAAGGAATTTGAAAATATAAGAGTAAATATTAAGAGTTTCTAAAGGTCTCCTATATATTTTCCAAACCTTTGTGAAGTCCCTATGTCTATATACGACGAACTTTTACTAGAATAGTGAAAATACCATATTTACTCACGGTAGTAAACATTTGCATCTGCCCTTGACTAGGTGCAAATTTGCTTACGGTAGTGAAATATTTGCTTACGGTAGTAAAATATACATATGTGCAAATGCGTCCATACGGCGAATTTTGCTCATATGAGCAAATTTGCATATGTGTAATGGTTTACTCATATGCAAACGCTCGCCGTATAAACAGACCTTGTCATTTAATGTCCGAAATTATGTGGGGACCTTAAAGGGGCGGTTCTATCGGAGTATCAGCTTTTTTGTTTGTGTGTGTTTCCTGAAATAAGAAGAGCGCTTCATTTTTACCAAGTTTACAACCTTTTAATAATAAAACATATAATGATCGGTTTCTTCATAGTTAATCAATTTATAATTAGACTGATTAATAATGTTGTTTTAGCCGTTCGCAAAGCTTTCTACAATCGTAGCGCCGTATATAAATAATTGGATATCTGCACATTTTGGAGTTTTGAGTTATCATTTTACACGTTTAATTTAAATTGGCAGCTAGGTTGCATACTCCCAGTGACTTTCTACAATCTTTCATTTTTAATTGCTTTTATTTTTAATGAATGCCATTCTCTTCCCTTCAGATATCCGATCCTAACCCCTGTTCTAGATAGCCTGCAGCTGAATCCGAGGGTAGAAAAAATGGAGTGTCCTGATTGGTTGCAATTGAATCTAGTTGTGCAATCAGCCGTTGTAAAAGTGACATTTGCAAATGACACGTCATAATGATAAAATACACGTAAGATAAAGTTTTCTCGTTTAATGTGTTTTCCTCGAAATATGCTATTTGATTTTGTGAAAACAATTGATCATAATCATGCTGATAAATAAAGAAAACCAAATCAAAGAAATCGAAGACAAATACCAAAACTAGTTCATTTGCGTTACATCTATTTACATCAGGCATATCAGAAGGGCATATGCTAATGAGAATGAGTAAGACCCTTTAGATTCAAATGCCTAGATCTTTGAAGTCACTCGGTCGACGTGGCCGCTGAAAGACGAGTTGGTTAGGAAACAGGGATAGAATAGGAGAATCACCCTTTCCCCGCTAGGGGATTTTGCTGGAGCCCTGAAAATCAGGCCATCTAGAACAGAAGTTAGGATCGGAAATATGAAGGGAGTAACCTGTGTTGGTGTGGGAAGAGAATGAATGAATGTGGCCTATGTGTTGTTAATTAAATTGTAAAGTCTAAAGTCATCACACTATTAACCTCAGTAATATCTGTTCAACTGGACTGCGGTATAATCATGAACTATCAATTTAGCATAAATATCCCCTCGAATTTCGTTTCCATAAAAGTCCATATACCCCTCCCTATAAGAGGCACTGACCAAATAAGACAACACACTCAGTCACATACTGCGTGAATATATCCAGTTTAATGACATATTCCTGGGTACTCACAATATTTGGCACTTATAAGTATCCTTATTATAATTATCATAATAAATTCAAAGATACGACTAATCATCACTTAGTGAAATGTAATTGACGTGTTGATAGTTTCTTATAATATTCAGTTATAAATCTCAACTTCAAATATACGCATATCCTATCAGTAGAAATTAGACTGAATAATTTACACATTTCAAAACAATTTAAATCAATCTAGATAACTAAATGTTGAATGCCTTTATCATACGATGAATATCGTACTACAATTTCAAAAATGTTAAGTGTTCGAATAGAAATTGCAACGTCTGGAGTAGGAATTTGTTATTTTCACGAAATATTCACTAATTTGTTATTTATTTTAAATCGATCAGTTTGATTCTCACAACTATTAGAATGAGGACCAAATCGGCATATTTCTCTTAATGTAAATATCACCTGAAACTTAACCCTCTTTCAAATTGATTTCTTGGTTTTAGTAGCAAGGAAACATGAATAATTAAAGATGTTGGCTTAGTTTGTAATGCTATACGCAAGTCATGTTTTCAAGTTGATTTTTCACTTCTAGGAGTTCTTTAAAACTTTACCAAGGGTCTCCTGTTGCAGTCTTTTCCATACGAGTTGATCAAAGTTACACATATGTCAGGTATACTGGCGATATTTGTAGTAATCTTAATCAACGAGTAGTGTCAGAAAACAAAAATAAGACTGTGTGTGTTTATAAGAAAACCAAGATATATGGATACTCAACTTCTTTATTGCATTCATTGCAATAAAGAAGTTGACTATCCATATATCTTGGTTTTCTTTAGCATTCATTGCAATAAAGAAGTTGAATATCCATATATCTTGGTTTTCTTTAGCATTCATTGCAATAAAGAAGTTGACTATCCATATATCTCGGTTTTCTTTAGCATTCATTGCAATAAAGAAGTATACTATCCATAAATCTTGGTTTTCTTCATCTCTACAACTTCTAAAATGCCTCTCAAAAATGTGTTTACAAGATAAATTAATAAAGGTTTCAAATATTGACGCAAATTTTGACATTAAATCTTTCGAACATCAATATCCATGACATAATGGCATGATGACCTCACATTTTATTTATCACGTTAAAGCTGTAGGGTCTGATGCGTAAGAGCATGGTGATTATCAAGGCAAGTTTGAGTCATATCTACAATGTATAATTACCTTCCTTAAAGATCCAACATGACAGGGCAATAGTTCGATGTGTTCGGTATAAAGCCAGGTCTCGGGATCTACTTCTACTTTAGAATTTGAAACCTTGTCATCTGTAGAGCATTGTTGTTCTCTATACATTGAGAGTCAGTAGAGTACTATTCATCGATTCATCGATTGTCCTATAAGTTACTATTTTGATTTTTTTAATGTTTCTCGGGCGTCGGCGTATCACTTTTATTTATGCGAGTGACATTTTTTCATTGTCCATTTGATAAAGATTTTACAAATTTTAAACAATCACTAATTTGTTCACTAAATTATGTGTCTCTACCAACGGTTAACAAGAAGAAAATAGTGTATTGATAGATTGATAGATTGATAGATAGATTGATAGATATGTTACCGCTCCATTGACTGGAAGCAATTGCAAGTTATCTTTCAGGTGAAAAAATAAAATGTGATCCTCTTGCATTATTATTTTTGCCAACAAAAAGCCGAAAGATTCACTTTAATACATAGCAACAAAAACATTAAGGGCTTTCTCGCTCTAATAATAACAGCTGTCGTTATATAAATGAAAGATTTATAAAACGACTAACCACGCCTGATATACAATAGGGCCTCTTTCGAGGTGTCTGTATGTATGTCTGTATGTCTGTCTGTCTGTATAGCTATTGTGTCTGGTTAACGCGCACTGTCGTGAGCTATATAGCAAGTGACCCGCGACTAAGAAAAATATACACAATAGACGGAACACATACTAGTAGCTTGTGTCAAGGCAGGTCAACAGCAGGTGGAGCTGGATATAGATTTAGCTGCTTAGACGACCATATACATGCTGTTCCTTTATCATGACATACAATAATGAATCATGACAACTAATTATCAAACAAAGAGGACGTGACTCTCTCATGTTTAATGCCTCTCTCGCTATGAAGTATTGGACCATAGATTCAGCAACATGTCATTCGATTCGGGTTTTGTAATAAGTGATAGCAATCAGTTAGTTGGAGATGCATGTAAGGACCAATACGCGACACCTTTGGTAAGAGGGTAATCCCCGTGTATACGTTCACGCCACCAATGCGTGATAAATACGGATCTTTGATATATGTATTGGTTAAGATCTTTGTTTGAGGAGCAATAAAGGTACAAACGGGACTCTGCTACAGAACTCTCACTTCAAGTGTTTCTGCAAGTAAATAGTTGGAGCGTGTATAGGTGTTAAATTGACAATAACAATATGCACTATGGAACAACAACGACTTAAATCATGAGTTGAATCTCCATCGACATTACTTAACAATTTTCCTAGAAAATACGGCTATTTATTTGGCTTAAATATTATACGACTTCCTTTTGTTTACCGGTCACAAAATATGTAAACCATTTAAGAAATCGAAATTAAACTGTCACATTAATGTAATTGATTTAATGGTTTTAGTAGAGATTTAACAGTTTCGTGAGAATAAAGGAAACGGGAACGTCAAACATAAATGTCATCATGTCTCACGGAAATCTACACCTTTACCTGCGCCGTTACCTTGGATACGCTTATAGCCAGGTAAGTATTTCATATTTAATGTATAGTCTTGATGAATATATATCTACAAGCGATCTGCGCAGTTTCTAGTTTCTAGTTGGCAGCCATGTGAAGTATATTTGATGTTGTTCTATATTTTGTGGATCTATATAAGATGGCACACATTTGACAGAATTAGTTAGATGCTCTTGCTTTGAAATATTTCTTTTTATTCAACATAGTCGATGTTTTGTGTTTCAGTATAACTGTACTGTGACAAACATCGATTTATCGATCTCAGGAATTGTGTCAACGTGAATAGTAAGGCACAGATGTAACCCACATAAATAAACACAAACAATATGCATTATATAATGCTACTACGAAAAGATTGCCATGCTTTACTGAAATCATCATCATATGCAACAAAAATTACATGTAAATACCTACATACAAATATTTTCGATACAATACTTAAATGTTAACTTCAGTAATATGAATATGAAATTAAATATATCCCTTTAGTTCATTAAAATCAACGCAATATGTTATAAATGGATAGTGGTTTAATCAGGCATAAATACATAAACGAGGTTACCATCCCGGATTTCTTCGTCACAATGAATAGCACTGTAGTATTGTCTCTTTAAAGTGTAACCAGTCTTGGTCCGCATGTTTATATTTTCACCAAGATATTTCCCATACATGTACATAACGCTCCACTTCTTTTAAATGTTAACATGTTCATAGCATTTGCTACAAAAGAAACAAAGCTTGAAACTTATCATTTTCAAAGGACAAAAAACGTGTTTTACCTCTTTACTGTCACTGCCAAGCAGGCGATGACAACAACAACGAAAACCACAAAACGAATCATGCTTCTGGAGTACAAGGCACCTCACAAGTCGGCGGCGCTCTACCCGGGTATGTCGCGGTTAGGAGCTTGCCAGGTGGAGAAGCTGACAAGCACGTGACCTGTCTCGCTATGGGATCTATTATGTATACACCGATTGATCGCTTCGTTTCCTGAATTCAACCAGCTCGCTTATTATTGTTGACAAATTTTCGATAGACTGACATTGAGTCGATCCAAAATATTTGTTATTAATATTTAATCATATATGTTATGAACTTTGTTAGAACTTGCCTTTGAGTAGAACATTTTCATTCAACGTAACAATGGAAACTATTGAGTTTATTCGTTTTGACACATTTAATCTGTACAAAAGTGTCATGCATGAATAACATATGATTGCATGTTAATAGATATTGAAATGTTGCGTCCAAAAATATGGCTTCATTTTGTTTTCTTTTTTAAGAAAGGTACTGTCTGAGACTTTCAGTTTATGGTCAATAACACCATTTCGTATTTATAATGCGCACATATCAACGCTCGAAACGTGAAGGTAAATGTTTTACATCTTTAACCTGGTGTAAGCACCATGCCATTCCATTAGATTTCCCACTCTCTGTTGAAGTTACATTCCCTTCCCACAGAGGTTACTCCCTTCAGATTTCTTATCCAAACCTCTGTTCTATAGATGCCCTGAAGTGACTGGTAAAACTGGAGTGTCCTGATTGGTTGCAATTGTAATTGAATCTAGTTGTGCAATCAGCGACGCATTTGTAGAGTGACATATGCCAATGACAAGTCATAATGATAAGATAAACGTTAGATAAACGTTTTCTCGTTTAATGTGTTTTCCTTGAAATATGCTGTTTGGTTTTGTGAATACTATTGATCATAACCATGTTTATGAATAAAGAAGACCAAATCAGAGACACATACCCAAAATAGTTCTTTTGTGATATTAATATCAGACATATTCGAAGGACGTATGCTGATGAGACCCCTAAGAGTCAAATGCCTAGATCTTTGAAGTCACTCGGTCGAAAGGTCGCTGAAAGATGAGTTTTCAATGGTTAAGAAGCAGGGATAGACCATGAGGTTCCAACTTCACCCGTTAGGGAATTTTGTTGGGAGTCCTCGATTTCAAGCGATGAAGAACAGATGTTAGGATCGGAAATCTGAAGGGAGTAACCTATGTGGGAAGACCATGGGGATGTTACAACCGAAGCTGCAATTAAATCTTTCTTTTAGCATTCATAATGCATTATTGTCGAACCAGGTACCCACTTGTACTGATGGATTAACAGAGGCACAAATTGAGATTATACTATTACCTTCCTCCAAACCTGGTACCCAGTTACATAGCTGTATGAACTGGGGACCCCCCCCCCCCCCCCCCCCCCAAACACTCTGGGTACTCATCCGCTGTATATACACGTATAGAGAGAAAGGATCACAAAACATGCCCTTTGATTTTATCATGTATAATCAGTAAGATTAAACTATATTAATCTCTACTCATTTTATCAACTTCTGTTATTCGATAGAGTAAAGATGATACCTATTGCATGGACATGAATAAAAGAAACACGTAGTGTTGTTTTTAAAACACGACAATCGTGACAGTGAGTCAGGGTTATTTCTACACGTCACTGTGTATTGTTATATAGAGCCGACATACCTGGGCTACTGGTTTCTAAACAAAATTACCTAAACTTGTCTCAGATTTCTTATCAAGGACATAGATTGTTATCGCCATCGTGTCATACAACCAATTCGACGTTAAAAATATGAACAAGAACAACAACAAAAGAATCATGATGATGAAAGGATCATTAAATAACAGATATTTGTATAGTGGCCTTTTAAGAGACACTACTGTTTTCGTGGAAATTAAATTTGAGTATGTATACGTAGTCCCGTTTGTGCTATCCTGTTCATCAAAATATCCAATGCAATATCTTCAAATCGAATTAGTATAAGTATGCATTTTCAACAAAGTCAAGCACACAGCATTTCTGCCGGATAAAGTTCAATTTGGATGTCTGTGATGAGGGTATATCTAATGAAAATATATATAAAATTTAATTCTTGAGAGTTTGACAATTGATAGTTTATATCTGTTCAAACAGACATGAGTTGTTGTAATTGCTATTTCAACGGGGCTTTCTGGATATAATATTTGATATTAAGGGAAACTTTCATGAAATATGGAAATCGTGTCAGTATAAGATGTTGTCGGCAAAATGTACTTTCCTAAACCTAAATTTGCCGCCTCATTACTGTAGGGCGTTCGATAAAACAAGTTTTAAAAGGGTTTTTTTTTAAAAACCCTGATTGAAGATTTTTTAAAACGTGAATTTCTCAGAAATATGAAAAGATATTGTTTTGAATTTTCACATTTAGTTTAGTTAGTTTCTGACGGCATGATGTAACTGTATTCCAGTCGTATGCATCGCTCTTGGGTTGATATCTTCTATTTTGTATGGTATCATTTATTTTGCCCCTCAGTGTATTTTGTATATTCCGCATGTTATCCCTGAACAAAAATAAACTCACTATCATTCTCATATAATGAGTATATTTACATATATTTTATGAGTCGATCATGTTGTGTTTACTTTGAAAATATTCCCCAAAAGAGACTTATTATTGCTATGTTTATAATATAAATTGTTTATAAATGTTCTGAAATGCTCACTCTACTTAACGGCACACTCTACCGTGTCATTTAAAATTCATTCGATCCATAAGTATCCTATTTCGCAATGACTAAGTTTTTCTTAAATATCTATGTACTGAATTTTTATCCTTTTTTCTTGTTTAATGTCATGTTCATCACATGATTCTACACTTTTATGAACCGGAGCGTCTCGTCTATTATGGCTTTACATTTTAACTTCACTTCATTCGACACTGCGAAGTCTACATAAATGGGGAGCAAGAAGTACTTATTGCACACCCCGTGGTTATCGCGAGAGATGGCGAGAAAGAACGGGACTTCGTGGCAAGATGCATCCTGCTTCATCAGATTAACAGGATACACTGATTGAGCAGGATGGTTCAGATGTAAATCTTGTCACAATATCCTCTCTTTCTGCTACAACAAGATAACAATATGCTTACGAGGTCGTATGGATCGACTTGTTCATTAAGATGTTTACCTCAAACACTATATTCATAAACACCACTCTTGTTGGTACAAGGGTACAGTTTCAGATGATAATACGTAATGCATGAAGGCAAGATGACAGAGTACACCAATGCATATATAATACATATATTGTTTGCATTAGTCATCCTCAAAAACTCGTCATCAACCACACTACTGACCAAGAACATATTAAGTACGTAGCTGAAATATAATTAATGATAAATTATGGAGAAGGAACGTTGGCAGAAGTATATAAAAATATGGCTTATCTGAATACAAATAGCTTTAGTCTTGTAAAATGTGTACGGCATTACTTACTTTTGATATTATTTGTCGACTCCTTAAAGGCTCTGTAGCACAATTTTTACACATTATTTTTTCTCAAATTTGTCATTTATTATATAAGATTATCATTCATTCATTTATTCAGAATTGAAGGCCATGTGGCCAAATGTACAACATGTATGTCATATATATATAAATGGCATGGTGTTTAGAGCAAATATACAGTCTATGGTATTAGAATATTATATAACGTAGATATTTCTTCAATTATTATATATATCCATTTGAGAACATTGACAGTGTGTACCTTCATAAGCGCTTGAAGGTGGGCTATAGTAATAAGCTGGAATATATTCAGATCTAGAGTGTTTACATGACGGACATATTAGCATTAAGCGGTATTCATCTTCAATTATGTCAGTATTACATTTGTTACAAACTAATTCATTGTATATATACGGTTGTCGATATAAAATGGTGCGACATATACAATTAAAGAGACAGTTTTGTGAAACTCGTCAGTGTGAGAGGTACATTTGTATTCATATGCGAGAGTTCAGACAGGAAGATGGTTGGCCACTCCATCACTGACCATATGTAATATTCTACAGTGAGTCTTTAGGTATCCCTACATCAGTCAGATAACTTAAACTATCTTCGAGCGGCCATTTAATTGTGATGTACATTCGTTTTAGAACTCTTTTTATTGATTCATGATAATTCGTAACACTTATTTGCGTTTTTGTGAGAGCACTTTATTTCAGTTAGCAGAACGTGCTACAGCGCCTTTAAACATTAACATGGGATCATATTGACATTAGCATGTAAACGCATATTGTGATGAAAGAAGAGAAAAACTGAAAATGCCAAAAATATTAATATAAAAAGATATTTTTAAAACTTGATATCTACGCCATGATCTCAAGTGTCAACGAAAAGAAAGTTTGTTAAATGTTGTACATGTAGGCAACCGCTAATAACAATATCTAGAACGGGCACCTGTCTATTCCACGTGACCTACTTGCGAATGTAATACCTATTGTGTTCATGCCACAATTACCTATAGCATATATCCGTAACTCATTTATGTAAGCACTTGTCCTTTGTCGAACTCTATTAATATTGATTAAATCTCTGACTCGGTAGAGTACGTAATGTTTGTTTGTTTTAATTTCAAAACCGAAACAAAGCACCAGCCATAGATTTATTAAAGCAATACATGTATACTCTTGCATTGTGTATTATGTATGAATTTGTCTGTTCTGGATAGCTTAACAATTTAGGTTTGCCTAACACAGTAAGATAACTACACGTTGAAGCTATAAAGAAGAACACGTGAGGCAACCACCCGTTACAAAATAGTGTCAATTTCAGGTCAACCGTGAACGTCTCTATATAACTGTCTAATGATATTCATTTACGTTTATATATACATGTTTTAGTTAACCTGCACTTTCTTGAGGAAAATATGCAGTATCATTTGAAGTTGTATAGAATACAGTAATAAAAATAGAGTTATTGGCTCTGCAACTCACCATGATCAGTATTGAGCTGGTTTATCATCTACGCCTGAAGACTTACATAAAATAATACGTTTAATGTCGGTCGGTACAAGTTGGGATCAGATTGCGGAGTCCTAAGTCGACCGCTCAAATGTCATCGCTTTCGAACAATTTTGTTTATTAAATTATATGTTTATAACAACTTAAGCATGTAGATGAATATTTGATAATTTTTTTTTTTTATTCAGTTCAAGGTGCTTTGTTTACAAGTTCTTTACATACATTCAAGTCTTGCACTCATTCATCATTTTTACATATATGAACATGTAGACTGGGATAGTTGCAATTTCATCTATACGATGATCTGAATTTTTGGAACCAAAAAAGACTATGAATTTAGTTAAGGCAAAATCCGGTATTTTTTCTTTTAAATAACTTTCTAAGCGAGACCAAAAGGTTTTGATATGCTTACAATAGTAATATACATGTTCCACATTTTCTTTTTCTTCCATACAGAAAGAACCTATATCATCATCAACAATTTTCATGTATAATAACTCATGTTTGGTGTAAATTTTCTTATGAATAAATCTGTATTGGAAGTCTATCTCTTTTGTACATTTTCTAATTTGGTGAAAACAGTTTTCCAGTTCATATCTTCTGGAAATTGTTTTTTCCATTTAGTACAGACCTGGGGTAGATTATCTTTCTTTATCAAAATGTCATAGAAGTATCTACAACCCTTAGAACTTTTCAACACGTTTCTTAAAGGTTCTGAAATATTCATATTTTCATTAATGAAGTATTCGTCCGCAATAGATTTTCTCCATTGCAGAGGAATATTTAATATCATTTTATTGTAATGCAGTATGGTGCCATTTAAATCATACTTTTTTTTAATTGTGCGAAAGATAATATACCTTTAGAATCACATATATCTCTAATCGTATAAATTCCTTTCGAAAACCACGACTTGATGATAAAGTTTGGATGAATATATTGATGGTTAAGCCATAGAGGTTCAGCTAAAATATCCTCTATTTTGTTTCCATCACATTTATGGAGCCTATAATAGGAGTTCCAAGCTTCTAATACGTCTTGCCAAAAGGGTTTTTCTAAAGAAAAAAAGGTATTAATGTTAGCCCCGAGTTTAAATAAATCTCCATCTGGGAAATGTTGTTGATATTTGATATCTTTTTTTATGTATCTCTGTAAATAAGATATTTTCAGGGATGTAATAATGAAGTGATATCTACCATTCTTATGCCTCCTTCGTCATAGTTTCGCATTATATTTTCCCGTTTTATTTTATCTTTTTTGCCATTCCATAGGAATTCAAAAAATAATTTATTTAAGTCTTTAATAACAGTAGTTGGCGGGTTGGGTAAAGCTGTGAATATATGAACTAATGTTGATACCGCTAGAGATTTGATGACTATTATTTTGCCAATTAAAGTTAAGTTGCGTAAATTTCCCAGTATTTTTTAATATTGTCTAACTTTTTACGTGTATTGATTACCCATAGGTCTTCTAACATTGCATTTAGTGTGATTCCCAAAACATCAAGGTTACCATCTTCCCAGTCTAACTGACGATTGCTGCATAGTTTTATACTACTCCCTGCCATAGAGCCTAGCCATACAACCTTTGTTTATTGCTTATTTAGTTTTAATCAAGACATTTTATAAAATGTGTCTAAAGTATTCATTGCTGCCTGTAGACTCTTTTCCGCCCCATTTAGAAATAATTCTGTATCGTCAGCATATTGTCCTATCTTATGTTCGGTATCATGTAAAACGATACCTTTGATATCTTTGTTTTGCCTAATCATTATCCCTAATATTTCTGCTACTAATAAAAAAATGTATGGAGATATCGGGTCGCCCTGTCTACATCCTCTTTCGTTATCAAACAATGTGGAAAGATGACCATTTTGTGAAACGCAAGATTGATTATTATTAATTAATATTTGGATCCATTTTATCATGTTTGTTCCAAACTGAATTTTTTTTAAGACATCTATTATAAACGTCTTTGAGACAGTATCAAATGCTTTTTCAAAGTCAATTAATACGAGAAGCCCGCGTTGTTTTCTTAATTTAGTTTCAAATATAATATCATACAACAAACGAATATTATCACTTATACATCTACCGGATATGAAGCCCGTTTGATTACTATGTATAAGGGATGGTAGAACTGATTTGCAATACACGAGCTTAATATCTTATATAATATATTTAAGAGTGTGATAGGTCTCCAATTATTTAACATTGTCCTTTGCCAGGCTTGGGTATACAAGTAATTATTCCTTGATTAATTGTTGAACTTAATACATCATTGTTCAATGATTCTATAATATATCTGTATACCCACGTTCCTAATTCTTTCCAGAAAAACTTAAAACATTCTACACTAAAACCATCTATCCCCGGGCTTTTATTATTTTTCATGGCTTTTATTGTTGCCGCAATTTCCTTCTTTTCAATAGGTTTGTCGATAAGTTTTTGCAAAGCATCATCTTATATAGGGGTTGCGATGAAATCGAGGGTTTCAGTATCTGTTGTTTCTTTATCGGGTAAAGCATACAGCTTTTTATAAAACTTCATTTGTTCTTGCAATATCTCACTTCCCTCTGTAATAGTATCACCATTATCGTTTTGTATTTTGGTAATAAGTTTACTTGTATAGTTCCGATTTTCCAAATGACAAAAGAAACTTGTTGGTTTTTCGCCTTCTTCATACCATCTAATTCTGCTTCTTATTTCGTGACCCTTTCGTTCTTCTTCTTTAATGTTTTCTAGTTCTGTTTTGGCTTTTGATAATTCTGATAAAAGATTTTCATCGACACTTTGAAAATCGTCATTAATTTTGTCTTCTAATTTAGCAATGTTTTCTTCTACTTGCAATGTTTTCCTTGATCTATCTTTTTTACGAAATGAAGAATATGATATACTATTTCCTCTTATTTTCATTAAGAATGTTTCTAAAAATAGAGTATCCGATATCGTCAAATTAATATTTTCATCAGTTGTGGTTATATCATCCGAGTTCGAATTCTGGTCCTGACTGTACTCTTTTTTCATATCTATCAATGTTTGTTTTACCATATTTGTATATTCACAGTCATATAGAAGAGATGTGTTTAATTTCCAATAGCCTTTCCCCTTTTCCTTTTCCAGTGTATTTGAAAATGCTAAACTAATTGCAGAATGGTCAGATCTGTAACCTGGTAAAATGGCAGTCTCCTGTGTTATAAAATGTATATTTTCTGACGTAATAAAGAAGTCTAACCTGGCTTGTTGTCTTGGTTTTTTCTTCCACCATGTATATTTCTTTTTATCTATGTTAAATTCTCTCCATACATCAACCAGATTCCATTTTTCAACATAATCTAATACTACCTTTCTAGCTTTAGGATTATTGGTATTTTTATCATTTTTAAGGTCTATATTTGGATTAAGAACCAAATTCCAATCACCACAAATCACAAGAGAGTCATTGTCTATGTTATCTATCTTAGAAAAAAGAGTATCATAAAATTGTGGCTGATCAGTATTTGGACCGTATATATTTGCAAGGGTAAGACGTAAACCCTCTAAGGTTACATCTACTATCAAATAGTTTCCATTTACATCTTTATTATATGAATGTATTTCTTTCTCGCAGTTATTGTTAAATAGTATTGCTACACCACGTGCATTTGATTTAAAGGGTGCTATTATACAATCTAATCCCCACTCGTTTGATAATTATTTTGCATGCAACCTATATTTAAGAAAAAATGCCATTGCATTCTGCCATGGCATTTTATCATTCTGCCATGGCATTCGCCTATGCCATGGCATTCTGCCATGGCATTCAATAATGCCTCGGCAAAATGCCATGGCATTCGCCAATGCCATGGAATTCTGTCATGGCATTCTTTGGCTGCAGCAAAATGCCATGGCATTTATCATTGCTGCAAAATTCAAAATCAAAATATGAAATATGAGTAGTGATATTTTTTTTTTTACATTGTTCCATTGAAATAGTTCCACTAAAAGTTGTCAATGGAAATTTGGTTCTATTTCCAGGGTTTAGATTATGAATATGACTATAAGAGAATTATGACTTTGTTTAAAATATCAATTTTGTTTGGAATTTAGGTTTAAGAAATGTTGATCTTGGAAATATTAATTGAATCTGGTGAAGTTAAACTTTGGTGACATGTTAACTTTAAAAAAATAGAATTTCTATGAAATGTTGATTTTGGAAATATTTTTTGACTTTGGTGAAGTTCAACTTAAATGATATGTTGACATGAAAGTATATATTGAATTTGGTGAAATGTTGACTGAAAAAGTAAAAAATGTTGAATTGGAAACAAAATTGATTTTAAAGAAAAGTGGACTATAACATATATATTGAGATTTGGCGAAATGTTGACTTTGGAAATATTTAATGACTTTGATGAAGTTTAACTTGAATGGAATGTTGACTTTGAAAAAATATGGTATTCGAAATAATTATTGACTTTTGTGAACGTTTAATCTTAACATAAAATCATTTAATTCGGTTAAATGTTAACTTTCAATGGATATGCATTGACTTTGGTGAAAGTTCAATTTAAATGTCATCTTGACTCTGACTTATAGACAACTAATGTCTGGCTTAGGGTGTATGTTTCAGACAGTAAGTGTTAGATCACTTACCTGCGCTGTCGCCCAATACACACATGTCACCAAGATTAACGATGTATACACAACTGAGTTTGATCACTTGTTGACTTTTATATAGATATGACTCTAAATGTTGTAAAATGTTGTTTGATGACTTGGTTGAAAATTTGAAATGTTGATTTTGAAAACATATTTTGAATTTGGTAATATGTTGACTTTGAAATGATTGATTTTATTTATTGAGTTTATTACTATTTTTAATGTATTTCCGTTGATATTAAAACAAGGAACAGGCACCGTGTGCTCAAACAATATTGGTTGAAAATCAATTAAAATTAAAAAAAAGATACAAGTGAATTCTTCAAATACATTTTGAGTTCTAGTTCAATAATGTGTTAAGATATAAGCAAATAAATTTCAGTATTAATTAATTTACAACAAAACGTTTGTTACATTGATGAGAGTTGTGATAGTTTAAAGCTAACAATACCGTCAATAGCATACCAGATGCTGTCAATTGTGTAAGGAGAAAAACATTCTTACATGTTTCACGTACCTTGTTGCAAATCACTTAATCAAATTGAAACAAACAATTAGAACGGCGACAACCACTGAAGCGGGGCGTATGCCCTATCACAGCGCGGCCCATTAAACAAAGTTGTGTATTCTGCTAATTAACAACTATGTCTCTCGTTCATATACACGACTGTCTAAATAGCAGGCGACACCCTCATCAACACAACACAATATATTCATTATATCCGGCCCCTTTGCCTTTGGTGATTTTTTGACACGTTTGAGTTTTGAACTCAAGTATTTCATTTAATTTTGTCAGACATACATTTGAAGACCAAATAACAATCAGCAATGAACGTATCTAATACTTATTTAAGGCAATTCATCCAATAAAATTTAACTCGTTACCTTTGCCTAATTATACATGTATTATGCCTGTATATTATCATTGGTGAACGTTCAACTATAATGATATCTTGACTCTGATTTATAGACAACTAATTTCTGGCTTTAGATACATGTTTACAGACAGGAAGTGTTTGTTAGGTCACTTGCTTGCACTGTCGCCTCATACAAGAAGAACAAGAAGGTTTTAGTTGCGTGTCACATGCTGTACATACATAATGATATTGACTATAAAACATGATTATAAAGAACAGCACCCAGCCTTCAGGCTTATGAGACACAATTTTCATTAAAATATATCAAATTCACACGACATTAAATACTCCCCCCCCCCCCCCCCCCCCCCCCCCCCCAACACACATACCATTATCCCAACACATGTTCTCATTCAAACAACACATACAATAATAATAATACTAATAATAGATCACAAGTTTGCCTGTGCTGTCGCCCATTTCACCTGTTACCACCGCGGTGCAAGATACTTTAATAAACGTGTACCCAGCGAAATGACCGGACTTTATCTATAGTGACATAACAACCTATCCCTGTGTTTTACCTATCAGAACAATCAGTCTCTTTAACGAGGCGTCGATACCCGTCGGTATTACGTAATGTGTATCCGTTCATAAAATAACAAATCACTGACGTGTTAATGAATGAATGAATTGTTTATTAACGTGTCACGCATAAAAATTACATAGTGTAAATACATATGAATATACAAAATAAAATATATTATGATGAATATACAAAATAAAATATATTATGCTGGGCCACAATAGGCCGAAGAGACACGGTTTGAATATAATACATAAATAAATACATAGAAACAGTAACACAGATTGGTACATAAAATGTTATATGTATTTAAATGTTGATAAAATAATTACATGCTATTTGCAACATACTTAAAACATTTGCGACGATTGAACATCTTAAAACACATTAGACTTAAATATGGTAAATAAAGCTTGGAAGATAATAAAAAATGGAATTTAAAATCTAGAGTATTACAAGTAAAAGCTTTGTTATTAAAAAACGTAGGTAAGACAGAAAGACGTATGTCATCATAAAAGGGGCACTGTAAAAGAAAATGTTTTTCATCTTCGACACAAGAGTGGGAACAATATTTACATAGTCTCTGATCAGGTGGCATAGGAGGGGTGCTGTATCTGCCCGTTTCGATCTCCAGTTTCAATGATCCACATCGTAGTGAGGCAAGTATTGATCGCTTGAAACGTGGGAGGCTGATGTAAGATTCGGTTGTTAAAATAGTTTTAAAAGTCTTGTAAGTTCTCAGTTTTGGTATGGTCTGTACTCAAGCCAACTTTTCTGGTCTATTTCCTTGAGATGTGCAGTGATCTGATGTATAATCCAACCTGTGTTTCTGTCCGATCTGTTTAAAAGTTCTAAATCACTAAAAAAAACCTTTAAAACTCTGTTTTCCCATGATTTGCTCATACGTTTGGACCAGGCGTGGATCGTAGCTGTGAGGGATCCTTGTGGTTGTCTCTCCAGTCGGCACCATAGTCGAGCTACCTCCAGATACACTCTGTGTTGTGGGTCAGCCCAGCCCATGTCCCCCCTGACAGCGATGTTAGGCGTGTTCCGTGACACCCCGAGGAAGGCTCTAGCTGCTCGGCGCTGTATAGTATACATCTCCTGGTACTTGTTCACTCCCCAGATTCCTGAACAGTAGGTTAAAACTGGCTGTACAAGGCTATCGAAAAGTCGAGTAAAAACGTTAAAATGCATATCGCCACATGTGTTGTACTTATGGAGAAGGAAGCCTAGTGCCCTGGAAGATGACTTGATAAGTTCTTTAACAGCTTGTCTCATATCGCAGTGTTCATTCAGCCATATACCTAGGTACCTGTAGCTCTCAGTGTAGCCAATGGCCATATTCCCACATCGAAACACTTGTTGACAAACCTGTGCACTTTTTTGTCTGAATAGTAAAACTTTAGTTTTCTCCCTGTTTATCGTAAGTCTCCATTTTGCAGTCCATGCATGTAAAGTATCTAAAAGTGTTTGCAGTCCACGAGCATCTGGGGATAGTAGGACAATGTCGTCCGCATGTAGAAGGATAATATATTAATGGAGTACAGCTTAATCGCTAAATTTTCAGACTAGCAAACTTTCAAACCATGAACTTTATGAATACCTAGATCGCCTATGGATTGACATCACTGTAGTGTTTTTAACAATAAATAGGACAGACATTGCAAAAGGAAGGTTCTTCTATAAACTACATTTAGAAGGAGATTTAACACTGGGAAGACGGATTTAAACATATGTGTGTCCATAAATGAATTGGGAAATAGTAGACAAGCTATTAGATATGCTATCTTATCAGAATACCACTCCAGAATACAGAGACAGACAGATAAGTCATGGCGAATCAACAGTACATTACAGGTTTTAACCCCCGGGTTCCTTATCCTCCAAATAAGCAGTTTAAATGTAAGGGTAATTTAATGATTTAATGACTTATTAAAAATAAATAAGCATGTCAAGTATCGACGGCCTATCACCAATCAATAAAAAAAAAGTATGGCCATGGTTAAGTTTCTCACAAAATGGATCCTACATCAAGGTAAAGGTCAACTGGTCAAAGGTTATAACCTCAGTGTGTGACATTGGAAACATAACATTTTCAAATGCTGACGAATGAAAAATTACTGCCAGCCTGAAATTGGAAAAGTCAAGGGCCATAACTCTGGAAATATTAATGCGATCGGTCCCAAAAGAGCACATGCGTATTACCGATGTATATCCAAAGCATGTGTAAAGTTTCAGAAAGATTGGTAAAAAACTGTAGGAGGAGTTGATTTCAGGACACAAGTTACGGACGGACGGGCGGACAGTCGGACTGCGCCACGACATAAACCTCCTTGGGTTTCACACCGAAATCGAAACACAATTACAAGTATTGATAAATTTAAAATAGTTAATGGGTAAAATATTGCTGATATTAAGAAACAAACAATCCAGATTTGAAAGAAACACCATTATGGGATGGATTGCCTTCAAAATCAACGTATTTCCTCCCATTACTTAGGGGGTCCTGATATTGATAATCAGAAGTAGAACAGTTATGTAATTGTAATCGCTGAATATAATGAAGTATGAAGAGTCATAAATAATCAAATAACTAATAATCAAATAATACACTAAAGATATTATTTCAACTTTCAAAACCATGACTGTATGTGTGTTGTGTGCAGTACAATGGTAGATTACGAAATACTATACCGGCAACACATTGCTGTTATCTACAGCAATGTGTTGCCGGTATTGTATTTCATAATCTACTTCTGTTTGTGGGAGTGCTGGCGGCTGGTGCCTTACTTTGATGGTGTGTGCTCGAATCCCACAAGTGACTCGTCCCGAACAAGTAAAAGATTCATTACTATTTCTGATAGTGTGATTCCAAATATAACAATGTTGCATTTGTTCACTGTCTAAATGGAATTATTTTCATGAAATTCTACTTTATTATATCCATTGTTAGCCAAAAGCAAGGGGACCTGAATATTAGAACACTAGATTTATGTATAAGAAATATCGCGAGTGTGTTTATCAACTGTAACGTAATTACTGATGTCCTAAGGTGCGGACACTCCGTTGTGTATTGGCTGTGTTATTTGACTTGAACTTGCAATTCAGTAAAAATAGTTCTAAAAGTTTATTTCCCGGCTGATCATAAACGGGGGTACATTGTTGACACCTTTACTGAAACTTAAGAACATCCACGAAAATCCACCTTTCATTTCACATCAGCAGGCATATGGTCACCTTAGACCTAAGCCTTTACGTTTGTAATATTGTTTTGATAATTAGATAAGTAACCTTGAGCTCAATACCTATCATACAGTGGGATGCATATATCTTTACCAGTTAGACTGCAGTTAGATTGCACTCTGACTGCAGTCGGCTGTAAATGGACTGCAGTTTGATCGTTGCCGACTCCATTCAGAATATACTCCGAACTGTGACTATGTCTGGTCAAATTGCAATCAACTGCGAACAGGTAGTGTTCAAATCGAAGTCGAGCACTATCAAAATTCACAAAAATACGAACTTTTTAAAATTGAACAGATGTCTGATGATCAATGTTATTATGAATTTAAGTTATATTGCGAGTTGCTTGTCTGTTCATTTCGTTTTAATGGACAACTACGATATGAAACGAAGGTCCGTTATTATTCATGTAGTCGTTTCTGGATGAATTGACGATTGCATGTAATCTGGTGAGCGAAAGGTAACGAGTTAAACTTTATTGGATGAATTGCCTAATATAAGCATAAGATACGTTCATTGATGATTGCTATTTGGTCTTCAAATGTATGTCTGACAAAATTAAATGAAATACTTGAGTTCAAAACTCAAACGTGTCGAAAAATCACCAAAGGCAAAGGCTACACATTTAAAACATTCATCAACAACATAATTTTCTTTTTTAAAAACAATTATGTAAAATCTTCTTGCATGTAATTATGTTATTACATATCTGAATATATATATTCATGTAATTTTAGAGAATCAATAAAAACATGCAAATTACCCTCACCTGTTGCAACCATAACATGTAGTTTCACTGTTGACCCATGGAATCGGCATGTAAATACTGCCAAAGTAAACCTGCAAATACATCTACAAACACAAAGTTAGTCATTTTTCTCCAACAATGACGTTTTTATCTGCCAATTTACACAATCACATGCAAAAATATACTTACTGTTACTGTTTGAAATGCCTTTGAAAATGACCTATTTTCACCGGACCGAGTCACGGCAAGTGGAAAATTCACAAAGGAAAATGACCTGCAAATACATCTACAAACACAAAGTTAGTCATTTTTCTCCAACAATGACGTTTTTATCTGCCAATTAACACAATCACATGCAAAAATATACTTACTGTTATTGTCTGAAATGCCTTTGAAAATGACCTATTTCCACCGGACCGAGTCACGGCAAGTGGAAAATTCACGAAGGAAAATGACCAACATGCAGACCTAAAATGAGTGATTAAAAATCGAAAAAAGGTAAAAAAATCCAAAATTACTTCCTAAAATAAAAAATAAAAAATAAAAAATAAGTACCCTTTTCATCGAAACCGGACGCAGTCAAGAAAAATATTTTGACTTTGAAACGAATTATCGGCAAAAAACGTCTCTCACTGCCGATGTCCCAGTTGATTTTATCATCATTCAGATTTGAGTTACTCGAAGTAAGGGAAGGTAACTCTGCACGACCTTAAGTGTAAACTGGTGTATTGAAATTTGATTTTCAACCAATATTGTTTTTGCACACGATACATGTTCCTTGATTTAATATCAACAGAAATACATTAAGAATAGTAATACACTCAATAAACTCAAAATATTATTTCTAAGTCAACATATTACTAAACTCAAAATATGTTCAACATTGTATGTAAGTTACATTTTCACACAAGTCTATATCAAAGTCAGCAAGTGATCAAACTCAGTTGTGTATACATCGTTAATCTTGGTAACATGTGTGTATTGAGCGACAGCGCAGGTAAGTGATCTAACACTTACTGTCTGAAACATACACCCTAAGCCAGACATTAGTTGTCTATAAGTCAGAGTCAAGATGACATTTAAATTGAACTTTCACCAAAGTCAATGCATATCCATTGAAAGTTAACATTTAACCGAATTAAATGATTTTATGTTAAGATTAAACGTTCACAAAAGTCAATAATTATTTCGAATACCATATTTTTTCAAAGTCAACATTCCATTCAAGTTAAACTTCATCAAAGTCATTAAATATTTCCAAAGTCAACATTTCGCCAAATCTCAATATATATGTTATAGTCCACTTTTCTTTAAAATCAATTTTGTTTCCAATTCAACATTTTTTACTTTTTCAGTCAACATTTCACCAAATTCAATATATACTTTCATGTCAACATATCATTTAAGTTGAACTTCACCAAAGTCAAAAAATATTTCCAAAATCAACATTTCATAGAAATTCTATTTTTTTAAAGTTAACATGTCACCAAAGTTTAACTTCACCAGATTCAATTAATATTTCCAAGATCAACATTTCTTAAACCTAAATTCCAAACAAAATTGATATTTTAAACAAAGTCATAATTCTCTTATAGTCATATTCATAATCTAAACCCTGGAAATAGAACCAAATTTCCATTGACAACTTTTAGTGGAACTATTTCAATGGAACAATGTAAAAAAAAATATATCACTACTCATATGCATTTTTCATATTTTGATTTTGAATTTTGCAGCAAAGATAAATGCCATGGCTTTTTGCTGCAGCCAAAGAATGCCATGACAGAATTCCATGGCATTGGCGAATGCCATGGCATTTTGCCGCGGCATTATTGAATGCCATGGCATAGGCGAATGCCATGGCAGAATGGTAAAATGCCATGGCAGAATGGTAAAATGCCATGGCATTTTTTCTTAAATGTAGGTTGCATGAATTTTTTTTATCAAATATTCATCTACATGCTTAAGTTCCCAATCCTAATTTGTACCGACCGACATTGTTTATAAAATGCAATGAAACGTCACTTTTTATATGGTGACTGATTATAAATTAGTCTCATCGATGAGAGTTACAAGCCATCATAACTGAGAGGTTTTCAGTAACGTTGGGATCTGTGATTCTCATCACTGAATATGACGATCGGTGTTCACTCCTTAAAACCATCGTGAGAGATCCCCGTTTACTGATTAAGAACACTTGGATGCCTGCAAAGCTTATGCTTAATATTTAGTGTAGGGCAAAACACCACGCAGAGGTTCTAATATATGCTTGGGATTGTAATACCCGAGGTAAGCTGAGCTTGAGGTCTTACATGACTTTCCCGAAGCTTTCTATCCTAGGGTTTTCAATGCCAAGCATAACCGAGGCAGAGTGTTTATCTAATTTAGATACAGTAAAATATAAATGTGAACGCATATCGTATATTGAGGTTTTTCTTACGACAGAAGAAATCAATTGAATTCAAACGATCGTCTTATAATATTTTACGAGTGCTTCTATGAATGTTGTAATTACCAGTAATTGCTGACATATCGTCAAATGGTGTACATTGTAATCAAATGAGAACGTGATTGTCAGTTACTTTTGACGGAAAACATAATCCTTTAATTTCTGACCTCAAACGTTAATGGTATTATATTTGTGTTCAAGATGTATTTTGATTAATGTTATCAATGCTTGTTGACAAGTAACAAATAATCAATCCCATGTTGTTGCACCCAGTATTTTTTTCTAATACCTTAAGTTAAACATATCATAATTTAATTTTTTTTATTCCATTTCCAATTCATACATTCATTTCATATGACAAACAAAGGCATTGAATATACATTCGTTTTAATACAACACATATTAGAATAAAAATGCAAAGCTAGCTGACCAGAGATAGAACTATCATTTGCACATTGGGTGGGGTATTGAAATTTTATAGGCGCTTCAACCTATACCAACTATGACAGGTAAATGTTTTCATTTCACAATGTAGGAACCTGTCCAGTTGTTTTTTCTAGCTATGAATTTTTCAATTTTGCATGTTTCTCTTAAAATTTTAAAAAATGTTTCAGAAGAAAGAGCATGTTGTTTGATACTTGAAACATAAATGAATCTTTTGGTTAGTAGAATAATATGGTTTACTATTTTATTATTTGAGCACAGTCCGAACATGATAATGAATTTTGTAAGGGTAATACTACATTGGAGATGAGTATTTACGAAATATTCTACATTATGCCAGAAGATTTTAACTAAGTCACAGTCAAAAAACACATGTGATATATCTTCTGAGGTATTTTTACAAAAAGAGCATGTATCATCATCAACTAACTTCATCCTCATCTTTCTTTGTATATATTGTTCTGTAAATAAACTTATATTGAAAATCTAAAAGCTTGCAATCATTTGTACATTTCCTATAATAACCAAAAACATCATTCCAAATTATGTCCTGTTGAAGTGTAGCATTCCAATATTCTAGTACTTTAGGAGTGTTAGTGTTTATATCAGTTTGTCATAAAATATCCTTGATCCTTTGCTATTGGAGATCATATCATATCATAATTAATCTTAATCAGTTTCCTCTAGCTTTCAGGTGTATTTATGCGCATTGCATATGTTAATTATGTCTATAACGATTATACAAACCAAGACTTTCTGACAGTAAAATGGAAGTAAAATAAAATGTGTTTTTGTTATTTTTTTAAATGGCCTTAGTTCATATTTTGCTACTCAAATAACTTATACCAAACCGTGTTAACAACGCAAATAGTACATAGGTTTATAGTTGCTTTATGATATAGATAACTTTATACATTGTAGATAGATAGTGGCTATATGATACAGATATATGTACATGTATATGGATAGAGCCTATGTGATATATTAACAAATATAGATTGATCGATAATATTTTCTTTTGATGTAGGATTATTTTAGTTGAATGAAATATCAGAATATACTATTAAAATGGTTTGTATTAATTATGTTCTGTGTTGTTAATCTATAAGCCGCTGTACCCATGTGTTGTTATTAATCATGAAACTTTCACACTGAAGGAGAAAACCACGTTATCAATTATTCGTCGAGTCAGCGATTTGTTTGTATTTGGTAGAAACTAGGTCATTAAGTATGATCTCGAATCAAGCCAATACTTGATAACATTACACAGTCGGTTATCTGCATGTATATATATATTATATATATAGTTGTTATGGTTTCAGTATAATCACGTTGGTCGGACATACAATGTCTGTCACCTGGACTTAGAGCGAATCAATTAAGGGGGAGTTTCAGGCGGTTATAAATTTCTAGAAATTTTACTATCAAACTATTTTTCAGAGTATACACGCCACATTACATGTACAACTTGTAATATCACATATGTGTTGCGGATTTTCCATCATGGATCAAATTGAAGCGATTTAGATTTATTAAAAAGACGAGTCCGATGTTACAAAACTAACATTTCAATCCTGTCAATCTTAACTTTTCGTTCGACTTTACATAGTTGAAATTTAATTTTAGAAATGCCAAAGTCGAAAAGTTAACATGAATTTTCTTATTATTAATAATATACACATTTTGACAGGATTAAATGTTAGTCTTCGAGATTTGCATGGTTGAGAACGACATGTTACATTTTGCAAGTTACAAGTCTTCATTTTGGGCACATTTCCAAATTGCCCATAATATTCTAATGACAAAATACAAGTTGTTTTAATGAAGGACATTGATTCTCCGCTATGTTCTTTTTGCGAATCAGCTCCTGAAACAATAATACATGTATTATGCGAATGTAACCTTAGTAAAAGTTGATTTGTGGAAGGAGGCCCTGGTCTTCTTTCCACACACATTTTTTCGGGAATGAATGATCCTGAATAACTGGATTTGTATTCAAACATGAATGTATGATCATTTACACATGTTGTATCATACCCATAACTGCTCATGAATGCTGTAGAAAATGTAGGCCTACTCTGAAACACTTTTTGTACTTTTTATCCATATCAGCTGGGCTCCGTTCCATAATAGTGAGCGCTTAATAATCGCTCATTGATCGCTCAATGTAGCGCTCAATGTAGCGCATTCTCTCCTGAACGACACTGTGCTATTCCTCGAGGTTTGCTCGCTTTGCTACGTAGCGCTACATTGAGCAATCGCGTTCATGAGCAACCTGGTTCCCTGGCCTCGTTCCGCGTGCGCTTCACTGTAGCGCACGCGGAACGAGGCCAGGGAACCAGGTTGGTTCAGGAGAGGTTTAATGTAGCGCTCAATGAGCGATTACAAGCGCTCGCTTTTATGGATGTTATGGAACAGAGCCCAGGTGTATGCTAAAGATTGTTTTGTTTATATTGACAATTGAGTTGTCAAGTTGTAAAATGTACTCTAGGAAATATAAATTTTAAAAAATCATTTGGCATAGGCCTACATCCCTTTCCATAGAAGCCTGCTATGTTTGACCTCGCTTCCTCCTTCAGACGGACTGGGTACGGGCGAAAGCGCTTACATAACAGCGCAATACTCAACTGTAACCAGTCCCGAGTCCTGCCGACTTTTGATTGCATCGATCGGCAATCCCCGTAACGTCAAGAAAACATTAGAGTAGCTTCCCTTGTCAGATTGTTTTAACACCACCAAAACTTTGCGGAAGTGTTTATAAGCATGCAACTATGATTACATGTATCTTTCACGTCATTTTTAGAGAGTCTCTGTTAAAACGCACGCAGTGACATGGACGAAATGTGAACTTGACTGGTGTATGTATTCTTCAACTTTTTGTTCTTATTTGACTAGAAAACTGATTATTATTTTGTCACTCATACTGTATTCCGCTCACATAGAAGGGCGCCAAACTTGTAACTAATATATTTGAACAGCCTAAGAGTTTTATAATGATAATGTCGTTGTAAGCCTCAAAGTGATTAGCAAGTTGTATTTTTAGTTCTTGGGCAAAAAAAGAGAGAATTTGTTTCTGGTTTCCGCCCGCGTCAGTTTCAAACCCACGCCTCCGGTATTTCTTTTCTAGGTTTTAACAAAAGAAAGGGGCGAATAACATTTATTTTAGCCTCGGAAAACATTAGATATTGAAAATGTCACTCGTTTCTGTGAGATGGAGTGTAGGGGTTAGATTATTGACCATTGGAATAGTTACACACATTTTAGAGCGGTTGTGCTTTATTTATATAAATAATTGTGTAAGTGTAGTTGTTAAGCGGTGAGAACTTGGTATAAAATGTTTTTTATCTCTTTCTTCCCAAAAAAATAAATGTAAATAAATAATTAAAAAAATCGCGTCATCCCATCATCTTTGTCAACCTGTAAAGACCAGAATTTTGTGAATTTATATATATATTTTTTGGGCCTTATGTAAGTTTATGTACAATAAGTGAATTATGTAAATAATCTAGATCTATGAGTGAAACACTCAGGTAATGTTATACACTATTTATCAGGTCTCTATTTGAAAGCTCTTAGCGCTATGGTTATCGTAACCTGCTGTGAATATGGGCGCATTTTTTGTGAACTACTTTACAAATACAGCGACTGTACCGTTCTCAGATTTATTGATCTAGGCCTCCTTTCACGAAGTACAAACGTGATTAATTGTATCCACCGTCGACACTTTTAGATTTCCTGGTAAACTGATCGCACCGATAGCTGTTTCAACGTCAATGCATTTTTCAGAAACAATGTTTTTACCAAATTGGTTACCAATACCTTTGCCATACCATACTTTACATAACTATTATCCAGCAATATGGATCTTATAACCTTGAAGTTTGTACTCACAAATAACGCGTTTGACCAACCCGAGTTGTACATAAATTGTGTACAATGTATTATGTAAACACTACATTATCAAATATATTATCAATAACATTGGTAATACACTCGAACACATTGGCCTATAATCCCGACGTTGGTTACCAAAAACAAAGAACACATACACGTACGTATTTGTAGAAACTAGATTACATGTATTTGTATCAGCTTCATTACCCACGAGAACGGTGTTCATATATTTCATACGATGCACTAGGGCCAAATACCACTTATCATGGTACTGATATTAATTAATGCTTTGACGCACAGGGGTTCGAATCGCTGTTTTGACAATATTTTCCAAATTCAAAATCTAGAGTGTTGCATTCATATGATGTTTATGCACGATATTGTGAGCGCATATTCCAAATTTGAGCGAAATCGTTTAAGAAATAAAGATTAACCCCGCTATTGATATAAAGACACACGGGAGGATATTTGCTCTACGAAGTTCTGATCGAAACCGGAAGGACAAACTATTCTAACGTGCGGTTCAATAAACCTTAATTTGCTTTTCTCACCAAACATATGTATTGAACATATAGACCGTCTTTTGCCTTTCTGTGTGTTCAATTGAATTTCTCTAACTTCATTTCACATTTGACCACTGACCCTCGCAAGTAGCCGACCCTCCTTTTCGTACAAAATTATTTTTTTCCGTAACTCAGACACGCCGCTCTCAATTGCTCGGAGATAATAAAAAAAAACAAAAAAAACGCCTCTCATTGGTCAATCAACGGAGATAACTGTTGTTTTGCCCGAAAAACAAATGCACGTTACCAGTTTGGCCAAGGCGAGCCACTTACATTCCGAATGATTTGCTTAGTTATTGTCTGCGAAACGGAAACATCGAGTGAAATAAATCATTTGACAAACAATGGAAACACCGGAAAACGAATACGGAAGTATTGCAAATGTGGAATGACGAACATACAACGATCATTGTGCCGATTGATATTCATTGATCATAGTATATACAATAAATGTATCCGATCCTACTTTAATGCTTCTCTTTTGTCTTTTGTCTAAAATGGCGTATTTACAAACTATATAAGCAGCACTTCCCGTGAAAACAATATTGTTCTAAACATTATGTCCGTTCGTTGTCACGTTTTGTTGTTGTTTTCATTACGTTTGATCGATTTAGGAAATGAATCCCCAATTTTTTGCATGAAGTTTTGAATGACAAAATCGTGATATTGAAAAGAATTATCGTTAGTGGGATACCGTTAAAATAATTTACTGTTATAAACACCAGTGTTGACAAACATATGTTTGTTTGTTTTTTCAATAGTTAGAAATGTATCAACTTAAATCAGGGAACAAAATATATTTCATTTATTTTTTTGGAAACTTAAAAAAAAACCTACATTACACTTCAATTATTTTTGACTGATGTTCTAATTAAAAATACGTGTTGAAAAAAAATATTACCCATTTCTTATTTAATTTATCAAGCAAAATAAATAACAAGTATTTGAGGCAGTCAAGGGTGAATATGTATGGGACCATATTTTCCAATGATAAATGCCATTGGTAAAACGGTTACATTGATATTTTTCTAATAACTGTAATATATACAGTAAAACGTGCATTAAATGAACTTAAAAGTAGTACGTATGCTTAAGGAATATTTCTGAATTAAAACATTAAATTTAAATACAAGAAAAGTCTAGATCAATTGCTTCACATTTTAAACAATACAAATTTAACTTCAACATCCCAAAACATGCAAATACATATAAAAACTGATAAATACAATAGTACTGGTAATTTCAAAAGTATAGTTGGACTGTTGAATTTGAAAATGAATCGACTGTAACAGAATATGATGTTTCATTAAAATAATAAATAGGTACTGTTTTGGATTAAAATGGCCTGTCATAATATATTGGCATGAGCATTGTTTCAAAGAGATTTTAATTTTAAAATATGACGTGTCCCAACTGTATTTTCTGGTTCACATTTATTTATATTTTCTTCAAAAGTCCTGTTCAAGAATTTTTTTAAATGAAAAATGATTCAAACATGATAAAACTTGTAGAAAACGTACCTCTGAAGAATAATAGATGATATAAAAAATAAGTGTCATGGGCCTATTTTCTGAGTTACATGATGCTGAAGTTGAATATATGTGAAAAGTATTGGCAAAGGGAGATACCTCCTTACTGGAAAATTGAAATATTAGTACATAATTCATTTATATAATAAAGGTTGTAGAGCAGATAAAACAATTACCATAAAACATAAACTATTTCACACAACCATAATACCATTACCTTTTTTTTATTAGTATCCAAAGGTAATTCAATTTTTAATGTTTCTCACAACACATGAAAAATATTGGCAAAGGGAGATAACTCTTTACTGGAAATTGATTTTGTATGACATAATTCATTTATATAAGGTTGTAGAGCAGAATCTGATGATATAATACCATAAAACATAAACTATTTCACACAACCATAATACCACTACCTTTCTTTATTATTATCCAATTTGATTTTTAATGTTTCTCACAACACACTGTTGATGAAAAATGGACCTAAGCTATTAAGTTCTGAGAGCGAAAAACTGACACTTGGAGACGTGGTGGACACTTGTTACGAATGTAAACAATGATTCTTCATATGCATGTCGAATAAATACCTTAAATAATATCACTCACAACGAAAGAATTTCTAACCCATAACAGATACGTCATCCTCGGTTACCCATGGTTTTATATATGCTCCTTTACTCTCCACTATATCACCCATACAGATACGTATGTCCGATATAAAACACATCAAACTGGCAACACATCATTAATAATATCCTCACACGTCATAATTGACCAATGAGAGGCGCTTTCCATCTCCGAGCGATTGAGAGCGGCGTATTTGCATTACGGAAGAAAAGATGATTTCCCGTCGTCCACTATTATGTGCAAAGAGGAGGGTAGGCTACTTGCGAGGGTCAGTGGTCCAATGTGAAATGAATGTGAAAATCAATGGGACACACAGAAAGGCAAAAGACGGGTCTATATGTTCAATACATTATTGTGAGAAAAGCAAAGGTTTATTGAACCGCACGTTAGAAAAGTTTGGCCTTCCGGTTTTCGATCAGAACTTCGTAGAGCAAATGTCCTCCCTTGTGTCTTTATATCAATAGCGGGAACATTTATCTCAAACTTTTATTTCTTAACCGATTTCGCTCAAATTTGGAATATGCGCTCACAATATCGTACATAAACATCATATGAATGCAACAATCTAGATTTTGAATTTGGAAAATATTGTCAAAACAGCGATTCGAACCCCTGTGATTACCACCTATTTTATCAATCGGTTGTTCTGCCTTGATCCAAGCAGCAAATCATCACTATTTTATCAATCAGTTGTTCTTCCTTGATCCAAGCAGCAAATCATCATTATTTTATCAATCAGTTGTTCTGCCTTGATCCAAGCAGCAAATCATCACTATTTTATCAATCAGTTGTTCTGCCTTGATCTAAGCAGCAAATCATCATTATTTTATCAATCAGTTGTTCTGCCTTGATCCAAGTAGCAAATCATCACTATTTTATCAATCAGTTGTTCTGCCTTGATCCAAGTAGCAAACCATCATTATTTTATCAATCGGTTGTTCTGCCTTGATCTAAGCAGCAAATCATCATTATTTCAACAGTCAGTTCAACTTGTCAATTCAGTGATGAAAATCAATTGGAATTTCATGCTTTTCATCCAAAGCACTTGTGGGACGATACTTTTCACTACGTATACTTAAGTTTCAATGGTGATTTTCAGAAAGCTGACGTAACACCTATTCTCAATCCCGTGATCTCAAAGGGGAATCCCTGATCTGTTCTGTGGAATCGCTAAAAGGCTATTTCTTGTATATGTTGGTCAGTTTGTATGATTCCCCAATGCAAAGAAGCGATGTATCGTTGTTACAGATCATCTTTGTTTGTAAAATGATCATCAAGGTAACATTGTATTCAAGCTGTATGTTCTCTAGAAAAGTTTCTTTTCCCAAATACTAGTAACACTTAGTAACCCGGATGAATTATTCTGCGCTAAATATTATTGCCTGTGTAATAATAACATAGGAATGTAAAAATAATAACTTTAAACATATAACAATACTAGGTCAGTACTGTACAGTAACAATCTGTGTTTGGAAATCAGTAAAATATAGCATTGTAACAGGTGTTGTGTTGTGGTAAAAAATATACCATGAAAACGGCTCTCCTGGTGGTGGACTGATCCATGTTACCGTAAAGTATCTAAATATAAAAGTATCTTTTTAATCTATTACACTTTAGACTGTCCAATTATCAATGGAGTGACGCTTATTTGAGAAACGGTAATCAGTCAGTAATTAATTACGGCTTTCAAGGCAATGAGGACTATACATGAAATGTTCCTTTCGCGGCAGACCATATTTCTCAAATTTGGCTTTCACGGGTGGACACCATGAAAACAGTTGACACCACAATAATGTAGTACAAATTGGCATCTGTCAGAATATTAACAGCCAAAATCACCAAAAGAATAAAATAACTGTTTATTTGGTATCCAATACATGGAATATATGTTGTCTATCATTTCATATGTTCGTGATGTTAGACAGCATTAGCGCTCAAATCCATAGAATTATGATTATAGAATATCACGGAAACGGACAACAAAAGGGTACCAATACTGAGACAATCGTGTTGAAAACATAGTATGACATAGACACTCAAATAATATCATCTCCGTGTTATCAAGGCTTGTATCAGCGTCAAACACTTTAGCCTAAATTCTCGTATAGGAAAGTGTTATCAGAAACTATAAGCAAGGCCAGACAATGATAAGATAATCACGTGACCACTTGACCAGAGTCCGAGTGTCTTCACACGATCCGTCTACCCTCGCCGACGATGTTGCTGCTGGTTGTCGTCTCGCTTGTGGGTGTGTGTGGGGGGTCACCTGTCTGGGCACCAGATACCCCGACCCCTAAGTTCACCGTTAATCTCGACCTGCCCCCAAAACAACGCTGGACTGAGATAGTCACCAAATACAAGGATCTCGCAAAAGATGCCCACAGGGTCATTGCGTAAGTACATTTGTTACCATTGAACAGTTTATGTGCAACTAGTTGTGTGTAAAGATTCATCATTTATCATTTTACACAGATACGTATGCATGGTGTTTTAATAAAAAAAATATTGCAAAAAAAAGTATGTACAATGTATAAGTGTTAACAAACTGCTCGACGGATAACAGATGGAGTGAGTTAAAAAAAATATAAATTTAAAAAAACAACAAGGAATTCCAGAATGCAGAATTGTCGCATTTACACAATGATGAAGATGTTTCCTCCAACAACTTGGAGGGGGAGGGGCGCTTGTCCTGCAATCTACGCCTTGGTATAATAGTTGTCAGGTCACCCGGTCAGCGACAATACCCTTCTTACATTGTAGTAATGCATACACTATTTCAGCAGCTACACCAGAACATGTTTTTGTGAAGTACTAATGTCCAGCTGTAACCTATGTTATAGTCGGTGAAAGCTGCGAACGGTACAATATGCCTCAATCTCCACGATGATGAGTACTGGGTGAATTATGCCATCCCGACAGTTGCGCTCATCTGGCCAAAACATGCTAACTGTTCCCCGCTCAAACCTAAAAAAACTTTGGAAAACGTTCGTTCAGCTCAGCAGCCCCTCATCTCTGGAATAACCTGCCACTTCATATCAAGTCATCTGCATCACTGAACTCCTTCAAAACACAGCTCAAAACTCATCTTTTCCATCAATATTATATATGACTCTTCTGACACTGTACAGAGCGCTTAGAGCATGCTTAAATGGATGGACTTATGCGCTATATAAATATACATATTATTATTATTATTATTATGTTCCAGTTCCATCGTTCCCCAAGACGCTATCCCGCTGGTGGAGGAGATCGGGAGAGAGATAGACTCGTACCTACCTCAACAGTATGCGCAGGAACTCAGAGGTGATGCGTCCTTATCACGATTTATTTCAAATTAATTCATCCAAAGAGGATATACATACATGAGGGTTTTATCGTAGAATCCCAATACATCGAACTTCCATTCCCCAACAGTGACTAGCAGTCATGTTTTGGAACACGGCAGTGAACGTTTACATGTACCCAAGTTGGGATAGTTTGGCTTGTCACAAGGGAATTTGAGTCATGTTCTGTTCGAAAACCTACAAATTATCATGTAAGTTGACATGTTCGTGTACTTTGTACACTAAAAGATGTTTCTGAAAGCATCGTGACACCTGCCAACTAACGCAATACACAAGTCAGCTTGCAGCGATTCAGTTAGCGATTCAGTCCCTCCAACATTATTGCAATATAAACTCAGTTGTTTCGAGGTAAAGTCGCTGATTTACTGCATAGGACTGCAATCAAATTTCAAAAATTACACTATAACCCTATATTGTACTGCGACAAGATCGCAGATACTTTGCATATTAGTCCCATGACTTTTATAGTCAAGTCAAAAGATGGTTTACTTGTACTAAAGGCCTCTGTCCCAAAAACAACAGTATATCTACAATATACACTTTTACAGAAATTCGCATATTACATACCTTTTATAGACTGACACTTAATTGTAAATGGTGATTACAACCGTTTTGAAACAGAAGTTAAACGATCTTGTCATGAAAGAATCATGGTTTCAAAGGAACCACGGTGAAAACCGGGCATCTGGTTGTATATATTTGAAGACAAGTGGATAACAGATAGAAGGTACTTGACACACCAAATTCTGCCCCAACTATGAACATGTTTCCCTGAGGGCTACATCTAGCGAAACCATATCAGGGTTTCAATGCTGTATCAAGTATTATAGTAGTACATGTAGGATCTCGATGGAACCTGCGCTCTTGAACACGATTTTGCAAAACGACGTAACGTCACATATTACGTCAAGTTGTAAATAATTATGGAGTTTTACCATAAGTAGTATACTTCTTGTTCTGCAGGTATTGCCCAGGCGTTGAACTCCAGTCTGGGAGACGTCGTGCTAGTCAACCTCGCCTACGACATATCTGCGTGAGATATTTAAACAAATAAAGTTCATAGTGTGTTTGTTTGTTCGCTTGCTTTGTAAAGGGTGTGTATGAGATACACTTTGTATAATTCATGATCGTCAATGAATACCTCTATAAAATTAAGTTCTGGAAGAGAAATAGAACTGATCGAAGGGCTTGTCTTACATGATATACAGGACAACTTCACTTTCTGGCATTTTTAAAATGTATGGTTAAGTCATGAAGGTTCTTTTCTCGTATAATATAGGAACACAAATTATAATATCTTGATGTCGTCTGCTTTCCAACAGCTTCTGCACTAGCATCGTCAGCCAGGACAATCAGGGCCAAATCTGGCACGCCCGAAACCTTGATTATAGCTACGGACACATCCTCCGTCCAATCACGGTGCAGGTTGACTTTCAGAAGGGAGGACAGGTACGATTATATTGAATAGTATATTCTACAGACATGTGTGCTTCAAAAGTACCCTTGTCTATACTGACACTCCAATGTTTGTAAATCAAGTCATGTATCCATGCTCTGTCCACACAGTTCGACTTATTGTGTGGGAGTTAGAGGGCATATTTCCGATATCTTTTTCCAACGGTATGATGTTAAACGAAGTATTGTAGTAATAAAAATACGAATATTCCATGCCTAGATATATGGATATTCAACTTTGGCAATTATTTAGATAATTTTGAACAATGTAGTGTCAGAGACAGCGAGGTTTCACTTCATATAAGCATTTTTATTTTGAGTACACCCTCAGTTCATCCTGAAACCAAAAGAGCTCCGATTTCGCTGATGAAAAGTTTCATCTTAATATCACTTTCTTAATTCATGTTTATCGGTTTATAAATGCTGCCCGTTGCTCATTGATGTTCATAACTACCAAAATAACTAATGTTTACGGTTGAAATTCAAGAATGATATATTGCTCGTGATCATATTGAGGTTGACAAGTACTCCAAAAATGCCTGAATATTCAACCTTCTTCATTGCTACAATTGCAGACAGTGTATACAGGAGTAACGTTTGCCGGTTATGTGGGTCTGTTGACGGGGCAGCGTCCTCAAGCCTTCACCGTCACAGTGGACGAAAGAGGTAGTAGTTAAATGCAATAATATCACTGTTCCCAAGGGTCATACAATGTATCCTGCCACTAAGACTTGGCACAAGTTCACGTTGCCAGAGCATTCACGTGCACTCTTCGTATCTAATCACAGATGAATTTGAGACACGTAGTCGCAATATAATTAATGTCTTAAAGAAGTTCAATGCATCAACACTTGAGGATATTGTTGTTAGCAGTCACTTTCCATATTCATTGATGGATCCCAGTAATTCCCCAGCAATCATATAGTTATTCATTATACAATAACCGTTACTGCACGTGGCCAAAACCATGTCGCCATGCTGTATTCTTAGTACAGACCCAATTGAATAGCTAAGTGAAAAGCAATATAAGGAAATTTTATCATTGTCATGATTACCGGTTGCTGCATATGCAAGCTTTTTGGACAGTAAATGCTGGCGATTGGTGCCTTACTCTGAGGGTGTGGGTTCGAATCCTATAAGGGACCAAAGAATATGCAAAAATTGTTGCAGACAGTATGATCCCAAATTATAATGTTACATTTGTTCATTAAATGGCATGTTTTCCTAATGAGGTTTTATATTCGACAAACATTTATAGCAGTGGTAATCCAATGGACATTGGTGAGATGTTGCAATTATGACCAATGTGAACCTTTTAAAGGATGTTTAGCTTCGTGTGGTGTTGAGGATTTAGAGCATAAGACGCAATTATAATTATGTATAATTCTATATTGTCAGATCAAGGAGACTGGTGGATGAACTTCCTGATTGCAATTCTCGACCGTACTGCCTTACCCATTAGTTTCCTCGTCAGAGATGTAAGTGGTAGAGTTTACTGAACGAGTTGTCGTGTAACATCGTTTTATTATTTGGTGTCAAATGAGCTACAAAATACGTCTGCTTACCCAAAGGTTGCTCACACACGTGTGTCTACAATCAAATATCGATTTTCTCAGTTTCATGACTATCATATCAATATTCAAGCACACGTGTTATAAAGATAACATGCAATGATATAATCGTTGTCTCCTCATAGAGGTTACTCAAGTCATAACTTCCTACATACCATCAGATCTAATACGAAGCACTTCCGAGTATCTTACTAAAAAAAACTAAAGGAGAACGTTTGTAAAATGGTAGAGAAGCTTACATGTTAACCTCTAAAGAGATTTTACCCGCAGCAACTTCTTCCCTCCAGACTCTGGCCGAGGCTCGATCTTACAACGAGGCTGTTGACAGGTTGGGATTCACAGACACCGCTGCTGACGCCTACTTTATTGTGGGTGGAGCTAAAAGCGGCGAAGGGGCGGTCATAACCAAGTCGAGAATCGGATCTGATGACCTTTGGTACATGAACGAAGCAGTTCCGGGGTGAGTATGTGGTCATGATCACATCTTCAGCCAGTGACGCCAATAACAAGTCGATTTCCAGTATGTATATCTTCTATAATAAATTCAGGTAGAGAAATCAAAATATATGAAGGAATTTTAGAATGACTGCTTCATATTTGACTAGATTCTTCTGAAAAAACTCAGAATTCAGTCTATGCAATATACAACTAAGACGATATTGATATGGTTGTCTTGGTTTCAGGTGGTTCCTGGTTGAAACAAACTACGACCATTGGACGGCCCCTCCAGTAGACGACAACCGCCGGTATGTTTGTGCTGGAGAACAAACCCGTGGCATTAAACCCCAGAATGACCTCTCCTTACCTCACGGTATAGGCGATAACTGCAAGCGAAGGATGCCTACTATGATTTGGCCTAACGGACTTCCCTACCCCGTTGAGTTCACATGTCTGGTCCGCAAATGACACTGTTCAACTGCCATAGTGGCAATCTCGCTGCCCTGTCCACTGTAGGCGTCGTTGTCGATATTGCAACGTGGCAATCGGTCGCCTTATAGGATTTCGTGCACTGATCCCAAAACGCCATAAGCGTTTATTTCAAAATTCAAAGTTATTAATGTGACACTCATTGTGCTTATATTTATCCCCATCATGTTTAAATACCAACAGAGTGATCCATATCGTGAGGTAGAGCGTCCATTTAACAGTCCCAGCGTGGAACACCATTTACAAGTTTTAGTAATTTGGATCGGCATTAAACCACCCACAAGCGAACTGACATTGAAGACATGCTTGCACCAAGATTTTCTGAGTTTCGATGTCGTCAAAACATATGTTTTTTCATAATTATTTGTTTCATATTAATTTTGATTGTTCCAGTGACCCGGCTATCAGCAGCATGAAGGCCATGGGACAGGCAGGCATCACTGTACAGAATCTATATAACGTCATCTCAAAACCACCAGTTCTCAACAAGTAAGTGCATGATATCTCTCACAGCATCTCATATGTAACAACAAATCTATATGGATCAAGCCCATATTTCGTGTAAATTCAAGTCGATTATGATGATTTAGGACTTCAAAGTTACATCTTTCGCAGAATGATCGAAGCCGAGATATTAATAAAATTAAAAAACTGTACATATTGATGGTAGTTGCTCCATCACTGTCCAGGTTGTTGAACATTTTCAAAAATAACTATCCATGGTACTTGCTATGCAGGACAGTATTTGATACCCCTTTTTCACCTTGTAGGGGTCAAAATAACATGAAAAGGTGCCACGTGAATTGATGTTTCGCTGCTGTTTTCAATATACATTGTACACATGGAAACATTATCTCTAAAGTAAAATGTATAGTTATTAGCAGTCAGTCTATAAACGTAATGAAGTTATTTCAATATTGATATGAAATCAAACAGACTACTTTTTTCAAGGCAATGTGTAGTAATTCACACATTGTACCAACTTTCAGAAATAAAATTTAAAGTTAAAAACAAAATAATTCGTCAATCATAAAGAGCCTTACAAAAATGAAGATATTTTCTGAAATAAGACACTTCACTGTAAATTAACATTAAATTAAATGTCATGAGAAGGAGAGAACTCTTTATTAGCAAAGGAATTTCTTTTGACCCTTTGCTTGAGGTTATAAAGCAAAACGATGTTTATTAACAAAGAACAATTCGCACAATTATAATAGAATCGTATTCCTATAGGTCAAAAGAATCACTTGACTTTCTGATGGGATTGCAAGACATCGTCATTGTACATGGCCATAGAAAGTACAAGGCCATCAGAGGGTAGAAACATCGTTATCCTGCCTCTTTAATGAAGCTTTATATCTGCCTTGAAATAGTAGACTGGACATAATGATTATATCAAAATAACTAATGTCTTCAAACACAAGAATTTTGCATGTTTTGTGAAGTTGTTATTGTAAACAGTTTAATGGTTCGTGGTACATGTATTTTGTATAGAAATCCATTTCGTAGCATGCATTCTTGTTAGCACTTAGGTTCTTTTAAAGTTGGTTTCAAGGAAAGTCATAAGTTTAAACGCCCACAAAATGCACATGCAAAATGTTAAAATGTGATTGTATACATTTTCGGATGGAATATCAGTTATACTGTTTCCGTAACCCACTGTCACACTGGGCATGCGTTCTCGCGGCGTTCCCAGTGGGTTCTAAAATTAAGCAAAACGCGAGAGAAGCGCAGTAAGAGCTCATAGAACGTATAAGGGTCGCAGTGGAAGCTCTCAAGGACCCACAATGAACTCGAAGAACGACCAAGAACCCCGAACCTATGCGTTTGTTTTAAACATGTTTTAAACAAACGTAGAGGTTCGGGATTCTGACGAGAGCGCCGTTGGAACGCAGTGCAGTCACCATGGCAAGGTACGGAAAATTATTGAGCGTATTAGAAACATAGTGGGAGATATTTGGAACGAGTTGGAAATGTACTACTACTGTCTGGATATGCATGGGGCTGCTACTACGCGCCTGTTGCGTTCCTATTGCGCTGTTACTGCACTTCTTTTACATCCCTTGCGATCCTACTAAGTTCAAAGGGTTTTTAGGGGGTTCACAACAAGCTTGCACTATGTTTAATTTGCGCTCTCTGTTAGATATAACACTATTACCATTTATAAGTTTTTTTAAAATCATGATGGCTAGAGAGAGACAACGTCTTGTCATTATGATGTTGTATGTCGTATAGACTAACGAGCAGTTTTAGCGCGAATCTACGACTGATCACCGCTCCTGCGTAATGGAGTAATTGTAAGCGTGTTGTACACGTTGTAGGAACCAAGTAAGAACGTAGAGGGAACTTGATGAACTTAGTGTATATTCACAAAAGCAACATAGTAAGAACGCATAGGAAAACCCAGGAGCGCACATAGTTGTATTGAGAGCGTCGTAGTTGAGTCGAAAACGCAGTGCAGTGTGACAGGGGGGAAGACAGGTCAAGCTTAGTAACTTCTGTTTGAAGCGTGACCAGCTTAAAGGAATCATACAATGTCAGGTTAAGTAACATTCTCAAGTTATACATTACTCAACACATCAACAAATCAATCAATATTTATTCATTACTTAAAGGCAACAGGCCTGTAGTACACTATGCAAAGGTACATGTTAATACAAGTAAATTTACATGTTATTATTACGCTTATTTGTTATGAATCTTTTCTCAATTTCATTGCGCAGTATATGAACATAGCAAGATTCTGAATTACATTACGATCAGTACAATTTAATAATGACGTAAATTTGTCTGTGGATGGATGAACATAACAAAATTCTTTAAGATGTTTTCTGCGTAATTCATTGCACAATGGACATACAAGCAAAACATTATATTCGTTTTCTGGGACATTGATATTACATGATTTACATAATCTATCTTCTCTTTTTATTTTAAAATATCAGCCTTTTTCAATCCACAAGTCATGCGACGAGCATTGGAAATGTGATGAACTCATATAAATGTATCATGGTTAAAGAGTTTAATAGTAATCACATTTAGTGGAAAGGGGAAGTTGTTAAGCCAGTTTGGTTGGTATATATATTTTAGTCTTTGCGTGGTAGAACTCATAAAGGTTGTAGGAAATTCAACGTTCTGGTCATACCACATGTGATTAAAAATTGTTGTGAATAAAACATTTATAAAATCCTTTACCCAATTTTTTTGCCCATTTTGGTCATATAAAATCATCATTTCAAATATTTTTTCTGTAAGCGATAAGAAGGCATGTTTAAAAGTCTTAACCAGTATTTCACTACTTTAATCTGAGTAGATGTATAATAGCAGTTCTGGTTTAATGCTTAACTAATGCCTATTTAGTATGTAGATACACATAACAAATGCTCCAAGAAGTGTAGTCGATCTCACTAAGCCACATATATACCAGTTTGGGCTTATAAAAACGATATTGACGACATCTTGTGCAGAAAATGTGCACTACAATTCATTATGTGAACAAGTGAATAGTCGATTTAATTACTTCATAAATTATCAATCACTTTCAAAGAAATATCACAATTATCAAATAACCATGGAGACATACAATTTATATGAAATATGATTTTAAATGCGGAATTAAATTTGTAATTATGTTTGTTTTTTTTATCTTCACACCCATGTTGAAATTTTCAACACAATCAGACTACATATAAGAAGACCGAGAACTAGCACATACAGAGGTGGGCCCTGGTCGGGGCGTGTCTGATACTCTTCTCGGTCAGTGTAACCAATGACCTTTGAGATCCTCACAACTTTCGAATATTTCGTGTGAGGATGTTAGTAGAAGAGGGCGATTCCTCCCCACACTTCCAGTAAGGCCCTCACAACGACATACCAACGGTGAGGGTTCTGAAGCCTTGGAGTGACTGGAGATGATGAATCAGACATGCTTGGGACCGTTGGGTGTGTGCCTCCTCTGGGAGCCCTGTAAAACTAGGTTACTCCCAGAGGAGGCACACAGGAGAGGAATTTTGGAAAAACTTTTGGCAAAGGTCGAGGATAAAAGGTCAAATGTCCAAAGTCAAAGGTCAGGGTTAAAGGTCAAGTCGGTCAAAGATCAAAGGTCATTTTGGTGGTAAAACAGTATCTGAAGGCACAATCAATAATTATTCTCTTACAAATCCTCTACTGGTCCATATTTGGTTTAAACGTATTTTTATTCATAGAGAATCTGGTTTGGTAAACAGATTTTAAGTAATAAAGTGTAGATTCACCTTTTTAAGAAACATATCTATCAATTTGATACATTTTAAATGACCAAATTGGGTCCGTGGCGCGTAATCTTTGTCCTCCCTCATCTATTTGATATAATTATCTCACATTAACTCTATCAGGTATGATTTGTTAAGATTTTAAAAGTGGTCCAGAAGATTCAGACACACCTGGTTTTAATTTAATTGCGTTAATAGGCTTCCTGGTTATCAAACGATTCTCTTCATTATTTATTGCAGATATAACATCTGGTAATGAAGTAACCCATTTAGTAGACCGTATTGTATCATTCTCCATTTCCTACGCATACTGATGACTGAATAAACGTTCAGATAGTGTTTTATTAGATCTTTCAACCAAGGCCTTTTGTGTCCCTCTTTCTCACCCTTCTTTATTTTAACATTGTGTTTTGACAAAACTATTGTTACATCCCCCATAAACTCACGCCCGGATCTACTTGAGGGACTTATTTTATATATTTTGTGAAATCCGTTCGATGTATCATACGCCATGGCAATATACTACGAAAGTACGGTATATAAATGTACCAGCTAAATCGATGAAAGAAAGTTTAATGGTATTCAAAGAACCGACCTCTGGTTTTGATGACTGAATGAATGAATATCTGATTGCATAGCCTTCACATCCTCACGAATAGATAGTCTTTGTTCCCTTTCTTTCAATTGGTTGATAATAGCGTTCTTTAAATCCTCCAATTCTGAAACTGGTCCGGGATTTGAGTCTACATCCAATTCGAGAGGTATTCTAGATGGTATCAGAGCTGTAGCTGTGAGAGAGACTCAAGTCATACCTTCCTTTATAAGCTCTAGTCCATTAGGAGAACTTCAATAGTCACTGATAATCATCATCAGACCAACTACCCGTACAGTTCATTTTCAACAACCTGGACAGTGCGTTTGTAAACAGGAGCAACTACCATCAATGTGTACAGTATTTAATTTTGCTAATATCTCGTCTTCGATCAATATGTGAATGCTATAACTTTGATGCCAGCCCTAAATTAGCATATTCGACTTAAAATTATAAAAAATATGGACTTAATCCACTTTATTCACGTAGAACCCGCCTTTTCGCGGATTTTCTCCCTGGCGACGATTAACTGGCTCCGAAATATTAAAATTCTAAACTATGAAGTACATGTCATGCCCCAACAATGAAACAAGTTGATATTGTTAACATAATTCAATGGAAAATGCTCAAAATTGACCAATTTCGGGACCCATCCCATTTGAAAAACTAGTGTCTGTCGAGAATTTGGATGTTGACTGCCAACTTCCAGTATAGCATGGACAGGGCTAACCCCCTGTGTAAAAGTTCCTGTGCAGTAAGTGGATATTCACTATTAAAACAAACTCAACTGCTTCCCTAGTAGTACCTAAATTGTTATTCCGCGCTTTCAAATCTTGAATGATTCATTATTCTTTAGTTTAATCGAAGGTCTTGTTAGAAAGTAATTGTCAATGAGGAAAATAGCATATCCGCCCCTTTCCCCTGTGCTTTAAAGGAACCGGCTCGGGATTCGGCACTTGCTTACTGTAGATAACCTTTGCAGTAAGGTTTGGGTGCAATGATACATTGTTCAGTGTCGTATCATCTATGGTTTGCTACTTCCAGCAGAAGCCATATTGGTACTGCGAACTTTCTCCCTGCAATAAAACAAATCATCAAGACATGTTTTATTCATTATGAAAGGATTTGGAAGTAGTTATCCAACTTAGGGTATGCTCTCCTTAATCCCCTAGGCATATATTTCTCCGATGTTCTAGTTTCCTGTCAATCGCAAACAGAAGATTTACATTGAGTTCTGGTTATTTTACAGCCACACCATCTACAGCATTGTCATGTCTGCCTCGCAACCCACTATCCTTCAGTCGTGGATCAGGAATCCCTAGTTGCCAGGGTTACCAGAAGCATTATCGAAAAGGACAGGAGTGGTTTGAAGTTACACAGAAATTGTGTTTTTATATTTGATGTCTCGAGAATACATATCTTTGTAAATATAAAAAAACGAATAAAATCTTAAATTTTTTTTGTTATGTTTGATTTTGAAAAATCTAGTTTGTCTAGTTTCACATTATTCAAATGAAACTGTGGAATTATCCAGTGATTATCATGTTCGAATATAAACGTTTTGGGCGACTTTATACAAAGGAACATTGACTCCATTCTTTAATATCATACTAAGCTTAACGGTCATCTTAGTGCTTTTTGAAAGGCATCCTGGTTCCCTGGCTCAAAGCAAGTTCCCCGCAAGACATAACTCCGCCAGTTTCTAGCATTGGTAATTGGGACACTCCGTGTTTTTCATTAAATTCTATTTAGATTTGATACTTACAAACATATCAAATGTCCTGATTTACGTCCAAATCACCTCACTCGACTTGCATAAGTATCCCCTAACGCCAAATATTTGACAATAACTTGTTTTCATTGAAACTCGAGCAGCGGCCAAATACACGATAAGAAGCCGAATTCATGCGCCCCATTTACATGTTTGCCATTTACATGTTCCATTGAACAGAACTAACCAACATCTGTATCCTTGTCTGCTTCATATAACTTTCAAAATTACAGTTGAGCAATTGACGCGCGGCAGCCGCGGAACATTGTCCGGTTTTCGATCATAATCAAGACTAAACATCTTAATAATGTAACTAAACTGAACAGATTGGCACTAAAAGGCTGCATTACGTTACCGTATTTGTGACATAGATTTCTGATTGCACTACCAAGGACAGGGGCCGTTTTTATATATAAAAATATATTTAAAATTGGAGAGTGAAAATAAATTCTAAACTGCAGGAAAATGTAAGAATGTACATATAATTACTCTTAAGTTTAAAGAGCTTGAATTTTACAATTAATGAGAGCAAAAATTTTCATAATTTGCTGGTCTTATCTCAATAAAACAAAGTACATTAAACAGGCAATAATTTGTATATTCTCATGACATTTAGAAACATTGTTTGTAAAGCAATCGTCACTTTCAGTAATGTGTGACAAGGGTAACTTGCAAGAGAGACACGTACAGCACGTACAGCACGTGCAGCACATGGGTTGTTATGGCGACTTGCGCTAGAGACGAGCCTTCACGCTTCGGAAACGCTAACTGTTTGTGTAGTACGTATTACGCAAAAAGGGGGATTCTGATTATATGACGTCAGATACCCTTAGCGTGCGCTAGTCGAATTGGTACTTCTCTTTGAAACCAAATTGCAATACATTGTCGTGATATGAAAATTATTTAACATATGCCATGTTGTAGATAAAAGAACTGGCGAATGACGTTATAAGAATATTTTCCAAAAATTTGAAACACTAACATCCTTGATGGCTCTTTAAGATAATCTTAAGACATATCTATAAAACAAAACAAATGAGATATTTGCATTACTGCCAGGATAACAGTAAGGAATCCTCAATAAATCTCCAAAGAAGTTTAATGTTTTCTGATCTCAACAAAATGGCCGTCTTAGCGGTGTGGTCAAAACCGTCCTCTGTCCTAGTTGCTGTGACGTAACACATCCTAAAATAGCAACCTGCGGCTGTTTCAAACCCTGGATACCACCCTCCGCAAGACTCGCGTGTTTACATCAGATTTTATATGATGGTTATATGGACAGATTTTTTATTTCGTTTCACAAAACTTTCGAATTTTTAATCCTATTAGGTACAAACATAAAAGTAAGATTGGCAAAAGATGAGTGTGCCTGGTTTTGCAGTTATTGTACGAAATAGGGGTGTCACTGACTTTCCTGCCAAACTATAGTGCATGTTTATACGTGATGCTCTGAATTTGAACGATATACATATTACTATTAAATGCATATGTATTTGCTTAGAACATATATCATCAGACATTTGATTGATATGATTTTAGGTCACATGACCAGGTTTCCCTGGTAACGATAATGTTCATCCCAGGTACACTGAATATCTACTCTGATTAATCGAACTTGACAAATGATGCAAACTGGTCCTATAGATTCCACGCCACAAGGTCTGTTAGGATACATGGTTGAAATGGAAAGCTTGTTCTCGCTTTTCAGACACGACCATTCACAACACATTTTAGAATGAAAAGTTAGCTGTGATTTATAAGAATATTATTTTCACATAACCTTCACAGTGGATATAAATATGTTTATAATGATAACTTATGACTTGTTATTGTTTAATATGAATGATACAAATGTTTCAACAGCTTCTGTGCGGACATTTACAAATACAAATTTACAAATATCATATATTATTTGGTGAATATGAGGCATTGCAACATGGCGCAAAGCGAAACAGATAATTTGTGTTTTCACTTCAGAAGTGACGATTGAATATACCATTGTATAATTAAGAATTGAATGTCAGTTGGTATGTTTGCAATGGAAAATGAACTATGTAAAAACCTCATTCAAACATTCACATTGGAGTTTGAATAAGGCTTGAGTTATGACTGTTAAGTATCTGGAGACATGTTTTCAAAAGCTTCAAACAACTATCTTTAAAAGGAATTAAACAAGATGTATGATAGCGAGAGAGGAGCTGCGGCAGAGTTAGTCTAAGTTGAGAAAGTAGTTCCGTCAACGTTCACTTGACTTTGGCGTATGAACGATATTTGAAGAGTTCACTCGAAATAAAACAGTAAATTTAGATCACAATGACCGTGTTCTAGAACAATCAAAATTAGGGAATATGTGTTAATTACTAAGTTTGAAATTATTGTAACATCACTCCTGACTGTTACAGGCAAGTGTAGATCATTTCCTCCAATGTTCCGGATCAGTTCGTACCAAAACCGGTTCCACTCAAAACGGGGAGAACCGACCCATACAAACCGACCCTGGGACGAACCGGTTTCGGTACGAACTGATCCGGATCCTCCTCCAAGATGGCGCAGGTCGCTCGAAGAATTGCCTGTAGTTACTATAAAGTTGCAATAAAGTTGTTACGGTAAGATACTCGAACTATTCACGTATGACAAATGTATCAGGGATGTAAAGTGATAGTAGAAAACTCTTTTCAAGATTGATTACTTTTGCTAGGAATGAAATATCGACTTTTTCCTCGATTTTTGTCGATGTATTGCTGAGACACCATTTTGGACCACTCGAGTTTGGCGAGCAAATTATCGTGTTTGAAGTGTCATAACTTTCGAAATAATGGACCGATTGTGTTGATGTTTGTTTTAATCGAACGAGTAATCACCGTGTTTTTATTTTACCCCCGACCAACGGTTGGGGGTATATAGTAATACCAACGATTCCGTCCGTCCGTCCGTCCGTCCGTCCTTCCGTCCGAAGACAATTTTTGTCCGATCGATTACAGATAAACTATTCATCTCATCCTTTTTAAATTTGGTACATGTCTTCTTCACCACTAGGAGAGGTGCAGTGCAAAGTTTAAACCGAATTGGTGAATTTTTGAATTTTTTGCGAATTTTTTATTTTTTAACTTAGTCAAATTCTGAGCATTTTTTGTCCGATCGATTACTGAAAAACTATTCATCTCATCCTTTTCAAATTTGGCACATGTCTTCTTCACCACTAGGAGAGGTGCATTGCAAAATGTAACACGATTTGGTGAATTTTTAATTTTTGGCGATTTTTCATATTTGTTTACTTTATCATAGCTAGAATGAATGAAGCTACTTCTGTGTTGTGATTTGTTGACTTCATCATTTTCTTTTATATGTAACTTTCATCAAAAGCTACTTCTGTGTTCTTGTTGATTTTACTATTTTATATTTCCACTGGTTATATTTTGGGAAAAGTTACATTTTCTTTCCTTTCAGCCATAAACTGCTGTATATCTCTCATGCACTGTGCCTTCAGGGGTGTGCTTCCATGTACCTGTTGTTTAAAGTCACTCGAATGAATCATTAAGATGGATTAATTTCCAAAATAAAGTTGAAATCAGTGGTAATAGCACTAGTGTATTATGTTACCAATACCTTTTCAAGTTACTTTTATTCCTATTTTGACTTAAACCACCTTTTTTACATGAAGATCGAGACTTGTCCTACCATTTTCACAAACAGTTTAATCTTAGCAATTACATTTCATAGCACCTCTCTCTTTAAGTAAAATAAAAATGTCAAACTTAAACAGTCGGGGGTATTAGTGAGCCACGCTCACTTTTTTGCTTGTTCTACAATGTGTTTTAGGTGTACAAAGTGTGCTAACATTTTAAATTTGGACTTGATTAAATTTGGCGTTGCATCCCTTTCTTTATTTATAAGTATAGGCATATCGCATCGTAGAATTGAACCTAGGAACTGTTTGTTTTCAGCAATACAAGCCCCTGTACATGTGATGTATGCAGTGTAATCAGCGGCTATCAGTTTTTGTGAAGTTTCCACCGCCGCCGCCGACGAGTTTTATTTTCGCTATAATTTGTTTCCAATAAGGTTTTAATAACTTTGAACATAGCTTCGTGCTTATAGCCCTGGGGATTGTTTTGGACATGTTCACATTCAAGGTCAAAGGTCATGGTCACGAGTTCTGAAATCGCCAACAAAATCCTTGTAAACGCGATATCTGTAATACTTAGTGTGCTATCAGGCTTATATTTTGTATATATCAACTTTTGAGAATCGCCAAGATTTGAAAAGTTTTTCGTTAATATCCGTCAAAAATCAAGGTTACGGGGAGGTCACGACTAAAGCATGCTTTTGCAAATATTCCTTATAGGTATTTTAACTATTAACACTTTGAATCATTTCATGGTTGTTATACACAATGAACAATTATCATTGATTGTGTGACCTTGAAGGTGAAAGGTCAGGGTCATGACATATGCATGCATTTGCGAATATGCCTTATTTCAACTATGAACATTTTGAATCATTACATGATCGTTATACACAAATAACAGATACCCACGGCAATAAAACACAGGCGGTCAACGGGACCGACAATAAAACATGCTCGTGATTTAGAGCGTCGCTCACTGTAACAAATGGCGTCATGTTTTACGTCACTTTTCATTGCTAGTGAATGTGTTCTACGAAGGGAGGCATTACTATTTTCAAAATATAGTTTATACTAATAACTTAATATCTCAACGTTTGTTTATATATATTAAAGCGAGTAATTGTTTAAGGGCATCTCACATATACGTGTTTTATGCTCCCTGCTATGTTTTATTTTACGATAAAGCACGCCAACTCGTCTTCTATTTCTTAATGAATTGATCATTGATTGTGTGACCTTGAAGTTCAACGGTCAAGGTCACAAGATATGTGTAAGGCCGGATTAACACTTTGATAACATTTTGAAATCAGAAATAGATTTTAACCACTCGTATTAATGTTAATTTTACACCCCTGCGAATTCTCTTGACATGTTCCAATGATAATGAAAATTGTGTGAAGTGAAAGTCTTGAGATCTAGTCGTGAATGCAATTTCTTGAATGTAATGTTCAACTGTTTTATGGTATATTAATATAAACACTTTGTATTGTAGCTGTGAAGAAGGCGGAACAGGGGGAGGCAAGACCTTTAGTTTTGGGGCTGCTTTGCCTTTGAGGTGTCCCGCAAACGCTAATCTAGTTTGCTTTCAGAGAACATGTAGTTGAGAATATTATCCGCTTTCAATAAAGGTTTTAAAAAAAACAACCAATACATTCTTTACATCTTTTATTTCATATAGTATTCGTTAACAATAATACAATGGTGATAATCGATAAAATAAAAACGGTCCAATAGTATATAAAATGTTATGTACAAACAAAAAGAGCGTATAACATCACAAAATAACAAAAATACGAATAATCCTGGAATGTGATTTAAGTAGATATGTTACAATCTTTAATATCGCCCTTTCTCGTACAACCCGTAATAGGGATTAACTGATCATGTGACCAGTTGGTAAATAAATTGTATATCTACTTCCTTCGTAGTATTATAAAACAACTTCAGTTGTATGTAATGATGTATAGTAAGTACGGAGGTAAATATGTTCAAATTATTTTAACAATCACGGTAACAAAACCATTTTCAGTTAAATGATGAGAATGTCATATACATGAACCGTATATTTGTCTGTACAAAACCGTATAATTATATCATTAACATATGTCAAAATATTCAGTCCGTAAAGTCGATCACTTGGCCATTGATTCAGCGCTAAGTAAGTTATAAAATCACACAGCCCCACACAAATGTTAAACTCTGGACCTTGTGTGAGTGGGCAGAATACGTTGATTACCAAGTTACACCATGGGTATATTCGGCTATGGAAATATAAACTTAAAATCTGTATACAGGTGTTGACTTTGTTTACCCATAAAGTTATTTTATGAAGACCTGCAGGTTCCATCTTAACAACTACATGTATTTTGTTCCAAGTTGTAACAGGGGTCACTCTCACAATAGAAGGAAAATAATCAATAAGAAGTCACGTTTACTGTACGCATTTTTACCGATACGAATTAATGTTCCTCGATCGTCATAGGATTAGTAGTAACGTGCACTGCACTGTGAAAAGATGTTAGTTGTCTCCACTGAACTGACGTAAGTCGTACTGCCAAAAAAATGGATTACATTTCTTCCGCAAGAACCCTTTAATTCAATGACTAAATAGTCCCTGGGTACATATGTTGCCGCAATGTTGAATGAAAAAATCATTTGTCACTTTTCGGAATACCTACCAACTTATAACATTGTTACATTTGGGAGAAAACTACCTTCAATAGTACAAATTCGTGTTCTTTTTCGGGCCGAGTCCCTTGAAGGATTCGAACCCACTCCCTCAGAGTAAGGCAATTATCGCCATTACTGACCATACCAACAGCTTACATGTACCACACGACCACCAGGCCTCGACTTGTAATACTAGATCTGTCGATTACCATTACATGGGTTTGAACATATACACATCTCGTATATCTTCTTACATTATTACCATAATCAATGAATTATTGTGAAGTTGACATTATGATTAACTATTATCCAACGATGAATGGCCATTACAGAAGCGACTAGCATGCGAATAATAACATTGATGAACTTACTGGAATTGTGGTACAAGCACACAACATTTAGTAACGAATATATTTTGTATGATTAATACAACATACAACTGAAGTGAAAGTCAAACGCTCATCTCCCACACAAACATAGATTCATTTGCGCACACAGCCAGCGTAACAAGAAATAACATTGTAAACATAATATTGCATACGGCAGGTTATAAAAAAATCTCTTTGGTATTAAATAATGGGGTTTGTGTTGATACACAGTACACGCTAAGCTTCTGGCGCTCAGCATGTTAAGAGTGGCAACCAAACGTATGTATCGTTGGGATGTTTAACTCCGCTCTGATCATAATGCGGATATTTCACTCTGTTTCAGTCAGCTGGAGGAGATATTTTACTCCGCTTCAGTCAACTACAGGAGATATTTTACTCTGGTTCAGTCAACTATAGGATATATTTTACTCCGCTTCAGTCAGCTACAGGAGATATTTTAATCCGCTTCAGTTAACTACAGGAGATAGTTTACTCTGTTTCAGTTAACTTCAGAATATATATTTACAGCAATCAATTAAGCAGGTAGTTTAGTTTCCAACAGCCAACGAAGGTTCACAAACATGCTATATTTATCGCTGCCCAAACTGAGAGTTTTCAAGCATCTGTTATGCTGTCTTCGCCATCGCTGTCGACCTTGCCATCACGTCTCAGCGACCAGTAGGGGAAATCTCATCGTATGACGCGGTCACTGCTTGACTCCCGAACTGTCTTCAGATTGGAATAGTCGCTCTGCATCTATAAGTACATAACAAACATAATTTTGAATTATGAAAAAAACAATTGGACTCAAGTATAGGTCTTCTTAAAACTAAAAAACAAACCAACATGGACAGTGTATAAACTACTCCAACTTCCAAACGTAAGGCATAACGCTTGCCAGTCTCCATTACTGACTGATTTAAGACTTGCAGTATTTCCCTCGCTTTGCCGTGGTGTTTGAAGGTCACATACACGTGATCTGTTTCTAGTAAAGGTTGGATAAAAACGGAGTTTTAAAAATAAATATTATCGGAACGGAAATTAAAAAATCATGAAACGACCCGAAAAGACAGGACTTTATTATGTCGATACTAAAGAAAGACGAAACAGGATAACTATGGAGTGTCCTTAACATTTCCGATGTTGACCTCACAAGGAAAATAATGAGAAACGTGTAATAATGAGAAACGCCAAACAAGAAAACAAAGCAATGTCTTTACTATGAAGAAAACCTACTGTCGGGCTAAACAAGGAAAATGTTGAAGTAGGATAAGTACGTGCCATCTACCTCATAGGCACATTAACAGCCTCGCACTCACTCAATGAGGGGACAAGAGCAGGAGAAAGACAATTATTTACAGAAGGAATGTTTTGAAGAAGATAATGTTGTAAATCTAACAGTACATGCGGTATGCCTTAAAGATAACAGAACTTTACTTGAAGTGTGTGTCACATTGTTAACAATACATGTATAAAAAGTATCTATAAGAAAACAAAGAAACATCTTCAATAAGTAATAATGCCCTTTTGAAATCATCTTTTTTCAGTCGATATATTGTTCAGTGAAGTATACCTTGTCTGACTGAATAAGAACGAAATAAAGCTACGAATAAAAAACAAATACTAACACGACCTGTGTTTCAAGTTGCTTTAAACGTTAGATGAAACAATGTCACATTTTGATATGAAATAAAATTATCCAGTTATCAATTTCAAGTTATATGCTTAAAGATATAATAAATTGCCATCCAGTTAAAGTTATCTGCATTTTTTAAAAGTTGAGATGCAAGAATACAATAATGAATAGAAATATATATCATAATGGATAACAGCTTCTTTATTCATGATATTCGACGTGTCGACACAGATGTGACACAAATACTTGAGTCGTTTTCAAACAGAATAAGAACAATCTGCATGGAAATAAAATTATCATTATCCATGTATGTCTTTTCATTCTCAGCAACTTCAAGTTATAAGTCTCATTCTCTTCACTGTCATATCAATGCCAATTGATCTTACTGAAGAAAAAATCAAATGCTTTAAACAACAGTGGAAGCTGAGGGGTAAGGCTTGTAGCTATTTGCTGCTATGTGATACTTTAAAATACCACCATTGTTCTGTTTCCGAAGAATACACAAGCTTAAATCGGCATTTTCCACCTCACTTCTCTAAGCCGGGTACAATAAATTCAGGCGTGAGTTGACGGCCTGAATCCGTGTCGTATGTCAAAATGACATCACGGGAGAAGAGTAGATAGATATTGAATATACACTAGCGAACCGAGAAATTTCTGGAATGAACAATGAGCTATAAACCCATTGACACACTTTGTCACTATAGAGAGATGTCTGGGTCGAGTGATGAATACATTGACAGAGATTCAGGAATTCTTTCCCATAAATATATGAAGTGCGGTGAAAATATGTGTTATATCGGAGGCCTCGGAGATGAAAGGAACAGTTTTTCAGGGGTCCATTGCTTGGATGGGTGACCGCCTGGGAATACCGGAATAAAATGGTATTCCACATGGAAGGATTTTTATGACAGGAAATTCCATAAAATCAGCATGACTTATTTGAGTGGAATCTGCACGTTTGAATCAACGAATATTTGGTGGTACTGCTCTGAATTTTAGTACAGCACAACCAACTTCAAGTGGAACAGTTCTCGACTGTAGATTAGAATCTTACTGGATTCAATCCCTTGACAATTGGATCGGATTCCTTAACTTTATTGTGCCACTTTTAATAAACATCTTTCTTTGGTGTTGAGATTTCAAATCAATTTTAAAACAGATTAGACTTACTACCATGCATCAGAAAAGATCATTTGACAGTAACCTTCTCCCGTATCATCAACATTAAAGGGGCAGTAGTACATTTTTTCGCCTAAAAAAGTTGATGACTAATAGTAAAACACATTTCTCTCTTCGGAAAATCAAGTTAAAAATGAGTGCACATGGTTCGGTAAAAACATGGGAATCGTTTTTGTAATTCTAATTCTGGTTTGTGTAATAAGATGTTTTACCCTCTAAAGTAAATAAAAATGACATAAACTATCATTTAAATGGGAAATTTAAAAATTAAATTTGCAAAAACGTGCTACGGCCCCTTTCTGCTATGACTGACAAACTAATGATGGGAACTACCAGGTGGCCAATGATTACCAATTTTGTTGATGGAGAATGGGTTACCTTCAAATAAAAGTAGCATATGGCAAATCTTGAGAGCCTTATAAAAAATGGAGTGAGACTGTATGAACCTACCATAAAGTATCGTATATCCTATCTGATTACATGACCTTTAACACCATTCATAATTTCATTTTCTAACTTACCGATTTCTTTTGCAGTGATGGTTGCAACTTTCGTCTGCTCCGAGGAGATTAAGAGCTCTTTACTAGTATTATTGTTCTCACTGATGTCTTGTTCACATGATTTGCTTTCAGTGTCAGTTTCACTGTTCAGTTCACACTCAGTATGATGTTGCTCACTGTCTTTCGCATCAGTAACACCACTTTCACTATTGTCCTTGTCAGATGTCTCCTCGTGCTTCACACTTTCCTCTGACACAGTCTTTTCGTCCACACGAGATAACACTGTATCTTTCTCAGAGTCGTGTTCGTGTTGCTCATTCTCCTGAGCTGCAGTGACTTCTACATGTTCATCAACTTTCTCTACCTTCTCCTCCGCAACGAGTGTTTTCTCTGGGTCATCATCTTCAACCACAGTGCTATCCGTTGCTGTACTGGAACTGTCGTCCCCACCGTCGCTCCTAGAAGCTACAAGACCGTCAGCGACATTATTGCAAGACTGTGGTTGGGTTACATCAGTCTCATCATTCCCTAAGATATTAGGTTCGTCCTGAGCATACACCTCTGCTGAAACAGTTTCAGTGACTGGAACATTATCCTTCTTCTCAGGATCATCCTCAACCAAACACTCCTTGCACACCTCGCCCGTTTCTTTCGAATATTTCTGTTTCTTGCCTTCAGTCTCATTGTTGGTTTCGGCGTCATCTGTCTCCTGCATTTCAGCACCATAATACGGTTCCACGTGGATTCTTTCAATAATAACGACTGGCTCTGCCTTCTCCTTGGATTGAGTTTCCTCTGGCTCATTGTATGTTCTTGTCCCAACCACAATGATTTCCATTTCTCTAAGTACAAACCCATCACTGTCGTCGTTGGCATCCTTCTTACCAATATCGGACTCTGACGGTGTTGCTGCCTCCTCTTTAACATTGCCCTCATCATTCCTCGTGTTATCTTCACTGTCAACAGAACATTCCACAGTTGACGTTTCTTCCTTTGATATCGGGGACTCAATTACTGCCGGTTGATCCTTGGCATCTGAATTTGAAACTGACCCCTGTGAATCTGAGCCGGGAGTTTCTGTAGTTGTTTCTGTAGGAGTATTCGGTTCAGACTCCGCTAACGAAGACGTCGATCTTTCAATAACCTGTTGAACAACAGCCTGTGCTTGTTCTGCCAATGTCATGCCCTTCGGAATGTCAGTGCTATCAGTTCCCGACGATGCCTCTGCACTTTCAATTTCAGTTGCTTCCTTTACAATTTCAGGAATGTTTGATGCTGATTGTTTCGTTGATATGTCCTCGCTTTTGTCTCCCTCTTCGTCTTCAACAGAGCTTGATGTTACCTCACTAACATTGATAACATTGTCGGAACCAATCTCCTTGTTCGCGTCTTTAACCTCTGACTTGTCTGATTGTCTTGGTTGTTCGTTGTCAGGTTTCGAAAGTGGATTCTCAGAATTAACAGTTAAAGATACTTCAGTCGATTCAGAAACATTGGCAGTAAAAGTACTGGTTACATTAGCGTCTATTGCAGAAGCGTCTGTTGCAGAAGCGTCTGTTGCAGAAGTGTCAATTTCAGAAACTTCAGGTGCAGAAACTTCAGGTACAGAAACTTCAGGTGCAGAAACTTCAGGTGCAGAAACCTCAGGTGCAGAAACTTCAGGTACAGAAACTTCAGGTACAGAAACTTCAGGTACAAAAACCTCAGGTGCAGAAACTACAGGTAAAGAAACTTCTGGTACAGAAACTTCAGATGTGGAAACCTGAGTTGTCGAAACCTCAGGTGTAGAATCCGCAGGTGTAGAAGCCGCAGTTGCAGAAATCTCCGAAGCAAGAATCTCAGAATCAGCTGGTTTTGTTTCTTTCACTGGCGACTGTGTAATGCTACTGGAGGTGCTAGCATTGAGGTCAATGCCTGCATTGAGGTCAATGCCTGAAGTATTGCTTGGCGTTTGTGATAGCGTTCTACGAGCTCGGTTCTTCCTTGCTGGAGGTATAGGATCTGGAACATCAACAATCTTGGGCTTCGTGAGCGTTACTCTCTGTGAGTCGGTTGGTACATCGCTAGCTCCGCTGTATTTCTTCAATATGGCAGTTTTCAGTCGTGGTCCGAGAGAAACCCGTATTGGTTTACCATTCTCGTCAAGAGATTGGTTGGCAGAGTCGTCAGCCTTGTCTGGTGTAACAGCAGTTTCCTGTAAAACGGCTTCAACTGGTTGAACAACTTCTTCGTTAACAACAGCTTCCAAAGATTCGATCTGTTTACCGTCAATGGACGATGATGTTTCCTTTTCTGCAGGTGACCCCTCGCCTTCGCTCGACACTCCAGTTGGACTCTTTGAATCCATGACAGCTGTCACAGCCGCTACCAGATCATCTTCTGCAACTTTAACAGCCTCGCTACTCTTCACTTCAGCAGCCTGGCTAGCTGTTTTAGCTTCATCCACTGCTGCCTCTAAGGATGCATGAAGGGGTTCTACGCTCTCATTGACATTCAGGCTGTCATCAGCTGACGGTGTTGTTGTTGTTGCAACTGCCGATGTTGCTGTTTCTGTTGCGTCCTTGATAGTAGTCTCGTTCTCCTCTTTGGAATTCTTCTTCTTCGATTTGTCACCTTTCTTCTTTTCTGTCTTTTGTTTCTTCTTCTTGCTTTTCTTTCCATCCTTGGGGCTTCTCTTGCTTCTCCTGATGACGTCGTCACCATTTTTCTTTTTGTTATCAGCCTCTGAAAAATCCAAACTAGTTATCAATTACTGAAAACTTAACACATGAGGTCACTATAAACATATGGTCTAAATTACCATGTTTGACATTAGAATCCATGTTAAAGGTCTACCAGTACTTGAGAGTTGCGTTGCTGTTCATCAAGTCATCATTATCCAATGAGTTATCTCAGACAATATAGTTGTATGTATACACTTGGAAATTAATTAAGCAACACCCTAGTTTGTAAACTGAAATGTGATACTCTGGGATTGTTAGGATAAATAGAACGATTTTACCACCCAAGACATAACAATTGGTTATTAAGAGACTCATTTACTGAAAAACATTTACCATAATTTATGCAAAATTTATGAAAATGTGAGGGAAAATGAGAAGATGCTGAACTTTAGAATTGATTTATTGTAAACAAAGTTATTTATACCAAGATGACATTCAACACCAACACATCTTTTATCATGTATGATAAGAAGCTAGTCAGACATTAAACGCTCAGTCCCTTTTTTCACGATAATTGAGAAAATGCCAACAGGCATATGATCTGTGAATAAATTTTAGATTATTTGAGTTTAATCTGTATATCAAACACTTATTCTCGCTTTAGATAATACCGTATTGTGACCGTATTTGTTCATTACGACAAGTGTAATCACTTCACATGAAAGAATGACACTGATCACACTACAGCAACAAATATTGACTTTCATTTAATTTCATAATGGAACTTTGATTTTGACACCAAAAATTATTGTAACAAGTCGTTATCCAAAAGATGTTGAACCGTTATTTGACTGACCTATCGTTTCAACACTGATAAATGATTGTACTATCTAATATCACTGACAATTTTCCTGACATATATGGTCTTCTTTAAAATCAGACCGATTTTGCTCTTTAAAAAATTGGAGTTGCTTAATTAATTTTCAAGTATATATATCTAGTTGTTGTCGAATTGCAAAACATTATAATTTTAAAAGGAGTGCATGAAATAAGCAATTGGGTGATTTTTTTTATAAACTTAAATTGGTTAAATTGCAATTGCCACTGATGTTCTTTTCCATGACGTATGTCAATGACAAAGTTAACATCCATAATGGTAGATGCCATTACAATGCATGCATTTGAATGGGCTGCCTAATTACTAATAGCATTACAAGACTACTGCATCAGGACACTGACAACAAAGCAATTAGAGTATAAAAACTGTCAGCTGGGACCAACAGCCTGGGGCCGCTGTGAAGAAATGGGGGGGATGACACAAGACTGACATAAAGTGATGTCATCTCACCGTTAGAAGACAGGCTCACTGAATCTATCCCGTCATCTTCAGGGATCTGGAATTCGTCCATAAATAAGCCTGAAATATTAAATAGGAAATTAGACACGTCTTGAAACGGAAAGGTGACCCTTCGTGGCCACTGTTTATGATTCAGTGTGTAGAAAGCTTATTCTGATTTAAAATTACCACCGATTTCTATTTTCAACATCGTATAATTTGTATGGCAAATGTGCTCATAATATACATACTAATGATCCGCAGTTCGGTATAACACAAATAAATCATGTGAACTTTGTAAACTTTATGTATACATTTATACTGTAATTCATACACTCATACAATGTATGTGCATTACTCACGACTTACTTACGATTATTGTGTAACCTCTATGTACTTTATTTTTGTCTTTAATCACAATGAAACTGTTAATACAACTCGTATAGTCCAATTGATATAGTATTTTTTAAGATGACAAAATTATTTTGTTTCAAAAACAAATTCTTTACTTGATCGGTTGCTCCTGCCACTGTCCGTGGAGGTATTGTGGTTGGCTTGTTTCTCTTTCTTCTCCTTTTTCTTCCTCCCACTTCCGGGGCGGGACCGTTTTAAGCTGAAGAAGAACCGCTTCCTCTTCTTCTTCTCTTTCTTAGCTGAGGCTGAAACACATATTTAAGAAATTCATAAAAATGTTTTTGGAATCTTCAACTTTAAAATCACAAAATATACTATTTATATACTTGGTACACAAAGGTAGTTAGAGTAAACACGGGTTATAAACATGTGTATTCATCATAATACTGAATAGACATCCGTTGAGGTGAGGTGAGGTGAGGTGAGTTGGGTTTTAACGCCACTTTCAAGAATATTTCACTTATATCGCGGCTGCTAGTATTACGGCAGGGAGAAAGCCCGCAACGCCATGTGGCTATGCATTGCGGTGAAACCTGCCTGGAACTAGCGAACCATGGGTGGTACTACGCTGAAATTCAGTGTAGCATTGCACCCAAACCTAACTACGTGTAGAACAGTTCTCAACTGCAGACAAAGTTGCCGTGCCCCTGACGGGATTCGAACCCCGGACCTCTTGATCCGAAGCCGAACGCGCTAACCACTGCGCTATCCCGCCCCGACATCCGTTGAAATTGAAACCATAATTTCTGGTCCTCTGGTTCCGGGATGCTGAACGAATCTTACATACGTATAGTTAAGCATATCTCTTATGGTCAACATGCTGCTGAAAGTGAAATCGCAATTCGTGAATTGTCCAGGATTTATTATTTGTAAGTAGACCTAATTGTCATGTTTCCTTATTCTTCGTTTAAGGATGTTCTTCAGTTAAAAATTCGATTGAGCAATATTATTCCAAGCACACATTCTGTCTTACGTCGCTTCTTGAAAAGGTAACAAACTTGATGACAGACTTGCTTGTGTTTGTAGACAAACGAATAAAATTGTGACAGCATTCGCTAAACATGATATTTCTTAAAATTGTGAAATCGTTCTTTGAACAATTTCCAGTTGAATAGTATTATTCCAGCCAAATATAGTTATATCAGCACTGACCGAGGGGTCAGTCCCATAACGTTTGACTAATTCGTTCAGAATTCAAGCTCTTACCCTCTTAGTCAGAAACTGAAAGTGGAAAGACCTTGTCCAATTACGGTGTTGCTAAGCTTTGTAATAGGAGGTTTTAAGAACACAGAGCAACATGAACTTCATACTTCTTTAATTCTATGGGGTGATGGGATTTCTTTTAGCTCAGTGTTCGGTGTAAATATACCTACACCTAGAAATACATGCCATTTACATAGTGAACAAATATAACACGGTTACATTTGGGATAACACTGCCTTCAATAGTACAAATTCCAACCATCGATTGTTGGACCCCAATTTTTGGCGAGGCGAAATGGTCTTGTGGTATGCTGCTGGTACTGTCAGTGCGGACGATAGTTGCCTTAGTCTCAGGGTGTGGGTTCGAATCCCGCAAGGGACTCGGCCCGGAGAAGTACAAGAATTTGTACAATTGAAGGTAGTATTATCCCAAATGTAACCTTGTTATACCTACACCTACATCTTCATCTGAAGTCATACTAATGCATACCCTTTGTCCATATATTTGTGAAAGAGCACTACTTTTTTAATTTATGTACAATCACATTCACTCCTTTCAAAAAGAAAAGCTTATGCAAGAAAACTGTGACTGCATTTCTTCATTGGGAATTACAGTCCGATAGACTAAAGTGATAGACGAATGAAAACGCCAAATAACGTAAGGTAACACATGAAAACATTCATTTTTAAAGAAACTAGATACAGGCGTTTACATGTTACTGTCAATAAGGAAGTGTGAGCAGGATAACAAAACAGTCATTGCTTGACAGGTCAACTTGTTATCAAAGTATTTTTGATTATAACCTGTTTTCATGTTTTACAACTACGAGGATCAAATAACACAGCTCTAGGATACGTGTATTTCTCCAAGGTAATCATGCAAAAAATGATTTAAGTTAAGTCTCAGTTTCGTGCATCGTGTTTCTATTAAAGGTAGCAAGAAGCTAGAAAGGAACTTGGTTTGGATTCTCATCAAACAACCCATTGCGATCAATCCTAGTGTAATAAGAGCTGCTAATCACGATAAATGTATGACCTGGTGTACCACGTTATCTCAACAAATATATACCATAACAAAATACAATCCCATTTAACCTCTGTAACAATTGGCCCACAAACTTCCATAACGGCGAACATTGCAACAGGCATACAGGCCTTATTTATCTCCAATCAAACATCGTCTTGAATCTCTCTATGTCTTGTAATAGATGTCTTCCCAATGGTAATGGAACAAACCAGTACTCAGTTTGAAACCACGTCGTTGACCGCAAAAATAAATTTGACTACAACCAATCAGGAATTCCTATTTAAGCCAAGAAATCGCTCCACTTGGCGTGGGAAGAATTGATGTAAAGTCACCTTTTTGAATGAACTTGATAATTAAAAAAAAAGCTCAATGTTAGTGTCAAATAAATATATGTACCAATATACCCATTTCCATTCCGCTTCGACAGTACAAAAGGTCCCAGGTGTGTACATCTGTACATGTTACGTTCAGACAGTAGAATCAACTGGGCAAAATTGAAATTGAACATGTAACGTTTTTGATAACATTATTGACATACCTGTTTCCGATTCCGCCTCGGCAACCGTTTGGTCTGCGTTGGTTTTGACGGCGGACCCATTCACTTCTGTCTTTGAACCGTCAGCATTAACGACATCGCCGTTGGCGCTAACGTCTTGCACCCCATCCTCAGAGATTTTACCAATTCCAGTGCGCTTACGAGTTAAACCTGCAATATACCCTTACATTATCAGATACATAACATTAAGGACAGAGGGACAGGACTCACTGTGTCTAAAACACAGTAGTGCATGGACACTCACATCCTCTATGCATCATATTTCTAGTTTAGTTATGTAACGGTCATTATAACATGCCTAAAGACTTGTACCAGTTTAGGTTTTTTTAATTTTTGCGTGTAAATATTTGTCCAATAATTTCTAAACGTTATTATATAAGTGTAGAATGTGTAAGTTCATTGGTCATCCACATTTCACTAATGGTTTAAGATATATATATATATATATATATATATATATATATATATATAATATATGGTTAACGTAGAGTACAATTACAGAAGATAGCATCTGCTGCAAATATGTCTTATATATCAGTTCATAAGGAATTGTTCGTTTCATTAAAAACACTTCACACTTCTCTCAATACAATTATTTTTAAAAAACGAATAAATGAGAGGAAAAACTATCAAGGAAGCACAAACGTGTACAATGTCAAATGACGTCACCGTGTCCGAGACAGACACGTCGCAGTGACCGCTAGAGGGCGTGTCGCTGTTGCGAACAGGTGCCCGTCCACACCCCGGGGTGAATTAGCGTTTTGTGGACAGATAAGCTGCTTAACAATTAGCGGTTGGTTCGTTATAGACATACAACACCTTCTGTTAGGTTAACTATAACTTACATACACTACATCTTTGTGAACTGTCTAATCACTTTGCTGATGTTGTTTTGATTCTTCAGGAGTAATATTCAGTCTTTAAAAACTCGCATGCAATTTCAGTCACAACTATCACCATTTGCTACCTGAATTACACTTGCTTAAATAGAAAGTTCGAGTGTGTACAATATCCCTGGAGATTGAAATACTCATCTTGCGATTCACTATATTACTGTAACTGGAAGAGATATTTACGAAATGAATTTAAAAACCCTATCATATAATAACTTATCAACCTATCGTTGTCTTTATGTAACTCAATTCTGTATCAGAATGGTTAGTGTTGTAATAAAAGTTGGCTAGTAATGTTTGTTCCACTTAAACATACCTCATAAAAGTCATAACAGATACACATGTAACTAGATAACTCACCTCCACTTCAGGGAAACCATAACTTAGTTTTCTAACAGGAAGTGTTACTTTGTAATATATTGTATTACAGAGACATAACTGGAGCAAACGTACAGCAAAATAGAGAACATCTTGATCCTTACCTTGACCCATTTTGAATCACCAAGTATCGACCAGTAAGTCCCAGTCTGAAAAAAAGACACGGTTGAATTTGTGAGGCGATTATAAGGTAAACTTAGGAAAGACTCGCATACAAAACTTCAAAGCTAATTGAAATATATTTGGTCACGTGACGCCTGGAGTAAAGGAGCGTGTGATAGTACAGATATCCCAGAGCGCTATACGTAATATCCGCGCTGTCCTCGCAAAGTCTGTGGCCAATCACGACCCGTCCTTCATTCCACATCACAGTCGCCGTATCATTACAATGCCTAACCATCCGAGACCAGGCTGAAAGAACCTATGATTGTAAATTGTAGTTATCGAAGTGAAGTTAGATGCATTTGTATGACTGCCCCCATTCTCCTTTCAGTACCAACCATGCATGACATGAAGTCACCCTCGAGAGAAACAATGTAAGCAGGGATAGTTCGCGTACATAGGTTATTCGGTAAGAGGTTGTCCGTTCGTGTACACGCATTCATCAACCTGTGAATGGAGTCTGCATATTTAACTTTATCTCGCATTCTTTAGTTGTGGGAAGGATTTACAACATTACCCCGTTCAATACTGGTATAAAGATACGACTGGATACTACGTCAGTTTTTCTGACATCATACACATCCTTCCATTTACATTTTCAGGTGACATTTTAGATATCATCGTTTTCCTTCATCTTTCCATTTCTTGCAAGATGACCAATACCAATATATACTATCAATACATTTTATCTCTTTGATGCCGTAATTAATATGGTTAATCAGACAAAAGTAGGACTGACTAACTCAATTCCATAGCAGAACACTTTTCTATGTGAATAGAATCATACATGAACTTGCATTGATAGTTTGTAAGTTCACGTGTTTGGAATAGGTTTCAATCGAAATATTAATACACTTCAGCATGTTGTCAATGGATCTGGGAATGTAGGTCAACAGTTTGCAATAATGGTGACATTTACAAGGCGTTATCGAATTATGGGGATATCAAGTAGTTTGTCAACAGCTATGAATCTACAATAGAGCTTTTTTCATCAGAATGAATCATTTATAGATAAATATTTTGTTTCCTAATATAAAGGGAAGAATTGACGGTATAGCGTATGCGATACGAGCCCTGAATTCTCAAATTATTTCAAAGTCTTCCATAATAGTTACATCAAACACACGTTAAAGTCATTTCATCCTTTGAAAATATTAACGTTAGTTTTTGTAGCTATAAATCTAACATTTTTAAACTGTAAGTTAATGCGTTCGACCTTGAGTGAAGCACGACGTGACACCTACAACACAAGACGAACCTGTCAGGAGTCACCACATTTCCTTATGTCACGTGCTCGTTAGGTCATGAAGGGGTCAAAAGACATACCTAAGATGGCTAGGACAAAATAGACCACTGTATGTGAAGAATTAACGCCTGTACCACCTGAAAGGCGGGCAGCGTTCGTGCTCAAAGCATTCCCACAGAAAGTCAGGACATTATGCCTGAATAATTGCAGTTCTACAACTGACACAAACAATAGTTCATTTGGCTTGTTTTCCTGAGTTAAATGTCGTGTAGCATTGTGTCTACGGTAAACAAGTTTGTTGTTGTCCGGTACACTCGGATTGCAGAGTTTCTCACAACATGACAAATGCATTTCAGCTCATCACACTGTAACCAGTGAGGTTATAGCATTTAACTGTGTGATATAGCACAGTAAAATTATTTTTAGGGTCAGTTCAAGTTTATCTGAGTATGTGCTACATCCATGTGCATGTGTATGTGTGCATGCGAGCAATAGTGTGTATGAACAGTTTTAACATACGGGCAAGTTTGTATATATTAACACGTGTATGTTAACATTTATATTTGTGTCTGTGAGTTTGAAAATGTGTGCATGTGCGAGTGCGTCAGACAGACAGACAGACAGACAGACATACAGAGCCAGAGAGAGAGTGGGGATAGGGGGGAGAGGAGGGGGGGGGGGGGGGGAAGTACATGTGAGTGCATGCATAATACATGTTGGTATGCAGCATAAGCGTAGTATTTGGATTAATTTCTTTCAGATCGGATTCTAAAGGTCCAAACATGATGAAATAAGCATGTTAATTGTCAACCCATACATTTGGTTTCACACTTTTTAAAAAGGATATGACATTTAGGTCTTAAGACAAAGACTCGATTCTACGGGTATTTTTCTTGTTCAGTCATCACGCTGACTCAGACATGTGCTTTGTTTTTACCGTTTTATTATTCTATGGCATCTATTCCCACAGTGACATAAAACTGTAAATACCAGGTTAAATGGTATATGTCTAGATAACAAAAGGTTACCTGAACAAAAGGCGCTTGACATTCATCATTGTTTTCGAAATGGAAATGTCAAACAAACTCAAACACGCGTTAACAATGCCAGTGACTCACTGCGGGTATATTCACTAACGTAACAATTGGTGCGCCGTGTCTTGCTTATCATAAACATCATAACAAATCTGAAGTGTAACATTCGTGTATCTTTACAAATGGGGAACAAACGACAGCAATACCATTTTCACAGTGTATACACGAAAAGACATAATACGAGGCATAGTCGTTGATAAGAAAGGCAAAACGTGATATAACCGTTGACGTTTCACTGTATGCACAGCTTGAGTGGACACTGACAGCAAGATACAGATGTGTCTCAAGGTATACCCGAGGATAGTTTATTGTCCATACTTCAGTATATACCCGTATATACTCTACTACACCGGTCCCACTACACAACGTACAGTCATAAACCCATGGATCATGTTCTCTCCACACTAAACATTATCCAAAGCACTCTTAAACACCACTGACACCGATATTGCTGTGAATCTTTTACTATCCGCACTAAGCCTATATCCCTCGAACGTACAGGGCTCGGTGATACACGGATAGCAAGAGGGGCATACCGGATACCGGACGTATTCCATATATGCCAGTGCCACCATCCATATACCCGTGGACGCTCTTCTACCAAACTTTTCTATATCCAAATGATCCGTTGAAACATTCAGTAATTCAATTAACATTCCAGACATACTCAATAATTTCTTTGCTGTGCACATTTTACCCATACCACATTCTAACTACACTTAAGCCTCATAAACTAGATGTATCTGCGGATGCGTTACTGAGCCCGTGCCCCATGGACACCAGGGGTAGCGAGATGGACGACCCAGTGATATCCACCCGACACATTCCACGCCTCCACCCAGCGGAACCTTCCACCGGGGACATTCATACATGCTACATGTCACGGGACACGACCAAGGATGAATGAACGATGAGATCATCAACATCTTGATTGAAAGAGCTGTCCTTTAGATCCAGAATTAATGTTTCACCACCGAGTGCTACAGTATGAATGATGTTGCCTATACATCTGAGATGTGCTGCTGCCCGCTGGGCAGTAAGTCTGGGATCAGACGGGGGAGCTTAGGACTTTCATCAACCACTGTGATCTACAGATTAGCCTTCACCTTTACATGTACCAACATCATTTTATATATAGGCCACTGCATTTTATAACGAGAGTCCAGCTTACGTATACGTTGCTTGAAGAGCGGTTTTTACCTTGTTGAGCGTACCAGCATCACTTAACATATAGCCACAGGGTACACCATTAATTAAAACATTCCAGCTGGACGAGTCTATTGAGAGTCTAAACGTATTGAATACTGACTAGATGTACCAACATTGTTTAATATATAGGTAACTGCAGCTAATGAAACATTCCAGCAAATGTCGAGGGCCATGGACGAATATACTTCAGATATATATGACGATCACTCACCAGGTCACTTCAGTGCATACAATTAACGAAAACATCCAAGCATATGTCGTTCCAGAAGGTCATTACGAGTTGATACCTTTATTGCAATTGAGATATTAATGTATTGAGTTACTATATCTTGGTTACTGTAAACAGTTACTATAAGATAGGTCACTGGCGTATAAATAAGTTATGGTCTGCGGAGAGTTTTTCGATTATTGGATATATCTGATTCCGAGATGTTGTGGCACCACTTGATATATAGGCCATGCAGTACACGATTATGAAAACATTCAACTAAAGTCCATATATATGTACCATCGATGTAATCTGTACTCTCATACACACGCAATAAAACAATTAGACAGTCACAGAAACACACGATTAAATGGCATTAACTTATTAGTGGACATTCTTAATGGTACATGAAGGCTTATACTGAATTTGTTCTACATGTTCAAGCATCGCCGACTTCATAGATCATCGAACTACGCTATCTACAATATCTGATACAAGTGCCATTGAGATCCAACACTTGTCCTGAATAGTTTTAAGAATGATCGTTGAGCAAGGCGTGTTATCGTAAATCACATGTCGACCATGAATGTCAAGAGGCTGCAGTTAGTATTTGCTTTGTTTGTTAAACTTTATTACGTGTCAACGTATATAAGTAGTTAAGGATATATACATTCCTCATGTTGAAACCGACGGGCACCAATGTGATAGGATATCGATGACAACACAACACCAAAGATTACGTGTTGATGTGTTATACGTATATTACTTAAACTTACGTTATAAAATGTTTTCCATCTGAGAAAAAAATTCGTTCAGAACTTACTTTAAATGATGACATGATTTCGTAATAAAAGTACTTGTTTAATTGATAATTGGTACAGAACGGTCTTGTTTTGAATCAAAATTCGTGCAAGTAAGCATCTTGGTTGGTAATGCATTTGTAACGCTGTCCATCAGTAACAAATTGGTTAATATCTTATTACAAACGTTTAGAGCATAAATACACCAAAATGAATATCCTCTTGAATTCCGTTTCCACAAGCAAATTCAAGACGTATTCACCATATTCCACAAGATCAGTATTTCTACGCAACCTAACGTGCTTCTCATATTGAGAATCATCAATCATTCCAACCCTTCCTCGCCAATCATGTTTCTTTACAATTTATCGGCAGTAAATAAATCTCTACAACTGTAACCAAATTTACCACGATGGACGGGTAAGAAGTTGGGACTATACATTAATGTTTTGGTACTATTTCTGTACTGCCATCAAACATCATCTTCAATTCATAAAAGCGAACGAAAACATTAAACCTCGTCACTGACACATGGGCTTTTTACCATGTTTAGGTGTCATTGGTTGAATTAAAAGCTTCTTATGAGACACCTGGAATCTACACAATCTGTTCTTGCACCATAAAATACCAACATATATAGTAGATTTTCTTGACAGTGACATAAAAAAAGGAAATCATCACGTAAATTCCAATAATTTTCAGATTTATATAAGGAGACAATACAACAGGCATATAATGTGGAAATAAAATTTTAGAACATATTTCCATTGTGCATTTCTGCTACCTGTTTAAATGCATAATTGCATGATGCAAGTTTGTTCTACAAAATACCCTGGTCCTAGACAGGACTTGTGATCCATCAAACCCATGATGAAACACGTCCTCGACGTAGCACTTAAAGGCGAACAAGTACCTGGCAATTACTGGTGATTAATTAACTATAATACCCAGACTGTTGACTTACGGTTGTCTATTATAGTGGTATGTAGAGACTATACCCGCAGGTGCCCGTTGTATAAGATGACAGATGGTACGACCACGCGGCCATTGATTGACGGAAGGTAAGTGGCTGCTGTCAACTGCACGTAAGCCTGCCAGAAAGCACTTGGGTAAGACAATCGTCGTCCTTATGTGAAACAGCTCCATGAATCATCACAGTTACCTAATTGACATGCTTATTATGCAGGTTTTAAACAAATGGCTAATTGTAGGTAACCGACGACATATGACATACGTCTACAGAACAATGCACCGTTACATGGTGTTAATAGAAAGCTTGCACAAAGGATCGTTGCATTCTTCAAGCTATCAACTTCTTACTGACATGCTCATGTCATTCTAGTATAAAGTATCACTTGAGAATGGACGTTAATTCGGCTATGCATCCATCACAGACACACTCGAATAGAGATGGATATTCTTAAAAAATACAAAGAAAAGCAAATGTTTCTTTCATTGACATTTAACAATTTCTTGATAAGTGATAAGTTGTCATCCAGAGAATTTTTCTCTCGTATTCCACCTCTCATTGTCCCGTAAAATCCCAATTTGAGAATATTAAGTAATATAGCCCTACATCTACGCTGTCATGAATAGTAATGGATTCTGAATAACTGACTTTTTATCTGAAATATTCTAAAGGGTTTAATATTTCGCATTTTACTTTTACTACAACTGTATTATATTAAGTAGAATCAAAGCAAACGGCAATGACTATATAATTATCATAAATTGCTGTACATCCCAATTTCTACCAATCGAATTGCTTCTATTGTGTTCAACAACTAGACACTTGGCCGATCTCCCATTATATCCTTCTATGGTATACTATTAGGAGTTGATCGTGTCAAGGAAGCTATTACGTGAGGGTCAATAGACGAAGATGTGAGGGATCAGAGGCTGAATGTCTGTGTTGACGTCCCGACTTAGCGTGGTGCATGACACCGTCTTAGCGTCCACACTCAAACTGACGTGGGACGGACTGTCTCTATACGTTCTTACAGAAGAGGTTATTTCTTGTAGCCGTGCAAGCATCATTACACATGCCATCTTCCCAATGCAAGGCATAACTCTCGTCAGTCTCCATTACTGGCTGATTTAGGCCTTGCAGTATTTCCTTAAGATCTCTTTGCTTGGAAATCCGGGCCCACTGTGAATTTCTGGTGCAGCGATTCACTATCTTGGCACGACAAAGAGAGGAAAATACCGCAAAGCTTAAATCATCCAGTAATGCAGACTGGCAAGAGTTATGCCTTGCGTTTGGAAGTTGTACACATGCAGGCACACCGAGTGTATGTGAGGTGAGGCAAGTTTGGGTTTATCGTCGCTTTCAAGAGCATTTCACTTTATTGCGGCTGCTAGTATAATTGCAAGGAGAAAGCCCCCAACGTATTGGTGGTCATGTATTGCGGTGAAACCTCCGAGCATCGGCTGGAACTAGCAAACCAATGGGTGGTACTGCGCTGAAAGTCAGTGTCATACAGAGCGAAGAAGGTGATGGCGTTTCAGAATAGCATCAGTTCCATGGCGTTTGTGTAAGGGGAGGTTGCATAAAATGTTATAAAATATTTGAGGATAAGTATAACTCCTAAAAGGATTTGAGGACATGGTTGTCGAAATAATTAAAGATAAATGAAACCAACGCGCTACCAAGGGAATCGCACGACATGAATATTGACAGTGAGTGTTAAGGTCGTCAAGAACTTTAAAAAGTCAAGTTGCACTCAACAAGTCTTTGATTTAACACTTAGAATTATTTTCCCTTGAAAATGAGTTCAACGACGTCAAGATTCATTTCACGAAATCTTGTGAATTGCTATGACGAGTAAACGCTAAGAGCTGTGATGTTAGCATTTTCCACCCCTACATTTTCCTCTAATAAACCAAGGAGAAGGCGTGGTCGCGGATGATTACGCCAATAATGGAACATATAAAACCGGCCGGCGATATTAGTAGCTATACTTGAAGAGACATATGAGACCGCAATGATGAGTTCTATGAGGCCAGCTTTCAACACAATGGCGAGGAATCTAACACAGATGTGGAGGCGTCAGATAAACCCCTGGGCTAGAGATTAGACCTATATCAACTGGAGCAGCACACTTTCCACATTCCAAGGTCCCCACCTAGCATCCACTATATGTGTCTATATCATCCCACACCGTCTCCGGTCATCTCCACTAGTGGTAGGTACCAGTGTCACCCTGGTCTGTGATTAACAGTCACACCTGATCACGTCTACACGGAACTTATAAACAAGACGTAATAGTGGGTTGTAAAACATAGAAGTCATGAAGAAAATACGACTTGACTTTTTACTTTTCAACGTCCAGACATAAAAGATATCTGATTTCTTGAAACAAAGGACAAATATAGTTCTATTAACAAAAGGACAACTCATCGGCGTACACAATACAACACCTGCTTAGTAAACTGACATTCATATCAAAATGCCATCAGTGAAAAGTTCAATGCTCAACGACATGAACTCGCGATTTCAACACCTGACGTAAGATGGACGGTGGTCTAAAATTCAATTAAATCAAATTGAAATAAATTATGAAGAACCTTTCCACATACTCATTTACAAAGGTAACATATCTGTTTGTATCACATGATGCAGATAACAAAAGCAGGAGGTTATGCCAATCATCTTTATTCGAGCATATAGCTAGTGTTGCTATGTTGACAATCGTTGATTTATTACTTTGTAACTTTGTCGAAAAAGAACCAACAAGTAAGACTGAAAACCTCCGTCTAAGTTGGAGATGCTATTGCAGTATCCCTGGATAAAATCTTGTGACTATGTGTACTAGTCCACTCAGGATGAGCAAGGTGATTTGACTTAGCGCGCCTAGTAGCTGCACAAGTTCTTACTACAAATGGAGCTGAGACTGTAAAAGAGTGTATCTATGAGTGATATGCAACGATCAAGGAAACCAAAAGAGTAGCTGGATAGTCGCTATACAAATGTTCATATGTAAACGTAACTATGTATTTCGACACAACAAAGATTACTGATTTACATAAACATCTCGCCTTCTAGAGAGCCATGTATGTTACCATTCCTTAATCTGCAAATAACAAGACAATTCGATGGGAAGAAGAGTATTACAACCTTAATGCACCTTCTGAAAAAAAGCTTCAATTCGACTCATTACGAAAATCTTAGAAGGTTCAATTTCTTGACTGCAAATGTCAAAACTGACTCGATTACAAAACGTATGTAACCTTGGCGAAAACATTAGAATGAAAAGGACTTGCAATTGTTTGTAAGTCCAATGCGATCATAAGTAACATTTGCCATAATTACCATTAAACCATAATTATCATGCATAAGTCAATCAATAAACAAACTCACTACGTTTCAGGTGTTGCAGTTTAGAACAGTACCTCGACCCCAACAGTACCAGCAACAGGTGTAAGTGTGAAGAATAATTAAGTAAATATGTCGAGAGAGAAAGAGAGGGAAGAAAAGCTCTTCTACCTTTTGACCTGTTGTAGCATAAAGCTGACCTTGGTGTGGCACTTGACATTGTCTTCGGGCTATCCTACATACATAGCAGATCTCTATCTTTATTTCACTTTGCCTTTCAGGAATAATGACAAGCGGTCACAAACTCCTACTCAAACAATCACTTAAGCATTGGTGTAATATTCTAGGTTATATATTCATATACGATCTTCAAAGGCGGTATAATGGAATATTTCTGGAGTGTTCTCCAATGTAGCGTCGGCATTCCTATTGCTTTACGGTATCCCGATATACTAGCCAACATACAATGACAACAAAGCAAATATTTAGGAAATATTCATTATCACATTAGTTTAATTTCAGAAAGCTGTCATTATGTATATTTTAATATACAAAGTTATAACATCAATTGTCTTTTATTTTATCAATGGTACTATGTTCAGCATATAATTTGCCTTACGTAGGTTTTAAATGATCTATGGATTTTAATTCATATCAAAATATCATGTTCCTCTTTAAATATGTTGACATTCCAATTGCTATATCATGTTGATGTTCCACTGTGAAGCACACACTCGCTTGATTAATGTTATCATAACTTACATCGTTTGCCATACCAGCGATTGCTCTAAACACAGCGCATTGACATGTAGACCTAAACAACATCGTCGTATGATTACCTACACGTGCTTGAAATGCTTGGTTTCCAAGAACGTCAGGAGTTTCATCTATGTAATCCCCTCTACCCTAAGTTCAAGCATCTAGTAATTTTTGTAAAGGACGATGACAGAGCCTGGACAGATTTAAACAAATTTCCACTGAAATAAGCTGGAAAAATGTCATAATTTCATAACGGGTCAAGGAACATTTGTGCAGATCAGTCTCTTGTGTTTCTGTCTTTAATGCATGTGTAAGTCAACGTTCAAGAGTTGGAGGGAACTTTGAGCAGATGGTTACGAACATATAACACGCCCGTTTAAATACCCTTACGTATAGTAAAGAAGCAGAATATAGGGGTGTTTTATATGCAGAAGGATGCCAACGTTGTACTCACGATTGTTGAAGTAGATTTTTAGATGTTGATGAACATGTATAGCATCAATTCACAAACGGTATCCCATTCACCAAAATATTTTGGTCGCTCTGACCCTTTAAAGGACATTCATGCAGACGGGTGTTTTGAGTTTGCAATTTCGTTATGTTCGTAAAGAAGATTCAGCAACGTTCGTTGGACCTTTTAAGTGTCATTTACAGATTCGAAGCTACGAGTGTAATCCACATATTTGGTTACATCTATTTTGCATGTGTTATACATGCCTCCGGGGAGAGGAGCTGACAGTGAGAGCACCAACGCACTACATTATGTGCAATCATCTTGAGATTCGCAAACAGTAACCAGATTAAGGTTAAATCTAAGCTACGACGTGTTTGAGGAGTTACATAGCTTCGCATGCCTGACTAAATGTTTATTCTGCTTAAACATGCGTGCACTGAGCTGTGGGCAGGTATTCATATTGCTTTATCCCAGATGTAAACACTTGTATATAATACAGCTTTGGACATACGCGGAGTACCTCGTGCAATGTCAGTTTCCATTAGAAGTTTCGCATCACTGAAGTCTCCTTAACGTATCACTCAAATAGATGTGACATTAGAGTTAACAGCGTATCCACTGCATAAAATACATTTGTTTATATGAAATACTTTAGTTAGGATATAAACGTTACTATATATTAAGCAAGATGAATATCTACCCAATGAAAGTGAAACGCCATCACAAGATTTAATTAACATCGTAAGGCCTGCCAAACTGAACCTGCTTATATAGCGTACGTACCAACTACCAAAGGCTGTCTGTAGTACCAAATGTGCCTTCAACCTCAAAGAGCACCTCAATTATGACAATATATTAATGTCAAGTATCTATTCACAACCATCGATACTGAAAGAACTCACCTATAGCGTACCGGTGTCTACTGTCAATTAACATCGCGCAGAATCGTCGTAACATCCCACGTACTTTTAAAAGTGAAATATAAGGGTTATCTGAATCAATTACCTGTAATGCTTAAATAAGCTTGAAAAATAATACACATCTATATATTTAAATCATATACCTAACGAAACCCAATTTGATAGCACTATTACTTAGATCTATGAACTGTAACAGTGAAACCGCGCGTATCTCAACACTTACTATAATACAACAGCAAGGCATGTATGAGTGAATGTTGTATACATTAAATGACTATATATGAATCCCAGAGTCCTATCTGATAGTTACATACATATTAAATTAAGGTATCTACTTAATCAACGGTTTGGTTTCTTAAAAATGTCATGCTATACCTACATAGACGACTATTTCGAACCCATGTTCCTATCAACATGATCTTTAATTCATGACCACTGCTATCGCCAACATCACAACGCTTCAATGAATCTAAAACTTACTTACCTAGATCAAAGAACAATCAAGAGTAAACTCTGCATACACTCCGGAGTATCTCCCTCAGTGTGTGTGTACAGTATATATGAAGGTGTGCTTATATGTGCAGCTAGGTATGTTCCTCTGTATCTATATGAGAGGTGAACGCCCGTATGTCCAGCGTGGTCCTCTCTCTCTCCGTATCCTCACTGAGGTCTCTCTTCACGTACAATACATAAGTACGGGAGTAGATTAGCCCAGGCCGCTCCACCTGCTTGCTGGAGGGAGGACGTCGCTCTGGACGTGATTTATGCTTAAGGTGGGTCACTGTCAGACGGGTCACGGTCGCATAACACTGTAGGCTGAACAAACAATATAGAGTAGAGAGGCTGCTTTCAGGCTCTGACCACTGAATCAAGTGACCACTGAATCACCACTGCCGACTAAATGACGAACTGGTGACCAATGAATCAAGGCATCACCATATCAGGTCACTACAGGTATACGTGATTAATCGATGGACGATCATGAAGTCACACAAACAATTCAAATCATCACGAAGTCAAGTACTTATAAAAAATCAAGTCACCAAGGAATCAAGACACCACTAAATAAGGTGACCGTTGAATCAAGTCACTACTGAAACAAATCACGATCGGAACAAGTCAAATGAGGGCTGTATAAAATGTGAGTGAACTTGATGTTGCTGGACTGTGAATCTGCTGACCACTAAGACGACTTAAGCTTGAACCTGCATCTACTCTACCTCTCACACATCAAAGGGGAGCAGGGCCGCCGACAGGTGTTATAGTCAAGAAAGCGAGATTTTCACCACGGGGAGTCCTATAAAGCTCGTTGAGGGCTCTTCTGAGCAAGAACTGGCTTAAAGCCTAGATTCAACATAGACATAATTGAAAACACTTTCCGTGCCGGTCAGTTGGACTGGAGGAATCTGAAGAGAGTGGGGCGAGTGTACAGGTAGCGAGTCTGGGAGGGGCGACAGGTACAAGGGGACCTGTTGATGGGGTCGCTCTACCGACACAGATGAAGGCACAGCGCTCTTCACAATATGGCCACTCAACCGCGGAAATTCTACTTCACTAAAAACATTTGACTTATAAAAATGTATTTCCTTGCTCGTTTTGAGTGAGTGACTGTTATGGCGAAGGTAGAAAGGTTATTTGTGTGCACACATAATAGATATGGCCCGTTATTGTTACATATGCAGGACCTTTAGCTAATTGCCTCGCATTCCGCAGCGGAATTTCTAGGCCAAATTCTCTAGTGTGTATTGTAAACAAAAGAAAAAAACAGTCACGTGACATCACCTCGATACCTTATACCGTATAAACCAAGCTCTGTTCAGGTCCAATTCTTAAAAATAGTTTTAAGAGTCAATGTCGACGATAAAATCTTTATTTAAGAGTTATTCCTAAAGATAGGGTCGCGCTGTTTGCCACAAATTGCCGAGGTGTTCGTGTTACAATAGTTAAAGTCAGGAATACAGGACACAGGTGAAAATCTGCATTTATATTCTGTATGATGTTGTCAATCAAAACGTTTTCGTAACATATGAATAAAATTAATGTCACTGAATTTGATAAATATGGATTTGCAATGCTACTTTTTCTTGTAAATATTCAAACCGCTGACACCGCTGAAGTTACATGCATATTCACTGGGGAGGGACGAATTGTAGGAACTAATGGGTCTTCAATAACGTTTCTTTAAATAATTTCATTGATAAATCGGATTTTGTAATAACGGTCATACTGTTAAAAAAAGTTTATTTGGCGTGGTGCTTTTCTCAGTATTGATGAATGAAAATTGTGTTGTGTATTTGTTTGTAGAGGAGAGTTATTTATGTAGGCGTAATGTCTGTTTAGCGATCCATTCACCTTTTCCTGAATAAATATTTTTTAAACCGGGTCTTCACTAAACGATTGGACGGCAAAACTTTTATATTGGTAATTCAGTCTTAGGGGAAATTTTAATCGATATATTTGGTAAGATTATTTAACTTTGTGTACGGTTTAGTTATGTTTGATTGATGCTTCTGTTAAACATATTAAGTTGAATAATAATGTCACAATAACAACAACTAGTACTCTTCATTGTCAGCAATGAATGAATTAACATAAGAAATTTATAACGTAAAAAAACATTTCTTTCAAAAGGTTGGGAGAATAAAGCAAAGAAAAGACAACAGGTTCAGCAACAGAAACATATATCCTTAAATGATAAAATGGCTCTCTTTTTACATTGTATGTATGTTAATAAGCCTTTTAAGTGGCAAAGCCAATGACTTTCTGTAGTTTAATATCATAATAATGTTGACCTATGACACTCACATCACATGTGAATGAAATATTGATAGCACATTTCTAAAACCAATTGCCACCAAATCGTGCTTAAGAATTCGTAGAGTAGATAGTATTGATAAGCTCTTTAATATAAAGTTCATATTGAATCACTATAGAGTATATGTCACCTTAATCTCTTTCCTTTCATTCCTTTGACTATATCCTAACTAAATGGTGTAGCAGCAACGCTAATGGTTTTAAAGGTGTCAGACAGATTGACTAGGTTACACATTACATTACAACTTTAATCTTAAGCACAGCATATCTTGCTTCTCCGTTGAATATTAAATTACAAGTTTCAACATGAGCAGGCCATATAGAGCTTCTCAGTAACACATTAAATTAAAATCTAAGCCGGTCGTTCACTGCTGCTTCGGAAAGAGACACGCTAATAGTTTTTTCTATATATAGTTCGTGATTTATGGTCCAAACTTTCATGTAAAACTGCTTAATGTATATTTACGTAGTTCTTTCTCATACTTAAAGAGTGTGGTTTTAAAGGTACGGGATTTCCTGTCAGATATTTTGTTCAACAAGAAGGACGGCAGAACACCAACAAAGACTATATAACACGTGTCAATGGACTCACTTTTAATGGACGGATACATTACTTATTAAACTAAAGACATTTTACACTCACCTTTTAGATTTTAAGATATTTGAGGAGTAATCAATGAAGATAATATTAAATGAACGAGATAGAGGCATTCGTGCCTCATAAGCATATATAAATTAATAACTTGAATGTTATAGATTTTTAACATAATTATCTTTTGGGTACGAAGTGTTTCCTTCTGTCCACTTGCCCTAATATTCCCAGGTACCTCATTTCCTGAGGGAAATACGGTGTTACTTTACTTGTTTCCTGGTGTATATGACGTTGAGATTTAAAGGCGCTGTAGCATGTTTTTGCATGTTATTTTTCCTCAAATATGCCATTGATGATTAAAGTTAATAGAATATATTGTTACGTTAGAGGGTAAAACATCTCATTATAAGACCCGATAAGCCGTATCCATAGAAAACGGCTATCTGTATTTAAGAACATGGTGCAAAGCATTAAGGGACACTTTTGCGGAACTTTTCAGTGTGAGAGGTAGATATGTAAATGTCATGCGATTTTCAGAGTTTCAGACAGCAAGATGGTTTACCATTCCATCAGTCAGATCACTTGAACTATCTTCGAGCGGCCATTTTAATGTGAACACCTTGAACTGGCCGTTCGAAGGAAATGGACTCGCTTAAAGGTGCATCCATTGTGTTTCATAAAATTGTATTGGGCTTTGATACGTTCCAACTCACCACATGTGCTTTCTAAAATACAAAACAATTCACTCAGCTTGCATATTTATCCCCAATCGCCAAATATATCATAATTACTAGTTTCCAATTAAAATTTAGTAACATCATTACGCATGTGCAGAAACCAAAACTGCACGTCCCATTTACATGCACAGTAGTTATATGACCTAATAAACATTATTAACTCAAATCTGTCTTTTTGTCTGTTATAAATAAGATTCCAAAATTACGTTTGACTTTTTGACGCTCGCCACACGCTGTGCATTGTCCGGTTTTCGATCAGAAATCACTACTTTTACCTTCATATCGTCAATATGCTAAATCTACTATCATCAAAGTGGTAGTTTTCGGTAACAGTCGGTACTTCTCGATAAAATAACACCATTTATAGCGTTTGCAATATGTGACCCCCAACAACACAATGGATGTACCTTTAACCGAACTTCGTACTTTCGTTTAAGAACTCTTTCTATTGACACAAGAGTATTATAAAGTCAGCGGTAACACTTACTTACCTTTTTATTAGTGCACTTTATTTGAGTAAGAACGACGTTATGTGTGTTAGGATTTGTCAAGTATAGTAAAATTAACCCGCTTACCTGTCTGACTTCAGGGCTTTGTATGTATGTTTGTGAGACATAACGCCAGCTTTTAATATAAAAAAGATCTATCATATAAATATATATATTTCAGATAAATTGAACGACATAATTATCATTAACCATCTCATCGTTTGTTGCATACTATGTTTTTTTTAATGTGCCATTTATTATTAATGTTAATACAATTTAATGTAACGTCATTACGTGACCCGATAAGCCGTAACCATTGAAAACGGTTTCCGTGTTTGTGAAGAAAAAGAAAAAATTTGTTGAACTCATTTACTTTTTGTGAAAGAACTTTATTTCAGGGAGAACAACTGTGCTACTTGAGTTCAGTCATAACTAAAAGCTTTGTAGACATTCAGTTGGTCTTACATGTCGAAAAAGAATACTCTAAACATGTATTATCAGAGAGAATCTACGGGAAACAGTCTATCACGAGTCTGGAGGGCGAGAGACCATAACAAACCTTCATGGATAGTATGAAGTATAAATTTACAATCTGGAAAACTAATAACCTCTGACATAATCTACACGAGATATTACTGGTCATGAGCGGTAGGACACAAGAGTTGCTTGACTGATCTGGCTGCCGATCAAATAAGCGGCAAATAACAGTCAAATATTCATGTTGCGACAAGTGAGCAAAGAGCACATACCCCTCCCTACTTTTTTATTGTCAACCACGGGAGCATTTGCTGCCACAAATATGAATCATTTGAGCAAAGTAGCCATTCCAATTTTAACACTTCTTCAACCTCATCCGTAATACTAAAGCGAATGAAGGAGATTTTATTGGTTAAACAATACATTCATTTGCTTGGTAGCTCATCATCATTAGTTGCCAGAGGGTTAACACATCCTCTAATTTTATAATCCACAATTGCCAAAGTGTTGTAAACAAGATTTCAGTTTTAGAGTTTTAGTTCTGACGAAGAAGACAAAATAGGCTTTGAGGGCCCGACTATTGGGGCACCAAATATTTATATCTCCATTGGCTGATGGGTCTGTACACATAGTTCCAGCTTTCGAGGCGTTTTGTTCCGGAAAAGAAGACGAAAATATGTCTTTAGGTACTGCCCTATCTACAATTTATAATCCCCATTGGTTGAGGAGTCAGTGTGCAACACTTCAGCTGTGTTAAGATTTTTCGTTCTGGAGAAAATGACAAAACTAGGTTCTGAGGTTGTGATCCCTGTGATCCTTATTTGAAGCCACGAAGTCACCAAATCTACAATTTATAACCCTCACTGGATAAAGAGTCTCTACATACATTTCAGCCTTCTAGAGTCACTGGTTCTTGAGAAGAAGTCGAATAAGCGAAATGTTTATTGGCGGACGGACAGACGCGGGACATAATGCTTTATCGATGATTATTTAACTACCAATCGTATGGTATCGTATGGTATGCAATATTTACCAGATGGGCAACTGGGCCAGTACAGGAAAAAGAGGACAAATAAGAAACAATAAGAAACAAACTGGGCCAATACGAGTCTGAGCATACGCAGTCACACATTTGTTGAAAGCCCGAAACTGTTGCTTCACTACTTTGACCGTAGCCATAATAATAATAAATGTGCATTTATAATGCGCCATTTCCATGTACAAGGCACAGGCTCAAACGCTAACAAATCACAGTATATACATAATGTACAAGGAGGAAAGAAAATAGTTGTAGTATTCTGCAAACAAGTGGGTCTTCAGCAAGCGTTTGAAAGAAGCAAAGTCTGTTGCTGATTTTATGGTTAAAGGTAATATTTATATTTGTGATGTCAATGGAAATATGATGTTTATTATTGTTCAAATAGAATGAAAAGAGGTTAATTCATGAAATTGCCATTAATAAAGTAATTCTGTATTGGCCGAGTTACAGGTCCTTGCAAATTGCCCCGTTGTAGTGGCTATCGACTTCGCCTCGTGCCACTAAGCGGACCTCGGACCTGCAACTGGGCCAATACCGAAATACTTAATTGATAAAATTATAGTGTCGGTCTACCAGGTCTTTATGGGGACCTTCTTGTTTGAGGAAGTTCTGCATTGCAACATAGTGATATTACAATTTGAAAATAATGATCAACTTTGATTCAGTCTGTCTTAAACAGTCTATCACCAGTCAGAAATACAAAATAAGGCAGGGTAGAGTTACCTATGCAGAGACTACAGACTGGTTATAGTGGTCGTATCGATCAGTATCTGTGTACCAGGCGTCTCTCTGGGGACCTTCATGTTGAAGTGACCTTATACGTTACAACATATTATCATAACTAATCTACACATCTCTGTGAACGTATGCACAGTCACATCAAGTTAAGTGGAACGGTACGAACATTATACAGTTGTGATATTGTGATATGATGGTTCTCAAAGAATGTTATATTGTTTAAGATTTAGCACTTGATTTCTGTTTCTTATTAATTTACTTTGGATTGCCTAGTTATGAAAATGACAAAATGGAGCATATCTAACTTTTGCTTATAATATGGATTTATCTAATTGTAAAAATGTGTCTTTAATTTGTTTTGTTATCATTTAAATAGCTGATCACAGACAACGGCGCACCTGGCAATTACTGTAGTTTTACCCTAATCGTATGTGCTTTAATTGACAGCTCGTCAAAATGTATTTTCAAAGTATATGCAATGCTCATTAAAAGTTATAATTAGAACTTCCACTGTAGTGTTTTAAGGCGATATCGTGATGGTGACAGTGTTGTGATGTAAGCATGATAATAGGAGGTACGACAAGATAGAAACAAGCAAAAAAGTGAGCGTGGCTCACTAATACCCCCGACTGTTAAAGTTTGACATTTTTATTTTACTTAAAGAGAGAGGTGTCTGCACACCTAAGGATTGATGAGCTATGAAATGTAATTGCTAAGATTAAACTGTTTGTGAAAAGGCTAGGACAAGTGTCGATCTTCATGTAAAAAAGGTGGTTTAAGTAAAAATAGGAATAAAAGTAACTTGAAAAGGTATGGGTAACATAACACATAAAAAGCTGCTATTACCACTGATTTCAACTTTATTTTGGAAATTAATCCATCATAATGATTCATTCGAGTGACTTGAAACAACTGGTACATGGAAGCTCACCCCTGAAGGCACAGTGAGAGATGTACAGCAGTTTATGGCTGTAAGGAAAGAAAATTTAACTTTTCCCAAAATATAACCAGTGGAAATATAAAATAGTAAAATCAACAAGAACAAAGAAGTAGCTTTTGATGAAAGTTACATGAAAAACAAAATGATGAAGTCAACAAATCACACCACAGAAGTAGCTTCATTCATTCTAGCTCCGAATATGATGTAGTAAAAAAATATATAAAATCGCCAAAAATTAAAAAAATCACTAAATCGTGTTACATTCTGCAATGCAGCTATCCTAGTGGTGAAGAAGACATGTGCCACATTTGAAAAGGATGAGATGAATAGTTTTTCTGTAATCGAACAGACAAAAAATGTTCATAATATGATTTAGTTAAAAAATCGAAAACAATCGCCAAAAATTCAAAAATTCAATAATTCGGTTTAAACTTCGCACTGCACCTCTCCTAGTTGTGAAGAAGACATGTACCAAATTTGAAAAGGATGAGATGAATAGTTTTTCCGTTATTGATCGGACAAAATTGTCTTCGGACGGACGGAAGGACGGACGGAATCATTGGTATTACTATATAACCCCGACCTTTTTAGGTCGGGGGTTTAACAATTCGGAAACTCACTATTGACGATCAACAACAGAAGACAAAATAACGCTCAACGGATATGTCAAGACATTATATTTTGTTAGTTCTTTTGAATATTCTGCATATGATTAATCAAGATCAGTTACTGTCGATCGAGGACTATTATTATTGTTTCGTCTCTTATCTTAGCCAAATGCCCATGGTATGTCATATCATTCCACATATTTGGATTTCCGCTATTGTAAACTTAATGGCAGAATTTCTGCTCTCCATTCCATTTTAAAGAAGACAAGCAGACAAAGTCGATTTACCCTCGTCAAGTGGGAAAACTTAAAAATATTTTAATGAGTCCTAAATCACTCATTATTAATAAATTCATACTACACAAGAATATATACTTTCCAAGATGTATTAATCTCTGCCTAACAATCTGAAATTTAGAACGCGTTGAGAGATTTACTTCCGAAACACAATGAAGATGTTTTCCCATGGATATGGCTAAAACTAAAAGTCCAAAAGAGGTTTAAAAAAACCGCAAAAACACATCTACACATGATGATTGTTTCACATAACATGTTTCATTGAGCTACATTTTTGTAGGTCTTACAGTTGTTGAGTTCTGGTGCAGAAACAAAATGTTATGGCTAGCGGATTCCACCACTTGTTGTCCTGTGCCGAAAGGAGCATCTACATATGATGACTGTTCCCCATATTCCTTGATATTTCTGTGCTAGCAAACCATGTCAGATGCAGTGGTTAGTGGTTAGCACGGGCAAGTGGATATGCTGCAAGGCTTTAATTAACCAGTAATAGAGATTGACGAGTTACGCCCTGCAGAGGGAAGATGGTCCAGACATGTCAGATAGCGTATGGATGGGCAGAATTAATTTCCGAGATTTAATAACATTTCATCGTTGCTTTAATTAGCTTCATCTTCATGTGCATTATTAGCCTGTATATAAATCTTAAACTTACCTAATATACTGAAGGTAATGTGACTAAATCCTTTCATCTGGATGTACCACATATATATAAACACCCAGAACAGTACCATTGCTTAAACCTGATGATCTTTAACATAATTAAGTTACTAAAATTGCTTTTGGGATGTAAGTTAATAACCCGAGACAAAAGAATACACTGACTTAAGAGTTTACAAGTTCTCGTAGTACCATACATTAAAACCTAAAACCTAGAATCCGGACACCGTGTATTTGAGTAGATAGGACATCCTTTCTGGAGATTAACCTGGTAAATTCAGTCCGTGTTACATGTGGACGCAGAACGTGTTACCGGAACGCAATATTTCATCCTAACTACATTGACCTGATTTTCACGAGCTATCCAGATTAGCCTAAATACATATAAAACATACTTCTCGAATAATTCCAGAAATACTAGAATCCAGAATATCACTTGTCCCGAGTAAACTGATACTCTCAACCGATTCAAATTTGAATTAATAATGTGTTAAAATATTAGTAAAAGGATCAAAAGAAATAAACACATTGGTACCTGCGCACACTATAGTATATAATATATCATGTTCAAGCCATTCGTAGGTCAGGCCATCTATTGTTACATACATACAGCAGGTTGAATGAATTCCTGGATTGCGAGACATTACATTTCATCGTCACCACATTGACCCCGATTTTCACGAGCCTGAGATTCCACACAGAAGCCCATACACAACAAACCTGGGGACATCAACACGAGCTATCTTCTTTATCTCATCTGCCTCTTTAACTGCCTACAAAACACATATTGAATTCTTTATCTTCGGGCCACGCAATAAATCAACCTTTTCAGAACATTAATTTTAATGTGATGCCTTGGGATGTACGTCTACATCTTTCGACAATCTCAATAATCATAATAAATATAAGGAAGAATACTTATTTGAAATTCATGCTTGAAAAAATATCTTGTGAACTTTTCAATTTATCTATAATCAGATTTTACAGCTGTCAGGAAGTTTTTAACAGCACCGCCATTTATTTTACATGCATATTTTAATTTTGAATGTCTCCTTCTTTACAAAATAAGTATATATGTAGTGATAAGTGCATATTAAACACTGGAAGGGGAATGCCTTATGGCTTTGCAATGGAGACGTCAATGTTTTGGAAGCGGAAATTTTCCATTTTGTAAATAAACTAGACAAGTTTATATTCAACCTCTCATGCAGTGCATCAGCGTAAGTTAAAATAATAATCTTATTCCCAACTTTCGGACCTCATTCTTCAATACACATGTGATACAGCGGTGTTGTGTTTGTCGTTACAAAACATACATGTAGTAATCGGTATCTTTACCTAACTCGCTTTCTCTCGATATACATGTATACCAAACCTCATACATCAAACTTTATCATCTGAGTTTAACGAGGGTACACTATGTTAGGAAACCAACTTAAGAATAGTAGCCTTAGTGATGAATGACGATAGAGGTATTTTTGTTGGTCCAGACTTCATAGAACTCTTCTTGTGGTTTTATGCAGACGATCTTTGTTTTTAGATGCCGTTTTAGGCTTGCAAAAGAATGCCCGTTTTATTGTTGCTGTGGAGAAGGACTCATTGGAGTCACTTGACACAAGATCTGACCTATTTCTGATTTCAAAATTGAGTCAAATGGTTAACCAATATCTCATGACATTGACCTTTGACATCTGACATCTGACCTTCAAGGTCACAAAATCAATGATCACTTTTCAATGTGTACAACAACCGTGTAATGATTCAAAGAGTTAACAGTAAATGTAACTAAAGGCATATTCACAAATGCATTCTTAAGTTGTGACCTTGACCTTTCACGGATTTCAGCGAAATGAGTCGGGGCTGCTAATAAATAAGCACGTCATATATCGAAGGCCCATCACCGATCAAACACTTTGGCCATGGAAAAGTTTTTCAGAAAATGCATCCCACGTCAAGGTCAAGGTCAAGGTCACAATGTCAAAGGTTATGACCTCGGTATGCGGCATTGAAAACATAACATCTTCACATGCTTTTAGTTCCAATAACTTGTCTTCCATCGACGTCAAGGTTATTTAAGAAGGTAAAACACTAGGACTATTTCAATGGCCAACGTGAAGGGACACACACAGATCAGGTTTCAAAGACATATCAAACGTTTGAGCAAAGTTACTCAGTTACCGTTTAACCCACAGTACTGGTCTGAAATCAGCAAGCCGACCGCTCAAAGTCAAGGACCGTTACTCTGAAAATATTAATCTGATTATCACCGATGTATATCCAAAGCATTTGTAAAGTTTCAGAAAGAATGATCCAAAACTGTTGGGAGGAGTTGATTTCAGAATACAGGTACCGTTTTCGGGACGGACGGGCAGACGGCCTGCGCCACGACAATAAACCCCTTGGGTTTCACCCGGGGGTTTAAAATCTGATTATCATGGGGTTTTGTTTGCTATGGAAGCTTCAAAACATCATCAATGTTGACTTAATCATAAAAACACTATTTATCAGTTATTGATTGTAATGCTCAAAAAAGTATGTCCACATTCAATGAACATTCTAAATCTAGATGTTTATTCTGTGAAAACATCTTTTAAAATGCAATCATATATATGTACGTCAAATCTATGTGATAAATATGTATGAAAATTGTTTTTAACACTTAAAGAATAGGTAATTGAAAATAAGGAAGAAGAAATACTATCCTTAGAGAATTTCAGATTTTGTCCTTTCTGTACAAATGAATTACATTTTATGCGTTCATGCCCCCTGTATAACGAATTAAGAATGAAATATATTTTGGATTTGAAATGTGAAATAGAAAATCTCTAGCTACTCTAATGCAAAATGAAAATGTCAACTGTCTACGTATGTTTATACTGAATAAACTATCGAACATATTGACATGCAACTGAAATAGTAACTGTTCTGGAGGTTGTTGATCAGTGCGTACGACTGAATTGCAGTTATACACATCTGTGCCCTTAAGCTTCCCGTGACGACAAGATTGTTTACAATGTTGTTGAAACTAAATGAGATCAATGGGCTGCTGTCTACGCAGGCTTCAGGACACCCAACCTGTTGCCGTGTGATTGGAGCACGACTGCCATTGACTGCCGACACTTCCGTAACATGAGGCCGAGGTGTTGTCCATGAGGTGTCTGCAGTGACTGCTAGACATTTACCTTGGTGGTCAGACAAGTCTACATCAAGGAGACGGGATTTTTGGTTTTTACACATCGAAACTATTGAACCTTTGAAATGAAAATCGTGTACATTCTAGTCTACAAATTATTTATTGGTTATTCCTAATAACACAAGTCGTCGGGTTTTGTTATTCCTTTCATTTCACTTCAATGAAAATAGTTTTTAAAAATCACCAGAAAGGGATCATTTTTGCCGGGATATACAGTGGGAAAATCTCGTTTCTTTGAAAATCTTGGATAATATTTGATAAAATAGCAATGCGACTTACAGACCATAAGAGTGATTCTAAACTAAGACTAGGATACTAGAGATTGAACGTCCAGCAGGTGGACCCTGGATAACTATTCCCAACTCGTATGCTTAAATATCAATATCGAAACGTCGATATTGTCAACAAAAAGAAGTTGATCATCCGTAAAATGTACATTGCTAGTCATCTCTTTACTATATATACAAGAACGTCTATAAACAATGTCGAGTGACCTGAGCACTGACCTAGGATTTAGCAGTTTCCTCATATCCTGCTTTTATGTTACAAATGGAAATTTCAGTGTCTTGACAGCGACTTGACCCGTGGAATCAGGTCATTCTGGAATGGTTCAGCTTGAAACTCAGTTCACATTATCGAAGTTCTAATGTTCGAAGTCTCCTCAATATTCAGTTCAGTTGATGTGAGATTTCAAAGGGTACTTTTTATTTGTTATCATTGATTCTTTATGTTAAATAAAATACCAAGAAAACAATTTAATAAATTTCCAAAATAAGTGTTGAAAGGGGATTCGAACCTGTTAACTGAAAATATTGCTATTCTGATCCTACCCATGCTGCCATAATTATATGGCTCTTGAAGGTCACCTCCACATACTCGTTACCGGGTACCTAACTTACTGCTCGGTTGTGTTGAATACAGTATAATGTACTTGTACAAGGTAACATGGTACGTTTCACAACTCATGTGTAGACAATGCAAGGAAAGCAACCCTTCAAACTCTCAGATGTTCCATGTATGAATTGGGTCACTGACACGGGAATCTGACATTAAACCGCACCCCCTATTGCTGATCTTCACTGATAGCGGTTAAATAAGCAATACATAGGACCAGCACCAGTGAGATGGACATCATGGTCTTCACCCTATAAATCCCTTCTGTGAAGACTGTATCCCTTACTTAATTTCATCAAAATCCACATCTCTTCACTAGTGACACAGTGAGTGAAAGTCGGGTAGGTATTAACTTATATACCTGTCTGTATAGAAGATAGCACCATGGGATCAATAAAAGTCTTTAATAAGGTTAATATTGACTAAACACGCTCCCTATCAAGTTATCTTCACAGTGACACCTTTGGTGAAGGAGAGGCATTAACTGACATACCTGTCTGTACAAAGCATAAACTGAGAGCAGTGTCTCCACAGGACGATCATCAACATATGAATATTATCTAAACGTACATGTCATCAATAGCATGTGTCCCTGTTAAGACAGACATATATACTTAACTCGTATACTTATATGTACAAAGACTATAGTGAGAGTGAGTGCGAGATCAATATCCCGATATGACCCAGTTCTCACGTTACCCCAGTCCTGCCATAATAAGGTCTCTGCTTAAATAGGACGTCGTCACCTTGAATCATCCCCAATACTTGGATAACGACAATAATTACGATTGTATGGTATGAAGTCTTTATAAGCAGGGTAGCATTACGAACCATTGTGGAGGTATGTGTGTGATAAGGATTGGAGGAGGCGTCCAACCATGGAGCTGTATCGGGTTTCCTCTCGAGATATGCAAACGTATATGTGTCATGACGAAAGGCTGGGTTACAGTAGTCTTTGGGATAGAATGAAATTCGAGCCTTCCTTTTAAAGACGTCTCTATAATTTGAACAGACGAAACATGTCATGATTTAGGTAATAGAAGTGCAAGATGTTGACTTCTATTCTTTTAAAATAGTTATGCAATAAGGGTATACAGCTAAGATAGTTTTCTGAACACATCAACACTAACTGATAACATTTCGTTTCAGCAACGAATGTTGATATATATATCACAACTTTAGAGTTATATTTATCATGCGAAATCAGTTGAAATAGTTTCAAAGGAAATTCATTGCCCTTGTGTCTCAGATATTGCAAAATACTGAGCATTACTTTAAAAAAAGGTAACGAATTACCCATCCTTGTACAGTATTCATACTGTAGTACTAGTTAGCCTTATCATTAAGCTGATTGCTGGAATGCAGTACACGGTATCGGCTGCTGTCTGTCTCAAGGACAAAGCATTTATCAGCCAAGTCGGTCAATGCGACCAGACTGCTGTAGTAGACATTCCTTCATATGGGAGTGCATTTAGAGGAGCATTGTCACACTACACCATTCAGGAGAGGTCCTAAATTTAAAAAAGTTTGACTGACAAAATAAAGTAACACGATTGAAGTGACAATTTACTTTTGACATAAATGGCAGAATGTATTACTCGGTGATTGTAACTTATCTATTTATATGCGGTTATTACATGTTAATTGTCCATTCGCCACACTAGGATCACACTATACAAACGCTTGAACTATTTGGAACGAAACTTTAAGCTTTTCAGCATTCAAATCTTCGAATCTTCCACCATCACAGTGACTACATTGTGACAACTCCGTCAGTATTGTCTCCCACAATATGTTTTGTATCAAATTTAGTATTGATATACATTTGGGATTATTCTGTCGTCAATAGTCAAAAATATATATAATACATGATATTGCAAGGTGTACACAATGTATGTTAATTTAATTATTTAATGATATGACGGCATTCAAGAACATAATATAATTAGAAATACATGCTATGTAATAGTGAACAAATATAACATGGTTCCAGTTGGGATAACACTTCCTTCAATAGTAGAAACTATTGTACTTTTTCGCGCCGAGTCCCATTCAAACGCATACCCAACTATCGTCAGCACTGACCGTACCAACAGCACGACCACGGAGCTTCGAGTTGTCTGCATCTAAAAAGCATTTATTCATAATGAGACTGTCTACAGCACCAGTTGCATATATCACGACAATTGACCCCGCTGTTTGTAAGGAATACAATACTAACTTGAGAATTAATGGCTTCATGGTTTAAGTATTAACCCAGTAGGTCAATGCGATCAGACTCTTGAGGGTGGCATTCCTTCATATATGTGCGCAATTGTGGTTCTCCGCATTAGACAGGAGTTATATCCGCATTAGAGAGTTACATTTGTCACACTACACCACATAGGATGGGGGATTCTCCTACATTGTTAGCATTGTTAAGGATTGGGGCGGCTGGTATCAAAGGCCACGGTCAAATGCATTTACTGTACAACTAGACATTGAAGTGATATACTGCTCGCTATCAATTGCTCGGTGTGAAGTAATGATGAAATCGGCTGTCTGATTTCCCGTGGTCCTCTGCTTGTTTGACTACATGATTCACTGTAGTGCAAGGATGTATACTCACTGCAATCCAATTATTCTTAATTAAAACATTAAATCAAAGAAGTGGACGAAGCTTTTCGAAGCTCCCTTAAAGCTAAAACACAATGTTAATATACTTACAACTATAGCACATAAAAAACTTCGAAATTCTAGGTTCAGAACATGTACTTCATGTGTTCCACATGACTTGTATTCATTGGGAAGTGAGATATGAGGATAATATTAAGAGGATCATTTATATACTAGTCTATTGTAATTAGTAGTCTATTTGCTAACCCTTTTTTCCGTTATACCTTTCATAATTCTCTTGTATGTTATATGTCATAACGTAAAATACTGTTTAAATCAGGCATGAAACACATTCTAGTAGTTATTAGAGGTGAACATGAAGAAGTTGACCGTCCATAAACTGATAGTCATCTCTAAGCTGAATATTGCTCCTTATTAATGGTTTCTCAGGAAAAGTAAAGTCTCTTCACTATCCTGCATGGCAACTTCGTGTACACTTAGTTTATATTTGTTTACACCAACTTACATACATTGTACGTGCATATGCGACAATCCGCTGACGTGGGAGCGAAATCAAGCATGTACATTTGGGACGTATATACGAAGCACTGAACTGTCAATAATAAAAAGTACCACATATCGTTGATGCAAATTTAAGCAAACACAAGAAACCTCTAGAAAGGAACTGTGAGTGTTGTAACATTCCAAGACTGTTACCAATAAGAAAAACATAATTTCTCTCATGAATATGTTAAAACATAATGCAAGGAATTACAACTCCTTTAATTTAAACAGACAACATTAACGGGCTCACTCCTCATATAACATGGCCTTGTTTTATATTTAGGTTTTCGTATCACGAAAAGACGAGTTTCTCCACCACGGTGCCTCCATCTGGTATTTGTAAGTCGCTCGCAAAACGTACTACACTTTGTCACATTGCGTATATCATGTAAGCGAAGCACACGCGGTCCGGGCAGCACATTTATTAAACAAATGGGTCTCGTCGCGCTTCAGTGAACGCGAGATATTTACCCTTCATTATAGCCTGACACTTACATACAGGATTACTTACTTCCCATTTACAGTGGTGGTGAAACGTATCTGCCGACAGAGAGATGCATACCTCAGTAAAGTGGGATGGAATTGGGCTAAAGAGATATCTAGGTATATATATAATACGAACATGTATGCTACCCTTCATTGACGTATGCAAAGGGTGTTTAGCTGTATAAACGAGGTATCTTATGTACGTTTCACTTTGTGTCAGAGACGCTGGTATTCCTCGTAGACATGTACAATGTATACAACTAATATTATTTGATGTGGATTAAATATGAGGATACCAGAATTTGATCACTTAGAAAATGTTCATTTGATAGTTTGTAAAGACATCTTTAATGTAAATACCTGCAACTCAACAGTTGTTTTCTGGAGGTATATGATCTTTTAATCAACGCAATGTGTAAAACCGTAAAGTATTGGATAAAATTCGTTCGGGGGATGGTAAAATCCCTTGAACGTTTATAAGACGAACTATTTATCATCAGAACGGTGGATACAATATGGGTTCACGAACTATTTACTTTCTCAAAAATGCAGCTCATTTACTAAATACCAATTTACCAATCCATCCCTCGTCCTACTAGGCGGGTTATTGAAAAATGACCATTTTAAATTAAGTTCTTACATTAAGCCGTTTAATGTATTCCTCAAACAATTCAGATAGGAAAATATGTTGACTTGTTCATATAAAACTTCGAATGGTTAAAAATGCTTTGTTATGGTTTTAATGTAAACTGGAAATGAAAACATATCGTTTCACTGCTGTTTGGCATATTGTTTTGCTTTTTGACGTTTTTCTGAAGTAAAACATATCTTATTAAACATTGTTCTCAGTTGTGTGTACTCGGATTGTCTTGAAATCAGCTTTGGTATTCAGATAAGCTATTCGAGCTTGTTTACCAATCCACTTCTTTGTGAAATAAATATGTTTAAACCAAATCAGCTGTGTGTAATCGGATTGTCTTGTCGATATAAGCTGTGTGTACTCGGATTGTCTTGTCGATATTAGCTGTGTGTACTCGGAATGTCTTGTCGATATAAGCTGTGTGTACTCGGATTGTCTTGATATAAGCTGTGTGTACTCGGAATGTCCTGTCGATATAAGCTGTGTGTACTCGGATTGTCTTATCGATAAAAGCTGTATGTACTCGGATTGTCTTGAAAACAGCTGTGTGTACTCGGAATGTCTTGTCGATATAAGCTGTGTGTACCCGGATTGTCATGTCGATTTAAGTTGTGTGTACTCGGATTGTCTTGTCGATAAAAGCTGTATGTACTCGGATTGTCTTGTCCATATAAGCTGTGTGTACTCGGATTGTCTTAAAAACAGCTGTGTGTACTCGGATTGTCATGTCGATTTAAGTTGTGTGTACTCGGATTGTCTTGTCCATATAAGCTGTGTGTACTCGGATTGTCTTGAAAACAGCTGTGTGTACTCGGATTGTCTTGATATAAGCTGTGTGTACTCGGATTGTCATGTCGATTTAAGCTGTGTGTACTCGGATTGTCTTGTCGATAAAAGCTGTGTGTACTCGGATTGTCTTATCGATAAAAGCTGTATGTACTCGGATTGTCTTGAAAACAGCTGTGTGTACTCGGATTGTCATGTCGATTTAAGTTGTGTGTACTCTGATTGTCTTGTCGATAAAAGCTGTGTGTAATCGGATTGTCTTGTCGATATAAGCTGTGTGTACTCGGATTGTCTTGTCCATATAAGCTGTGTGTACTCGGATTGTCTTGAAAACAGCTGTGTGTACTCGGATTGTCTTGATGTAAGCTGTGTGTACTCTGATTGTCTTGTCGATAAAAGCTGTGTGTAATCGGATTGTCTTGTCCATATAAGCTGTGTGTACTCGGATTGTCTTGTCCATATAAGCTGTGTGTACTCGGATTGTCTTGAAAACAGCTGTGTGTACTCGGATTGTCTTGATATAAGCTGTGTGTACTCGGATTGTCTTGATATAAGCTGTGTGTACTCTGATTGTCTTGTCGATAAAAGTTGTGTGTACTCGGATTGTCTTGTCGATATAAGCTGTGTGTACTCGGATTGTCTTGTCGATATAAGCTGTGTGTACTCGGATTGTCTTGAAAACAGCTGTGTGTACTCGGATTGTCTTGATATAAGCTGTGTGTACTCGGATTGTCTTGATATAAGCTGTGTGTACTCGGATTGTCTTGTCGATATTAGCTGTGTGTACTCGGATTGTCTTGTCGATATTAGCTGTGTGTACTCGGAATGTCTTGTCGATATAAGCTGTGTGTACTCGGATTGTCTTGATATAAGCTGTGTGTACTCGGAATGTCCTGTCGATATAAGCTGTGTGTACTCGGATTGTCTTATCGATAAAAGCTGTATGTACTCGGATTGTCTTGAAAACAGCTGTGTGTACTCGGAATGTCTTGTCGATATAAGCTGTGTGTACCCGGATTGTCATGTCGATTTAAGTTGTGTGTACTCGGATTGTCTTGTCGATAAAAGCTGTATGTACTCGGATTGTCTTGTCCATATAAGCTGTGTGTACTCGGATTGTCTTAAAAACAGCTGTGTGTACTCGGATTGTCATGTCGATTTAAGTTGTGTGTACTCGGATTGTCTTGTCCATATAAGCTGTGTGTACTCGGATTGTCTTGAAAACAGCTGTGTGTACTCGGATTGTCTTGATATAAGCTGTGTGTACTCGGATTGTCATGTCGATTTAAGCTGTGTGTACTCGGATTGTCTTGTCGATAAAAGCTGTGTGTACTCGGATTGTCTTATCGATAAAAGCTGTATGTACTCGGATTGTCTTGAAAACAGCTGTGTGTACTCGGATTGTCATGTCGATTTAAGTTGTGTGTACTCTGATTGTCTTGTCGATAAAAGCTGTGTGTAATCGGATTGTCTTGTCCATATAAGCTGTGTGTACTCGGATTGTCTTGTCCATATAAGCTGTGTGTACTCGGATTGTCTTGAAAACAGCTGTGTGTACTCGGATTGTCTTGATGTAAGCTGTGTGTACTCTGATTGTCTTGTCGATAAAAGCTGTGTGTAATCGGATTGTCTTGTCCATATAAGCTGTGTGTACTCGGATTGTCTTGTCCATATAAGCTGTGTGTACTCGGATTGTCTTGAAAACAGCTGTGTGTACTCGGATTGTCTTGATATAAGCTGTGTGTACTCGGATTGTCTTGATATAAGCTGTGTGTACTCTGATTGTCTTGTCGATAAAAGTTGTGTGTACTCGGATTGTCTTGTCGATATAAGCTGTGTGTACTCGGATTGTCTTGTCGATATAAGCTGTGTGTACTCGGATTGTCTTGAAAACAGCTGTGTGTACTCGGATTGTCTTGATATAAGCTGTGTGTACTCGGATTGTCTTGATATAAGCTGTGTGTACTCGGATTGTCTTGTCGATATTAGCTGTGTGTACTCGGATTGTCTTGATATAAGCTGTGTGTACTCGGATTGTCTTGTCGATATAAGCTGTGTGTACTCGGATTGTCTTGATATAAGCTGTGTGTACTCGGATTGTCTTGTCGATATTAGCTGTGTGTACTCGGAATGTCTTGTCGATATAAGCTGTGTGTACTCGGATTGTCTTGATATAAGCTGTGTGTACTCGGAGTGTCTTGTCGATATTAGCTGTGTGTACTCGGATTGTCTTGTCGATATAAGCTGTGTGTACTCGGAATGTCTTGTCCATATAAGCTGTGTGTACTCGGAATGTCTTGTCCATATAAGCTGTGTGTACTCGGATTGTCTTGTCGATATAAGCTGTGTGTACTCGGAATGTCTTGTCCATATAAGCTGTGTGTACTCGGAGTGTCTTGTCGATATTAGCTGTGTGTACTCGGATTGTCTTGTCGATATTAGCTATGTGTACTCGGAGTGTCTTGTCCATATAAGCTGTGTGTACTCGGATTGTCTTGAAAACAGCTGTGTGTACTCGGATTGTCTTGATATAAGCTGTGTGTACTCGGATTGTCATGTCGATAAAAGCTGTATGTACTCGGATTGTCTTGAAAACAGCTGTGTGTACTCGGATTGTCATGTCGATTTAAGTTGTGTGTACTCTGATTGTCTTGTCGATAAAAGCTGTGTGTACTCGGATTGTCTTATCGATAAAAGCTGTATGTACTCGGATTGTCTTGAAAACAGCTGTGTGTACTCGGATTGTCATGTCGATTTAAGTTGTGTGTACTCGGATTGTCTTGTCGATATAAGCTGTGTGTACTCGGAATGTCTTGTCGATATTAGCTGTGTGTACTCTGATTGTCTTGTCGATAAAAGCTGTGTGTAATCGGATTGTCTTGTCCATATAAGCTGTGTGTACTCGGATTGTCTTGAAAACAGCTGTGTGTACTCGGATTGTCTTGATATAAGCTGTGTGTACTCGGATTGTCTTGTCGATATAAGTTGTGTGTACTCGGATTGTCTTGTCGATATAAGCTGTGTGTACTCGGATTGTCTTGATATAAGCTGTGTGTACTCGGATTGTTTTGTCGATATTAGCTGTGTGTACTCGGATTGTCATGTCGATTTAAGTTGTGTGTACTCGGATTGTCTTGTCGATATAAGCTGTGTGTACTCGGATTGTCTTGTCGATATTAGCTGTGTGTACTCGGATTGTCTTGTCGATATAAGCTGTGTGTACTCGGAGTGTCTTGTCGATAAAAGCTGTATGTACTCGGATTGTCATGTCGATATAAGTTTTGTGTACTCGGATTGGCTTGAAATCAGTTGTGTGTTCTCTGACTAAAACTAAAACTATCAAACATTTTACCTGTTACCTCAGTAATATAGTTTTATTTTGTAAGTTGGTAGGAGAAGTATTTTGTTAAACGACTTTCAATCGTAGCTTATCAATATCAGTTCATGTTGGGATCCACCAGTGGCAGTGCTTACTGGGGTTTTGATAGCACTTTTCGACTCCAAACAAACAGTAAAAAACGTCATAAGCCATAGTTTGGATAAAGAGTCACTTACCTTAAATCTTAATCGATATTGTAAATATGCTGAGAGTGAGTGTGTAGCAAATCGAAATATCCCGTTTCAACATGACATCACTTGACTTTAGATCGTCTGCTTTTGACACACGTGCTATTGTTTCGTCATGACCTGCACGTGCATCTCGCGCTTTGCTCGGTCACGTGATCAACTCGAGCCGTTAATGACATTTACATTGTATCATTCAGAAAGCATGCGGTGTTAAGATAAGATAAGGTTTGATAAGATAATATTTATTGTCCCAAAAGGGAAATTTGGTTTTTATAATTACAGTTCTCCATCATACAAAACATACAAATTATCATTCAAAACAATACATATTAACACAGTTTACAGAGACTAGAAAATGATATACATGAAAGTGTTTATCGTGCAACATTGCACTTATCAGAATGTATTTCTCTAATGCTGCAAGGAGATTACGCCTTATATTCTAAGAGACATCGTTTTGGCAGCAGATTTTGCTAAATGCCCTTCCAACACAAACAAAAAACATCAATTAATGACTCACAATAATGTCATGAACATGATTAAGTCACAATATTTGACATCAACGCAATAATGTGTGTCACATGAGATAGTAATTTGAATGTTGATGATTTTATTTTCATTTCTTATTATTTAACATAGACTCACTCCATCGCATCCCCATTTCGTCTCTCTTTATTTCAACTCATTTACCTCACCGTACCTCACCTCACCTCACCTCACCTCAACTCAACTCACGTCATCTCATCTCATCTCACCTCACGTAACAACGCCTTATTTACCTTCCTTTACCTCATCTCACTTTGCCTCACTTTGCCTCACTTTGCCTCACTTTGCCTCACATCGCATCACATCACCTCACCTCACCTCACCTCACCACACCACACATCACATCACCTCACCTCACCTCACCTCATCTCATCTCACCACACTTCACCTCACCTCACCACACCTCACCTCACCTCACATCAGATAACATCATCTCATATCACCTCTACTCACCTCATCTCACCTCACTTCACCTCACCTCACCTCATCTCATCTCATCTCATCTCACCTCACCTCACCTAACCTCACCTAACCTCATCTCACATCACCTCACCTCACCTCACCTCACCTCACCTCACCTCACCTCACCTCACCTAACCTCACCTAACCTCATCTCACATCACCTCACCTCACCTCACCTCACCTCACCTCACCTCACCTCACCTTAACTCATCTCACCTTGCTTCATCTTTCGTCGTACCATAATCACATCACCTCACATTACATCACCTCATTTGATCTCACCTCATTTCATCTGATATTATCGTTTATCATTTGATCTCACCTCACCTCATCTTACCTTATTCATCATTTGATCTCAGCTCATCTCACGAAACCTCATATCACCTTGGCTAATGCTTTAAAGGTCCATCCATTTTGTTGTTGGGGGTCACATATTCCAAACGTTATAAATGGTGTTACTTTATCGGGAAGTGCCGACTGTTACCGAAAACTACCATTTTGATCTTAGTCAACTATATGAAGGTAAAAGTAGTGATTTCTGATCGAAAACCGGACAATGTACAGCGTGTGGCGCGCGCCAATGAGTCAAACGTAATTTTGGAATCTTATTTATAACAGACAAACTGATATATTTGGGTTGATCATGTTTAATAGGTCATATAACTACTGTGCATGTAAATGGGAAGTGTAGTTTCGGTTTCTGCACATGCAGAATGATGTTACTTGATTTCAATTGGAAACTAGTAATTATGATATATTTGGCGATTGGGGATGTATATACAAGATGAGTGAATTTATTTGCATTGTAAACAGCACATATATTGAGATAGAACGTATTAAAGACAAATAAAATTTTATTAAAATCAATGGATGCACCTTTAACATGTCAAATTCACTTTTCATATTTATCTCTTCATTTGGAAGAAAGAAACTAATCCGCACAAAGGTAAAAGGTGAATACCCTAAAATTACATTTTGGAAAAACGTTTTCATGGATTAAAAATTATCAAGAGTTTAGTTCGTGTATTTATAGTTATATTTACCTAATGTTCTTATTTCTTGGATTAAAAACCTTTTTTGACAGTCATGATGAGAGAATTCATTTAAACTCATAAAATATTCCTTCTTTAACACGAGTCAACGTGTTGTCGAGGAAAGTCTTGAGAATATATGTGCAGTTTGAATTTGTTGACAATGCGTGAAATATTTCCTCTAGGTAGCTAGGTTTTGCTGTAAACAATAATGATTCACAATTTTCTTTCAGAGAACCATTCTCTCCTAATATAATGAACAGCAAAAGAAATGCGAGTTTTAATGATTATAGTTTCTGTTTGCATATCAGCCCATGCATGGTTTGTCATATCATTACTAATCAAATGTCTTAGAACATGAGGAGCTATTGGTACTGTAGAGTACAAATGGTTATCATTGCAAAGTCAAAGGATATCAGTTGGCGAAAATGTACGTCATATGTTGTCATGGCAACATGATCTGCATGAGTCTGGTAAAATTCAAATTTCTCGTGCTGTAATCCGAGACTTGCTCTGTGAAAAGGACCCCAAATTGTGACTCCAACCTCAATGTTTAAGAAGTGAATGCTTGGCAAAAAAACGTGACATTTTCGGAAACTGGGATATTGGCCGATTGCATGCTGAACAGTTTGCAAGGATTGTAAATGGCTCGTGGAACACCTTGGTACCGAAAACGAATGCGTTACCTTGAAGTTTTACCAAAATGAGACCCATAGAACCATTCTGAATGAAATTCAAAATGACGTCATAACGTCAAATCAACATCAGCAAAGACAGGTGTTTTGCATAAAACAAATTCATGGGAGTGTTTGCAAAAGTTCTAATAACAGTTAAAAGCACATTGGGCCCTTCATCATCTGAACAGGAATGTGACTGTTTCCCCAGAGAATGACTATGGCACAAGATAATGCTCTGCAGAAGTTCTACACCAGTATTGACTTTTCGTTATGTCTGCATGCTGTTCAACACGTTATTAACATCATGTCAACACAATTTGAATGCTCTGATATTATAAAATTGCTCAATACAGCGTTATCAGTAATTACGAAAGTGGACAGTGGACTCGCGTTTCTTTTGTTGTTCAGTATATGATTATGTTTCTTTTATCAATATTTTCACAGGTATAAAACGAAAACCCTTAGAGAAATAATGTAAGTATAGTATGTTTATCGTATTTAGTTCGCCTTGTTACTCTTTATCTCACTACTTTTGTTCCACTGACATGTGGTATACGTGCTATTTTTCAATGTATGTGTACCCTTTGGTTCTATCTCCCTGATGCCCGGTGCTTGATGAGAGGCTGTCGCACGTGCAAATGAAATTATTCATATAAACTATACGATATTGCTCTTTTCATTCTCTTCCCACAGAGGTTACTCCACTCATACCTTCCCACGTACTGTTTGTTACAATTTGCTCATATATTCTCGGTTTTCTCAAATTTCCCTAGCCGTGCACCTTATTTAGTCTTTTTAATCAAATATCATCTTACATCTTCGACTCGCTTGTCTTGGAAGAATATGTTCAAAACCAATATGTGAATCAACCCTACTAGTGTCAGCCCGACGGATATAGGAACTGATCAATGACCAGTTTGTGACAACGCCACTAATCGCTGAACATCTTACATTAACCAATCAGGATTCACTATCGCTGGCCAAAATAAACTGTCGCATTAGAACAGAGGTTACGAGAGAAGATATGAGTTGGGTGACCTCAGTTGGGAGAGAACGATGATTGCTAAGCAATGGGGATATTTGCAAATGAGACTGGATTGTTTGTATATCTGCGAAAGCTTTGTTTTCACATATAATACAAAAGTAAAATGTAATGTTTTACCTTGATATTTGACATAAAATAGAAATAGTCAAATGTGTTAGTTTGCATACATGATATTTTATGTGTTATTCAAAACACCCTCAGAGTTAGAATCGTGAAGATGAAATGGGCCATAACCAATACACAAACACATGTTATAATGTTTGTTACCATCATAACCGTCTGAATAATGTACAGATATATGGTTTTAACAAGGACATTTGTAAAAAGGTAAGTTTTGGGGATGCAGTTGACTTTGACACAAAGTGAGTTACTTCTTGCTTTTAAATAACCTTACAGCGTGATGGACATTTCTCAACTCCTGCATTTCAGTTGTGTACCGTGGTATCTACCATTTGAAATCACGAAAGGCTGCAACCCTGAGACTATACATTGCAATGAAACTTGAGAGGGTTGTCTGGAAGTACTGACCCATCAGTGGAACTTCCTTAAATCGCAACGCGACCTTATCTACCGACACTTCTCAACTCACGAAGTTAAGTTTGTCAAAGACACTGAGCTTGCAACCCCTATGTTTGTAAAGTTTTTAAATATCTGTGCACACTTCTTAACTCTCAACAGCTAGCGGACAGATCAAAAGCCTCCAACGCCATCTTCTCTATGCATTGCAGTGAAACCTGTGCGTTATCTGGAATAATTCGTGAACCAACAGTTCACGTCGGATCACTGCTCCGGATTATGAAGAAATTGTTGCACCAAAACCTCACTGCATGAAGAACAGTTATCATAATTGAGCGCTCAATTTCTCTCACTGTTATGGAACAGACGGCTGTACCGTATTATGAAGAAATTGTTGCACCAAAACCTCACTGCATGAAGAACAAGTATCATACTCAAGGACATTTGCCCCTGTCAGGGTTGGCAGGGAGAGGTCTGTGTGGGGCGAGTCAGACTACGAGAGGTGTATCTTATGTACTCGGTGCATGTGCTTCAATATTCATGAGTCGGGAGAAGTTCATGGGAAACGTTTAATGAGATGATAAATTATGTACACTGGTTACACTGTCACCTGTTTTCCCACATCAATGTTGAATATAATTGCTTTACAAAATGCTACGTGATTTGCCACACATCACTGGCATAACATTTTAAAAGTGGGTGGTAAAACTTCATTTTGTAGCAATTTTGATTAAATATTGGAAAATGAGGAAATGCTTTACAGAAAATACATATCATTGCAACATCATTCAAATAAGCATTTGAATTATTGCAACATTATTGGGAAAATGTTTGATTAATTGCGACATCATTGAAATAATTATTTTGATTTATAGCAACATTATTTATTTTTAAAAAGTGCAGCATTATAGAAAAGGCTATTTGAATTATTGCAACAACATTGAAATAATCATTTGAATCATTACAACATTTTTTAAATTTCAAATCTTGCAAAATTTTAAAGTCGATAGTTGATATTCAATTTCATATTAACCTGCCATTCTTAATTATTATTTTACAACACTCTAAGTGATTTGAAAAGTAATAACAGAGTGTTAAGTTGTCGAAGCTTCATTAACAGCAGTATATATGAAATCTTATAAAATACTGGCAGCAATATTTTGTCCAAACTGAAAAGTACATTTATAAATGTACCAATGATTTCATCACCAGTTTTAAGACACTATGTTCGTATTAGTCTAGCTGTTGAAGAACATAACGAAACTCATCTCCATCAAAATAAGCGTTAGAATAAACATTCCTTCTGATAATCAATGACATCGACCGGTTTCTTTTGGTAAAATACTTTTAATAAATTCCAAGTTTTAATATTTGAAAATATAATATTCTGGAAAGTGTATAAACATAGAATATATTTGAAACCGTTATGATACTGACCTTAAGTCCAGCAGTTAAATACAATTTCTTTAAATAAACTGAAGTACAAAGGAAAATACACACCTCAGTTGGTTCGATAAATTCAATATTTAAAAGAAATTAAGGTGCATTTAATTATGGCATGATACAAAATCACATATCTGCAGTAGTTTGAATAGATGGCATTGGTGACTGGTTAATGTTTAGTTAAAATATCTGTGTTTAATGTAGACCGGGATAAGAAATGAAATTTACACCAACATGACTCCTACCATGTTTAAAATGTTGTAAATGTATGAAGAATGAGGCACATTTATTGATTTTCACAAAGAAGATATCTTAAATGTCGATGAAGAGTTGCGTGTTATTCAAATTAATTTAAGAAAAAATCGAAAAACCACGTTGAAGTATTCCTTAGCTAATGACTGAACGCCTGCACTTTACAGTTTAAGAGAACGATTCGAAGACTTAAGATATTTGTAATTGAAAATAATACCATTGATAAAACCAACTGAGGTGTGTACTTTCTTTTGTACTTCAATTTATTATATTGCTAAAGAATTTACAATAATTCATTATTTTACGGATGGCGATGATCAAACTACTGGCGTAGATGTAAAGACATGCTGAAAGTAGAGCATGGATATTTTACATTCTGTACGTGATGGGAATGCCAAGTAATATACACAGATAATGTTGAAGACGTTATAGAATGTGAATGCGGAAAATGTGACTGTTATTCCTGGTATGTTTACGGTCACAGAACGAATGTGTTTTGTCTGCTCTAAACATGACGTATTATAATGATTAGGTTAAGGCATTTTTTGTTGTCTAAGTTTCAATTGATGACCCATGATGACAGATGCTAATTAATATGATTGTCATGTCCTTCAAATTCCTGTTACACTTCAAGGTCACGAGTCTAGTCGGTTTACTATCCTGTTCTACAAATGGAAGAGAAATCTGAAGATTCGTTATGTTCTATTAAGTTTCTTTCATCAATCATTTTCTCTGATTACTGTTTGTACAGATTATTTGTACAAATAAAACATATGTTCTGGAATTTCTTTTTACAGTTGTATTCACTGAAAATTCTGTGTACGGATTCTCTTGAGATTCTTTGAATAGCTATTTGCTTCTATTACGTTTGCACGTTTAGTTTACAAATACGCATTTGTCACAAGCAAAAATTACAGCCTCGTGAGGAACTTATTGTTGAATAGCTATTTGTTTCTGTTTCGTTTACATACTAATTTTTCAAATACAAGTTTGCCACAGAAGCAAAGATTACAGCCTCATTGGGGACGTAATGTTGAAAACAGTAAGTGTGTATATGTATGTACGTGTGTAAGCGAGTCACGTCTTTGAATGTCACAGCAGTGAAATTAATACATAATTAACAATATTTTCTGGATAATAACTTCTTTATTGTGAACATCCACGATAGGTTCATGGTAGTGGGTCGTTATTTATTATAAGTTTCATTAGTTGAATGCATTAATGTTACTATTATATATATATATTATTTATATACTTGCCAAGATTCCATTATTATTATTTTGTGAATGGAGAGTTAGCGTTCGTTATCATTATCATTTGACATCAAAGGTTAATATCATAATAGTAACAAATTGTATCTTTATTGTTCGCAATGTAATGTTTGTTGGATGTGTTGTGCATGTTGCAACCGGTGTAGTCCATAACATGCTGACAGACAAGCAAGGAACCAAGAACTCTTGATCTTTTCAAATAGTTTGTTATTTAATGAGATTGCGAGATTTCGAACCCAGGTCTTAAGGGCGATGAGTGGATTCCTAACAACTGAGTAACCTGACAAATTGTCCTGTAAATTGCTTACCTTTATACCTACGAGGGCATACATGGGTTCATATTTTCCATACAAATTCCATACAGCAATGTCACTTTGTCATGGTGCACAATGGAGAAGTGACTTGGTACAGATTGTGCATCTCTCCACTCAGCAGTGAAGTGGGTACCTGGTTGGACAGGATGGTAGCTCATTTGAACCTTTTGCGTCTGACAGCTGAATGGTTGTTCTCTTCAGGGAGTGTTCCTAATATATCCGCTAGCGCTTTGAGCATGCAATGTGACATTGATAAATGACAGTCTGATTAAAATCAACGGTTTTCTTTGGAATAAAAATTGCAAAATAGTGCATCTACCGGATACGAACTCATATCAGTCGTAAGTTCCACGCCAAACCGACCTTGTGGAGAGGAATCTACAGAACCTGTTGTGTACGGTAGATGCATAATTTTGCAAATTTTATTCCTCGGAACAAGGTCGATTTTAAGCAGACTGAGATAAGTTTGCTACATAAATAGGACTACAGTTATTATCATTATAGGATGTAACCCATGAATTAGTGCTTTTGTTGCAAGCTAACAAGTCAGAGTCAGTTGGTAGTCAAACATCAACTGTAATAGATGAAAACAGAAGTCAAAGATAAATAGTATATTTGATTTAATGAGAAAATATTTATCTCCTTAACTGTGTATATCTACAATAAATTCCACAGTAACTAGATCTACATTAACTGTACATTCTCATTTGTACAAAAATAACATATATATCCAGAATGTATAAAATTGCATATTTATGAAATATATACATCTTTTGATACATAAATAGTATTGATATGAATGAAATTGAACACGTTCTAGTATCACAACTCTTGCACATTACCTATCTGTAACAAAAAGTCAACACAACTAAAATATAGGCTAAATATCCCGATTCTTGACATTAGATCTAAAGAAACCTCCATCAGATCATTGTCAAGCCAACAAGGACCATGAGCAAAGCCATGAAATCTATAGGAATGGATGTTACAGACCATGGCAGATCTGATGTCAGTTTGCTTCATGTGAATGTCCATGTTTGCCAACTTGTATTTTCAGAAACTTTAATCATATTTTACTGCTTCTCAACAAAACAATCTAAAGAAATAGCCAATGATGTGTATAAGTTTTAACACAGTATGAAGTATTGAATTCATCACGATGGTTGTCAGAAAGACATACGTTCTTGCTTGGCTCATGTGCATGCTTGACTGTCAATTAATCACAATATAGGTACAACACATCTGAAGAAATGCCAATTTTGAGCATGTGTCTGAAGACAATAACGATTCTGTGAACAGCCATTGAAGCTGGATGTCGCAAGACCATGTTGTCAGAACTTTTCTTCTTCTGCTCATGTGCATGCAATGACAGCCGTTTAGTTTCTTTAGAAATGTGAATTTAATTTTTAATTTTAATTTTAGTTTTTCAACAAAAGAATCTGAAGATATTGACCATTTCAAGAATGTGTTTCAAATAATATAGATCATTGAGAGCAAGATATTTCAATGCAGCACATGCAATCATTGAGAAGACCAACAGAGAGCTCTCTGCATGGTTGCATGTATTGTACATACCGTATTCTCTCTGCTATAGGACCATGCACTGCTGAACAGTGCTTCTTCAAAAACTAATGTCAAGGATATTGAACATAAAATCTACATTTAAATTGAACTAACATTAAGTACAATTCCAGAATCACTGTTATAAGCAACAAGGTAATTGACAAAATCAAACAAAAATATTCCTTGTTGGTATTTTTACATGAAATGAGTTTGGACTATTTACATTTTGATTTTAATTGAAATATTGTTACAAAGAAACAACTAAATTAAACATTATTGAAAACACTTTTAAAATGACTTAAAATCTTCATAATTGAAATTAAGTAGTTACGAAAAATAAATAATGGAATCACAACAAAGCTCATGCATAGATCATGGAATGTTCTAATACATCTAAAAGTTTACATCTAAAACTAAACCATTCATTCCCATGGATTATATTGCTTCATGGAAGGAGATTAGGTAATTCATATACTCTATAGAAAGTATTGATAGGAAATGCTACTCTTTTAAAATATTTAAATTCAAATATTTTAAGTTCAAAGAGTTATAATTGCGAGTGATTAATCTCTAAGATGTGCTTAAGGCTCTAAAACCGACATCTATAACAGACTAACACCTAAATTTCAGGATGCATTGAAGGATTCACTGGTTGGGCTGATGAATGATCATTAACTAAAGTAAATAAACACCACATGAACTTGATATAGAAAGTAATCTGTAGGTAAAACAGATAATAAAAAAACTATACCCTATGTACAAAAGTGTAGGTTTTTGTTTTACCTATGTTTTACCTACATTTCATCTATGATATCATGTTGTTCTGATAGATACAAGGGTTCCACTAAAACCAACAAAGAACTGTTATATAAGTTTCCACATTAGTTAAATACATTTCAGACACAGTTAGGCGCCCTTCACATCATGATGATTTCATGTTTGACCATACCATTGTCTAAAAGTCCAGTCAAATGTAGAAACTTATAGAACACCTCTTTTTTTGTTTTAGTGCAACCCCAGTATATTATGTTTACTTCTCTCAAAAACTAGAAAAATATGATTGACTTTATCATTATCCCACATCAATCATTTCAGTAAAGATACAGATACAAAGCAAGACACTGAATTTTCTGAAAAAAATTCACATATAACAATTTCATCAAGAAGTCAGAGTGGCATATTATCCAGGAAAATGAAAATTATTTCAAATAAATAAAAGTACATTTACATTCAATAGAATAAATATTCAGGTGTTTAAGGTGATATAATCTTCAATATCATTAAGGATAAGAGTATTCTTATAAATGACAAATATTAAAAGATTATTCAAACATAAAAGTGTTTTATACGGTATAACAATACCCAAACTATATTAACAGTGGAGAAAACAACTTGTAAATTATAACTGCACAATGCTGAAACAATGACTAGCTTTGACCTTTCACCTTCAACTTATTGAATGACCTTGAACATTAATGCTTTATGTGATTATAGGAAGAGTAAATGATAAAATGATACTGTATTCTCTCGAGTATAAGACCAGGGGGTCAGGCCAGGCAAACAAACATCTTGAAAACATGGGGGTCAGCTTATAGATGGGAGAGACCCAAACTCAGATGAAAATTCATACTGTAAACAATCAGACAGTCAGAATAGGTTTTATGTAGGTTTTTTACACAATTTAAAATAATTTTATATATATATATTTATATGTAATGTATGACCATGAAACATCTGGCAAAATTGGGGATGGGCTATAACCAGAGAATAACCCCAACCAGGACAACCCTCCGGTCTTATACCTGAGAGAATACTTAAAGACAATATTTATCATGAGTATCTACATTTAAAGGTTGTTTATAAGGGATCAATTTGTCAACTATTATTCTTCACATAAAAAATGGAAAAGTTTCTACGAATAAAAAACAAAAAGGCATGCACCCTTGGAAATGAGTATCAATGAGAAACAAGTTCAAATCTATAACATCAGATGCAAATGATTATGATGATGCTACAGCTCCTATAAGATAGTGCACTATTGTAAAGTTAATTTGATTTCATATTCATATTCCGTTATTGGATGCAAAGGGGTAAGTATTTTCTTTCAGTGACTTCATTTTTTCACTTGCTCTCAGTCTTTTCTACACTTGCTCAAAGAAAAACGTGCATAATTTTCAATAAATAACATCATTTAACATAAATTCGTATAAATATTTGTGAAACATTCAACAATTTGATTTACTTGTTACCTGTCTACTTGCAGGGTGAAATAAGTTTTTGCATTGACATTTACGGCTTCAAATTTACTGTCTGTGAAATCAGATAATGGAATTAAAATATAAATTAAATAAAAACAAGTAACTGCCTTTGATTTAGAAGGGTGATACATAAGTTACAATTCAAGAACATAGTGAGTATCATGGAATGATGATGATGATGATGATGATGATGATGTTGATGATGATCCACAGGGTTACCCGTTAAACCAAGCTATGCAAGAAAAAAAATAATGTTCAAATCAAAGAATGACATAAGAAAAACTTGGGACAAAGTAAGATACAAACTGATTTGATTAAAATATGATAAACTAACATGTTTAAAAAAAACTATACAAGTAAAATTTGCGACTAGTTGTTGAAGAATATCGGTGGGTTAAACTACAGCAATTTTGATCCCATTCATGTTTCCTTCACAAAGCCCATGACATTTGCGCACAAACAAACAGAAACATCACATTTATGTGTATTCAATCATTTGTCATACACAATATTTGGGCAAGCGTCTTTGGAGCATGTTCATTTGATCTTGAGCACCGGCAGTGCCGACATTTTCCATTTTTCGTAACATGACGATAAAATTAACATAATATTTGGCGAATACACTCAATATTGCTTGAGTGTCAATTGCATCAATTGCAAACCATTGTCCCCAGTGAAATGTATCACAATCAGTCTTGATTGACAGGTGCCAATCAATTATATCACAACCCTTTGCCTCATGTAGAAGGCCTGGTAAATTGCATCACTTTATAATGTCATTCACCATTGACATCACATTCACTTCAAACTTGCGTAGTAACTTCTTGTCGTTATCGCTGTACTTGGCACATTTGATGTGTCTGATTGTACCAATCTGTCATAATCGGTTTCTCTATCAAGGTTGTTCAACGTTAATTCCCTCATCATCTGAAAAGAAAGAGATGAAAATGTAGGAAATCTGAAGGAAAATTATATATTATACATTAAATGTATGATTTTTATATAGGTAAATTAGTAACCCATAGTATTTATACACTGAGATATATTGAATTTTTAAAGCAACTTGTTATGTCATACACTTATATATTTTTGCAGTATTTTCAGCAGATTCAGCAATATATAAAAAACATTTTCAACATGCAGTATACAGAAAGTTTCTCCTTGTCCTAATCATATACAGATTGTAGATTGAGACAAGACATGATATACACAACAAATATATGCAAATTACACATTATCAGTGCATGTTAGAACACATATGACTTATGATAACCCAAACAAATAGGTTCCTCTTTTGCATACATGAGGCTATGTTGTCAACTTAGGGAAATTAAGAGGTTTTTTTGTATACAATTTTTTGAAAATGAAATTTCACTATAAATGTTTATTACTTGTAGACAAAAATAAGGAAGCTTCATAGAAAGTTTTTTTTTAATGCAAACTCAAAAAACGTGTGCAGAAAAATAAATAACAAGGAAAGACTTGTGTTTGAATGCAGAATAAAAGGTGGCATCAATAAACACATTCTCTTTACTTTTATATAATACAAATATACGGCACTTATGTATATGTTTCTTTTTTTAAAAATAGCACACTAAAATCTGCTTAGTTTTCTAGAGTCATAAGTAAAATCAATAATTACATGAAGAAATTATCTTTGTAGGAAACAGGTAAATAATTTATTATGAAATATGTTGACATATAACATTGTTATATTTGGGATCATATTATCTACTACTTTATCAGGTTGAGTCCCTTGCAGGAATCAAACCAACACCCTCAGAATCTGGCACCAAGGGACTCATACCAGTGACGGATCCAGGAATTTTGAGGGGGGGAATAACTAATGGAAAAGGGGGGGGGGGGGGGGGTTGTCCAAAATTTGTTCCCCCATACCCTCCCATACTCCCATACCCCCATCATCCCCCTCCCCCCTGGATCTGCCACTGCATACGAGTATTTGTACTATTGCAGATAGCGTGATTCCAAATATAACAATGTTGCATTTGTTCACTATCTAAACAGCATGTATGTCTATGATGATATTTCACACCCAAATCCCATGCTAGTATTAAACACAACCGTTCACAATAGCAGGTACATTGTATTCAGAGCATACAAAATCCCCAAAATAAAAGAAAGCACACATCTAGATTTGAACCCAAACAGAAGCATCCCTTGAGAGATAGCAACATATACCATCAAGTAGAAGCCTTCAAGAGTTATCTCCCCTGCAGAGACTCACCACTAGGCTATTCTAGCATGTCATGCTAAAATTGAAAAAAAAAGTATCACATTGGTTCAGTATCAACACAGCATGATTGTCCAATGTTAAGCTTACTTAGTTCAAGATAACTCAAAACTGTAGTAGTTGAAGTTAACAGGAAATTGCCACATATATACGGATATGACAATTCTTTATCATCTGAAACACCAACTTCTAAAATGCCTCTCAAACAGTTACAATTTATCTTATGTAACTTAGCTTTAAAACTGGATGCCTAGAAACCGTAATTTTTTCGATTAAAGTAACAAATTAAAAACATATTGTAATGAGTTGAATCTCAAACATTACAAAAAAATTACCAAGAAACAGGCTGTTTAACAGGCCTAAGTTAGTTTGTACACTGGCATCTGTCAAAGTTTGGATCTATATCCTAAATAATGTGACATTGTAAAGTAACATCTACCACGGTCGGTATAATTCTTGAAATAGTTATGGTCTTTAAATTGTTGAGTTTAAAAACATTTTCTCCAAAATTTCACAATAATATATAAAACAATTAATTGTCATTGAATTTAAGCATAGCTTATGAATTTTGAAAGCTACATATCCTTAAAGATCAATCATTTCATGTTCCTTCAAATATCTCAAAAGATGTTGGGTGAATAGCATGAGCCTGCATGAGCCTGCCTTTAATTAAAAAAATCTTTAAATACAAGTCTCCACATGCATTCATTGAAACATTTCAAACAATGCCAATGAATAAAAAAAAGTTCTAAATATTAGTTCAATTACAACAACAAAATAAGCATTGTTTTCACAACATTAAAATAACATGAACATATTTCGAACAAATCTTGTTCCATGCACAACGCATGCATGCATTTTAAGCAGTGACAATCTTTCATGCAAAACCTGTTTTCTTCTTATCAATTATTTTGTTTTAAAACGTCTGATTGAAAAGTGTCAACCTAATCACTTTTTTAAAATCAAAATGGTCTTGTCTACGTAAGTACCATGATGATTAAGTGACAGTTTTCTAAAATTCAATTATAAAAACGATAACATAATTTGCAAAAATATCAAATGGTCTATTTGTTTTAAGTGATAAGTTAAAAACTAAAACAAATTTTACCAACTTAATTTCTGCTCAAAATTTGTTGATTTCACTTAAATTACATCAAATATTAATGTTTCTTTGTTAGTTCAAATCAATTTCCTTTTTTCTGACTTACAATAAATGACAAAACACCACATGAAATAGTGTGGATTTTACTTGATAGACATTATAAATCTATTTCCTTGTTAGTACAAGTGATTGGAGGTGTTCATTTCAATGTGCTGGGTTAATTTCGGCCAAGCGTTTCGCCGTTACCTTCGATCGACAGTTGTTTCGATAGACTTGTTCTGTTCATTGTACCTAGGGCATGATGGGATACATGTAACGCCTAATAAAGTATTGACCAATCACAATTCATTTTTTGACAATGATGTATTTTTAGGGTCATTAAATCGATGCCTGTTGGTGAATTCAACTCACACTTGATGCATTGATTTACATTAATGAAATACCAGCATTTTTCAAATATCACATCTTAGATATCAACATCCAAAATTGTATTCAAATTTCAATATCAATGTCACATTGCATTAAATAGTCCCTAAAGGGGAGAGAGTTGATGAACCTTTGGTGGGAGTTGAACCATGAACCTTTGACCCAAAGTGAACCATCTTACTTCTAAAAATATTTCTAAACCACTAGGTAAGGTGTTTTTATCATTTTCCCCCATGATATCATCCAAATTTGTAAACTAGCCTAAATAAAATATACAGTACCGAATTCAAGATAGAACTTGAAACCCTCGCTCATTAATCTGGACTTTGAATTTGACAATTTATAAATCCCTCCCTTTAGGTTCTTTTAGAGCAGAAGACCTCAGAGCCAGTTCTCTCCTCAACTGTTACACTAGCTTACATAAGATACACAGTACTGATTTCAAGAATGATATTTGTTAGTATTAATATATGTATTTTCTATGAATTAACAGCTATCTTGTCACCTTCTTGTGTTATATTTCATAAAGAATGTTCAAATGTAAATCAACCAGAGAACCTACCATCGAAGGCGACGTTGAGATGTCCAACATTAGCGTACGTCGCCTCGTCTTCTCTTCCTTCTAGCACACACAGCAGGCACTCGTGGATGAACTTGTATTGTTGCTGAAATAAATTATTTATTTTACTATATACTGTATTATCATCATTATCACCATTATAATCATGTTTTATTTTCATATCGTCATAATCAAAGTCTTCATCATCACTATCATAATGAAACTAATCACCATCATCATAACTTCACTCCTGCTTTACGTTCAAATCACCGTCACCATTATCCTCATGCTTTACTTTTATATGATTATCATCATGGTCATCATCATAATTATGATCGTCCTAATACATATCATCAAAATAATCATCATCCTCATCATCATCATCATCATCATCATCCTCCTCATAATATGCTTTACACTCACATCAAAATCATACCATCAAAATGACGGTCATCATCATACATGTCATCATCATCATCATCATCATCAAGCCATTACTCACCTCGGTCTGGACCATAAGAACACGTTCCTTCCTCATCTTGTAGACGATCTGGTAGATGTCCACGTTGTCATGTTCCTTGATCCTCTGCAGACAGTGGTCCAACACAATGAACGTTCCTGATCGTCCAACACCAGCGCTGCAAGTAAGTACACAATTATCATTTGTGCTGCTGTCTTCAATAGTGACAAATCACACTTCTGGACAAGATAATCCCTGAATGGCAACTGACTAAAGATATCCTATGCAGGAATATTCCAAGAACGGCAGACAAACGGTTATTGAGTGAAACTTTATTGTAAAAATCTGCAGGTCAAAACAGAAGGGCTGTCAATGGTGGTTATATATGATGTTGAATGTTATCAATTTATTGTGGCCGATCATGTGATAAAAAAAAAGCCTTGTCTGATGAGCTGAATAACGAAATTTAAAATTATTTGTGTTCCATATTGCCCAACCTGCAGTGTGTGATGATTGGTCCTCCCTCTCGGAACATCTTCTCCCGAACACTCCGGACAAACCTCAGGAGGGACGTCGGCTCTTTCGGGACACCGAAATCTGGCCACGCCTTGTAGTGGAAGTGACGGATTTGACGTGCTTGTTCACCCTGGGAGTGATAGAGCATATTTTATTTTAGCGATATCAATATGATCTATAGTTCTTGAAGTATTAGCTATTTAGTCTTGCATGAAAACAAAAATGCATTAGTTTAATATGTCATACAAAGCAATTCTCTACTGGATATAAAGTTGTCATGTCACTTGTGTGATTCAAAATAAGACTTCAAGAAGGAAGTCCCAATTGCTGAAATATCCCCTTTAATAATTTTACAGTCATAAGGAAATCCATGCTTAGCAATTACAAAAGTCTTTCCAGAATCCTCAGGATATATGGCAAAGATAAAAATTGCACAATTTTACCTATTAACTACTTACCAACTGAACTTTGAACTCTGATATCGTCCAATCAGGAAGATGGGTTTCATTCAAAATGGCTACTTGAAGATCACCGTAGAATTTCGGTTCAGAATCATTGGGCCAATAATGGTCGCTCTTTTCCTGCAATTAACGAATTTGAATTATCGTCTGCTAAAAATTAATATCAACAAAAAGTTTGAAGCGATTTCTCAAATGAAGAAGTTGAAAAATTGAAACATCCTTGTTTAGATATTCACTTCGTTTAACAGAAATTTTCCAATTCTTATAAAATTGTCATTGGCATATTGAGCATTTTAATCATTCATTGCATAAGCAAAGTAGATAAAAATTTATATTTATGTCATTCTCATAGCAGAAACATGAGAAAAAGCAAAAACCCATCCAATCGATGTTTTGTTAATTTCATAATAGCAATGTGCAGTCCAGAAATAACAGATCTCTTTGCCTTCAAAAATGAAAAAAAATCCAACACCATAATTTGAAAATGTGTTATTGAAATGGCTGTGAATAAGCCTGGTATCTTTCCAACAATTTATAACTTATACCTCTTGATTTATAAAACCATCTGCAAACTCCTGAAAACAGGTGGATAACAACAAAATAAAATTGTGTTGAGTTGTTTTGAGTTTGTACTTTCTCTCATACAAAAGAAATGTAACAATTCAGTTTCAAAGCAATCAGTGCTAAAGTTTGAAGATTATTGAAAAAGTGCACGAAAAAATGGTGTTAGCAAATTATCAAATAAAATATTTCAGAGTATGAACAAAAGTTCAATGATCTTCGGGTTGTTTTAGAAAGGGAGGGAAAGGGAGACAACTCAAAGTGATTAAAATTAGGATATTCTTCAAATTTGGAATCATTAAGTTAGACATTGATTAAGTTTTAAACATGAAATGACATTGAAACTACAAATATTTAAAGTCAAAGTTAAGTTTTTAAACAACAAAGACTTATAACAAAAATCAAACAAATGTCTAAAACAACAAAGGTTAAAACAAACAGGAACAAAGGTTTAAAATAACAAAGATTTGTATTAAAAGTAATGGAAGTTTAGAAATTGAAAATTACGAACAAATTTGAATGATATCTTACCCTGCCTTTCTCCATGCATTTAGTGAGCATAACAATGTTTCGAGAGTTTTGTTCCCACAGCATCCTCCAGAAGTCGTCTCTCGTTGACGGAAGCGGACCCTGTGTGGCGATATACTCTCTCTTTGACGTGAAACCCTGCAATATTGTTAACATATAGGTAAACTTTTGCTCTATTTGAGAGGAAGACAGTGACTTATCAGGGAACAGTCACCAGTAACCATGGTATTCTTACACAGTTCAAGGCATCATTCCCATTTGTATGTCTATATACACCATTACTGCATGATATAAAACACAACTCAATCAAACCAAATTTCTTAATGATGATATTTTGACGGGAATATTATCTCTAAATTTGTTTCCACAAAAACTAATTCACTTGTGATAAGTCAGTTTATCTTGCAAGTCGTAACCATCACTGGTCAATTTAAGCTTTGCTGCATTTCCTCAAATTTTCTGTGCTGGCACAGGAAATTTTAGGAAATGCCACAAGCCTTAAATTAGCCAGTGATTGAAAATTGCCAGAGCTTTCACTTGCAATGGAAGTTGCAATAAGTGGTTGGGATTAAGTAGGTACCATGAAAGTCTAATTTAAACTGAAAGCTACTGATATTTCAAAAACATAAGTTATAGATATAAGAAGACTACCAACCGGCACATAGTTGGAGTTGATGTAGTCCGTTCCTTCCTCATCGTCTGTGGGCAGTAGCTTGACGCGCGAGTGGTCGTACGGCAAAATGTTTGTGAATCGGTTCTTTGGTCGATTTGCTGGAAGCTCGGCAGCTAAACAGGCTTGGTCCCTTCCGACTTCTTTCAAATCCTGTAGAATACATATTGTTTCCATATTTTTAAAATAAATACTGACTGTATTCACATTATTGACCATTTGAAATCTTTTACACAATTTTTTTTTCTTTGTTATTTTGTTTGCTTTTACAATGTAATGCAATATAAAATGAAGCCTAAACTAACATTTCTTAAGACATTCCTCACAGCATATCTTTTCAAGTGTCACTTTCAATGTTAGGTGAGCAGAACATCTGAAAGATCAGTTACAGTAATGCAAATATGATGATTATTATTCTGATGGATGACTGACCTCATACTCCTCTGCGTATCTGAAATCGGAATCAGCTGCCATTCTTCTAACATGATCTCGGAACTCCGCTATCTTCACTGGGCGACTGAAAACATACATTAGTATTGCATAATTATTGTGTCCAGTGGATTCCTTGCAAATATATATCAAAATTACTCCGAATAAATATGCAGGTGTTTAAAAAGAAAGTGGCCTACCTAAACTTGTGCATTGAGGACTGTTCGATCTGGGTTCTATCTCCGATGTACTTGTGAGCACGTTTTGGTCGGCGCCGTCGGAGGAAGATGAGCACAGCGGCGATGATGGCGATGATGATGATAGCAGCGATGACTCCACCCACGATGCCCCCGGCATTGCTTGGTTCCGCCGCTAGATGATATGAAATATTGTTTAGAATTTACTTTCTAGGTAACTTGAGCAAGAGATTTTAGAAGTTGAAAATATCAAAATATCAGGACCCAGGGTTCAGAGATAGGGTTAAACAATAAACTGTCATAGAATAAGAATGCAACCATTTCTGGTATTTTATGATATTCCTGCACCCATTCATTTCTGTTAAGGATCGAATACAATAAGCTCTCAACCCACCTGTTCGTATGGCCTTGGAGTAATCTGTATCAGTGAACCCATTGCTGGTGTACGCCCTCAGTTTGAAGTAGTACCCGGTGTCTGGCTTCAGTGGACCGTTACAGTACTCCTTCCCCGCACAGTTGGTCTCCGCGCCAACCTGGAACGTTTTATATGGGAGCTCCTCTGCAGCTCTCTTCCGTCGTCCTGGCAACCCGCAGAGAGACGACTCCTGAAAGAAGTCTGAACAGTTCTGGACCGTCTGATAGGCAGAAATGGAGCCCTTGCTCTGTGCTTGACTCCAGCTCGGCATTTTGTGGGAAGAGAGTTCGTCAGTTTCTTCGCTACTTGTTGACACTATAACTGTGTACTGGATGATTCGGCCATTTTCATCAGAGAACGCATTCTCAAAAGTGACTTTCATAGATGTCTCGGTGATGATATTGTCTCCAGCTTTTGCTGTTCGTGGTTTGGCGGTTTCTGGTGTACTACCAGATTTAAACACAGGAGCTGAAGAGAAACCATTATCTATACTTAGTGTACTGGATATTTCTTGTTTACATGAATTTCCATAACTCTGTGCATGTAGTGGCAGAATCAATTGTACAACCGCAAAATGTAACAATGCAATCCACATTTAAGAAGAAAATGTACTGCAATCCCTTTAAGCTGGATTGTGTGCTATCTGAATTCATTAAAAATTCTTTGCTGCTTGCAATTATCGGAAGATAATTTTTACCAATCATACTAAATGTAATTTATTCAATATTATTTAAGTTGTTATTAATCAAGGTTGTCTTGAATTTTTAGTGTCGACCCCTTTTCCCACCTTTATACCAAGTGAGGATAAAATTTCACTCTTCAGGATAAAATTAAAAGAAAGAGATGTTCACTGAATCAACATACCTTTTGGACATACTAAAATATTACTACACTCTCATGCAGAATAAAGGGGACCTTGGTCTCCCAATGCATAGATTCATTAAGAAGGAAGTAACTACTCGGTAGTAAGTAGATATTGTCGGTAATAGAGATTTTGTAGGAACTTGCCTACCAGGAACAAACTGGCAGATGAACTTCTTCAGTGGATAAAGACAATTCTACTAGAATTTTAGGTTTTCAAATTAATTACTCACCTGAAGTTTTGAGCGTGACTTGTGTTTCACCTGGCATACCTGGCTGCACTGTTACGGCTCTCACCTGTCGGGAAACACACCTGAGTATTAGTTTTCATGTTTTGACATTCCTATGTGGTTGTTTTAAATAGGTGAAATACCAGGTGTGTAAACAGAATGTAAACTCTAAGGGGTGAAAACTATTTTTTGGAAAGGTCAACCCTAACACACATCAAAGACAAAACATTAGAACAATTGACTGTACTTAAAAGTATAAAGATAATTCTAACACCAAACAATATTTAATTCTTGAATTACATTCAGAATTTACAATTTCTATTCAAAGTAAACTTCATAGAGTTTCTATTCCCACTTCTAAAATAATGGAATACAACAAGTGCATAAATGATTTTTATTAAATAGTCAAGGGGGAATAATCCAGTTCTTCAGTTGCATACCACTAACAAAAATTAAACTTTATATAAAAGCAATTGATGAAAGCTGAACATATATCCAGGCAATGTTTATTGCCATAATTCTCATAGACTACTTACAGGTGAAAGATTTTACATTTTCTAGCAATTTCTCATTTGTATTTGGTAAGAAAACAACCCACCATGATCTTGTATTGGAATCCAGCTCTGAGACCCTCCAAATCAAGCGAGGTGGTGCTTGCCGGTACGCTTTGTGCTTCAGAGGAATTGTGATCAGGCTGGAATAAAGGAACACATCAATTGGACAAATGTATGGGCAAAATGGTTACTTTTACTTAATTAGTTGCACAATTGTTTAGTGGCAAACAATTCTCAGTGATCAATTCACAGTAATCAATTTGTTCAATCCAGATTTGGTAACGGGTAAAAGATGTTCTTTACAGGTATATTTCGACACCTAGTCCGACGTGTGAAGTGGGCAGAAAGATATGATCAACAATCGCAGGAGGCAAGAACAGTGTGAAAGCATATGACTCAATAGCTTGGATTTAGAGCTATAGCAGAATAGAAATAACCTTAGCGATAAACCTGACTATGAAGGTCGAAATTGTGTTTGACTGAACACTTCCCAGAATAAAACTACATCAGCAGGTGAAAATTTGATATTTCATGAATAAGAAAATCTGTGAAAATAGTCATAGGATATCAATAAATGCAATAAAGAAGTTGACTATCCATTGAACTTGTTCTCCTTTATATGAATTTGAATTTCCATGCTATGTTTACAATAATAGCGTTTAAAGATTGTCCTGACAGAGAGCTAAGGATATGCAAATATTCCAGCACGGGTGTCTATTTATTCTGACATTGAGGCAAATACACCAATATATTTTGTCAAGCACAGGGACTGTCTACCTGCTGTTGCTGTAATTAGACGTAACATCATCAGGACGTCACGTCACAAGAAAGTGATATTTTGCTCCTGAACATTGTATGAAAATATGAATTCTGATGATTGCTTGTTAAGTAATAAACTGCAGTAGCAGCTGTCTACTCACCCCATTTACAGAAGGATCATGGCCGGAGAAATACACAAGGTAGTTCTTCAGTACTCCGTTCAAATACTGCGGCATATTCCATGTGACAGTAACGATCCTACCAGCCTTCTCTATTGCGTTCACGTTGCTGACTTCGGACGGTGCTGGGAAGAAAAAGTAAATTGATGTAATTAGTGAAATAAAATTTCAATGTTAAGTTGAAAGATTTCAGGTGTGATGAACTTATATCATGACACCTGAGGAAAAGTATAATGTTTGTCATTGATTATAATTTCAAGATGTGGTTTTTAACACATCTATTGGTGGTCAGTGGAGATTATTAGTGATATCTGAAAACCTGCAACACCATTGTGTATTGTGGTGAAGCCTGAGAGCAATGGCTGGAATGAGTATCACTAGAATTTACTGTAGCATTGTCTTACATGTAGAACCATGCTGGTGGCAGAAGTTGAACCCTTGAAGCCAAATGCGCTAACCACTGGACTATCCCAAACACATTTTTCTCTTGTATCAAGATTTTCTTTGAATCAAGACCAAAATTATTTTCATTTACTTTTTACCCACAAGTAACATGTAAATCAACATACCAGCTTGTTTCGTTGCTACAGTCATAGTTTCTGACTGTTTCTTCTCCCCAGCGATGGTTGTCACGACAATGGTGTAGTTATTGAATGGCACGAGTCTCTCGATGGTGACCTTGTGAGTGGTGGGCGGGTAGGTTTGGTTCCAACAAGACGATCCATCACCCTTGAAACACTGAACACGGAATCTGTCTGCATTTCCCTTCAGATCAAGAAGATTCAGGATAATCTGGTTGGAGTTGGAAGCAGGATGGACTGGAACCGCGTTGGGGACTGAAATACGAATAAGCAATATATTTTCAACCCTGACTGATATAATATTTTTTGCTATTTTCCACTGGTGTTATATGTTTAAACTATTTGACTGTGAATTAATCGGAATCTGCAAAGAAAATACAGTCATGTAAAAGGGTTTCTTATGAAGTATCTGAGAACACTTACTGGTTCTGATAGAGAGAGTTCTCGGCGAACTGATCATGCCGTCCACCTCGCTGACAGCAAATACGTTGTACAGAGTTCCTGCAATCAGTGTCCCGAACGAGATCACGCTGATGTTGTTCCGTGGTCGCGTGACATTGGCCACGTTTGAGTTGTTCACGCTGAACACAACGTTGTTGAAGATGTCGTCCTCTTCGTTCAGACTGTAGGTGAACACGATGGAGCTGTTGGTTGTCTGCTGTGTCGACTCGTCCCAGGTGATGTCCAGGACAGGTTCTGGAAGAGAGAGATGAATGAGTTTGTGTTAAACTGGCAAAATAATTCTGCATTTAGTGTTACAGCAGAAAGAAAATATCTTTATGGATCGAAGAGAATCAAAACCTTCTATTCTCATATCTTTTAGTCAGTAACTTACACTAAGGGAGATAATTCAGTCGATCAGTTGCATACCACAAAAGACAATTCTTATAGATACTCTTGTGTAGACTCAATATGACTATTGAGGAGGGCTGATCACATACCAGAGGGAATATTTACATCAAAAATGTCTCTATAACCCGATGTTCTACTTACTGACAGTGGCGTTGGCAGTCTGAGTTGGCGACTGTTTCCCCATGACTACGGCCATCATATCGAAGTGGTAACGAGCACCCGGGCGCAAGTTACCAGCTGTGTATCTAATCTCATCCCCGTTGGGCTCTACGTCAACGGACGAGAGAGTGGACGTATCGTTGTATGCAGTCACTGACCAATGCTGGACGAAGGTGTTGAGTTGATCGTACGTCCAGGAGAGAGTCAGACTGGTCTCATTGGTCAGCTGAGTGACTACGGCAAGGTCTGTAGGCGCCAGTGGAGCTGGAAATATCAATCGTTCATGGTAGGATTTTTTATGATGAAAATTAAATTGAGATGATCCTTCAATCAATACTTAAAGTTGTATCTAAATCTACCATTTCTAACATTTTGGAACAGTCAGACCAATATTTTGTCACTTGTGGAGGAAGCCTGGTAATTTTCCATTTCATTTTCGTTATTCAATAGATATATAGTCTTTTTTGGGTAACAAATATTCCATATATTCTAGTCTATGAATTGAAGCCTACCCAATAGTCATAACTAGGTTATTGATATGCACATGGGCTGCTAACTTATTGAGCTGTTTGTTCAATGTTTTTATTTTAATTGACAAAGTAACCCTTTGCAGCTTATTTACTGTTAAAGCTTATTTCATACAATAAATATATATTCTTATCACAACTCACCAATGACGGCGGTGGTTGACGTCTGCTCGCTGGTCATGTTGACGCTGACAGCATACACGTTGACCTGGTACTGTTCCCCGGGGAACAAGCCCTCCAAGTCAAGGTGGGGTTCGCTGCTGTTGAACCCGATGTACTGGGACGTGGGGTTACGCAGCACTGGACGGAACTCGACCTTGAAGTAGTCCTGCTGGCTTCCTGCAGCAACCATCCACTGCAGGCTCACCACCCGCCCATTCACGATGCTGGTCAGCGATAGAACAGGTTTTGGTGCTGGAAAGAATGATTGGGTAAATAGGGATGTAAATGGGATTGTTTCAGCAATTCTCTTCAAAAAGGGATATAGAATATAGAGGGATATATTTAAAAGAAAAGGATGCACATTTTATAGAACCATCCAATGCAAGCTGACCATTCAACAATGCTTGTGAGATATTTACAGGCTTGAGGCCTTGGAATAAAAATTTGACATTTTGAAGCAGCAATAAAAGGCTAAAAAAACAGCAAAACATCACACCTGAAGCAGCAATAAAATATCACAATTTAAATTCTTATTACATTTGAAGAAACAATAAGTTATCATATGAGTACTTGTTTTAACTGACACATTGAATATATGGCTAGTCATAATCAATCTATTCTACCACATTTTATATTAAAATCTATCCTATTCACCTGTAGTGCTAGTTATAATCAATCTATTCTACCACATTTTATATTAAAATCTATCCTATTCACCTGTAGTGCTAGTTATAATTAATCTATTCAACCACATTTTATATTAAAATCTATCCTTTTCACCTGTAGTGCTAGTTATAATCAATCTATTCAACCACATTTTATATTAAAATCTATCCTATTCACCTGTAGTGCTAGTTATAATCAATCTATTCAACCACATTTTATATTAAAATCTATCCTATTCACCTGTAGTGCTAGTTATAATCGATCTATTCAACCACATTTTATATCAAAATCTATCCTATTCACCTGTAGTGCCAGTCCTCCACTGCAGCTTGCTGTACGCTGTATCATAGGAGGGGACGGACCTGACGGCCTTGACGGTGACGTTGTACGTGTAACCAGATAGGAGTTGGTCCACCTCAAGACTGTAGTTGGTTTGTCCAGCTTCAAATAGAACTTCCTGATTCCGAGCCTGTCCGTTAGACTCGTACTCAACCTGGGGACAAATTTAAGAAAATAAATACCTTTTCTCTTTACAGTATAGAGTTTCCTCGGCAAGATTGACATGAGATATACCACTGGCTGAATAAAGATTCTCCTTGCATAGTCTAGGACCCGTAGGTAAAGGGTTAATATTGAGTGTTATTACACTTATGGTTGAAAGTAACCAAGTTAATATTATTGATTAGAGCACATGTGCACATACCACGTTTGCCGAGAAACCATTGGTTAACAGGAATTTCCAGTATTTTGTCCTCTGTCACGTCATAAACAATTGTTCATGATGTCACTGTGGCTTGCCATCGCAAGAGAAGTTGGCCGTTTCTTGACTATTTTAACGCTAATCAATGGAATAGTGCGCATATGACTTTTATGAAACTTGTGCAATTTAGTGTATAACACTCGCTCTTGCTCAGGCAATACAAAAATTCAAAATCGTTTTGTAAAGTCATATGACACACTTCCTCGGGTAATAATCGCTTTATATGTTAAATACACACTTACCAAGAAGAAATCCTGCTGAGAGCTTAGATCACTGGTCCAGATGATGTTTAGTGCTTCATCATTCACCGATACAACGTCTAATGTACTGACGGCCATCGGCTCTGGAATCAAACATTGCTAGTTGACTGACTACTGTCCTAGTTTGGCTAAAGTGATTGATGTCCTAAATGTACTGGGTATAGAAACTATTGTACTTTTCAAATGTAAGAATTCGGTTAAAAAATGAATACACAGAAGAGGAGGGGGAGGAGGTTACAACCCTGACGGAGCCAGGACCACCTCATCCTATTGCTACATAGTCATTCATTTGAAAAGTGCATTATTCCAATAAAGAGAAAAATAGAGTTCATGATCTAAGCCAGAAGAATGCAAAGTTTGACCCTTTTTTTTTAAAAGGCAGTCTCAAGGCTCATCTTTAAAACAGTGAAGGTTGGTTATAATGAATATGACAAATATTGTTTCTAACATCCAACTTTAATGCTTGTTCAAATTGATGACTGTCACGGTGTTCAGATGATGAATTGTAGGTACTTTTGAATACCTATCTGCATAAGCACAGATTTGCCGTATAACCATATGTCTATAATATACCACAATTCTAATTCATGGGCATTTCTTTTAACTGCATATCAATCCAATTTTAAATTCTACCTATTACTAATGGTTATGTTTTTATTTATAAAATCATTATGTTAATTACTCCAGATGACAGATCAGAGTATGTACCTGTGACGGCGAGTATAAAGGTGGTAAGGCCGAAACTGTATTGAGTCTGAGGTCCAATGTGTCTCTCCTTCACGGTTGTGATGGTGATGTTGTACATCTGACCTGGTCGCAGACCTCCAAACCAGTACGTGTGGTCACCGCTGGGGAACACATCACACATTAGGAGTTGAAACTAAGCTCCATTTGACTCTTATGACAGTGTGAAATAAATACTTTCAGGCAACCCAATATCTTGCTGGAAACATGAAGTCCAGACTGTTAACATAGAAAGGTTTTCATTAATTCAGCTATACAAAATTTAACTACCCTGTATTATCTCGGGTATACGACTTTTCGAGGGGTTGTCCTGGTTGGGTTATTCTCAGGTTATAGCCCACCCCCAATTTGCCAGATGTTCCATAGTTATACATTACATAAATCTATAATATTATTTTAAGTTATGTGTCAAAAACCTGCATAACACCTGACTGTCTGACGGCCTCTGGTATGAATGTTCATCTGAGTTTGGGTATCTCCTGTCTAAAAGCCCATCCCCATATTTTTAAGATGTTTGTTTGCCCGGTCTTATACCCGAGAGAATATGAGAATTTCATGTTTTGGGGCTTGCTTGTTTTCAAGCTTATTTCACACACTGTAGAAGACAATGTTTCAGGAGGGACATGAATTATTACTTTTGCTTCAGCTGGCAACTTACAAAAATTTTCTTACATTGCCATTAAATCAACTAATCTATATTATCAAGCTGACTTTATTTGATGTACAGATTTTAACAATGATTATTATCTTCCAAGGCAATTATATCAGGGTTCATATTTTCCATACGATGCCATATTGCAAATTAGCCTTTCAGCATGGTAGAATGACGAAATTGATAATGTTATGACATTATGCTTCATCTATGGATATTATATTTGTGTACATGCCATACTTTGTAAACAATACTGTATACCCTTCCCTTTCCCTCAGTGAAATACCTATTTATGATATATATTTTTTAATATGACACGGACACTCGTATAATATCCTCCATGTATGTTGCAGGATTGGATCTTTAAATCTTAGTTCTAGTCTCAACTTCCCCCTCAAGTTATAACTCATGCCAATCTCATCACTGGCTCATTAAGACTTGCTCCATTTTGTTAACTTTTCTGTGAACTCGTAGTGCTCACTCTGAAGGTCAGTGCAGTGTGCTATTAACCTAGCACTGAAATATAAATGCTCGCTACTACGCTAGCACTGAAATATTAACCAAATGCAGCAAGGCTTACATCAACAAGTGATGGAGACTGGCAGGAGTTACGACTTGCAGGAAATGTTGCTACAGCCCGTGTAGCAGGTAAAAATGAATACTCACACTCCACGTGTAGTATTATAGATATCGCCATCCCTGGGGAAGATGGTCAGGAAGAAATAATCAAAACTCTGACTAGCGTCCGGAGACGTCCAATTGATGTGGATAGCCGACGTGTTTGCCTCAATCTTTTGCAGGGTGGCCACTGAAGTCGGATCTGTATAATAGGTAACCAGTAAAGTTAAGAGATTATCGATATGATTTCTTTGTAAATATATTTAATCATGTGCATAAAAATTCTACCTCCTATTATAAAATGTAAGGCAAAAAGATAATTAATCTTGTTTTAAATATTACTGAAATATACAGGAAGTTAAATCAATTTATTTGGGATAGCATCTCTGCTTCTGATAGGAAATTATGTACTTGGAACATATTCTCTAATCATTTAATTTCAAAATACAGTTTCATAATGTTATTTGTGGAATATCGTCTAATTATGACATACAATTTTCATTAAATGTCTTTAAATCTTCAAAATAAAGGAAAAACTACCATGAATTTAAACAAATGTTTATCTTTTCAACACTGATGTATATTTAATTTGCAATGAAATTTTAACTCAAAACTCTTACCCCAGTATCATAATTTGATTAGGAAAGTGTTTTAAAATGTGTGAAATAGTTTCAAACAAAATGTCCTCCACCAAACAAAATCAGCCACCGATGAAATGTTTGTTTCTCATGGCACAAAATGCAGTAACATTGTTTACATTGGATACAAGACCGACTTGACAACAATGCAGATGTAAATGGGAAATATACTAATCATGTCATGCATATAGCGATACTGAAATCAAAGTGAATTGTTTTATTTAAACAATATACAATCTTCTACAGAAACTTGTGAAGCAAAACATGCTTAGCATGCTTAGTATGCTTAAATTTAATCAAGGCCAAAAAACAGAAGTGTTATGAATATTTCAATGAGTATAACATCGTTTTCACCAGTATTTCACTTCTATCACTACCTTTGATATTATTACAGGGAGAAAGCCTGCAACACCAATGTGGATAGACATTGTGATGAAACCTGTAGTGGCAGCTGAAGCTTGAGACGCCCAAATCTCACTGCTTGTGAAACAGCTAACAGATAACGTTGCTAAGACACTGACAAGGTTCGAACCTTGGATTTTTATTTTGATCCCACGTGAAACACACTAACCAATGCACTTTCCCACCCAAGGTAATGCTTTAAAGAACTTTTAACTTTTAAAAGAACAAATGGAGGAAGGTTTGAAAATGAAGTTAATCAAATCCTTTTGAATTTTAATAAACATGAATGAAATCACTAAATGTATGAATAAATAGCAAAAGCAATTCTCTCTGTTAACATGCCAACTTCTATGTCAATGTGTAAACAATACACAATTTGATAGAAGTTTTCTTGATAAATAAGTGATCGGGTAGAGAGCAGCCTCACTTCTACTTATCTTTGAATATAAGATATTAAATCAAATCTAAAACCCATGAACAACACAATGCCATCAAGCTGAAGCAGCTGGCAAGCAAGATGTTCAAGTTTGCTGATCCTAAATTACTAGGGTGATCGGGTAGGAAAAGCACTTTTGACATGCTACACTGAGCTTACTACACATGGACCCTACCCAATACCTGTTTCTACACTGGTTAATCTCCTCTGTTTTTTGGCCTTTGAGACTAGAACAAAATTAATACTCTCATACAGTAAATATGTTCACAAAGTGTAAGGTCAGTCAGGAGAAAACTGAAAATAAATTTTCTGAAATCTAATAAACTACAAAATGAAGATAAAGGTTAGTAAAAACAAAATAACAAAAAACAAATACAACAATATGTAGGGTGTAGGTTTTCAAATATTCCGTATAATTGCTAAGATAGTTAGCTAACAAGTAATCTGCAAACATAAGTGGAGGGAATATACCAAGGTAAAATAACCTGGATATCCGAAGCTCTCTTAGTGCATGCTAGATGTATACTTGTTTGATTGCATGATATGGCAATCCTTGTGTTAGAAAGTTTCGGAAATGTGGCCTGAAGTCTTTGAGAACCCAAATAGTCCTATTGGCTAACAAAAATCTTTGGAAATATGGAGTCTGAGGTTTTTCTAGCTCCAGATTGTAAAAGCTGTCTATAGAGTTAAGACAGATTAAATTATATGTTGTACATAATCCTTGTCTAATGACTATCTTAGTGCTAAGAGAGCTTTGGAAATGAGGTCCCTGTTTGGTTAGAACCATCTTAGCAAAGAGAAGTTTGAAAACCTAAGCCAGGATCCATAAAGCACAAACAGGGCATGGTCTGTATTGTCAGGGTCTGGTCTAAGTTAACCCTTTACCTCCTGAATTAAGTTGTGCCATACCATTCCTGAGTGGCAGGTTTCAGGAATCATAACTCATTAACATAGGGAATATCATGGGTTTGGCCAGGAGGTTATGGCAGCCGTACCTGAATATTATTACTCAACAGCAGGCTATGGATTAATAATGTGGGTGACCAGAATTCATGCAAGGGTGCGAGGCAACAATACCTGGACAGGTATGCAAATAAAATCACAGGCAAATAGCCTAGAAATATTTGCTAATCTAGTTTCAGGCCATCAACAAAACTGTGTTCAAAAGGTTGTCTACCATTTCCGTATTAGAGAAGAAAGAGGTGACAGTGAGATCAAAAAGGGCACTGCGCTAATTTCTAAATCAAAACAAGTGAAAATTAAGGATCTGAATCATCCAAAATGAAAATAAGTAAAAAGGAACCATTCCAATTTCAAAAGAAATTTTTGATATTAACGTACAGGTTGAGAAATTGAGGCTTGCTCCAGCACTCAAAAGATCGTCTTTGATTCCTCTACTGACTGCATAGAGGGTGAAAGAGTAATCTGCCCCTGGTTCAAGGTTATCAAGAACCAACTCCAACTGGTGAGCAGGAAGTTCCTGCATGGACTTATTCCCCTGAGGGAAGTCAAACAAGAAATAATCGTACGAGGTCCCCGCGGGTTCATCCCAATTAATTATAACTTGTGTGGTTCCTCTGGAGGATACCCATATAAGGGCAATGGGGAAGGGTGCTGAAACAAACAACATGTTACTATGACAACAGCAAATTTGTTAGTAATGTTTAACTGGGTAAGCATGTCAATATTTTAGATTCAAACTGATGATGTTTTGGGGGAAAATCATCAAATTATTCCATTAGAGGAAAACAATGGATTGGTAACTGTTTAGTTATTTAGTTAGGACAACATTGCGGCACAAACATTTAACAGCAACACATTCAGTGAATTTAAGAGTTTTTGAACTTTGTTAAATTTAAATTGAACAAAAACTGTTTTAAATGTCAAAATCCAAACACAATAAACAAGTGTATCAACCATCAAATCACAAAAATGTGAACAACAGTAATGTGTTTATCAAGTTGATAAATATCAATATTGGATGTACAATAAAAAAAATTAACAATCAACTAATCAAATGTCGTTCAAACAACAAAATCAATGAATAAACTTGACAAATATCTTTTCTTAAAACTATAAACGATCTATACACAAAACTGTGTTAAAGCAACGAACATAACAAAAGGTGAAACAATATGAATTTTTAAAACAACAAATATGTTCAACCATTTCTGTAACTTACTTGTGGTGACTTGCTTCAATTCGGGCAGACTGCTTTCCTTTCCAAGGTTTGTAACGACAGTGATGTTATAAGTCTCCCCCGCTTCCACCATAGGGAATGCATAGTACATCGTAGATGTAGTGCCAGTCACAGGAGGGCTAGCGGCTTCAGCTTGGACCAGGGTTACCGTAAAGTTGTCATAACTGCCGCTGTTTGGTTCCATCCAAGTCACGTCAATCGCGGTAGAGTTGAAAGCAGTTACGTTCACAAAGGTTGGTGTGCGGGGTTCTGAATAAAGATACGAATGAGAGGTGACCACACATATTACTATTAGTAGGAACAATAAACAGCGAAAAAATAATGCCAAACAGCATAACCTGGCAACTCCTTTTCAAAATTATTTTATACACTACTATATAACAAGAAATGTATCCACTCACTGGTGTAGAAGCTCTGTGCAATAATCTCGCTGTTCTGGTCACCACTAACTGAGTACGTGTTCAGAGTGTACTCCACACCCGCCTGTAGGCCGGTGAACATCACCGTCGGGTTTACTAACGTCACATTCCTGGAATGATAAATAAATACTGTCATTCAGAACATAAATGTAGTCTTATGAATAGAAAGCAAAGTGTCTTGTTGGTTTGATTTTACTATTGGCAAATTCACTAAAATCTTTAATCTCAGATTGATAACAAAAGACCCTGATTTGATATAAGATATAAGATATAAGATATAAGATATAAGCAAGAGACTTGCCTGTCTCCCTGTTGGTCTGATACAGAGACAACAAAGTAGTCAGCTTCCCCCTCTCCTGTTGTCGATAGCGACACGAAGGCGCTCGTCTCGGTTACGAGTAGTGATAAGATGGCAGGTGGGTTCGGTTCTGAAAAAATATGCAAAATAATATCTAGAATTCTGAAAATTCCCACATGGATTCGAACCCAGGAGTCAGAGTGCACTACCAACTGAGCCAAAGGAGAAATTGTTCTCTCAAACAATTCCATATATTTTAAATTTTTTTATATATGTTTATTCCTAACAAAACAGAAGAGAGAACAGAAAAGTTCTTATAAGCTGCATTTTAACATAAGCAACAGTTGGTCAGACAGATCTAAAAGTTAAAGCCACTCACTAGTTTTGAACTTAACAACTAAGGTCATAATGGTCAAAATGTCCACTTTATGGTTAAAGTAAATTACTTGTTCTGAACTATGCCCTCAGGGCACTGATGCTGATCATCAAGGAACAGAAAAAGCCACTCACTAGTCCTAAACTGGCCGGTAACAGCAGCACTGGTGACGATCTTGGTGAGCAGGAAGACAGACACATCGTACAGGGCAGCGGGCAGGAGGTTGACGATGGTGGTGCTCGTCTCTTCCTCGTTGAGCGTGATGTTGACAACGTCACCTGACGGTTTGCTGACCATCACGTGGATATGCTCGAAATGTGAGTTACGGGGGAGAGTCCACGAGAGAGTGATGGCGGACGTGTTGAGAGCTGTTCCCTTGAGTTCACTCACTGGCTCAGGCACTGAGGACCAAGTTTGTACGAATTTTTACATGAACTCACATATCATATAAGTTTTATGGTTGGACTTATGAAAGAAATCTTGATAATTAACAATTTAGAATTTTAATTGAAAGTTTCAAATTGGATTATGCCTTTCAGACCAACAATGACAGCAATCGTCACCGCAAGGTGTCCTTACAGTGAATGTGATCTTCAATGGCGGATCCCATTATTGATTCAAGGGGTTTGAGAACCCAACCCCATACCACTTTGGAAAATTTGCATGGAATTTGGATGAACTCACTGGTTGAACTCACTGGTTGAACTCACTGGATGAAACACCCTTTACACTCTGTGAATCATCTCCACCCTTTCAAAATTTATGTCAAATGTCAAATCTTTTATTTCAATACTGTAAGGCCACGGGCCTATTGGTACAAAAGCACCTCAGTGGTGCAGACATACAGAAATGCTTAAATTGAAAAACATATGCAATTAATAAGACAAAATGCCCTTTCTTTTTTCAAATGCATAGAATAAATATTTAGCCGTGTTCAGCGAAATTTGCGGGATTTGCGTTGATAACAGAGAATTGAATTTGGCTATATTTGGATAAACATAAAAATACGACAGTAAGTATTTATGTCTTAAATCAACGTAGGCTGGACAAATAAGCAAGAAATGATACTCATTTTCTATGAAACTTAAATTACACATTTTACATTTCCTGTTTTCTCTAGGAATTTTATGATATCGACCTCTTTCTATTTCTAAACTATGTGAACTCAGCCGAAATCGTGATAAACAAGATCTAAATTTCATTATATTAATATTGTGTAAATATAGTTCACATGATATTGTTAGTTTAAAGTTACAATATGTGTGCATTTTAGGACTCTCAGATAAATCGCTATGCCAAACTTGCAAAAAATTATCTTTCAGTCGCTGAAAAAACATATTGACCAAGGCATCCTTATCACCATACGTATGCGAAAACCAAACGTCACCAAAACCTAACTTGAATATAACATTCCTCAATTTGGTAACCCAATTCACATGGCCTTGTTCATCATATAGACACATCATATTGTAACACTTTCGAGGCAAACGATATTCAGGCATATTAATAAGGTTTAACCAGTATTTTATACATTTCAAGACAGCAGATAATTGAAGAGGATATCTACCACACTCCGCTAAGACTCCATTATTTGATGTTGATAACTTAACGTTTAAGAAACGTTTACAAGCATATAAATGCACCTTTTCAAGGTTTTCAATATCATTGAACCCCCAAATTTCGGCCCCATAAAGGAGAATTGGTGTTATCTTTGTATCAAATAATTTGAAGTACAAATTTGGTGAGTGTGGCTTCAATGAATATATACTACTTAGCAGTAATGATAACATTTTCTTTGCTTGAATAGATATCTTATCAAACGCCTTCGACCACTGTAGTCTGTTGCTGAAAAATAACCCAAGATAACAATACCCTGAAACAATTTCAATAGCACAACCATTATAATACCACTTTTCAAAACGGGATAAAATACCTCCATTTTTAAACACAACAATTTTTGTTTTATCCATATTGACCGATAACTTCCATTCCAAACAGTACCTGCCAAGAATATCAAGTTTAGCCTGTAAACTTCTGACACTACTTCCGAATAAAATAAGATCATCAGCAAATAATAAAAGGAAAATATGTATAACATCTGGATGTAACTGAATACCAAACTGACATTCACTTTCAATAACATTAACTAATTCATTAATGTAAAATTGGAACAAGAAAGGACTTAGCATACACCCTTGTCTAACTCCTATCGAACACTCAAATTCACCAGACAAACTGCCGTTTGAACGTACACAGGATTTAACATTTGTATAAATTGACTCTAGCATTTTACCCATTTTACGACTCAGGCCATGTTTATAAAGCAATTTCCAAAGGAAATGTCTATTTACAGAGTCGAATGCCTTCGAGAAATCAATAAACGCAGCGTAGAATTTGCCTCCTTTGCGTGAAAGATAACGCTGGATAATAGAATACAGAACAAAACAGTTGTCAAACACTGAATAACCTTTTCGAAAACCACTCTGGCACTCAGAGATTTTACTCAGTGCTTCAGCCCAGCACACTAATCTTTGATTTAAAATATACGTGAAAACTTTGCTGAGTATACTCAATAGGCTTATTGCTCTGTAGTTGTCGGGGGTTGAAGTGTCCCCTTTCTTGTGAAAAGGAATGATTATTCCGGTTGACCAAGTCTCTGGGAATACACCGTTTTGGTAGATATTGTTGAAAATTATCTCAAGATATGGCACAATTACATGGGAGGAATGTTTATAGTATTCCCCAAGCATATCATCAAGTCCTGGTGATTTATTGTTCTTTAAAGCCTCAAGACTGCGAATGATCTCCGATCTTGATATGGGGGGATCCAGTATATCCTCTGTGATTTCCCTTTCGAAATCTGTAGGAGCTTCACACTCGTCATAACCACACGCTGTGTCTTCTGTGTCAGCTTGGCCGCCGTAGAGGGTAGAGAAGTATTCGGACCAGTCGTCAATATCGATGGGGTTTTGACGTTGTTTAAGACCAGATAAACGTTTTATCATAGCCCAAAACCGTTTTGAGTCGGACGTCGAAGATTCCAAGTCATCTCTCAGACGTTGGGTATATTCTTCCTTCTTTGACCTACATAAGGATCTATATTCAGTGCAAGCTTTCTTATATTTAAACAAGTAATCTCTATCTTTAGTTTTTCTGAAAGCATTAAGGAGGTGACATCGTTCATGTTTTTTACACAGACAGACATTATCGTACCATGGTGAAGTGTTACTTTTGTGTTTTACTGGTCGTCTAAACATGAAGGCTGCCGATAGAATAGCATCTGTAAACATCGTCACTGCCTCAGTAACATTAGTCCAAGAACACACGGCAGCTTGTTCAAGTAAAGATGTGGTCTCAAAGGATTCCATATTTCGAAGAAAGTTGTTTTTACACGACTCGTTCCAAATGTATTTCCACTGGTCTATATGAGATGTTGGATTAGACAAGGGACTACCGGGTAGACTGACGAGCAGCTGTAGAGGCAGATGCTGGGATTCAGACCGTGATACTATATTAAAGTCAGCAATGCTCGGAAACATATCGGTAGATGCAAGAATATAGTCAATCACACTACATCCCAGGTGACCTATAAAAGTGTAATCACCAATGCCGAAATCACTTCCGCATCTCCCATTTACCATATGTATATTTAGTATTAAACACAAGTCCAGGAGTGTTTGGCCGAAGCTATTCACAGTCATATCACAAGAGTATCTTGTCATCTCAAAACCTGTAAAAAAATCACTAACAAAGTCTTTACCCTCAACATAATGTAGAATGGAATCTTCCATATAGTCAGGTACTGTGCCAGTTCTGCTATTTGTATCACCAAAAAACAGGATAGACGGAACTGAAAGTGATTCTATCACCGAAAGTATAAATTCAAGCAAAATTTCTACCCCATTCCTCTTATCTTTGTTATGGTACCAACTTGAACTAAGAGGATGCACATAAGTAAACACACACACAACATCAGTATTGTTACCAAACATAGATTTTTCAAACAGAACCAAAATAGCATTTTCTCCATAGAAAACATCAATAATGTATTTGGCATAAACATGTTTTACCATAACTAAAATTCCCCCAGAATATCTTCCAAAATTTGCAGCTCTTGTTGCCGATAAACAAAAACATCTATAATCTGGAAAATGCATACTAAAGTTAGTGTCTGTTGACCATGTTTCGTACAAAGCAACAATGCCATTTTGCAATATAAATCGTAGAAAGTCATTATCATGAAGTTTATTTGCTAAACCGCCGATATTCCAGGAGAGAATCGACAGGTTATCATCCGTAGAGCCCTGGCCTCCCCGTTATTTTCTTGATTTCTTGCCCTTCGACCTTGACCTCAGAACACGATTTCGGTCCTGTGTGGAGCTCCTCGATGACGCGTGTGCTTCATCTGAAGACGACTGACTCCCTGGCAACTCGAGACTCTCAGTTGGTGCTAGCTGCTCCACCACCAGCCTCCCGTTCTTGTAGTAACCTCGCTTATTCTCCAATTTCAGTAGGTTCAGCTTCTGACGCTGTCTTTTGGTCAGGTCGTTGGCTACCCCTATGTTGTATTTTTTAAGTTCAGATCGATCCTTGAGAACAGCGATTTTTTTCTTACTGTCACCAAACTTCATTATAATAGGTCTAGCCTTGCCACGAACGGGTTTCCCAATCCTATGAGCTTTGGTTATGTCTTGTAGTACAGTGAGATCAACAGATCTTACCGTATTAAGAGTGTCTACAACTTTTTGTTTACATGTGTCACTATCTTCGTCACGTGACTCGGGTATGCCATATACGATGAGGTTGTCCCGCCTACTCGCTGCCTCCAGCCTATCAACTTCGTCCTTCAGCTGTTCGAGCTGCTCGTGCGTGTCATGCGCTATGTCCACGGTGTTATGAATGAACTTTACCTCCCTCTCAAGATGACTAGATTGTATTGAAACCTTATCAATGTCGAGTTTCATTTGTGCTTGTGTATCTTTTATTGAAGACATGTCGCTCCGAATCACAGAAAGAGTATTTGAAATGTCTTTCTTTATTTCATCACATTTCTGATCTAGTTCTTGGTATGTTTGTTGCATATGTTGAACTGCAGTTTTTAATTGACCCACTTGATTACACACCTCTTCTTTATCCTTCTTCATTTGCTCAAGAACAGCTTCAATACCAGAATCAAACGGCCCTGGATTCACTTCAACGTCTCCAGCTTGAAACAACAGCATTTGATTCACATTGTCCAGTTCCACACCAGGCTGTAAGTTTGTGTACATCGTTCCGCGGTAAAACGAGGCGGTTTTGTTTACTGTGACGTCACTGAGAGAAAATGTATTGCCAAAAAGGCAATTATCAAGTATGGTATTCAATTTTTCCAAAATGTCCAATTGTTCACATACCTCAGCTGTAAAATAGCCAGTCATCCCGAGAAGTAGGAGAACAAAACAAGTTGCAGTTAGTCGGAACATGACATCGTTTGTTGGCGACCATGTTGACATCGGGTCGTACCTGTCCAGGGTTACAACTCGCCAAGACCGCGGTTGTTTGTGGAAACCTATGCGTATTCTCCATGTATTAATGTCCACGCCCATTCTGCACAGTTTAATGCCTATGTTCCTCTTAAAATTGCTGTCTTCATATTCGCATATGTTCAACTTTCAGCATTTCTATGCGGAGCTCCGCGGGGCCTGTCTGCACCCGGCGGCCATTACCTAAACCTAAAATTTATGATTCAACCACTTTACTTTACTTGATGCCATATAAAGTCCATGTTTGTACCATATGTTAACATATAGAAGTCCATGTTTGTACCATATGTTAACATATAGAAGTCCATGTTTGTACCATATGTTAACATATAGAAGTCCATGTTTGTACCAAATGTTAAACGATATAACACTTATTCTTATCCTAAAAGCATCACACTTCATACAAATGGATTTAGCAATAGCTATGTTCTTAATATCAATAATACACATCTCTATAATTCTACTCACATGTGACAAGCATGAGATTCTTATCAATGCTCTGTTCCGTCTCAACCGCGGAGAACACGTGTACATTGTACGTAACTCCGCCCGTCAGACTGAGCTCGTTGAATGTGAACAGCCCCTCAGTTCCGGTCTCCTTGCTTACGTTGAAGATGAGTGGAGATGCTGTCTGTGTGTTCACAACACGGAGCTGGTAGTAGTTGATGGTGGAGTGGTCTGGAGCCTTCCACGTCACCTGAACGCTGCGGACTCCTGCTGTCCCCTGGAGGTCAGTCACTGGCTTCGGACCTGGGCGAGGATTGGAGTTGTTATTATGGAAAATATTATTAACTATAGCTTCCACAGAGTTTGATAAATATCTTTCTGTGTTTTGAATTTACCTGTTTCTTAACCTTATTATTCTTTATTCACTTTCTTGAGTCATGAATCTTGATTAGTTTATTTTGTTAATGAGTTGTGATTTCAATAACCGGCCCCTCAGTTGGTACTATTTGATCTACAGCTTAATTTGTTCACTGCTGCAAACAATGCTATATAATCAACATAACTCATATCTAAGTAAGGGTATAGATAACTGATGCTGCTACAAGGGGCATAGATAGCTTGCTCATTCATACAAGGTGTGGATTTACACTCAGGTGACTTTATAATCTTCCTGGAAAAACACTAAATTGAAAGTGATAGTGAAAGAAACTAAAACTAACATTATCCAAACCTTCCAATATCCCTGTCAACTGTTACTTACGAGTATTATATTGACCCGAGGCTGGATCACTGGTGAGGTTGTCCCTCAGTGCGTATATATTGACGGTGTAGAGATCACCGGGGAGTCCCTCGGGGGCGAAGACGCACGGAGGGTTGGGAGGGCACGTCGCGTTCGCTTCCTCCGCCTTGTCTCTCGTCAGGGAGGACACTCGGTACCCGTCCTACAGTACAGAGAATTGGCAGTTGAATAAGGATCAAGTAAATGATGCCAGGAGAAACAGATGAAAATACATGTACTGGGTCCAGACTGTCTTCTAGTTAAGAAATGTTGATCTAATATTGGTCTGACAAGACATTTCACTTGTCAGAATCGGAATGAAATTGGCTTCAAAATCACTGCAATTATTCATGACAAATTACAAATGAATCTTATATTCCTAATTTAATCGTTTGTCATTATATTCAGCATAGCTCTTTTTGTTTTGTCGATTGAAGCTCTCAAGGATGACTACCCTTCATTTCTCCCTTTCTTGACTTTTGAAACTGTTATTTTCTATCCGACGATGCAATGCTCAGTAGCTAACCTAAAATCTCTTTATATCCATTTCTTACAAAGCCTTCAAATGTAATTCAAATATAACTTAGTATATGTATTGAGTTAATTAATGTTCTAACGCCTTTGCCCAAACAATCAGTAGCAATGAATGCCGAAAGAGATTATCATTATCTAAGCCTCTGGTTGATTATCTAAACAAACCCACCTGTAGACTGTTTGCACCTGGTTCCCAATTAGCTGTCAGGTGAGTTGTGTTGACCGCTGAGATCACCACGTTGGACGGAGACTCGGGAACTGAATACAACACAGATGAATTTGTTTAAGATAAAGTTAATAAATAAGAATCGTAAATACAATCAAATTAAGCTGAAGATTGACTTGAGGATGGTAAATATTTGAAGTAAATGTATTCAATTAATAGGATTTCATCATTTTGAAATTTGAAATTGTTCTGAATAAACTGAAAACGATATAAATTATCCAAAACGTTAGTCTTATTTAATTTCTAAATTATAATCAATCATCAATTCACTGACCAGTTGTGGCTTGTATTGGTTCCGATAAGTTACTCTTCTTGTCCGCTGTAACAGCCTTGACATTGATAGTGTACCGATGACCAGGGTCAAGGCTTGTCAGGTTAAAGGTCAAATCGCCAGTGCCATTGACAGTCCTAGTGCCACTATTCTGGAGATCAGTGAAGACAATTTCATGCGAGTCCTGCGTCGAGTTATGATCCTCAGACCATGATAAGCCCAGCCATGTTGGTCCAGCACTATCCACTTGTAGATCCACTGGGGCCAGGGGAACTGCAGAGAGATAGGTGAATGAATGGATGGATGGATGGATAGATGGATGATAAATGAATGAATGAATGAATGAATGAATGAATGAATGAATGAATGTAAGAATGACAAGTATTTAAATGATTAATGATTTGACTATCCCAATAATATAAGATAAAATATCACATTGTCATCAGCCACCCAACAACGATTATTCTTCCTTCATGCTATAATACTTACCACATTCTAAGGATTAAATTTCATATTTTTTTTTTTTAATTCGAAACTTACATTTTGACTGCAAACCTTTTATAAGTAACAATATCTTGAACAAAAAGACATCGTATTCATGAATAAAAAGAAATTAAACAATTAAAGCACAAACACCTACCTGTTGCGATATATTGATCAAAGATCCTGCCCTCACTGGTGTTAGTATTCCTAAAGATGTAGACGCTGTACGATACTCCGGGGAAGAGCCTGGTTATAGTGTATTCTATGTGAGTTTTATCAAACGGAGCATGGATGTAGGAGTCTTGTCTCAATATTCCATTCTTTCTGTGATGTTTGAGCATGTACTGAGTGTCGTTAGCAGGGTCGATGATGTTGAATTTGACAGTAATGGTCGATTCAGTTGATGAAAGTTCGGGATTGAGTTCTTGTAATTGTCCATAGGCAACCTAGAAACATAAAAGACAAATTGAGACGGGAATCACATTTCTGGAAATGGAAAATAATTTCCATATTCTCATACATCACATTAATTAATTGGTACATGACAGGAAAAGGAATTGAAAACATTCTAAGTCACAAAATTGGTATTCACTGTTCAAAGAGGGGATATTCAGAGATTGGCATCATCTTAAGGATAAAGAAATGCCAAGCAGAATTAATATTGTATGCAAGACCATCAGGTAAAAGGTAAAAGGGTGAAAAGGAGAATCAACACAAATACGTTTTCAAAATCAATTCTTCAGGCTTTATCACACAACAATTTATAACTATTTGGTAAATTCACAAGACAACCGATTAAGAGATTAACAAACATTAATCATACAGATTTGTAACACTTATTAATACAGCATTTTTGGTCATCATCAACTATTAAATTGTCTCAAAAGTTACTCCCTAAAAGCACCTCGACCAGACCAGCAAGAATTCCCCTCTTACCTTTTCATACCAAGTCTAACAATGTCTTATTCAAAAGTGCTGAGGTTGACGCTAAGCAAGTTTTATTATTGGATAACCCTGATCCAAGTTTTTCACACTTTGTTAATGTTCATTGCTGCCTTCGCTATAGCGGATGCATTCAAGTCAATTTTGTTTGGCTCACAATTTTAGATATCCGTGTTTGTCCGTGGTTTTTTTGTGGAAAATGTTTTTTGTCTTTCCAGGAAGTCATTTGACAACAAGTGTATTCAAACAAAGCACATGATTTAAATATCTGGTTATTTTAAACATTATATCAATGTAGATTTTTAAAGTTTTTATCTAATATGAAATTATTAATTAATACTTACAAGGTTGTTTTTTTATTGTCTTCATGACCATAAAATTAATTCAATCATTGACAATTAATCTAAATTGATTTGATTACCATAAATTTGGTTTGTTTAAAGATACTATGACTAAATAATTAAATTGATGACAAGTTTGTTCATTCATTCATTCAAGAATCTATTATCTAAATATTGGCAACAATATTTTTTTTCACCAAAATGATATTCATATATCTTATGATAACCTAACAAACAGATCATTTTATGCACATTAATTGAAACATATGTTAATATTACCACTCTAAAATCAAATGTACAGCCACATTTGGCTGTTATATACAAACATTGACATGTTAATAATATAAAGAGAATGTAAATAAAGCAAATCTGGTCGATAACTACGACACAGATGTCGTCAATATCAGATTGACACAAGTTGACAGACATGTCAATAGGGTGATTGTGTCGAGTTGTAACATAGCTTGTACATGACCCGTCAATTGACTCGACCACGACATCAATAAAGGTACATTTCATTCGGCCGTGTACATGTATAACACATGTCACTTTACATATTCTTTGGTCCTGTCATAGACAGACAATGCTGAATTTATTCAGATAATTTTAAAATCCTCTAACAGCATGCAGGGTTCGCATAGCAGCTCAGGTTACGCAAGAGATATCTATCTGTCAAGACTAGTGTCTAGCTCTGGGTTAAAGTTTTTTACCTGAAGACTTTTCAAACTAATACATGACATGTTTTATAGCAAGATGATTGGCATTTGTCAGACATGATTAAAAATTTAATCAATTAAATAATTTTATTATATCAAACTAATAGTTGAATCTTTTCAGACAGTGTGTACATTGGGGGAAGGTCACTTTTATCCACTTTTAGATAAAGAAATTATTTGAAAGAATGACCACATATTTTTCTCAGATTTACTCTCTTAAGTAGAGAGGCTTGTCAGGCTTTCCTTCAGTTTCACAGTATCGTCCAAACTTTCTATCTGGCCTGACAAACCTATCATCAAACTGTAACTTGAAGCCAATTCCTTGTCTTTGAGGACTTAACATTACGGGACGGTAAACATGCGCTTGTTTAATACCTAGCTAGCGCACCAAGGTCAAGATCGGGGGCCATATTGACAGAACAACTTGTGCAAATTAAACTGTCAAACACAACAAAACTGGACTTCAGTGTCACTTTCAGCTGGCAATCTTGTTCTTTGCAATACATCCACTAAATGTATGATTTATATTTGCAATCATTCATTTCAGTTTAGAACTTTATATGTCGATTTTATTAAAATATACAAATTATTAGAATTCAAAATATCATGACTATGATAGATCTCTAGGCATAAACTGCTCTTTGAATCCTGTAGTTTTACCCTTATAAACAAACCTGAGGGGACATTTTCTGAAATAACAACTTGTTTGCAAAGGTAATTAATAATCCAAGCACAAATTAATTAAAGGCTATCACTGATCACTGATTGGATTTGGAACATTTTCACTTTACCCAAAAAAGAAATTTAGTTTTTAAAAGGACCAAGATTTGTATTAATGAAAATAAAGACTCAAAGGACCTCTAGATGTTTTAAATTTTAAATTTTCAAGTATGTCATGTTTCAGGAAGAATAATAAATAAGAAGATGTTAAAGACGATATCAAAATCAATAAACTTCGTCCTTTTCACAAGGCCAATTCCTGTAAACAGTGATATAATTTATAAAATGTTGAACTATGATTCAAATATGACCGTTAATACCCATCATGCACCTTTCACTAACATTCCAGATACGCAGCCAACTTGGTTGTTATTTGAGGATTAACACAATGCTTGCTTTGAAGGCAATGCAAAAATTGATGGGGGCTGTTAATATGTGATCAATTTAACTCTTGCTGAAGGGAAATTTTTACGAAATTTATTTTCAGAAAATATCACTACAAACAAGATTTGTTGTAATTCCAAACACAAATGACCTTGTCCATAATTCTTGAATCAGCAAAGTCAAGACTGTAACTCTGTGGTCAATAATACATTAAAAAGAAAATAAAAATCCTAAAAAATAAACTGAACAAACTATAAATATTGAATAAATTAAAATTCAAATCAAATATTTATAATATACTTTTTATGATATAAATTTTATCAATGTGTCAATGAAGAAACAAATTTTTATAATTTCAAAATATGCATAATATCATATATCCTTAACTTTTATTGTCCAGTATACACAAAAAAGATTAAAGGAAACTTTTCTCATTTTGACTAGCATACTTTTTAGTAAATTAAAATTTAATAAGTTTGTGGACTCTGTTGAGAAATGGAAGTGAACGCATTGAAGAAGTAAGTTATCGTGCAGCGATCACAATAAAGAATGCTAGTGAGGAAACAATCAACATATCCCAGATTACGAACTACTCAATAATGACCAAATGCCCTCTTTACATTAAACATTCATTTCCTGTTCCAACAAAACATCTGCTTCGTTAACACTCACTCCTGTTTCAATAATTAATTACAAAAATAATTATTTCTACTTCAAATGTTTTTTTAAATTTCATTTCAATCAAAATGTCCGCCTAAAACCAACCCACCAGTTATAGTCAAAATGATTTATTTTTAAATAATTTAGATTTAGCGAAAATTAATATTATGAGATAATGATTCTTCTGCTGATTTAACATTGAAACAACGCAGCCATTGGAAATGTGACTCTGCTCATTAGATGTTGAAGTCGGAACTTATATCAGATTCTGCTCATTGAAGTACTTCTTTGAAGTGGTTTCGACTTAAAGATTTCTTGTTCTTAAGATAAGTAGGATTTGTAGGTTAAGTCTGTATTGTTTGTATGAGAAGCTAAGCTTTCACAGATACTCACATGGGGGATTATTTGTCATTACAACCACAGGGAATTCTCAGACTCCATCTCCTTACAGGGTCAAGAAGGTCATGGAGTAGACCCCAGATGTATGGTTCAAGTGTTGAGGAAATGGATTGTGATATACAGAATTACCTACATGCAGATGCAGGTTATGAGGTCTGCTTGAGTAACTGTACAACTCTGTCAAGTAGTTGACTTTATTAACATTGTACACTGAATGTTTTTTTTTATATGAAACGAATACCATAATCAACTAATCCCCTCTCTAACAACCATCCCTATTACAAATTTGGTGTATTTGAGCACCCATATCTCAAACTCTGCAATAACATCATATGTAATTTTTCTGGTCTCTGTTCATAACCAAACAATCTAACAAGGAACTTTTGTACATTATAGTGAAAGTGTGAGATTACAAAACGTGAAAATCCAATATACTTGAAAAACGTTCTTTAGCATTGAAGCACATGTATAGCCATGTTGAACCTGTACAAGTTTAACCTTTAATACGTATGTACATTTCACATGACCCACTGACACAGAGAGCATTGACCTCTGATGTTATGTCACTAGGTTAACGGTCATCTGACCAGCACACAGTTGAGAGAAGGGTTCATAAAGTTCTTTAGACTAATGTAACTCTCTTAATTGGAATTTCAAATGAAGTCAAAATGTCTAGTAAATAAAGTAAAGGCTTTTATTGCAAGTTCTTCAGTTCATTTATCAAGAAATGTAATAAGTTTGTAATGCATTCAGCCCTGGGAGCTGTGCAACTTTACATCTATCAGAGGTGTGCCTAATTATCAGTTGTTGAACCACATTTTGTAACTCTCTCTGTGGCTGAGATGTAGTCTAACATTTAGCCTCTGAAATGAATTATTTCATAAAATTGTAAAAAATTTATAGATAAAATAAAATAAAAAGGAGCCTCTGAGATGTTCATTTCCTTAAACTGAGCTCTGTAGATATTGTAGACTTGCCTAGGCACTTCAAATTTAAGGGGTCTGGATGACAGACTAGCTGAGCTGAGCTGTTGAGGCAGTTAGTGCTGGCAATTGGTGCCTGACTCTTAGGGTGTGGGTTTTCAAATCCCACAAGGATTTACACTACTGCAGATAGCTTGATCCCAAATATATCAATGTATTTATTTGTCCACTATCTATATGGAATGTATTTCTAAAGAGAAATGTAATCTAAAATATATTGTTACTAAATTCATATCTTGATATTTCATTGCTAAAGATCATCCTCTCTCTAGCTACTCCCAATGAGGTGAGTATACCTGTGTATTCACCTGACAAAGAACATGAGTGTTTTCTCAATGCCTAACAACTCTCTGACAGGTATGCCTTCAAGTCTATACAGATACAATTCACAGGTGTGAAGATATAAACACTAAACCTATTTATAGGAGACTTCAGTAAAAGTCAGTCAAATTTCCCCTGCTTGTCAACAAGGCAAGGGGAATTCTATACACCTTCCTTATACCTGTTCTTAGTAATAGTTACAGGTATATGGAGTGATCAGATTAACATTAATAATATATCAATGTGGATGAATAAGTACATGTCTTTACAGATAAATGGTCAGATGAATATATAACCTGAAATAGGGATTAATAAGTATATTGAATATACCATATTTATAAAGATGATGACTTTAGTAGGCCTACAAAGAATAAAGAAGTTGTTTACCCTTAAAATGTGCCTTCATTTTTAATTATAAGATATTTTACATATATATTTATATATTTAAGAATGTTAATAGATTTCAAGACAATTTCAACATTAACTAGTGTCCAGGAAGTTGTCAGAGTTCAGAACGTTAGTGACCGATCCAGAACTTTTCAGGGAGAGGGATTACTCATTGAAAATGGGGGGGGGGGGGGGGGGGGGGTTATATTTGGGGTCCATCAAATATACATGAAAAAATGTTCGAAATCCTGAATCCCCCTCTGGATCCCCCACTGAAGGTCGTGCATGTTAATCAGCTGAGAGGCTCATTAACCAACTGGCCTTCAGAAACATGGTCTGAGATAACTTGCCCTGCAGGCTCCAAGATACCGGCCTCCAGGGCAGATACTGCACAACCTGACAATACCCATATGCCCTGAAACATGACCCGGAGAGGGGGGCGGGCTGGTCAGGGACAGAGGAGAGGGTTATGGGTGTAACTGAGGAATAGCGCTAGACTAAGAAGAAGAAGAGCAAGCAGGCATGGAGCTAAACTATAGACCTCTGAAAAAAGCTTGATAATAAAATGTATTTTTTAAAACTTGCTTATAAAGATTCAAAATCAAAGAATACTAAAAGAAAACCTGCAAAAGATTTAATTTCTTAGACCTGAATGATATAGACTTTAACATTATGAAATTCAGTTATTGAAATAAAAATAATACTTTTATTTTTAAAAGTTTCAAAAAGAAACAATGATTGATAAAGTCAAAGACATTGAAGAAGACTATTCAATCCTCAAAACACCTATCAGCATTTGCCCTCATGAACTGCAGCCTCAAGGCATGTTGTAATGCTGTAGCTATCTGCAAGTGCCACACCCATTTGACCTCTATCCTCTGACCTGTGACCTCTGACACACCCACAGGCATGTAGTGTCACTGAACTCTTCAATTACATAACATTGACAGTAAATGTGTGAATGTGATCGGAAGAGTTTTAATTTGGTATCAGATTAAACAATTTGCGGATATAGGAGATTTTTTTAAAGAGATAAAGAATTGTTTTATCAGTTAATTGGGGTTTTCTTATAGTTAATTAAAAGAATAAACATTTTGACATCATCAATTGTCTGTCAAGGCAATTAATTGTATGATTATGTCATTGGATTTGTTTATTGTTATTTGAAAGATCATTTTAAGGTTTTCCTAAAATTCCTATATTTCTTAAAATTAAATAACATTTCTATCAAATGGTTTTGGTTCTTTTAAATAAATTAATTGCATTATTATTCTTATTTAAGATTAATTTCAGCATATTTTCATGCATTTTGTTCATGCAACTTTAGTTATTTATAAACACTATACAATATTGACATTTAAATTCCACTTCTCATACAAAACAGTGCTAAAATTGACATTAATTGTCAATAAGGGACAGAATATATAGATTTTTGGATTTCATCTTCACAATCTAACTGTTCAATATTAATGAATAAAACAGCTGGGTCTAAACGTTTGGTATTGATTTTAAGCTCTGACACACTTGACACAAAGTATCACTCACCACATCTGTAATGTACTACATAATGTCCTCAAACGTTCTTGATGAACTTTGAAATCAATGACTTCTAGCCTCTGCCAAGTATCTGATGAATGATTAAAGTTTTGAAATGAGATACACTGTCTTGGATTTAAATTGCTATGAATACACAATTAAAGAGTCATAATTCAGCTAAAAATAATTCTCTCAAATTATCTAAAGTAACTGTGGTAAAAAAAGACCAAATAAAACAACACAGACCTCAAAATAGTAACAATTGTGATTAAACAAAACAAACGAAAAATAATAGCAATTGTGCCCAAAAGACAAAAAGAAAAGAATTGTGGCTAAAAGAGGAAAGAACCCGAAATAATTTAAAATGTCATTCATGTACATTTCCAGTGGATAGCTGCCTGTCTGTCACAGCGACATTAACAAAGACCCATTGTGACGAGATGAAAGGAACAACAGTTGTCCTTGAAGATCAGCAAATCTGTGCATTACTTAAACGTATTGCGATGACAGAAATATACATTACCGGTACTAGTCTAGCAATTGACAGTTAAAACTCTGATACATTAATCATTGATTCATCATTAAGTTAAAGTCATTGTTCAAAGTCAATAGTTCAGAAATACACAACCAAAATCAAGTAAATGGCAACTGATAGATATATACATGAAGGAATGACACATCTTGAATTTTAAGCCACATATATCATATTAACAAAATTAAAAATTATTTTGAAAGGAACTGAAACATCATACTGAAGTCCAAACAATAAATCATTGAAAGATAATCATGAAATCAAAGTCATTTGTCGGGCGCTGAACCATATAACATTAAAACAGTTTTTGTACCAATAAACATTTTATTTTATAGAATTCTTTTAAATTATTTTCTTTACAAGCTGGATCATCCAATATTGTAATGATAAAGCAAACAACAACAATTTCCAATGTTATAAACAGGAGACCACAGAAGATAAGTATTATGTATATTGCAACACAATTGCATATGTGTTCATCAAGGGAGGTTTAATATGAGAAGAAAAAACATTTTACCATCTTACAAATGCACTCGAAAGTGACACAGTCTCAAATCAAAATAGAAATGGCACTCAACATGCTTGTTGACATTTTTTAAATTAACTAATCCTGAGATTGCTGGCAAGTTTCACAACAATGCATTCCATTGAAAGAGGGTACAAAGGCACTCAAATATTGGGCTGAACTTAAACAGACATATTTTGAAGCGACACTGAAATACTCTCAATTGAAAATAACTTTGTTGAACAAAACATATGTTATTATTCATCAGACATAAAACTGATTACTGAATGGAAATATGGGTCATTGAATGAAAATATGATTTTTAAATTAAAAAACAGCTATTAACTCCAATTTTGAATAAACACTAAAACTTAGATGGCTGACATTTTTCAGGAGGAAAGCCTGCAACAACATTATAGTTATGCATTGCAGTAAAACCTGCAATCATCAACTGAAATTAAGTCATGGGTGGTAAAATTTAATTGAAAATAGAAATTTGCAGATACATTTGTTTGTAAGACAAGTGACAAGTGAGAGCGAGACCATGCAAGCAGTATCAACACTGAGGTTTGATCCTATTAAGAAGTGGCTGGTATGGGCTAAACGGAACAGATCAAATACTGGCTAAATACAGAAACATCAGGAGACACAACACAGTTCACATCCTTCTGCTAACCATCACAGGTCTCAAGGAGAGAGAATGTTTTACACATCCAAATTTAACCTGCTACTAAAGTCTTTATTATCATTAAAAACATTATTTTTTATTGTTGAAAAGTCATATACATATAAACAAAGACTGAAAATGTTTTGGATTCCCGACCGTTTTCACACTATTCAGCGATCATCATGGGATATTTTTGATATATATATGATGAATGAATAAACTCCAAAACACAGTGTATGTTCATATTAAAACAGTTCTTATCCAGAAAAAGGTGTTGTCTTTTCTATTCCATTTGTAAATACCACTTACCGGTAGATTATTTAAAAGTTCATATCATTCAAAGATATTGAATATTGGGTCGGTGGTCTTATACTTTTTTTGTTAATTATATATGGGTTAGGTAATGATAACAAAATAATGATACATGATGACATTTCACATTGTCACTCTATTAAACAATCATAATTTTCAGGATATGACATCACACTCCAGCCAGTCAATCCCTCACAAAGGGTTTTAATACATCTGACGAGACAAACAAGGAATAAGAAAATCCTATAGCTAGAGACAAAACCTACTATGGTATAAGCATTAAGAAGCCAGCTTTAGCTGACACACCAACATAGTTTCTCTTTAAATATCCTTTAATAAATTACTTAGAAAATAACACAATCTTTCTCCAGTGAAGAGCTGACAATTAAGTACAAATGTTCTCACTTAAACCTTTTCAGTATCTAAACTGTCAACTTCAAAATATTTCAAATGTTCAAACTTGATGAGGACAAAACACAACCTGTTTCTGTTTATGAAGAACTGACATACAATGAAGTGATGAATTCTTCAATGCATAAAAGCATCCATTATTTCTAACATTTCATATCAACAAATTACTGGACAGCCTCATAAATGTATGTTTACAAGACTTATTGGATGTTTTTAATATACTAAATGCAAAGCTAGAAACTAACCAAAAACCTCAAACATGTTACATTATCTGAAGGAGTAAGTATAAATTTTGAAAATTTTCTGTAGAGTTTAAACAAAATGCAAGGTTATAGAAAGTATAGCAAAATTTTAATTTTTTTTAAAACAGAAAACAAGGTAGCAAGTAACAAAAGGGTGCATAATGTTATTGAGTTTAATTCCTTGATACTTTTCTGCAAAATATTTAAACTGTTCATAAAGAGAATACAAGGCTGGAAATTAACCCAAATCTTTCTTTATAAATCACAGAAGAAAAATGCAGCCTCTTAACAACAAAAATGGCATAATCTTTGTAAATAACATTTCACAGACTGACTGCCAGGCTAGAAGGCGGAGAGCCAGATACATGTACATGCAAGGAGTATTGATCATCAACATGGAAAGACAAGCATTTTGCATCCATCATCAAAATCTTAGAATTGAAAAATTTCCTTTTCGGAGGCCTTGGCAGAATTCACAAGGTTACTCCCAGAGAGCAGAAAAAGAATTTACAAAAAGGAATAACCTTGAACACTTTCATGTTACTGTTGCTGTCAAAGTTACTTTACAATCTACTTGAATTATTGAACCACATCCACAAATTGGAAAGATGAAAAGTCTCGGCTCAGCTTAGTGGGTACTTCATAAAATCTGTTTTTATTTACAATTTGAAGATTACACTTAGTACAAAATCAAGATAAAGAATCCAGTTATGTACCATATTTATCCTTTTATATTTTATATGTTTTGTTATTTAACTATCAAACAAAATATTTAATTAAATAATCTTGACACATCTTGACATCTATAAGTATATTCTGATTATTCTCTAGTAGAGAATCTCTACCCAAAAATACCCCAAAAAATGTATTTCATATACATATTTAATATTAGATCAGATATTTTGAACTATATCGATAGATTTTTTACCTTACATAAAAAAGGATCTTGTTTTACACCTTTCAATCCAATTTATATAATAACTGTTACAAGTTTGGCCATGTAAAACCCACATGACCCACCTGTGATAAGTACGAGTATATGGTTATGAGTTATGACTCACTCAAGCGAGCTCTATTTCACCAGTTGTCATGTTTATTGCAGTCACAATGAGAGGTGTTACATCTGACCTGTCAAATCATCGGTCACATTGTCCTATTCAGTTTAAATGTAATTCTTGAATTACAATTTATCTTAAAACATCTTAATATTACAAAGCTTGTAATAGGCACCTAATATATAAGCTTAAAGCCAAAAGGAAGTCTACAATAAAAAATCAATTCTAGTAAGCTAACATAAGAGACTGAAGAGATAGATCTCCAAGGCTCCTTTTCTTTCCAATTTGGATTTTCTTCTTCTGAAATTTATATTTCATTGAAGAGATTTAAGTCTAAACATTTGACTGTATTTGTGAAATGGTTTGTGTATCTTTCAGTATTACATTATAAATTACAGTTAAATTCTTAAAATTATGCAAACAAAAATAATTTAACCACATGAAGCCAACAGGACAGAAAGATTTCCCACATCAGTATTACGGGACTTGACCTAACAAGCCCACGTCAGATCTGTCCGTGACTGTGGGAATGATCCGCACTGTCAACAAACTTTTTTGGGGGACCAACACAGAATGGGTCGCCCTCACTTCACTGTACCTATGTGAGGAACAGGGGGGTCTCACCACATCGTCAATTGCCGTGGTTACGACTTAAAATTCTTGTTGAAACTGACAAAAGTATGAAATGGTTTGTATGTGACTCTTTCAATGTTACAACTCTTTCTGGTTATAAATAGTTAAAACTGGTTTATATATGTCAACTGCAAAAGTAATTGTACATTTGGTGGGCATCTCCGGGGATTATTTTTTAAAGTTGTTTTAAGTGGGTCTGTTATCAAGAGATTTACAGCTAAATGTGCACTTAAAATGAATTTACCACTAAGTATGTATTTAAGATGAATATACAACTAAATGTATGTGATGTCTTTGTAATGCTGCTTTAGAAAAAACAGTTTTTTAAATGTTTCCATTTTATGTGTATTTCATATTCAAAATTATGGTTAGGTTTTAAGATTTCATGGTAGATGCCCACATAATTTTAAGATATATCAAAATGTGCATATTAACATTTCAAGTGATTGATGTCATATTTAAGATTTTTATAACCATAATGAAAACAACTTTTGCATTTCCGCCAAATTTTCTCCTTGACATTGTCTTATGCAGCGGTAAATATCAAACCATGTTTTCTAATCATCAGTAATTTTAGATGCAATGAATATGAACCAGAACCAATAACGCCCAGTAGTTGTAATGAAACACTACCCCAGATGTACCTTGCCGAGTGTCAAACGATCATCATACCTGTTTACACTGAATGGAGACCGGTCACTCTGTTGGATATAATGACAGCTATGTAATCAATATCAGCTGATACAATCACATATAGTTCATCTCATCCGGACTGTCCCCAGTCTTCTAAATCATTTTACATTAATTTTACACCAATATAGACTGTCTAAAGGTGTCTTTGTATTTGTATAAACTCATTCTTAATCTAGACTGTTTGAAGGTGATTAGATAAGTTTTCCTGGTTCTTTTCACTATTGAACTCAAATAGTACTTTTCAATAATATTTCAATAATAACTTTTTCAATAATTATAAATTTACATTTGGAGCTACAAATTAAAACATTAATGAACATTTTGAATACATACATTAATGTATTATATCAAATAAAAGCAAGCCTACAACCCTAGAGACCCTAACACATCACATAGGCTCTTTTTAATTTCATTTTTATTTTTACAATTTTGACATTTTTTCTGATATGTTCACATCATATACCAAACGTTAGTCAATAATATATCTATAAGTTCTCATAAATTTCCAGATGTGCATAGATGACTAGCTGCAGTCAATCACATCCCAGCAACCGGTCAGCCATCAGTGCCTTGACCAGGGGATAACATCTAGAGTTATGTAACACTGTACAGCTTAGACAGCCTACAGAAGCCACTAACAGGGAACAGGCCTTCACAGCAACTGACAGTCTAGACTGTCATTCAGGCTCCTAAAGCATTTCTTATAGGTTTGATAAAATAGAAGCACAAACAAGTCTAGTTAATTTCAAAACATTGATTTTCCTGCCCAATACACATTTCCAATTACATCTTAAAATCATTTTAAGACAAAAGTGAACAGATAATGCTAGAGAATCGAAACACAATTGCAATCCAATTCTGAGTGCCAATTCACAGGAATCTTCTAGTATTAAGTCACTGACTGAAGATACCAGAATTTAAGGTAACAGAACATTCCAGGACTTAAAGTATTTTAGGGTCATCAAGAATTGTGGAAGGTCTTTTTAAGTTTTACAAACATTTTTTTCGAATCTTTATTAAAGATTCTCAAATTTGTTTGGGATTGATTTTTTATTTTCAGCGACAGTAACTAACCAACCAGCTCAGAGAGACAAGAAATAGGCAATCACATCCCAAGAGCTGTTACATCCTGTTTAATTAGCCTGTCTTATCATCAGTCCCTGCCATGGTCTCCTTAGTGACAATGCTAAGGTGATTGTAAGTCAATAAGGTAACCCTACTGTGATGTTAAAGAATGGCATTAAACTTGTTTACAGAAGATTCTTGGATAAACAACTTTACTAGCTTCTCACTCTCTCAGTCCCCTATATCTTTATTCTCATTTATCAAAAACACCAGCTGAAATTATCTCAGGTTGTTGTCAAGAAATAAGGTTTCAACCACCAAATACCAGTGATTGAAAACTTTAACAGACTTACTGACTCCAGTCAGTCAATTCCTTCAAATATTCCATAATATATAATTCAACCAACAAAATTGGTCAACATTACTCTGTTGAAAGTTTACAAGGCCTTCAAATGTTTTTTTAAAACAACAATTTCATAATGAAGATAATATGTAAGTTTATCTGAGCACATTTTGACCAATGGTCAGTTTTTGACACATATATAACATTTTGTTTACCCTATCAAACAAACCCATTATTTTCTCCTTGTACCCTCATTTTATTGTTCTAAGCTTGAAAACTTCACGCAAGTCTAGAAGGGAGCATTTGACCAGTGGTCAATTTGGACGGAGAGATAACATTCCTGTGGACTCGACTACCACTATAGATATCTTGACCACTTCATGTTGCCATAATAACCTCATATATAAATTGTATCACAACTTTCAACAAGTTTTACAACTTTTAGGAGAGTTTGGAATGTTGAACAAATGATACAGATGACTTACTACCTCTTGTGGTTGACTGTGTACAGTGAATCATTTTTAATCAATGGGGATGCAATAGAAATTAGGATTATTTGTTGATGATAATTAATCTATTTCAGTGTTTTTGAAAGCCTTACACACATCTTAGAAAAGACTAGAACTATATGTTATGATATTCCTCATGATTAATAGTGAGATGGTGGGTAACCAATGGTTTGTACACAGGATCATGTCATTCATGAACTTACCACTATTAAATAGAAGGGAACATCACAAGATAAACATGCTTTTCTTTAAAATGTTTCATGAATCATATACAAATTATTTCAGACCACAGCATGATGAAATAAACACAGAGAGATAAATACAATTTCATCATGTATCATTTATGTATATATGTATGTTGCTTAATGGAAATGCACTTCAACTGTATGCAATGGCTGGTTCTATATAATATATGTATATCTATATATCTATAATATATATATCTACAAACTGCAGAGTACGTAATAGACCACTCAGCTGCCCCTTGCAGTACGCCAACTGATAGATACCATACCCCCAGGCTAGGGACGGTTTACCTACATGAATCATAACCAAAAAATTAGGAAGTTGGTGATGGATTTTATATGTTCCTGTCACTTACATACCATAACTGATTATCGCCATTTCTAAATATATCTACAAAATATGTTAAATGTCTTCAAACGTAATGTTAAGTTGCATATTTTTAAAGATTTATTTATCACGGTGTTTATCAGATAATTACTCAAAAGTATTTTATACCAAATTTTACATATATTTGATGAATGAATAAGCAATCAAAACATTAATCTTAAAATGAATTTTAAGTTTATAATCTTAAGATATTTAAAAGTTGACATTTTTAACCTCAAACAAAAAAAAGGTTGATAAAAAATTGCCTTTTATAATCAAATGTTTTTATAACCGGTAATAACTTTATCATCTATCATTGCATATTGTTCTGTTTCCATGGTAACAACACAAATTGTTTGATTTCCACTCAACCTGATTCACTTTACCAGAACTCTATTTCATCTGATTCAATAGTTTAATGTTACTACAAATAATCATTGCCAATAAACTTTTATTTGACAGGGCATGTTTGATGATCGTGATCTGATAATATTATTCTGGTACATGTTATCTAACTCCTGCGATTAAACATAATATAATCATAAAGAGACTAAACAATGATTTACAACTGACATCGGACCTATCGGAACACCATGCTAAGACGGGTGTGTCACATGGCAAGATACTGTAAGCATTGGATTTATTTACGGAAGGACAAAGCTTTGTGAATGTAGACTTACTAGATCTAACAGGGTTAAATCGGGCAATTTGAAATTACCTGTAAACAAAGATGGTGGAAATGACAGGTGTGTCTAGAATTTAAAAGAGGAAATCAAGGGTGGTTGAATGTGATAGTTGTGTTAAAAATGGCTGAACTTTTCATGGGAAATCATAGATGATGGTTTACATTTGCATTGGAAATTATTAATGGTTGAATATTGATATGAAATCATTGATGGTTGAATGTTGAGTGTGCGTAAAAAGTGGTTGAAAATTTCATGTAAAAAAAAAATAATAATAGTTAACCATTGTACAAGAAATCACTGATGGTTGATAATTTATATGAAATCAAGAATGGTTGAATGCTGCAAGTTTGAGGTTGATCTAATGTAAAGCATCAAATATTTGTTGACATTACACCAGATATCAATAATGGTTGAATGCTTAAGTTATGTTCATGACCATCCTCGGTTACCCAGGGTTTTATATATGCTCTCTATGCTCTATATATATTTCTCTCCACTATATCACCCATGGGAAACTCTGTCAGCGAAATATGTACTAAAATTACCCGCCCTTGGCCGGCGTGACGAAGTCAGTAACCAAAGAAAATACTCAATTTCGATAAGACGGAAATGGTCAAGGAAGATAACCGGTGACGGATGGCTAACACAATGACTTCGCGTGCTTTGCAACGAAGTGATATGAATTGTCATTGGCTCGCAGGTCCAAGCTGCGTAGTGGTTTGATTGGCTCACGGCGGCCAAGGGTGGGTAATTTGAGTATAGATTTCTCTGATGAAATTTTCCATGGGTGATATAGTGGAGAGTAACGGAGCATATATAAAACCCTGGGTAACTGAGGATGGTTCATGACAAATTTTTGAACTTTTTGTGGGGTGTCAATGATAGTTGAGAAATTTCTGATGGTTTATTGTCATAAGAGGATGGGTGAAAAATGGTTGAAAATGCATGATAAATCATGGTATATACAAAGAAAACTTATTTATATTGGTAAAAATAAAGATTGATTGAACCACAATGGTTGAGTGAGTCAATACCTTGATAAGTACAGCCACTATTAAATTCAACACAGGAAGCAATTAAATAATAACTGTTAGTGTATCTATCACATAATTTATTGACTTGCTTCTTTGCTCTTCCCAGCTTAGATGACATGATTGCAAATAATGAAGAATCAATACTTGAAAAGCAATGTCGACAAATTAAATCATCAATTCGTAATTCAATTTGCTTATTTGGATGTTTCTAAAGTAGACAGGTGACGTACATCAAAATTGTTAGCTTCTGATGGATATTTGTAAGCATTATGTATATGATTGTTATTTAAAATATAATTATAGGACATTGCACTATAAGTTCCATATGAGAGCTCATATCAACAGAAAACATTAAATAATTTAATAAACATTGATATTATGTTATTTCATATTGTAACAAACATGATAAATCCTTCTTCTGTTTACCGTAACATAGATAATCAACACCTTAACAAGTAACTAATAGTAAGTAATAACTTAATACGATTTTCTTCATCTTCCTTCTAAACAATGTTGAAGATGACATACAGTTAGTCCATTAACATGTTCACAACTCTACAGTGGTAATCATATTTATTTAGGAAAATAACATATCAGCCTTTTCTTTTCTTTTAAAATTGATTTGTTATTAAGAATTTTCGAATATTTATTTTTATCATACCTGTTTTCACCAAATACATTATCATATTCATAATTTGATTATAATACTGTGTGTTTACATCATATATCTATATTTGTTTATATCTCAAGTTGACCATTAAATAAGAAAATGTATGTCTGACATTGTTCAAAAGATAATCTAATGTCATGTTTGTAATCTGAAACCAGTTACTGATTTTTAAAGTCACAAAGCATTAATAAATAAACACTCCCAAATATCACTTTGTTACAATAATGAAAACAAGTGTTATGCACCCCTACATCAGTCATACTCAGGGGAAACAGTGTTAAGCATGTGTAATATACTACCACATAGTTCACTGATAGACAACATTGTTTAACTTTTTACTACATTGTTCATATCTCATGATAAACACTTCACCACAATGTTCATTTACAATATATTTTGTGTAACATTCTGTTACATTTTCAATGATGATAAACTAGCATTATCTGAGATTTTCCAAATTTCTTCTTTGTATAAATAAAAATTGTTCAGTCAAACCAATGAGTGATCAATTAAATGTTGACATTTGTGAACGACAAATATAGCTCAAAAAAGGTTAATTTGGATACATTTGATAAGACAAAATCTGAAATGAAAATAAAAGAAATTGACAACTCACCTGAAGGAAGACAAACACAACTGTCAATCGTAAACACTGCATGTTGTCGATTTCACCGGTGGTATATGGTACTTCGGTACGTTAATTCCGTGGACGATGAATTCTCATGTCTCGACAGTGTCCAATGCAAGTGAATCCGATATTTAATCCTATCCAACAGATTCAATCAGCCAAGCCGGTAAGCACAAACTGTGAACAGGTAAAAACGTCTTGAATTGAAATAAATGTTGGCGAACTTTCGTCGGCGTATCGCGAGGGAGGGTGTTTGTTCAGTACTGTTTTGGTCCCAGTTGTGCAACGATGAGAATGATAAGTCCAGTTTTTAATTCCGTTGTTATAGTGTGTCGACCAGCGACCACAATTGAAATGTCCCCGATAAGAGTTGGCCCAAGTCAACTTAAAACGCCGACTTCCCACAGAACTGCCTCGCCCATACCTCTCGGCTTACGAACCGAACATCTTACATCGTGACGTCACACAGCCTCGTTTTCGCCTACAGCGGATTCCCTCGGTCGTCAGTACGGCTTTTCCCATTCAACCGTGAAGCTCTTCCTTTCCTCGGCTATCCTTGAATCGTTTTTTTGCTGATTTTTACTAATTATTTCATGAGTTCACAACTAACCGATTAATTATGAAGTAAATTATGTATTTTTTTCAGTTGGGTAATTAAATTAGCATTCCTTTTCATAAAATAACCCAATTCCTTTACTTACATTTGCAAATATTTGTACTCGGTGAAGTATTACTCCATTTGCATTATCAGTATATGTTCATGTAGTGACTCATCTTAACATTTGATTTAAACATAACGGTCATTAAATATTTTTTAAATCATTAAATGGGATCCAGATCATAGTAAGCAAAATCTGTAAGTGTGAGTCTCTGATGTAGAACAATGAATTAAACATGTAATGAACGTTCACTGTCACTTTCTCTCTTATATAGTTTTATAATCCACAAAACAAATTCCCAATGCAATATTTACTTTACTTTGCCTGTAAACAAAAACGGAAAATAAAAAATTTCAAAATATTTACTTTTACATTTAAGAGTTAATTAAATGACATTTCTGCAATTATTTGTACAGGTGTACCCCTTGGTCAAGCCTCTCGACTCAATGGACAAACAAGACAGGCCCTGGGCGATAATCTCCCTCCTCGGTACGACGCAGAAGTAGAAAATAAAGGAAATATGATCACGTCCTGCTTTTTTCGCTTAAACTTAAATTAATGAATGATTTAATGGATGGATTAGTGTGTATGTATATTTTTAAAGAGCGCATTGTATTTATGTTGTGTTGTTAGATTCATTACTATGTATTTAATCATGTATATTTAAACAAACAGAAGTGGATTAAGTGTCACCTCACTCGTTATGTGTGAAATACATATACATTGAAATACATATACATATTATAATAGAATAAAAGTTAGTCATCATTTTTGGTTTTGTGAGAGACTAAAAGGTGAACATCTATTGAAATACACTATAAGACATATATATATATCAAATAGATTAGAGATTGTACAAGCAGTAATCGTATAGGGGTAAATATTACAAAAGGTACAATGCAATGCAACGTTATATAATATTATCATAACAATTGATTCAAAATTACTTGCATAAAACTAAATTGATGTCAGTCTTACGCTCAGACTCTTTTAAAAAGTAACCAAATTAAGTGTTAGACTATAACGTATACTTGCGAGAAATATCAATGAGAAATAACACTTTTTCATAAATGTAAAAAAAAGTCGTTCTTCTAATGGCAACTTATATGTGTAAACGATAGAAAAATTGCATCAATAATAATAATATACGAAATTTATGAAATAATGAAATAATGAAAGTCACACTAAGGCGCTTCACAGTCAAAAACAGTTCAGAGCTCAAATGCACACTTAAAAGAGATGTGTCTTGACACCTCTTTTGAAAGAGTCATATGTGTTGGTGTTTCGAAGATCCTCAGGTAGACTATTCCACAATGTGGAATAGCAAATGTGATTATGAAAAATCTAGTGCTTTTATTTTCTTATCGATTAACAGTCTATCTATACCAGCAATGATGTTTTATACGAGAGGGACCCGTTTATGTTCTTACAAAAGAATGGTTAATGAAACTTTATTTAAAACGCATAGGAGTATGAAATTGACATCGACTTAGACAAAAAGAATATAAGAAAATGTATAAACACAGCATGCTAACCACGTTAGGTATTACGAAATGTAGACCACTTCCATGCTTAATCAAGGAAATCGTCGTTTATTGACATCCGGGAAGTTCGAATATTAGTTTAGTTTAGTTTAGTTTAGTTTTGGCATTAAAATTATGTCATGAGCCAAACTTAATTAATCCAAATATTTAATGATTTAAACTATTACCATTAGCATACGTTTAGGATCCCACATTCATGAAACGACATTTGTAGGAATGATATCATCAAAATGTTATATATACGATCCCATGTTTATTTTGTCGAGCAAATTATGACGTTATGTAAGTATACATGACCAAGCTTCTTTTAAAAACGTTTTCTAAGAGTGAGCCAACGTTGCGAGATTTCGAAATTCTATTACTCATTTACTGCGTGTTGAGTATATACGAGTAGTTGAAGCTATTCACATACACACGGTGTAGAGTCACTTGTAAACTGGTACTTCATGTTGACATAGGATCCGGGTTAGCTTTTAATTAAATGAAAAAAATATATCACACGTCAGCAATACTGTATGCGAATGATTATATTTACTAACGATAACTAAAGCTTTGTGTCATTATTATGAACCCCATATACGATACCATTAATATTTCTTTGTAGCAATTACTGAGTATTTCAGAATTAGTTGGTATATGTATGGTTTTCAATTACAAATAACTTAAGTTTTCGACTTCGTGCTCTAAAAACTGAAAAGTGGAGGCATTTAGTCATCAGCCACAAGAATACTTCTACTTATTTTTTCAATTTCTTTGAAAAATTATATTTCGAGTTTATACAAATAATATTTTGGATAAAACACAACTGTTCATCGACAAAAGCACCTCTTTTGTGAAAATCAGTAAATGTGCCTCGTTCCCCACACATTTACAACATTTTAAACATGGTAGGGGGTCATATTAGTGTAAATTTCATTTCTTGTCCCTATTAAACAAAGATTTTCTTACTAAAAATGAAACAGTCACCAATGTCTTTCATTCAAACTACTGCAGATATGTGCTATTGTATCATGCCTTAATCAAATGCATCTAACAAAGATTTAATATTGAATTAATGGAAACCAACTGAGGTATGTACTTTCCAATCAAATTAAAACTAGATGTAATGTTATACGGACTTAGGGGCTAGGCTCTAGTTTTAACTGGATTGTGATATAACAACGAATAATTTATGTCATCAATATTAGTTTAATCGTTTAAAATATTAGACAATGTGCTTAATAGTCAATAGGCTTTAATAATGTTTATAATAAGAATAACTTTAAGTACCTGATTTCTTAAGTCATTTAATTTTTAATACCCGTTTTGTAACGTCATTAATTAATTTCAAAACGCAATAAAAATGTAAATTTTATTAATTGAAAAATACCTCGTTAGACTTTACTTCTATAGACTTCGTAAATGAAATTCACACCCTGCAGAGGATGCGCGCGCACCCGGAAGACGGGCACCTGCTATCGATCACCCTGTCAATAGCTGTCACTCCGATTGATCACGAGCTTGAGGCTCGGACTGCACGAGGTGATATCGACATGACCCGCTAAATAGGTGCAGTTTCTGAGAGCTTAAATATCAGATGAAAATCTAGGACCGCCTTTCTGTGAACAATAAAATATTAATATCATAATTATTGTATTCATTCGTTTCCCTTTCAACTTTGTTCATATATAATTATTATTCATTGTTTAGACATATTCAGTTATTGATGATTATTTCCGTTTATATTGGCGCTTGTTTTATTCGATATTCAATGTTGGAGTATTGCGTTTACTGAGAGCAATTTGTTCACTATCTTATTTTAAAGAACAGTTATGTGCATTATCTTTTTATGTGCTTTAAATGTTAATGTTCATTTGTTCATTGTTTATAATCGACTTCATAGCTTCATAAACGTTTTTATATTTCAAACCTCTATATTTAAAATTTATTACAGTGACTGTTGTTGGACCCAATAAAAGAAAGATCATGTTATATATTTATAAGCGGTTTCTGTTTGTGCCATAGCGTGTAATTACTAATTAGCGATATTTCGTAGCTGATGGTGGTGTTTTATGTGTTGCGTACACGAACATGACTCAATCGGCCAAATGACCCTGTACAAGAATGTTGGTTTCATAAGGACAAAGTAGTCACGGCAATGATAAATAGAGGAGATATGTTGAGGATGTGTCTGTCACGTTAACTTGAAAATATTAAAGACGAACTTCGTTTATATATAGAAAGCAAATTATTAATAGCATTTGTTATATAATAACTGAATATAGCCAAGATCTGTACATTAACTTTTGTAACCCCCGAAGCTGGTGTTTCTATTAAATATTAATTCTGGACGATTTATTTACCATCTGCAAATATGTCAATTGTCTATTAAAATCTCTTATATCGTTGTGAGTTCCACCATAGTCCCAGAGTTGAATATAATCAACATTCAACATTCCTTTCCAAATGAATGTTGAAATATGAAAACATTTCTATCGAATTTAAATCAATCTTCCTTTATCCCCTTTTCAATTTAAAAAAATCCTTTTTTTTAAAGAGTTGTTTTAATCTTGCTCAAAGTCACTCTTCCATTTGATGTTTGATTTTTTTAAATTCAAATATTTTTACCAACACCTAAAGCACTGAGACTACTTGGCTATTTAGTTTATACCTGTAGACTGCCCTGAAGGTCGAACATGTTTCATGTTCCTTCAAAGTAATCAAGGAAATTGATTTTATTGACCGATGTATCAAATACTTTTTAATGATTTTCACATTGATAACATTCGATCAAAATGCCACATTACTTATCAATATTTATCTTTAACACTTTTTCTCTTTAATTTTGATTGTATATTTTTATAACTACAGTGTAGCTGGTTAATGCATGGTACAGGTAGTATTTGTATAATGTATTAAGGGGTGGATATTGCACTAAATTTTATATTGCGATATATTGCAATAAACTGCGTCTGTATTGCGATACTACTGCAATATATTGAATGAACTTAATGTTCAACGTTTTACACATATACATGCAGTTTCGCATTACATTTAAGATGAAATGGCCGCCAGAACTTTCAAACTATGTAACATTTCTGGAAAAAATGAAAATAAATTAGACACAGTAGATTTCGAAACAGTAACTATCACTTAAAATGCAGACAAACAAATGTTCTTGCACATCAAAGGCATTAAAGGTGCATCCATTGTGTTTCATAAAATTTTATTTGGCTTTAATACGTTCCAACACACCATATGTGCTGTTTACAATACAAACAAATTCACTTAGCTTGCATATTCATCCCCAATCGCCAAACATATCACATTTACTAGTTTCCAGTTAAAATTGAGTAACATCATTATGCATGTGCAGAAACCGAAAGTGCACGTCCTATTTGCATGCACAGTAGTTATATGACCTATTGAGTATTATCAACCCAAATTTGTTATTTTGTCTGGCGTAAATAAGATTCCAAAATTACGTTTGACTCATTGACGCGCGCCACACGCGGTGCATTGTCCGGTTTTCGATCAGAAATCACTACTTTTACCTTCATATCGTCAATATACTAAGTCGAGTAACGTTAAAATGGTTGTTTTCGGCAACAGTTGGTATTTCTCGATAAAATAAGACCATTTATAACGTTTGTCATATTTGACCCCCAACAACACACTGGATATACCTTTAACTTGCATATAAAACCTGCTATTTGATCTTGAACAAGATATACTTAAGATTTATGCATATATTTCAGTATAACATATAACATTTTGGTGCGATATATTCCCAGAAGGAAAAACATATTGCAATAATTGTATTGCACAATTTGTACCGGTATATACCGATATACCGGTAAAATTGCACACCCCTAAGTTACTGTCAAATGCCGTACATTTGCCTTACAAAAGTAGGAGATGTCTTGACGTGACGCATATTTTCATACATTTAACATTCACATCCGGTCCTTCGCGAATGCACATCATATATATATATATATATATATATATATATATATATATATATATATATATATATATATATATATATATATATATATATAAATAAGATGAGTTGCTTCTCACGTGAAGTAAGGTTATATATAGGTGTTATATATATATATATATATATATATATATATATATATATATATATATATATATATCCACATGTAACATATGAATAAATTCATACATAGCAAACAAACAAGCTTTAAGGGGAAAAAATGAGTTAAGATTAAGTATAAGATATTTGAGCAGCTTTCATTCATTTTATAAATATATGGGGCTGAGGCATTACTAATTAATTATCTTTCGTTATAGTGATAAATAGACCAGAGGTAGATAGATAGAGGAGATTAAAACAGTAATGAATTATTATAAAACTAATAAATACAATCCAAAAGGCTCTCTGCATTAAGGCTACAGTCACAAGAAAATGAAACTCAGTTTCAATGTCGCTAGGATCAAATCATTTACAGACAACGACCACAAACCCTGTATATCACATTTTAATATTTTTAGAATTTTAGTTTCCCATAGGCCAGTGTACATGTTCTTGTTCTCCATTCTCGGTAATATTGTCTTATTTGTATTGCTTTGTCGACTTTCGACTTTGTGGATATCAACAACATTGTCCTACCATTCTGTTCAATGGTGTCTGATAATTTAAAAAAATTATATCTCCTGTTTAATCAAAGTTTATTAATTTTCTTTTAAATTAATCAAATATTTTTTCGCTTTTGATAAAATGTTAATTTATAACTAATTGTTTAGAATGATGTAACACATATGCAGTAAGGGAGCGTCCACTAAAGATGTTATTGTTTCAATCTTTAATTGATTAAGTAAACCTATAAAATAAATGTTTCCACAGATCTACATACATTGGATAACTAGCATCCACTTAGCAGTTTGCACATATCCTCTAAGGTTTATTACATCAAGGCGGCCCAGCCCTCTATCAATCACACTATATTGGGCGGACACTTCAATAATTACGATCTGTGAGCTAAGTACGGGAAATCAATCAACGGTGACCAAACCGTTTACCTGTAGCATGTTTGATCCACCTCAAAGTGAGCGGGTAATTCACCACTATCGAACCTATCCGTTAGACACCCAAAGTATCGCCCAGGGGGGTTAATGGTGTGTTATCTTGTTTATTGCATGATAATACCTCTTGTGTGTTAAACCGGAAGAGGAAGATCACTACACAGCTACAACAGTTTAATTAAGTGTTTATTTGATGTTTTGTGTTCATTACGAAACGTCGGGTGTAGCCACTATGACGTCACGGAGAAAGGTGTTTCTTTACAGGTGCGCTGACCATTGAACCCGAACGAAATGTCATTCGTGGTTTTATTCAGATATATGATGGAGAGTTCCATTGGTGGTGTTAATGTATGTGCTGCCCACAATGCCAACGTTTTATTTATCGTAATACTATAATTGGCTTTGGTGAGATACAGTCATTGTAATCTATATCGTATGTTCACCAGTAAACATATCATATATTCACCAGTAAACATATACTCACCAGCAAACATATCATATATTCACCAGTAAAGATATCATATATTCACCAGCAAACATATCATATATTCACCAGTAAACATATCATATATTCACCAGCAAACATATCATATATTCACCAGTAAACAAACCATATATTCACCAGTTAACATATCATATATTCACCAGCAAACATATCATATATTCACCAGTAAACATATCATATATTCACCAGTAAACATATCATATATTCACCAGCAAACATATCATATATTCACCAGTAAACATACCATATATTCACCAGTTAACATATCATATATTCACCAGCAAACATATCATATATTCACCAGTAAACATATCATATATTCACCAGTAAACATATCATATATTCACCAGTAAACATATCATATATTCACCAGTTAACATATCATATATTCACCAGTAAACATATCATATATTCACCAGTAAACATATCATATATTCACCAGTAAACATATCATATATTCACCAGTTAACATATCATATATTCACCAGTAAACATATCATATATTCACCAGTAAACATATCATATATTCACCAGTAAACATATCATATATTCACCAGCAAACATATCATATATTCACCAGTAAACATACCATATATTCACCAGTTAACATATCATATATTCACCAGCAAACATATCATATATTCACCAGTAAACATATCATATATTCACCAGTTAACATATCATATATTCACCAGTAAACATATACTCACCAGTAAACATATCATATATTCACCAGTAAACATATCATATATTCACCAGTAAACATACCATATATTCACCAGTAAACATATACTCACCAGGAAACATATCATATATTCACCAGCAAACATATCATATATTCACCAGTAAACATATCATATATTCACCAGCAAACATATCATATATTCACCAGTAAACATACCATATATTCACCAGTTAACATATCATATATTCACCAGCAAACATATCATATATTCACCAGTAAACATATCATATATTCACCAGTAAACATATCATATATTCACCAGCAAACATATCATATATTCACCAGTAAACATACCATATATTCACCAGTTAACATATCATATATTCACCAGCAAACATATCATATATTCACCAGTAAACATATCATATATTCACCAGTAAACATATCATATATTCACCAGTAAACATATCATATATTCACCAGTTAACATATCATATATTCACCAGTAAACATATCATATATTCACCAGTAAACATATCATATATTCACCAGTAAACATATCATATATTCACCAGTAAACATATCATATATTCACCAGTAAACATATCATATATTCACCAGCAAACATATCATATATTCACCAGTAAACATACCATATATTCACCAGTTAACATATCATATATTCACCAGCAAACATATCATATATTCACCAGTAAACATATCATATATTCACCAGTTAACATATCATATATTCACCAGTAAACATATACTCACCAGTAAACATATCATATATTCACCAGTAAACATATCATATATTCACCAGTAAACATACCATATATTCACCAGTAAACATATACTCACCAGCAAACATATCATATATTCACCAGCAAACATATCATATATTCACCAGTAAACATATCATATATTCACCAGCAAACATATCATATATTCACCAGTAAACATACCATATATTCACCAGTTAACATATCATATATTCACCAGCAAACATATCATATATTCACCAGTAAACATATCATATATTCACCAGTAAACATATCATATATTCACCAGTAAACATATCATATATTCACCAGTAAACATATCATATATTCACCAGTAAACATATCATATATTCACCAGTAAACATATCATATATTCACCAGTAAACATATCATATATTCACCAGTAAACATATCATATATTCACCAGTAAACATATCATATATTCACCAGTAAACATATCATATATTCACCAGTAAGCATATCATATATTCAACATTAAGCATATCATATATTCAACAGTAAGCATATCATATATTCACCAGTATGCATATAATATATTCACCAGGAAGCATATCATATATTCACCAGTAAGCATATAATATATTCACCAGTAAGCATATCATATATTCACCAGTAAACATATCATATATTCACCAGTAAACATATCATATATTCACCAGTAAACATATCACTTCACTCACTAGAGTGTATATCTATGATACATACACACCACTACATACTGTACACTATGTGGCTACAGAACATACACTGGAGCAACGTCTCTGAAATAAACACTTCGGTAAAATATCTTCATTTGAAAAATGAAACTAAAACGGAGCCTCTGAGATATCAGCGATCTTCCTTATAAATGTAGATGTTTATTCGCTCATGGACCACATGTCCATTATACAGTGTATATATAAGCACGAGGATACAAGATAACATGAAGCGCTTATAAAATATAAATCAAACCCGCTAGGCTAACATTTTTAGTCTATGCAATTTAATAATTACTACAACTTCATCCATGTGATTTTATTTCTCTAAACATCCAGTTTCATTCAGTATAGGTTTGTCTGGACTAACTGCATGAGGACCTAGACTGTTTTAGGGATATTGTCTTTAATACATATAATGATATATAGAGGATACTAAACGACCTTCTATTTAATACCATTTTTATTAAACGATTTTGTATAAAACGAGCGAAAGCGAGTTTGATACCAATCATTCACGAGGTAAATAAAAATGGTATTAAATAGAAGGAAGTTTAGTATTCTGTTTATTACTCGCCCACCTATAATCCAACGAAATAGCCGACATAGCTCTGAAACTATGATTCCCGCAAGTTCGATACCACTGTGACGACGTTACTCCCATTGTGACGTCATAACCTCGAACTATTGTGACGTCATACGTGCGGCGGTATTACACTAGTTTAATATTGCCGTATAAATATTACACTGCAGTATCTTACACGGGCGAGTAATAAATTATTTTATTGAGAACATATTTGGAGAACATTTGATACCTCTTAATATTGTTTTTTCAAATTCTCTATATAGGATAATCTTCTTGCACACGATGACCTTCAAAATCCATCTGACTATCCGATTTTCATTATAATTAGGGCGATATAGTCAAAACAATGTTGACAGAATACTTAAATGTCATTTATTTAGTTTACATCTAATAACTATATATTAATTGACAAGTTTTATGAATTCTCTATTTATATATTAAAAGAGTTGGAAGCGCATTTGCTTTGGCAGAAATTAAACACGTATGAACGAATAGTAAATTTTATTTTACTCACGTGTGTATATTACTGCCATAAGCAATATTGCATATGTGTAAAGTTCGCTGTATAAACAGGGCTTTATATAAACATAGGGGGGTTATAATTACGCTTCTAGTTGTATTTAATATAAAAGAACATACTTCAAAAGAGATTGCAAACAGGTTAAAATTGTCAAAGAACTTGATGGTCAGTTTAGTTAAGTATTAAAATGTTACTGGAGTAGGTATTGATGGGTCATTTCATGGCCGTTATGGTCCCGCTAATGTGGTTCAAGTGGATCCAGATGGATCCGGTTATTTGGATCTCGTGGATCCGGTAATTTGGATCCGGTAATTTAGATCAAGTCAGGTTTGGTTAAGGTTTAAGGGGAAATATTATACGATAATAAAAAATGCATCGCTATTCAATAAATGAAACATTGAATAAAAAATATTATTGAAAAATCAAATTGACTGACCGAAATGAATAAAATGATTAAATACATTTAATTTATAATCTTTCACAAGATAGAGAGCACAGCTGGATCATAATCAATCAACATGTTAAAGTTAGATAAAGAATATTATATGTAGACTGAGTTAATGATAAAATAATTATTAAATTATAAATTATACCAATTCATATTTCTACTCATGACTTTTCAGATAAACATATTACCAATATTGCCGTAGCATGACTAATGAAATTCTCTTGATACTCTTTCACACGTATCTAGTTTAAAAAGGTATCAATTATCACTTCTTCCATTTGTTTATATACATTACAATAATTAAATACATACAAACGTGCATTATCAAGAGAGTATTAACATTATAAATATCAATATAAAACATACTAACATATAGCTATTTTAAAGGTTATAAAACACTTTGTATAATTCATATACATTACCACACTAAACAAAGTGCTATAGATTATTGTAATATATACAAATAGATGTTGATTTCATCGATAAATTCACATGTGGCAGTAATATACACATGGTGTTTTAAATCAGTACTAATTATTTGCCACAGTGTTTATAAAGAATCGATGACGACTAAAACCGACATGTTCAGAACAGAAAGTGTCACGTTAACCTATATTTAGAGGACAACGAAATTTGAGTACGTTGAGGACATACATGTACTTCCTACTGTAAACTGACGGGCGAAAGAAAGTATAAAACCCACTTGTTTTCGACTAAATAAATATGCTAAAGAAATGAGATGCATTTGATTATGGTACGATACAATAACACCTTTCGGTAGTTGTTTGAATGACTTAATTGGTGACTATTTTATTCTTTAGATAAACTGTCATTGTTTAAATAAGACGGGTGTAAGAAATGAAAGTTCCATCAACCTGACCCCTACCATGTTCAAAATGTGGTAAATGTGTGCAGGATGAGGCACATTTATTGATTTTCACACAGAGTATGTATTATATGTCGATTATCAGTTGTGTTTTATCCAAATTAATTTTGGGGAATTTCAAAATTAAATTTTTAATTTTAATTTTTAAAATAAAAAAAACCGCGTGGAGGTATTCTTTGACTGATTTAACGTGTTGGACTAATTTCCCAAACAAGTCAGTTTTTGAATACGACGTCGAAAACTCGAGATATTTGTCTTTGAAAATTGTAATATGATAAATACAAATGAGTGATATACTTTCTTTTGCCCGACAGTGTAAAAGCGTACATACAATCATGAAAACGCCTCTGCTCTCCCAAGTAAGGAAATCACGTGACTGGACTATATATAACAAGCAAGTATACAGTCAGAGTGACACTGCATTCACCACGTGTTTTATGTTTCAAAACTGTAGGATAGCTAACTGCGGTAGACAGACATGGCAGCAAATAATATCTTCAATATCGTCGTTATTGGAGTCGGCACTGCAGGGAGGGTCCGTATTCGCGACCTGAAAGAAGGAGAAACCTCGGGGCTCGGTCTCCGCCTTGCTGGGTTTGTCTCGAGGTGAGAGGGCGTACGAGGTTTAAACATTCTCAATATTGTTTCATATTTATGTTGTTTACTCCTATGAAATGATGATAATGTTAGTGAATCATGCATTGTTGATTATCTGTTTAACTGAATTTGGGAAAAGTAAAAAGAAGGATGTAAGGAATGATTTAAAATTCGAAATCGAATGCGGATGTTGGTAGTTGCATAACAGGATGATATTAGATATTATACTGGCGCTTCATTCAGTCTTACTGCTTTGTTTCGTAGTACAGTGCGTAAGCGTATTCCGGATCACTCTGACGTCTATTTAAACCTAGGGAGTGCAAACCTGGATGGATTTCTTCACTCAATGTCTTATTATCCCCGGCCACGAAGTGGAAGGGGGATATAGGTTTTGGCTACGTCCGTCCGTCCGTCCGTGCGTCCGTCCGTCCGAGATAAAGGGGACAGCTTTTCTCAGAAACCGTTCAAGATATGGTTTCCAAATTTGGTGTGTTGCTTGAGGGCATGAATATCGTGATGGAGTTCGAAAATTAGAAGCGTGCCATTATTTTTTTTCCGGAGTTATTGCCCTTGTTCCGTTGTTTTGGACTCTGTTCATGGTATCTCCAAAGTCGACAAGCTTTCTCAGAAATTATTTAAGATAGGAGAACCAAAATTGGTGTGTTGCTTGAGGGCATACTTACCTTGATGGAATGAAAATGAGTAATGCACAATTATTTCGAATTATTGCCCTTTTTCCAATTTCTTGGCTCTGGCGGGGGATGTTGATGACTATGTTTTCTTGTTTTAAAGTTGTGTCAATGTTCTTCAAGATGATATTAATGTTTCACTTCTTGGGAGACGAGTGTTTACTTGCGCGCCCTTTAATGAGCATACCTATCATTGTGGTCAGCCGTCGTTTGCGCGTCAGAAATAGGTCACTCATTCATGACAGCCCATTTTTAAAAGAAACCCCAATAAAATCAACTTGTTAAATGCCTTATATTTTAAGAAATAAACACTTGAACGGACAACGCAATTCGGGTAGTTCCGGATCACCATAATTTATGGTCCGTTAAAACAACTTCGAACGGCCGAAAAAAAAAATAACTGTTGAATTGACGCAAAACATTAACAATGTTGTGTACTTTTTAAATATCTACAAGTAATAATGTCTTTGTCCAAGAACGTTATCTAGGTCTGTAGACACGGACAATATATGTTAAATTTGTTTACAAGAAAAGCAATGTTTTGAATTGCAGTGCTCTTTTATTCGTAATATATACATCATAATTAATATTTCTCACGCATGTGTGTAATTAAACTAGTGTTTTTGTTTGACAATTCCCCCTTTTTGTCCTAACAGGCATAATAGCCGGACGCGACCTCATTTTGTCACGTGATCCGGATTACCCTGAAATGACCCGGAACTGCCGTAACGGCGGAGGATCTCTTATTTTGATATGAGTTAGCTGAAATATAGCTTAAACAGAAATTGTCTTTACATTTTCTTAAAGTGTCTTTGCGTATGCGCATGCAGTCTCTATTTCCTTAGTGATCCGGAATACCCTGACGTACTGTAGTTATAAGCCGCAAATGTGTTTCAAGGCCAGGAGCAGAGATTTACCCAAATTTAATATCTGGTTCATTCAGGCAATGTCAGTGAAAACCCTTTCTAAACTTGAAGTTGCAACTGTACAATATTCTATATATTGATCCAATTATTTGTGTTCATCTGATTTTAGTTTAAATTTAAGTCATGTAAAAACTTAATTGTATGTAGGTAGTAAGGGTTTCAATTTGTAGTTGGCATCTCGTCCTTGGGGTCTACACTAGACGGCAAAATAAACTTTACCTACTTAAAATAGTATATAATTTTTGCAGATAGTATGATCCAACAACGATGTTCGTATTGGACCATTATCAGTCCCTCAACCCTGTACTGCAGGGTTCCAGTGACAATGAGGTTTTTTACAGCGAGAGATGCAGTTATCTTTACCCCATATATTCATATGTGTATTTACATTAACATTTTGTTGAAATATATCCTGGACGGCAAAATAAACGCAAGTTTTAATTAGTATAGTTTCTGTTTGCATATCAGCCCATGAATGGTTTGTCATATCATTAGTAAATGTCAGAGAATATGTGGAGCTATTGGTACTGTAGAGTACAAATGGTTACCATTGAGAAGTCAAATGGTATCAGTTCGCGAAAATGCAAGTCACATGTTGTCATCGTAAAATTCAAATTCCTCGTGCCGTTATCCGAGACCTGCTCTGTGAGAAGCACCCTTAATTGTGACTATAGCGTTAATGTTTAAGAAGTTAATGCTTGGCCAAAAAAAATGTGAATTTTTCAGAAACTGGGATATTGGCCCATTGCAAGGTCTGCAAATGTGCTCGTGGAACACCTTGGTACCGAAAAAGAATGCAATACCTTGAACTTATACCAAAAATGCAATTCAAAATGACGTCATAACGTCAAATGAACATAAGCAAATACAGGGGTTTTGCATCAAAAAACTTCATGGGAGTGTTTGCACAAGTTCCAAATGCATTTAAAAGCACATTTGCTCTTCAGTATATGAACAGGAATGTGGCTGTTTTCCCAGAGAATTAATATGACACAAGATAATGCTATCCAGAAGTTCTACACTGTATTGACTTCCGTTATGTCTGCTGTTCAACATCATGTCAACAACATTTGAATGCTCTGATGTTATACATTTGCTCAATACAGCGTTATCAGTAAATCTGAAATTGTAACAGGGAACTGGCGTTTCTTTTGCTGCCATTGAGGGACACATGATGGCTACAACTGTTATTGATATCTTTCTTATAACTTTCAATTTTTAAATAGCTATCATGTCAACTGGTTATGTTGTCAAAAGCATAATATATGCCCCTAAACATGACTGAATAATGAATGTAACTGAATTGGGTAACATACAATTTAATCGTTAAAATAGTGATTTGTCAATAAATTGTTATGGGTAGTTTTGGACACTTAAAGTGTGTGAATTACAATTAATTCAATAGATAATTCTTTCGTTTAGTACCTACATTAGATAGATATACATATATAAGGGATGCAAGGACGCCTACACATGCATGGACTATGCTTACATGAAAGAAATTATTTGTTTGTGTCGATAAATTTAGATATTTTCATCAACCGATAGACTAACGTCCGTGATCTCCCAATCACCACTACTGCATCTCTCGCTAAACAAACTTACTATCACAGGATCCCTGCAGTACAGGCTCAAGGGGTTCCAGGAGGTCATTTGTACACTGTTTGTATTGCACATATTCTAATAGTGTTTTTGAAAAGCGAGAGATGTAGTGATAGTGATTGCATTAACGAGGATATGTGCTGCAAGTGTGTTAAAGGGGTCATAGCAGGAAGTCGACAGTCCGAAAATCTGCAATAAAATATTGTCGACATGCGGCACACTTTGATGTCTTTCCTTTTCTTAGCACAGGATTAATTTGACAAGGTGGATAGACTACCTACCTAAAACGAAACATTAGGAAAGGTTTACTTGTTAACCGAATCATATTCATTATGAATATAAATATAGAGAAAAATAACTTTATAAATCACTGTTTAAGACCTACATGTAAAATGCTGCTCATGACATATGTGAAATAAATTTCATTGATTGATGAAATACACGGATATTATATACATAGAATAAATAATATCAGGAGATATGAAATAGCAGTTCTGGACCATTCACTTAATTAATGTCTATTTAGTATATATAGACAACCATAAAACATTCTCCGCATAAATGCTCCGATTTTTTATGGTTAATATCTATATACTAAATAGACATTAATTAAGTGATCCAGAACTTCTATTTTATATCTACTAATACATTTACCCTCATACTTTACTTTTATAATAAAAATATAATAAAATAATAGTTGACATGCTTATTTTCCTCCGTTTAGCGCGAGGCGGGGGATATCTTATTAGGCTACGCCCGTCCGTACGTCCGTACATCCGTTCGAATGGAATAACTCAAATACACTGGAATATTTTAATATTTTGCATATGGGTTCATCATAGGGAGAGTAATATTCCTACAGAGTTTTGTGACCTTGACCTTTATTTCAAGGTCACAACTAGGCTTAGTCATGTTACCCATGTCAGCGGGATATCTCAAGAATCATTCACCGGATTATCTTTATATGTTACACATAGCTTCTCCAATGGAAGTCAAATGGCTGATTAGATTTTTGTGACCTTGGCATTATTCTCAAGGTCACAGCGGAACTTTGAGTTTGTCAACATTTTAAGCTTGTCAGGTGAATCATATCACAAGGACTGATCATTGGACTCTCATCATTATCTCACACCAGTGGTTCTTTTAGGGAAATTCAGGACCTAGTCGATTTTGCTGATCTTGACATTATTTTTCAATTTTGAAGTATTAATTTGCGGCGGGGGATCATGTCACCTTAGTGACAACTGCTTGTTTATTTTTAATAGGTCATGAACTTGCCCTTACATCTAAACTGCTTATTTGAAGGATAAGGAACCCGGAGAACTCTTGTTTCAATATAGAATCCATTCCTGTTTCGCTATCTTCGCTAACTATGCGCATACTCAGGCGTTCAACGTCAGTTTTTTATCGTGAAGCCCTTCATGCATATAGATTGAAACGATGATTTCGATCACTGCAACCAAAAACCACTGGAGGCCTGTATAGAGCATGTACAGTCAGACCATCACGATCATTTCGTCAATTACTTTTCACAAATTCTGTAAGTGTAGAAATCAATTAAAAACTTTGCCCAAATAATCACCTAATGTAATTTCCCTCTGATTTCTTAAACAATTATATTTACATACTGGCTATATTTCTCATTTTACAGAATGCTACTTATCTTAACTGGCCAATAACTTTCTTAATTTTTCAACTACCTACATTAGACAATATATGAGGATAAACTGATGCATCTACATGGGAACACTGAGCTTACACATGGACGTTATCACTTGTTTGCGTAAATCAAAAATATTTGTTTCTACAACCGATACACTGACGTCAGTAATCTCTGATCACGTGACTATCTCAAACTGTACACATTCACTATCACTGGACCTCTGCAGCACAGGCTTCAAGAGGGGGTCAATCTAAATGATTTTAGATCAACATTTTGTTTGAAATATTATGTTGCACCATGTTGTTTTAACATAATATAGAACAGTCGATCTAAATTTATATTATATTAAGATTGACAGGGGGTGTGCTCTACTAGCCATAAGTCACTTTTATACTATCTGAAATATCCGCCATTTTGTTTTATGCTTTTACGTGAAAAGACAAAAACGCTGTATTTTTACTAAAGTAACAAGTTTTGAATTTCAAAACATATATTTATTACATTTTTATAATGAACCTGTGCAAGTCTATCAATTTTCAAATAATTAATCATGAAATAAAAACCTCAACTCAATTGTGTTACAATCACGAATTAATAGCATATATGTGTAAACAGGAATGTCCCCTCGAATTTCGTTTCCACACAAAAATAACCCGATAGAATCCTTAACATCCCATTCAATGACAAAACATATTATCGTCTTAATTATATACACCTGTCCCAGTAACGGTTTTTGTTGTGCAGGCGGACCCTGGAGATTGAGGGTACCAAGCAGGTGACGCTTGACGAAGCTCTACAGAACCCGGATGTAGATGGCGTTGCTGTGTGCACAGAACCAGGCAGCCATGAAGCTACAATAGAGTGAATATGATTTTTAATACTGGTTCAATATCATTGCATGATTTGTGATGATCTTTAATATTAGTGTGTGTGTTATGTATGGTAATTTGTGTTAATTGTAGACGTTGATCCGTTTCTTTTGTTTGACGATTATCTTTTTCACATACAAGCCAATTTCCAATTTCATAGATATATAACACATTCGTAAACATAACAAGAGTCAACTTCCTCCGCAAGCCATAACTCGCCAATCTCCATCACTGGTTAATATAATCCTTGCTACATTTCGCCAACTTTTCTGTGTGAGCGTATCAGCGCGCACTATAAAGTCCAGGTGCACTGCTTCATACAGAACATCTATGCAGCTAAAAATCAGTGATTGAACCTGGAGCGAGTTAACACTTGCAAGGGAGATGACGAGGCATTTAAAAAATATTGAAATATTTTTACTTTGGAATTTCTTAATTGAAACATTTTTCCGTAAACAGGTCAGCTCTACGTCACAACAAACACGTGCTGGTAGAGTACCCCGTTGCTTCCACCCCGGGTAGAGCCAGAGAGTTGTTTGCACTGGCAGAAGAGAAGGGTTTGTAGCTTTGTTTGGCCATTCCTGCTCGTTAGTCAAAGATATTTTAAATCATTTTCAAATCTGTCCATTTAATTTAGACATTCGGAGGTTCTTCCGAGGACTAGTTCAAACAATTCTACGATTATTTAAAGCACCGTAGCAAACATTTTTGGATTCAAATTTGTTAAGAGGGTTAAAGCCCATTACACGACGATTATCTGCAGTCGTATAGAACACATCGTCACGTACAAAATTGAAACTACTAGCAGTCATTTTGGTGTGAACACCTTTAATAATTCGAGGATGGAAAATGTACCCGCGTTGCTCAATAGTGCCATAACCAGTCGTTCTATTCTATTTCTTGACATGGGAGGACTTGTGGCACTTGTTACAATTTCAATTAGAACCATTTAATCCCGATCGCAATAATTCATTGTGACTAGTGACATGCATATATATGGAACATAACGTCTAATGTATTGGAGGACATGGAATGCCCTGCTGTCATTTAGACTCTGGAATATTTCTCCCATTCGTGTTTATTTTCATTATTTCTTTCCAGGTCTAGTTTTACATGAAGAAAACATCGGTTTACTGACCGAGTCATTCATCAATCTCAAAGAGCAGGTGGCATCTTCAACAACACTCAAGAGTGGAACAATTACCTTGAAAGGTATTATGCCCTTACTGATTAATCCAATCTATGAATAATTGAATTAGTGCCTAAATACTGTTAGTCTGTTTCTAACATAAACAATATTTGTTTATTATTTAGTGCTTTTTCAGTTGTTTTCCTCAAATTGAAATTGAAAACTGTGGATTATAATTATTGTTTAACACAACTATGGATTTTACTTGCGCTTCTGTGTTTTCTTCAGGTAATTTCAACGGATGGGTGGAGGATTTCACCCAGTCAGGTCTCCCCTTCTTGACCTATGTGTCCGTCATACAGACAGTGATATCCGTATTTGGTCACATCAAGCCAGTCACGGCCACTCTCAGCCAATCAGAAGCTGGCTTTGTGGCTTCCGGGCAGGTTCAAACCAATAACGGGTGAGAGAATGTTCAAATTTCCTTATCGTTCACTGTTCAGTAAAGTTCCCTATCTAAAGGAACTTATCCAGGGTTTTCATCAATGATGACATCATCATTCACGATTTTTAATGGAAAGAAAGTTCACATGGCGCATGTAGTTTATTGGAAACCGCCAATGAATACCATTCATTAACTTAATTCAGTGGCTACCATCTTGAAGAGGTCAACAGCTATTACATTCCTTTAAATCATTTGAAGCATCACAGTTCCTTATTGCACCTTATTCATTCCAGGGCGACAATCAAACTGACGTCAGAGAGATACAAGGAGAAAGTACAACGCGTTAAGCAGTTAAAGTTCCAGTTCGAGGACGGAAGTGAGTTCGACTCTGAAGTCGGCGTGCCCCCTCGACCTGACCCGGAAGTGAAGAAGAAAAAGGGTGAGCTACTCTGCTAGTTAGATTTTAACTGGACAAACATCGTCTCCGAAAAGGGATATTGGAATTTTACTGAATGAATTTACATTTTCTGTTAGACCAGATGAGAGATTAGTCATTTATAGTTGGGTTTTCATAACCAAATGTTTTGTTTATAGTTGGTGTTCCTTGCATAGATATCATTATATTTATCCTAGACAATTAAAATCTAATATTGATAATTTTGAAAATGATAATTCTATTATAGTCCTCTTCAGCAACTTTGAGTAGGGTAAAATTCGAAACATTCGGAAAAGTATGGGTATATCTGTCTTATATCCCTCTAAGCATATCTTTCTCATTCGATGAATGAGCAAAATAAAAAACAACATTTCTGTCTCATAATTGAAATATAATCACATATTAAATTGTAGTGACGTGATATATAGATTAAGATGGAGAATGCATTCGGAATGCAGAGGATTCGTTTAAAATAATCAACGAGCGTTACATACACTGACGGGGAAAAGAAAGTAAATCACTCGGTTGTATTTATCATATGTACAATTTTCAAAGACAAATATCTCGAGTTTTCGACGTTGTATTCAGAAAGTGACTTGTTTGGGAAATTAGTCCAAAACATTGAATCAGTCAAAGAATACCTAAAAATATATATTTAAATTTAAAATTTAAATTTTGAAATTCCCCCAAATCAATTTTGATAAAACACAACTGTTCATCGACATATAACACATACTCTGTGTGAAAATCAATAAATGTACCTCGTCCTGCACACATTTACAACATTTTGAACATGGTAGGGGTCATGTTGGTGTAACTTTCATTTCTTACCCCTGTCTTCTTTAAATAATGATATTTTATCTAAAAAGTTAAACAGTCACCATTTAAGTCATTCAAACAACTGCCGAAAGGTGTTATTGTATCTTACCATAATCAAATGCATCTCATTTCTTTAAAATATGGAATTAATCGAAAACAAGTGAGTGTTATACTTTGCCATTTTGCCCGTCAGTTTATGTTATGTTGAACAATCTTTCTTCACTGCCCATAGCAATCTAAATAGATTTAGATCGACAGTTCCTACTGTAATTACATAATGTAAAACTGTCGATATAAATTTATTTAGATTGGACGCGTATGGAAATAATATTGTATAACATATAGGTATTATACACTATACAATACATTTTTCTATCAATTCAACAGTGTATAAGATATCAATGTCATTTAAATTTAATTTAAATATTGCATATAATATCAATATCATTTTTTTAAAAATAGGTTCATATAATGTCATTAATGTACAGCGTGTCGATCTTATGTGAAATAAAGGTCATAATGTTATATCAGATTATGATAATACATGGTCCCATAAGTATTATTTAAAAGTGGCGTATTATGCACTACCTTTTCAGTAAATGATGTAAGTTTATTTTTTTACTTACGTTTTACCTACGTTCCTGTATTCAAATATTGTATAGGAAACTGTTATTGTATAACAATACGTGTACAATAAGTGATACCTGTGTGTACCAACCTTACGCCTTTGACTACATACAGACCAGTCGATTAGTTAATAATTAACTTTTAATCAATTCCAGGACTGTTCATGCAGGATCTGATCCTGTTCGCCGAGAAGCTGAGGGGCGAGAGACCCAGGAGTGAGGGTTTGAATCTCTCTGTTGATTCTCTGGAGGTGGCAGTCGGACTCAATGCGTTCATCAAACTTGAGTCTTGATTTTCTGTCATAATTTGATAGCATATTCATCTTGGAGAATTCAATCTCTCTGTTAAGCAGATGTACAGTTGAACTAAAGACATTCAGCTATCTTGAGACAATGTCATAACTCATTACCAATTGTGTTGGTTCCAAAAGAGGGTTTTGACCATAATTTTATCGAAATCTTAAGTTCGTTCTTGGCAATCTCATAACTCAATACCAATTGGGTGGGTTCCAAAAGAGGATTTTGACCATACGTTTATCGAAATCTTAAGTTCGTTCTTGGCAATCTCATAACTCAATACCAATTGGGTGGGTTCCAAAAGAGGAACTTTGGTTTTATGTTCCAGAGATTGTTTTCCGAGATTGTTTCCAGATGTCCATAGCTTTACATCTTTGTTATATTTGCCGAATACTCATCATTATTTCTGTCTGCCTGAACTGCCTGCCTGCGTTGTTATGCATATAATATAATAAATTATAGTTACCATGCATTGATTTATATTTCCATAATAATATTCTCATTCCCGAGACACTTATTTAAGTCTGTAGCCTGTATATGCAATGTATATGACATTATTTATTATATAGGATGTAATTTGTTACATTCTCTCTGAAGATTAAGTGTAACCAATAGGAGGGAAAACTCGGTGTTATGTTTTTAATTTTTTGATTACTTGAAGCCGCCACAGACATGCACGTTGTGTGTATATGTTTGTATGTACAAGTTAGTTTTTCATGGTTTATGTGTTAAATATTCATGTAAATGACATACTGAATGTTGACATTCATTACCGGCCGGTCAACTACACTGGGATTGAACTTAACATGAAATATATTTATAGCTTATCATTTTTTCTTTGGGAGACATTTTAGAAGTTATAGAGATGAAGGAAAACCACAAGATGTATGGATATATAGAATACTAAACGAATGGTAAGGTGATAAAATTTCTATCGAGCGAGTGAATATAATTTTGTATTTGACGAACGAAAGTGAGTTGCATAAAAATGTTGAGTACTTTGTTTATTACTCAACCATATTTTACTAAATAAATAGTCAAAACAACAGTTAACCAGCTGAACGGGAAAACCGCGTATGAATATCAGTCAGTCAATACAAAAAAGATCGCTAATCGATCTGTGTATACACATGTCATAGGCCTACAAACATAAAACAAAAATCATTTTTGATGAAACAGTATTTTATTTATAAAAATGTCATTGATATAACACATAACAAGCAACGAAAAATGTCAGGACATTGCGCACCCGTGTTTGCACGAGATGATATCACGCGTGTGTAACTATAACTCATTGTTATCTAATGAGTGAGCTCACCACGGTTGTATGGATAGTCAACTTATTAATTGCAATGAATCCTTAATATCATTTATGTATCATAATGTCATCTACAGACTGGTGTACAATAATAATATACATTTTAACGCCTAATATCCAGTGCAAGCACTGCTCAATGGCGGTACAATTATTACCCTGAAGGAACTGTACTTTCGGTGCAGCTATAGGTCCGTACCTCCCGTGTACCCATTTAAACAGCTGGGTGGATGAAAAGTGCAATGTGGATGAAGTGACATGCCCAGGGGCACAACACAGTGTAAGACCCAGGTCACAAATGTTTGGTGTCTCCAACGGGATTCGAACCCGGGCCGTTGGCGTGAGAGGCAAGCATGCTAACCACTACACCACTGTGCTCCATATTATTACAATTACAATTATCACGTTTCAGTGATCCAGTGGATAAATGAAATGTAAACTACTTATGACACCATCACACGATTCTATTTCAACCCGCTGTACCGCTTCATGAGACACCTGCATGAGACCACGTGTTAACTCAAACATTAAAGTGTAGAAACCCTTCAAATTGCTTCAAAACTCCCCTACACCCTTTGTAGTTTCTTAGTCATTTTCTTATCTGTTTTGATTGCGTGGTTTTATATTCTGTACTCGGGTATCTTGAAAGTATAGCCTACCGTGTATCGATCATAGAGAACTTAGAAACACCTTCACCCGATACATGTTATACAGCCGTTTGGCATTGTGATGATTGTGACATCAAGAAATCTCCATCGAGCCATCTTTCTAGATCAAATAATCAAAGTCAACGAATGAATGCAGATTATGAGATTACGGACTCCTTCGTCTTCAGAACTATTGAAAGAACTTAACTCTACATTAGATTCTCATGTTAGTGTTATTCATCACAAAAGAAGCCTTCATAACCAATAAGTATATTCTTAAAGGCCACATCTTGAACGTTGTACCGTTCGAACATGTCTGCTGTTGAACTTGTCATAATGTGCTTTATCTATGAAGGTAAGTTGTATCAGAATATTGTATTTAATGTGTAAGTCTACGGTCACATATTTTAATGTCTATCTTTTCCACATACAAATCATAAATTAATTACTTGTTTATTCCATGTTTATAGTGTCTAATATAGTTCTGAGGGAACCGACGATACTATATATAGTAACTTCTCGGGCTGATCAAGCAACAAGTTTCCCCAAGTTTAAAGGGGCTGTTCGTAGTTTTTTTTATGTTTGTATATCGAGAAATGAGAAAACCGCTGTATGTTGACTTATTTTACAATTTTATACTGCAATGATAATCTATGGTGACTGCAGGCAGACAGACATGTTATTCGTTGACAATCAAAGGCCACTGAGCCAAATTACATACATTAGCAGGCGTATGTTGCATGAACTTTACAACAAAACCAGAGTTACATGTTTCTTACATGATATAAAATAGGCATAAATTAAGATAAAGTTATATTTGTTGAAGATAAGATAAACTTATCATAAAGGGTGTCTCAAATATTTATCAGGAAATATGTTTCTTATATCTATGTAGGCCCCACAATAAAGTGGGACATGTAACTAGATTTAGTATATTGATAGAGTATCCGCAAATTTAAAGCCGCTGTAGCATGTTTGTCTTACTGAAGTAAACTACTCTAACAAAATTGTAAATAAGTGTTACCAATGGCTAAATAGTACTCCTAAATCAATGAAAAAAAGATTTCTAAAACGAATGTACATGTTTCGGATAATCCAATACGAGTCCATTTCCCATCACATTAAAATGGCCCCTTCGAAAGTACATTCAAATGATCTGACTGATGTACCTAAACACTCAGAGTAGAGTTTTAAACATGGCACAATTATCGAATGGTCAACCGTTCTCTTATCTGAACTCTCAAATTCTCATAAGATCTACAAATCTACCTCTCACATCGAAGAGCACCACACCACTGTTGCTTTATACGTTTCACCATTTTCTTCGAATACGAATAGCCGTTTTCTATGGATACGGTTTATCAGGGTGTGTAATGAGATCTTTTACTCATTAACGTACCAGTATATTGTACAAACTTTAATAATAAATGGCAAATTTTGTGAAAACATAACAATAAAAAGAACTGTGCCAACGCGCCTTTAATCTGTGTTTTTGCTTCAGGCGTGAACGCTTTCACAACAGAAAGCCAAAATGGAGTGACAGTGCGGTTAGACGCGGGAACCCACGTGTTCGTAACGAACCAATCAGATAACTTCATCTTTGAAGTGCAGTCTTGTGAAAACGTAAACATAATCATGGAGTACAAAAACGAGGCTTTTCTTATTGTTTTGGATCCAAAAAACGATTTGTCGAGTATGGTTTTCTGCAACCAGCCTGAAGCCAATGTGTTTTATGATTGTGGAGAGGAGGACTTCTTCTCCACTGCGGATTTTTGTTCCACATTCATCAGTTTTTGGGTGAAGGAATTGGATTATGACTACGAATTTGGTACTGGATGTACAGTGGGGCAAGAGATGTTATCCTCGATCTTCTTCCAAAGAGACGTGGATAGGACTGAAAGAACCCTCGATGTTTCGTCAACGGGGCAAGCCAAGTGGAAATTTGGTGAGCCATTTTGGTCGAATGTTACATTTATTGTGTTCATGAAAACCTGGTCAAAATAGCAAGGCCAACAACCAATTGTCTTGGAAATAGCTTCTGTTATGCTCCAAAATGTAACAATTGCTCCAAATTGTAATATATTTTTCTCCAAATTGTAATAAAATTTCTCCAAATTGTAATAAAATTTTCTCCAAATTGTAATAAAACCTCAGAGGAAGGACAATACCTGTAATTATACCCCCGCTACGAAGTAGTCGGGGGTATATAGCGCTCAGCGCGTCCTTGCGTCCGTCCGTCCGTCCGTCCGTCCGTCCGTCCGTCCGGAACACTTTTGGTTCCGCTCATAACTCAAATACTACTTGTTCAATTGTTATGAAACTTTATACATGTACACTTTATGGTCCCTAGATGTGCCTTTTCTATGTTTCCCTCAGATTCCATGATTATTTATTCAGATTTTCCACTTTTAAGCGTCTTTGTGTGCGCGTCTATGGTCACACTTTTGGTTCCGCTCATAACTCAAATACTACTTGTTCAATTGTTATGAAACTTTATACATGTACACTTCATGGTCCCTAGATGTGCCTTTTCTATGTTTCCCTCAGATTCCATGATTATTTTTTTCAGATTTTCCACTTTTAAGCGTCTTTGTGTGCGCGTCTATGGTCACACTTTTGGTTCCGCTCATAACTCAAATACTACTTGTTCAATTGTTATGAAACTTTATACATGGACACTTTATGGTCCCTAGATGTGCCTTTTCTATGTTTCACTCAGATTCCATGATTATTTTTTCAGATTTTCCACTTTTAAGCGTCTTTGTGTGCGCGTCTATGCTTACACTTTTGGTTCCGCTCATTAATCAAATACTACTTGTTCAATTGTTATGAAACTTTATACATGTACACTTTATGGTCCCTAGATGTGCCTTTTCTATGTTTCCCTCAGATTCCATGATTATTTTTTCAGATTTTCCACTTTTAAGCGTCTTTGTGTGCGCGTCTATGGTCACACTTTTGGTTCCGCTCATAACTCAAATACTACTTGTTTCCAAGAAGGTATTAACACCTCATATACATAGCTTCTTTCTTATAAATCTGGTAAATGATTTTGACATGTTCACATTCAAGGTCAAAGGTCAAGGTCATGAGTGCTTTAATTACTACAATAATCCTTGTAAACATGATAACTTCAAACGTTTTTGTGCTGTCAGGCTCTTATTTGGTATATATCAACTATGGAGATAGACCAAGATTTGAAAAAGTTTTCGCTAAAATCTGTCAAAGGTCAAGGTCACAGCAAGGTCACAACTTAAGCATGCTATTGTGAATATGCCTTATGTTAACAATGAACACTTTGAGTCATTGCATTATTGTTATGCACAATGAAAAGTAATCAGTGATGGTGTGACCTTGAAGGTCTAAGGTCAAGGTCAAGGTCATGAGATATTGGTTCAGGCCATGTTAATCCTTTGATCCAATTTTGAGATCAGAAATAGGTTTTAAGAACAAACTTGTGAAAAGTGACCCCAGTGATGATTCAACTTGTTAGAATAACTTGAATAATGAACAAATTTTGGTCCAAAAAAAATCCCATTTTATTTATGCTGAGGAGAAGGCGGAACAGGGAAAGGCGAGACCCAAAGTTTCGGAGCTGCTCTGCTTTTGCGGTGTCCCGCAAACGCTCTTCTAGTTGTTTAAATGTTACGAAACCACTTTGACTTTTACTTCTAAAACATGCTTAGAGGTGTAATACTTACTCTGCTTTAATAATATATGTTATGGTCTTTTCATACAAAAGTTTAAACATTGATACCCTTTTGCTATTTTCAAACATTTCTCTTTGACCAATGTTAATGTAAAAGCGGGGGTATCATAAGTGAGCTTTGCTCACTAATTCTCTTGTTACAAATGCTCCCAAGGCCTACACTATTCAGGTCTAGAGTACGACGTCGAAAAGGTATTTGTAATTGATAATCATATTTATGTACATATCATAATCATGTATATTATTTTCAATTACACATATCTTTTCGACGCCGTACTCTAAACCTGAATAGTGTAGGCCTTTACTCATAAGTCAAACATACTTCTGTGTCGTTTTTATTTTATTTTTTTGTTAAATTTTCATAAACGATATATTCCATGTTAATACGTGCCTCATTTATACGCGTTTACAACATTTTAAACATGGTAGGGGTCTGTTAGTGTACATTTCATTTCTTTTCCCTGTCTACATTAAACACTAAAAATAACCAATCACCAATTAATTCATTCACACAATTGCAGATAAGTGATGTTGTATCGTGCCATAATCAAATGAATCATTCTCATTTCTTTTAAAATATTGAATAAATCGAAACCAAATGAGGGCTGTACTTTTGCCTGGCAGGTACATGTAGATGCATACATATATTTAGACGGAGTCATGACATATAGATATAGACGTAAGATGTAAATATTGATTTTTATATTATCATTGATGTAGGTATTAGTTGTTATTATGTATGTTGAACAATATATATATTATGTAAATGACTTGAGAAGATGTTCTGCACCAAAATGGTTTTCAAGTAAATCAGTTTATTAATGTTAATGATTATTACAATGATACTGATATTGAAATAATTGGTCATGATATTTCCTTAAATGACGTTAAATAAACGCATGAGTTAAAACAAAGTTGTGAAAACATTAGTTCAACCTTGCCCTTTATGGTGTCCAATATGAACAATAAATTTCAATTAATGTACAACCTCCTATTGTATAGAAAGGGTTGTCTACATCTTGTTGTCAAAACAAATACTTTGTAAAAATAAAGTTTTGAGACACTTTGAAACTAAATGTAATTGGGAACAGGAAGTTTTTCTGGATAACAACTTCTCAATGTGAAAATACATGTAACCCCACCCACAGGTGGAGTCATTGCTAATATTGTATTTCTGGTATAAATGAACGGGGACATTCTCTGGAATGGACAGTTTTGATAAGCGTGGTATTATTTTGAATTTCGTAGTATGTTTTAAGTGAAATTTTATATTCTGAAAGTACCATGGTTAAGTGTCTGTTAGATTGTATCAAACACACAATAAAATACAGCAATCAATCACACATTTTCCACAGGAAAAGATACCTGCGGTCAAGCAACAACAACTACAACAGTAACAACATCCAATGCACCGAGTCTGAAAACCACAATGACCATGACCTCAACAAAATCTGGCCTTGACCCTGACAGACACGAAACCGGAAGTGGAGATGTTCTTTGCAAATCAGCTGCAGTGTCGACATTGGGAGGTGCCCTGGCATGTCTCCTAACAATTTGTCGCGTTCTGTTGATGAGAATTTGCTGAATCGAAACTGACACTATCTCTTCAATCAATCAATCAATCAATCAATCAATCTATCTATTTTCATTTGCAGTGGAGGTCATAGAGCCAGGCTACATTTTTGGTTTAACAGAGCGATCCATATGCATGTATCGTATGTGTAAAAACATATATGTAAAGTACAATCGATAATAGTTATAATAAGTTCTTATTGACAAAGGAGGGAATCTCTAAGATTCATTACACTTTGTATAAAAATGACTATGTTTTGTACAACATCTTGAATGTCAATTTGAATTTATGATTGATTGGGTTTGAGAAAAATGTATATGGTAAATACGGGCATCTTAAATTTTTGTAACGATTACATACTAGCATAATATAAGAATAATCAACGAGTTACGAGGAATTACAAATTATCTGGCCCGGGTTAATTATTGTGATAAACTCCGAGCTTTAGCTTACCCAATACCGTTTTAATGCGAAAAAATCGAAAAACAAGACTCGAATTCACTATCTTTGATTATATTGTAAAATACAAATTGTACTCAAACGCGATTCATAAACTCTCTCACACCTTCAAGAAAAGCACATCAAAATAGTTTGCAACTTGCGACCTTTTTATTCAGTAGAATTCTAAAGTAATTGTTGAATGTTATTCCCAAAATGGTTTACTGACTTAGTAACAACTTGTTTATCTTGTAAACAATGTCGTCGATTGAGAAGAAATTAATTAAAACGTGAACTGACAATAGCTCTGTTGGATTGATTGATAGGAATGTAATTACGTCACCAAATGACGTCATGGTTAATGACGTCACAAAGACAAGACGTCACGAAAGTGCAGCCGACCGCTCTTGCATGTTGCTTCGCCTTGCAAGTTTAGTACTGTAAATACGGTCTCGGAAACATAGTTAGAACATGATTTTCTATTTCATATGTTTTACTGACGAGTGACCTGATAGTATGCTCGAAATTTTTCATCTATGAGATTTAGCTAAAATAGTATAGCTTAGCAATTCATGAATGGGCGTAAAGAAGTTCCGTCAACCAATGAAAATGCAAGTTATATTTAGAAAAACTGTAATTCCCATGACCATTATGGAAACTTTAATACCCGGCATATATTTGCCCACTTGGGGAAGAAAATGTATTTCATTTTCAATAAGGTTATCTTTGCTTACAATACACAATCTATTTGATCTGGGTTGATAAATATCGACCGGTTTCAACTTGGAGATGGTGTGAAGAACATCTAAATTAAGCATGTTTTCAAAGGGTTTCTAAATTTACTGTGGCGATTGTTTGTATACAAAATTTGAATAAAGAAAATTTAGAAATTTAGAAAATTGACTTTCTTTTGATTGTAGTTTCTGGACACTCAAACGTGTTGTCTTGAGTAAGGATGTGTATCTACGAAAATCACTGTCAGTAATCTCACATCCAAGGGCATTTTCAGCCTATTAAATAAAGGATTAAAAAAATAACGTTTATTTCCCTGTTTGAAACAAATGTTTTCGTACAATTCGAATTAAAAATATACGTCGTTAAATGTAGAGTATAAGCTCTACATTTTGCTTAAATTAACTATATTATCTGTTTACTACCGATCGGGTAATGGAATGCGGGTACTTGATTCACGTTTTCCTTACCCGTCCCTGCTTTACATGGAATCTAGCAAAATCCCTGCTCGTATTAGAACAGAGGTAACGATATGAATCAAAAGGGAGTAAATTCTGTGGGAGAGAATGCAGTGTTAATGGCGTCGATATTATTATTCCACGGATTGAAAGAGTTCAGCTAATGTAACGAAAATTTGCATGCTGATAAACCCGTCAGATAAATATTGGTGCATAATGGAAATTTCGACTTTTTTTCGTGAGGTACAGCCCCTTTAAATTCAATATGGGGTAATATTTGAAATGCACTTAGATGTGCAACTTATTGCAAACGACTCGCAAAAACTTCTACGTTTACATCTAATTCAGTATCTTCGTTAACACTTACATCAAACTCTTGCCATGTCATAGGCGTAAGAATAGGCGGGGCCCGGGGGCCGAATTGTCGAAATTATGCGACTAGAAGACACATGAAGTCGACGATCAAGCCCCTTATACTACAAAAAAGTAAAGAGATGTAACAAGGTGAACTTCCCCTTGGTCTGTTTGTAATTATATTTCAGAATGTTATCATCCTAGTATCCTTCAATATCATATACCTAGTCAGGGCCAATACATTTTCCTTTAAAATAAGCCATAAAACATAAAAATCCAACGTGTGTTTACAAATATATATATTTCAAAGCTTTAAATATTAACATATTGCTGAAGTGAGCCTTTGCTAAACAAATCACTTGAAAAATAAATCATTTTTTATCATATATTATTATATATATATATAAATGTATACAGTTTAAAGGCCCAGTACTTGGTGCATCAGATCAAGCAAGAGTTATGACGTGACTGACACGTTTTCGACAATACTGGCCCCTATGGGCGAGAACAAAATGTAAGTGCATATTTTTCTCTCTCAAAAAGTGGTGTGAAAGAGGGGCTGTATTTTAAGTCATATTTAATAAGCCCACATTTGGCTATGAGGTGTAAAATATAGGATTTCACAGAGTGTCATAAAGCTATAGACACTTTCTTTTTCTTTTCAAAAACACCGAATAAGAATAACACTTTGACTCAGAAATAATATTTTCAGTGGTGAGGTCGAACAGCTTTTTCGTATTAAGTAGTGAAATCGTATCTTTTTACATAACGAGCTGCAATAAATTCAAGGCAGCATGTAATAAAATCATTTGCTCCCAACTACTCTATGACATTTGGTTACGAAATTGTTAATGAATTGATCACTAAATAATGGAACAATCCTGGATTCTGAGAAATGTAAACGTGTTTGGTAATGTATGATTAACACAGATAAAAATTAAATATTACAGTGTTGTGATGTTTATATCATATTTAAATAAATACTCGTATCATTTAGTTCATTCAAAATAGAAAGGAACAGATCGACGAGTTGCAAATTCTACTAAAATACGATGCGTTCTGAATCTGTCCAGATGTTACGAGATCTTGCTTTACCCTACAGACAACCCTTCAAGTCTTTCCAAGTATTCGGATACTATCATACCTTGTTACCGAATATGTAAGTAATCCTACAACGCTTCATTCGCTCTGTTCTGCTTCAACAATAAAGCCAGCGTAAGGAGAAAAATTCGATCAATTCAAGATAACGATATATATAAAGGTTTAGCATACACTAATCAGTTTGTTTAATCAATCCGACAGACTATATATATATAATATTAGGTAAAAGCTTTACTGTGACTAACTTGTTTCTCTCTCAGGGAGATATATATACATATATATATATATATATATATATATATATATATATATATATATATATATATATATATATATATATATATATATATGTAACACCAATCATCCCATATAGGTAAACATAAATTGAAGAAATCACGATGATTTAATCATATTCACAAGCATGCTTTTGATCATTACCATTATCAATAAAGTTCTCGTCAGGTGAATGACGTTGAGTCGGTCGGTTATATTATATATAATGAATGGTATCTGCAAAGTTGTATTGAAGAGACATTGGTTCTCCACAAAGTATCCATCGTCTGAGCTTACAAAGACAGATTATATAAAACAACTGTATGTGTGAGTGTAATCTTATTCTATAGTTTATGACGTAAACTGATCACCTGACTAAGCTTGGTCACCCTTAGCGACTTTCAGTCAACAAAAGACTCCATGGCTGAATAATATCTACCAGTTATAATATCGGTTATTTTCTCAAGTTTATTTCGATCACAGTACATGAGGTAAGAACACATGATTGTGGATTTTTTTTTACTATTCAAGAATAATTTAAAAAATATATTTTGACATGTCATTTTATGGCATGCACATTATACCGTAGTATGCATATTTAATGATAATACGAGAAGTGTCTAAATTGTAATGTCCTTTTTTTAAAACGGTATTTCACAAGAGAAAGGTTCTTTTCTTGGTATTAAATTACTCGTCAAGTAAAATCAACCAAAACCAAAATGAAAGCCTTTCGCTTGTTTCATTCCCCCAAATTACATTTCGCCACCAATACTTAGTGACGTCACAATCCTTGTAACGTACATGTATGACGTCCTACATGTATATATAACTTATTACGTATATATATCAACGTATAACTGTTACATCACAGTATTCCCTAAGACGCATTGATAATGTTTGTTTCCTTTTCCCTTTTCTCAACAGATATGTGAACAGAAATGTTTAAGTGAACTTTCAGAGAAACAGAAATCCGTATCAGAGTACATGATTGGATCTGGTGTTTCAACAGGCGCACAGAGTAAATCTCTCAGAGAAAACAAGAGGTTGACGCCATCACTTGATAAAGTCATCATTGTTTGTTCTTCTTCTGATCGACCAATCCTACACGTCCATGCTTGGCACTTGACTCAAAAGAAGTGGTATGATCTGTCCACCACCATCCCAGAAGCAAGAGAACAGTTTGTTGCAGTTGCCACAGGATCAAAGATGGTGGTTACTGGAGGGAAAAGCAAAAATAAAGTTGTCTCTGAAATACTCATATACGACAGCTTTGCAAACAAGTGGAAAAAAGGGCCAAATCTTAAATCGGCAAGATATCGTCACGGATCAGTGGAGGTCAATGGTAAAGTATGTGTATTAGGAGGACAAAACGAGTCATTACTGGACTCAGTAGAAACGTTAAATGTTGAGAATGGTCGATGGGAAACCATAGGGAACCTGGCAGCTGTTATTGCCGACCCTGTAGTGATTTACTGTGGAAACCGCATTCTATTGATTGGAGGAAATGATTACAGCATTGAAGGACTACATAAACCGTGTCGGGAAATTCAGTGTTTTGATGTTGAGAACAAAAGCGCCACTATTTTCAGATCCAATTTGGGATATGTGCAAAATGGTGCTTTGGAGTCGTCGGTTATTTATTTGATAACACAATATGGCGCATTTTGGGAAATGGTGTCTTTATTTGTCCAAGGTCAGAATGACGAGCTAGAATTGCGCAAGCATAAAGTGTTCTATTTACCTCGTGACCTTGACCTTGATTCAGGTAGCCGTAGTCAGTTTGTTGTATCTGATGGCGTTGGGTTCATCTTCAGCAATTCCATCACAAGACAGATTAGTCTACATTCTGAGGAAACGCACAAGGTTGTTCTGCCCACGATACCTGGATCGGTGAACCATGTCTGGAGCGGGTTCCCTATGTTTGTTGCCGACTGCAGTCTTCACAGACCTTCAACATAAACAATACACACTGTAGTTCAATAGCAACTACCTCTGGTGACAAGTCCAGGTCATGATCTCTCAGAATGAAACAGAGTTCGGGACAGTCTGATCCCATAAAAATACACTTTAATCTTTATATTGGAAACAGCGGTATGATATCCCAGTTACACATGTGTTATATAATGGTATTACCTATTGCAGGATGAGAACACAGTATAAATTGGTTATAATGCCCCTTTTGAAATACTACCCATTGTTGTAATGCCATGTGGGGTATTGTTTCTGTCGCTCGTTGGGGTTTAGCTTTGGTTGTCCTAGATATTTCTGAAAATCTTTGTTTCTGTGTAACAGTTGCTTTTGTAAACATGGGCCCCCTTAATTCAATGCAACGACTGATTTTTAATCAAAATAAAGATAGTTTTAAAATTAAGGCATTTCTTTAAAGTTGAAGTTCTGAACAATCCAACATGTCGACATGTCAAGCATGAGGACGGTGACTGTCACTGTTTGTCATAGTTGCTATTTCAGATCGACGGAAATGATGGTTTTGTATATTAATCGCTGAGAAACAATATATTTTGAGAAGAAATATATATAGAACTGTGCCTAGGGTATTATTGTACAAGGTGTACATGTAGACCATATCTTCCTGTTCCCTCCTGGAGAATGTTGAATGTACATTCCTAGAATCACGGACACGGGTCCTTCCGAGAAACTTTGAATAATAACGCTTGCTCTGTATAGACTTTGTGTGACGGTTGTTCTATGTTTGGAGTGTTCAATGTACATAACGTTTGAATAATAACGCTTGCTCTGTATAGACTGTGTATGACAGTTATTCTATGTTTGGAGTGTTCAATGTACATTCCTAGAATCACGGACACGGGTCCCTCCGAGAAACTTTGAATAATAACGCTTGCTCTGTATAGACTTTGTGTGAGGGGTGTTTCTACATTGTATGACGTAACTGATCACCTGCCTTGAACATAGCAGCCAACCCTTAGTGATTTTCAAACAACAACTATAGAAGATCACACCTACTATACTGAGCCCCGTACTATAACTGTGTATTCAACTAGTGCTTCACGCTCATATTTCAGGATTTAGTGTTTACCGACCAAGTTATATAAGGTAAGAACATAACAGTTTTGAAATTTGGCCTATCGTTGACTCTTATGAAAAGTGCAATACATCGGATATTTTTATTGAAACTAAACGAAAGGCTATTCCTATTTGTACATTAATATTCCGATAATGCTCATCAACATAACTTTCTCACCTCAATGATTCACATTAGGTGTTTAAATTATGTGTAATCCATATCAAGGAATATCCCTTCTAATTCCGTATCAAGAGAGAATGCCGCGATAGTACCTTCTATTAACAAAATAAATCAACAAAAAGCATAAGATCCACTTGATAATTTTATCAAGACGGTGGTACTAACACGCCGACGTATCATCTTTAAATAATCACGACATTGTATACACAGCTTTATAACATATGTTCATTATATCAGGGACCTTATATACATATACATCTAAATATATAAGGTCCCTGATTATATCAGCATATGCATATTGTACCTGTGTACAGAAGCCTATTAGAGTTACGATGAAAATATTCTGCTATCTCCTTCTAGTATATCCGACATAAAACTTGTTATCTCCCACGTTGCAGATAGTATCTCCTACCTAGAGCATGGTATCACCTTCTCAATAGATACATATAGAATACTAAACGATATCCCATTTGATAACAATAACATTTGGTATTTTAACGAGCGAAAGCGAGTTAAATACCGATGCCATTCACGAGTTTCATAAACATGTTACCAAACGGGACCGAGTTTAGTATTTTATTTATTACCCAATGATGTAAATTGCGCTGAATTGCAAGAAAATCGTTTTTAATGACGCTTTCTTGCAAATAGGTCACCCGCTATTGCAGTCGCGCGGCTAACATTGTGACGTCAACCAAAACCGACTTTGACGTCACGCGCCGATTATGACGTTACGGCAGCACGCGGTGGTATCACACATGAGTGTAACCAACTCATTGGTATCTAATGAGTGATCTCACCACGGTTTAGTAATGAATGTACTTTCTATAAATCCTAGATCACTTTCCATCTTTGTTTAGAATTAAGAAAATGTTGCATCTGGCTGTGTATCATTTATGTACACTCTTCTATTGTTTCTCTCAAGAGTACTTTATATTGTGTACCTTTTAGGGTTCGATTTTAACCCTTTTATAACAGTATTTTCATTATTATAATTTATTTGAGTGACCTCTTTTGGGATAGAATGCGAAACTATTTGTAAATATCAGATGTCTACGTACACAAATATAAATCACATTTTAAATGAACATCGGGGTATTGCTAAACGAACTTGAAGTTGAGAAGATATACCCGTTTGTTGACCACATTGAAAACCTCTCTCGCTAAAGACAAGGAGTATTTATGAAGAACAAAATATGTTATATGAACAGTTGTATCGATTTGCAGTTATGTACTCGCTGTATACTTTTTAGCAGTCTTATTTTTGCAGCTTTAATGATACGGATCGTTAAACTGACACCCAGGGCTATGTTCTCCTTGGAAATGAAAAGATAGCATTTCGGCTGCATGCAACCTACACATGCAACAGTTCTAAACGTGTTCAATCAATCTCGAAGTGACATCGTTTATAGATGTTCTCTCGCTTTATAATTAAATCAACACACATGTGGAAATGCTCAAACACCCGCAATATTGAGCGAAGTGAAAATAAGGAAAATACATATATATGATTTGAAACCCAATAAGCCAAAAGTTACATAGACAGATTATGTACATATTTCGGTTGATTCGCTGTTTACCAATCGCTATCAAATTAACAAGAACTTGCATTAATAAATCACATAAGCAAACTATTTGTACTTACTGACAAAACCCGAAGATAATTTTCCCACATCCTTAGATGGAAATATACAAGGAAGATTTAAAGGCGTTCACACAACATCACCTACGTAGGGGATGTCTCACTGGATGAATAATACTTGGTAGGAATAAGGGAAGACAATATCCTCTTCAAAACACTTATACGTTAACATTTTTAAATTAAGTCAAGTTTGCACCTGTAATTGTAATGAAGTAAGCACACTAACAAAGACAAACGCCATATGCTAAGTATCTCCCAACCTCAGAATGAAAGTATCCAATGCTACGTAGGACATACTATTTACTTATAACACGTAAGAGATAGGTTTACATTTGGTTGAAATTAATTCGCCTCCACACAAGAGTATCCTCAACAACTGATTAATCAATATCGTATCTAACATATTTTTCCCTTTTCGCAACAGATATGTCAAAAGAAAACTTTAACTGAACAAGCTAGGAGAAAGAAGACAGAATTCCATAAATACGTACCAGAGAATACCGATGGGATCCTGGTTTTCTAAAACAATGACAACATACGGACAAAATAAGTTTCTTGGCAGACTGAAGTCCTTGTCACAGGAGGAGAGATTCTGTGATGTCCAGATCGAGTTTTCTGATGGAAACCGGAAGTTTAACAGCCTCGTTCTGGCTAGTCTGTCTCCTTTTTTTGACGCCATGTTGTCTTCATCAATGAAGGAGGGTCTCACAGGAGAAGTGAGTCTGCCCACTGTTAGTGTTGAGGTTTTTGATGCTGTCTTGTCATATTATATGGACGGAGAAGGGGAACTGGATGAAAAGGCTTTGTATGAAGCAGTGGATGCTTGTGAAATGATGGAGCTGCCAGATTTGAAGGATGTGTGCATCCTCAACATGAAAGAAAATTTGAATGCTGAAAGTTGCATAAGAATCTGGCAACTGTCCAAGAAATATACAGGAGATCAAAAACTAGTCAATGACGCTTTCAAATTGATTGTCGAAAATATTTGGACAGTTTCTTCTTCAGAGGATTTCCTGAGACTGTCGAAACCTGAAGTATTAGAAATCATCAAATCAGAGCGTCCAAACCTGATGCATGAGAGTCTGTTCTTTGAGGCAGTATTGAGGTGGATAGAGGCAAATGAACCTGAAGAGGCATACATAAAAGAGTTCATTGGGGAAATCAGATTACAACTTATTCGGGAATATGACCTACTGAAGAAAGTATATCAATACCGCGAAATATTGACTAAATACAAATCACTGGATAAAGCAATTGAAATGTATGCAGTGAATGGGAGAACAACAAAGTCTCTTAAAAACGACAAGACATTGACGTCATCACTTCATAAAGTGATCATTGTCTGCTGTTCCTCTGATCGACCAATTCTACACGTCCATGCTTGGCACTTGACACACAAGAAGTGGTATGATCTCTCCACCACCATCCCAGAAGCAAGGGAACAGTTTGCTGCAAGTTCTGCAGGATCAAAGATTGTCGTTTCTGGGGGGAAAACTGACGAAGAAGTTCTCTCTGAAACGTTGATATACGATAGTTTTGCAAACAGGTGGGAGAAAGGTCCAAATCTTAACACTGCCCGATATCGTCATGGATCAGTGGAGGTCAATGGTAAAGTGTACGTATTAGGAGGACAAAACGAGTCATTCCTGAACTCAGTAGAAATGCTGAATACTGACCACAACCAATGGGAAACCGTTGGTAATCTTGCCACTGCTGTTGCTGACCCTATAATAATGAATTCTGAACGGTTAATTATAGTGATGGGAGGGTCCATGATATCATCGAAGAAAGAGACCTCTTGTGAGGAAATACAATGCTTTGATGTTGAGAATAAAAGCACCACCGTCCTTAGATATACTGTTGGCTATGTGAGAAAGGGATATTCCGACTCTCCCCGCATTTACATAATCAAAATGGGGAAATATGGTATTTACAATATGCACTTTGTGTCATTTGAAGAGCAGAATGGAACACTACTACTAAATCAGCATGGTAAAGAGATCCGAATGCAATCAAACATTTTGTCAGAAGATACACAGTTTGTTGCATGTGATGATGTCGGCTTCATCTTCAGCACGTCCTACACAAGACAACTTAGCCTACATGCTGCGGAAACCAACCAGGTTGTTCTGCCCACGATACCTGGACCTGTAAGCCACGTGTGGAGTGGATTTTCAATGTTTGTAGCAGACAGGAGTCTACACAGATCTTCACCATCTTATAGTTACTGTCAATGAAATAGTTTAATTCAAAATATAACATGCAGGTGCAACCCACAACATGCGGATTTGGATTTTAACAAGCGAATCATGGACACATCAATATTCAGTGGACACGATATTTATGCTAAAAGGCCATACTTTTATGATGAATGTATTCATAAAGATTTTATGATGATAGAGAACATAAAGTGAATATCAAATGGATAATGACTTAACTTTTGAAAATGTTATTTCTTATGACGTGACGTGCAAATGTGTCGTTCTTCTCTGACAAGACAAAGAGAACACAAAAGAAGTAAAAAAAAATATTGTGAAGTGAAGACTTTCTATCATATTCTAAAGTTTATCATATCAATCAAAGGTAATGTTTAACTTACTTTCTGTAATTATATTATCCCTTTCAAGATGCTATTTTTGCATTGTCTTCGGTAGATGGAAAGCCACGCTTCAAAAGTATTTTTGCTACAATGTTAATGTTTAACATAAATAAAAGCTTTAAAAGCTGCAAATAGAGTCTCCCTTTTCAGTTAGTATTTAAGATTTTAAAATTACACTCATATTCATTTTGATTTATTTGTTAACATTGAATTTAGGTATTGTTTGTACATAGAAACTAGTAATTCATGAGTTTCCCATCCTATTGGTTAAAACAAGTATTCGGGCTGTTGATTAATTATTTTTAAAAATCTCAGATAAATCATATCAAGGGTAATTTAATCAAACAATATTTACACGAACTGCTTGTAATAGAAAAATGGCCATTCCGTGATTTTCTAACATATATTCACATATTATATATTACATTATATACAACATGGAATACTATGACAAAATCTTAACTTGGTATATGTTCTTTGGTCATCTAAAGCTACCGTATGTTTAGTATATTGAAAAAGAAACAAAAGATCATACCTTTCGAGAAAAAGATCAAACATACAATTTTAATAACAATTGGTGACTGAATATATATAACTTCAGCTGCATTGTACATAACTAAGGTTATTGTTACTGACTATAGATGTGAAAGTGCCACTTTCATAAAGTCATGCTGATTTTTGATCTATGTTTAGTTTGATCATTTCACATATATATATTTCACTTATCGTCCACTTATTTAGGGGTTTTGTTCTAGAAGACATAACCTGTTAATCTGATCTCTGGTTGATGCGTGTCCTTAAGATTAAATTCATGCACCAATCAGAGACCAGATATGCAGGTTGTATGGTATATAGACCCCATAAGTCAAAGACCTCTGTGTTGAAGCAATTGTTCAATGTATTGAACCAGTCTCTTTCCGCAGAGATTACTTTCTTCAGATTTTCTATCGTAAATATAGAACATATAGAGCCTAACATCTGTGGGAAGAGAATGACGTTGTATATCCATCTATCTTTTAAGCCTGTGTATTTGATAGATATTAATGCCTTATCTCTTCAAACTAACCGTTACGTTTCTTTGTCATTAAAAATAACATGTCAAACATCTGTTGTATTTTGTGTTGGTTTACCACTGATAATCAAGTAATATTGTTTGGGTTTTAAGATTGTTTTATTTGTTTAGAATATGTGGTGTAGCGTCTTGATTGTTATGAGAGATAGTTCAGTATTCAGTAAATAGCTACTGAACCAAATATACCCAAATTTGCAGGTATGGATAATGCACGGAGCTTTACAGAAAATCTTAAGAATTTATTTTCCTGGCGTTATATGCCAATTTATCGAAGTATCAGAAATCAAAATGAAAAGTTTGCAGTGATATGCACCCGTTACTTTCCCAGGAAATTCACAAGGAGAAATTACTCTTGCAGTATCATCAGTGAAACCCTGGAGCGATCCACGTTCAGATTGCATCTGTGAATATTGACAATCGTTGGTTGCAATCATGTCTCACGATTAAGGTTGTGTCCACTATAGTAGTATCCAGTCTCAGGGTAAACGTATACGCTGAGACAAAATGCTGTAGTAGCATTAATTCTTACATCCCACTTTGACCTCGTTGCCCGTAGCAACCATTCATAAAAGTGTCCTGTTCATTGTCGATATCAGGACTGTTTTGCCCAAACAGTCCTGATATCTGATACACGGACACTTTCAAAACCACTTTTAAACAAGATTAGTTACAGTTAGTTTATCAACGCCAATGACATAACGATTAAACTAAACGTTTGATTCAATAAGATCAAGGCGTAAAAACGAATTTAGTTGATGTAATAGTCAATACGGTTGGGAGTAAAATCATTGAATCAATTGATTGACTTCTGCAAGAAAAGAACTAGAAAGAATAGACCCAAAAAAATAAACATGACCTTGATATACTTTCTTCAACAAATTCACAACAACCGTAATGTTTAGAAAGTTATGGTAGAAATGATAAATATAGTAGTTTGAAGCATAGAAAATAATATACAATTTAGGAAATATACAAAATAAACAATTTATAAGAATGTTCAAGTTACCTAAATATTGAAAATCCAACCGATTTTTAGTCACCTTCATTTTCCATTGTCTCAGAGTGACGACCTAATAAGACGACCTCATTCTTCAGAAGCAATCTAGCAATTAATTGACAAACTGTGAAATTTCGACGCAAATTACCCGTATGTTCGTCAATTGCACGAACCTGCACGATCTTTGAACATTTAGGTTGTGCGCCTAATTTGACACGCGAGAATCACGTGTTAAAAGACGCATTTTATTCATTACACTAGAGAAGGGGCCACAAAAAGGTTATGGTATTTTACATTAATTAACAACTGTTCCATTTACGGAAGAGTATTAGTGTCACGATGAAACATAAATTGTGATACTATCTCCTACGTAGTACTTAGAATCTCCTACGTAGGACTTATATAAGTATTTCCTACGTAGGACATAATTTCTTAAAGCCTAGACACAGTTGTATTAAGCGTATGTATACACGTAGAGTATACGTAAACAATTGGGTATACGCCGCCCTCGATTAGACCCCGGGTCTAGAATACAAGCCGGGGTTGAAGGAGATCTGAAAAAATAAACGCCGAGCGCGTCTGTTAGAGGAAATACGGTGTGAAGAATAAATAACAATTTTATGGATACACAACTTCTTTATTCTATTTTGGCGACGTTTCTATATAGATAGTTATGTCGTTGTCAAGCATTCCCCATCCCCATTCCTCATCACCTTAACTTCTAGAATGCCCATCAAAGATCCTGTGTATATGATATGATGTATAGTATTACGTATATGATACTGGTATAAATGATCGCGAAACGCTTTAAAGGCACTGTAACGCGTTTTTGTTTGGGGGTGGGGGTATTTTGTTTTCTAAAATTTGGTATTTATCATTTAAGTTTATACAATATATTGTTATGTTACAGGGTAAAAAACGCATTACACGACCCGATAAGCCTTTATCGATAGAAAAAGGTTATTCCTGAAGGAAAATGTTGCGACATATAAAGCTGCAGTGGTGTGGAATTCTTCAGTTTGAGAGGTAGATTTGTAGGTCTCATGCGAATTTGAGAGTTCAGACAGCAAGATGATTGACCCTTCTATCATGGTACCATATTCAAAACTGTACTCTGACTGTTTAGGTATCGCTACAGCAGTCAGATCACTTGAACTACAAATTCGAGCGGCCAATTTAATGTGAACACAGGGAAATGGACTTGCATGGCTTAACTAACAAAATTACATTCGTTTTATAACTCTTTTTATTGATTCGAGATTTTTATTAAGCCGTTGGTAACACGTATTTACCTTTTTGTGAGATGACTTTTTTTCAGTAAGAAAAACGTGCCGTGTAACATCGCCTTTAATTACTTTATAGTTCTTGACAACATTGACATTCTCCTGTCCCCAATCACAGAGATAATAAATGCAAGTTTGCAAAGTGGAGAAATGCCAAATATCCTGAAGCATGCAGTTCTGAAACCTACCATCGAGAAAGCAAATTTGGATGTTGAGAACCTAAAGAACTATCGGCCAGTATCGAATTTGACATATCTGTCAAAACTGATTGAAAGAGCAGTTGGCAAACGACTGTCAACCCATCTTGCAGATGGCAACTTGTATGATCCATACCAATCTGCATATCGCCCCAACCACAGTACTGAGACGGCCCTGCTCAAACTGGTCAATGATATGCGATGTGGCATTGACAAACGCAAAGTCGCTGTGCTCATTTTACTTGATTTGAGCGCAGCGTTTGACACCATTGATCACCAGAAACTCCTCAGCCGACTTCATTCAAACTTCTACATCCGAGGTACAGCATGGAACTGGTTCAAGTCATATCTGTCAATGAGACAACAATCTGTATATGTCAACGACAGCCGCTCCTCACCAGTGGAGCTCACCTGTGGTGTACCTCAGGGATCTGTGCTCGTCCCAGTTCTCTATACACTGTATACAGTTGAACTTGGACAGATCATTGACAACCAACACATCAATAGACAGCTCTACGCTGATGATGCCCAACTTGTAAAGTGCTTCAATCCTGAGACAGCCCAATCCATGGCCGCTACACAGGAATTGTCTGACTGCTGCAACAACATTAAGACATGGATGTCACAAAACAAGCTGAAAATGAATGATACAAAGACCGAGTGCATGCTGGTGGGGACAAAGACACGCGGTATTCAAACAGCTCTGAAGTCGATACAGATCGTTGATGCTGATATTGACCTTTCACAATCTGTCAAAGACCTTGGAGTGATGCTGGACAGCGATCTCAGCATGGATTACCATGTGAAATACATCTCAAAAACGTGTTTTCTACAGCTCAGAAACATCGGGGCCATCAGAAAATTTCTCACAAAAGATTCTGCTGTCACCCTTGTGCTGTCACTTGTCATGTCGCGCGTCGACTACGCGAATAGCCTACTTGCTGGTGCAACCTCAAACCAGATCGCACGACTTCAACGAATCCAAAACATGGCTGCCAGGATTGTGTCATTGAGAGGCAAACAAGACCATATCACTCCAGTCCTTGCAGCACTACATTGGTTACCAGTGCAATTCCGAATAACATACAAGATACTATGCCTTGTGTATAAGTGTCTGAGAGGAGAGGCTCCAGCATATCTGACAGAGATTCTGAAGCACTAACAGCCAGTGAGATCACTTCGATCCGAGTCAAAATTTCTACTACTGGTTCCAAAGGTCAACTCTGTCAAATATGGCCAACGATCATTCTCCTACGCTGCTGCCACTGAATGGAACAAACTACCCACTGACCTGAAAACCTCTACATCTTTTCACTCCTTTAAGCGAGCTCTCAAAACTCACCTCTTCAAACAAGCCTTTTCAATATAGAGACTTATACATGGCGCCACGAGCATGCACTGCGCATGGAGCTGTGCGCAATAGAAATGGATTATTATTATTATTATTATTATATATTGGTATTCTAGAGGTGAGGTGAGGTGAGTTTGGGTTTAACGCCGCTTTCAAGAGTATTTCACTTATATCGCGGCTGCTAGTATTATGGCAGGGAGAAAGCCCGCAACGTCATGTGGCTTTGCATTGCTGTAAAACCTGCGAGCATCGGCTGGAAGGTATTCTAGAAGTAGAGGTGATTTAGCCATTGTGTGTTATGTAAACCAATATTATTTTGCACTGAACGATTATATTTAATAAACTGATATTAATTTAATAGTTCAGGGTAGATCTCTACATTGTTGCAAAACACAATTTGATTGGGAATATCAGTTTTAAACTCCTTAAATAATTCAAGTATAGTCAATATTTCCATGAAATGAGAATCCATGGTCATTGTCGCTACTATTTAACGTCTTGGACATTTGTAACATGACATCACTGCAAACATTACTCAACAATAAAGGACGACAGCAGAACTATACATACTGTATACATCTACCTACATATAACTTATTGAGTGGCATTTTTGGATAAAAGAGGTTGTCTATCCATAAATGATTGTTCTTATTTGACTTTCGTTAAAATCAGTTACATTTAATTCCAATCACATTTCTTAATGAAGTGATCGTAAATGAGAACAGAAATGGCGACTCGCAGTATGTGCTTACTCTTTTATCAAAGCAAACTTTTTGTAAAACAATCGTGGACCAAGTACACAAAACAAATAATCAGTGCGTTATACATGCGTAGGACATAGTAGGTCTAACTCTTATGTAGGAGATCTATCACCTACGTAGGAGATACAATCTCCTACGTATGACATACTAAGTCCTCCGTAGGACATAGTAGGTCTAACTTCTATGTAGGAGATCTATCATCTACGTAGGAGATACAATCTCCTACGTATGAGATACTACGTAGTCCTACGTAGGAGATAGTTTGACAGATTTGTTTTCATCGTGACACGAATACGCTTCTGCAATTTTCATGTTATTTCACTCGGAATAAATGTGATGTCAGTTACTACTCGGAAACTATGGTAGTAAATACTACATATCAGTAGGTTCAGGGGGTTGGTCAATCGTCGGACAAACATATATCATCTATCACATGACATAAACATGTACGAAATAATTGTCATATGGTTTTGTTTTCAAAACAACTGCCTTTTCGAGTGCCATTTAGTTAGATGACATTAGACTATTGGCCTTTATTACGTAACACATGACTCTTTAAAACCATAAGAAATACTGTCCATAAATCGAAGTTGACGGCCTCAGAAAAGAAACTTCAGAAAATCGCACGCATTGAATAGAAAAACACGGTGTTCAGTGAACAAAGGCAAGTGCAATCGATCAATGGCAGTGTTCCGTTCAATTATGTTGATTTATTCATTAAAACTAAAATACTGCTTTAGGGTGATTAATAGAATCCCACCCTCACGTTTTCCTATATGAATATATTGATATCTGTTCTGAAAAGTAACGATACCCTCCATACTTAATAAATCTTTACCAAATCATTGATTTTAAAAGATTCTATCTAAGTTGTCATTAACACTTAGTAATAAATAGAGAATATCTGTCACTCGATGAGATAAACATGGTATTAGTCAAGTACACTGTCAGATATCCTCTATATATTACTAAAACCCCTACGTGGTTAAAAGCCGCCATAATCACTCTTGGAGTAATGACTCAGTCGACATTTTAATCAAACAAGAATAAAGCAGTTCATTTTCTCTCACGAATTACCTACGAGTGATCGGGTACCTTATACTTATACTTATACTCAAATCTAAACATAATGTTTGTTTATTGCCTGCCATTGAGCCAATCCAAATAGCTTAATTAAGTCTTATCTATATTTATTTCAAAACCTGACATCTTGTAAAATTCAATTTCAATAGCAGCATATAAACTTTCTTCTGTACCCTCAACAAAAAGTTCAGTATCATCATACTGACCTAACTTGTATTCTTCATCATCAATAACTAAGCCTTTAATTTTGTCAGTATTTCTTATCATACATTCCAGTATTTCAACTACAAAGAGGAATAGGTAAGGTGACATGGGATCACCCTGTCTGCATAATGGAAGAAATCAGATTAATGTCCATGTTGTATCACACAAGAAGTTGTTTGGTATGTAAGTACATTAATCCAACTTATCATTTGAGGACCAAATTGATGAAATCTTTTGAAACTGTGTCAAAGGCTTTTTCAAAATCAATTATCAAGAGTAAACCAGGTATATTTCTTGATTTTGTTTCAAACATGAGATCATATAATAATCTTGTAATTTCACTGATTTTTCTACTTGGAGTAAAAGCAGTTTGATTTCCATTATAAGTAAATCTAAAGGTTTTTTAAGCGTTTTCTAATGCATGAACTAATTATTCCATGAATAGCATTCAAAAGAGTAATAGGTCTCCTATTTGTTAACACAGTTCTATCTTTGTTTGCCTTAGGTATGCAGGTTATAACCCTCCTTTTCATGGTCATAGATAACTCATTCCCTATTGTATCATCCCTTACATATCTAAAGATCCATACTTTAAGGTCATTGCAGAAGAATTTAAAGAAATTAATAGGGAATCCATCAATTCCCGGGCTTTTATTATTTTTCATATTTTTTACTGCAAGGGCGAGTTCATCCATATCAAAATCCTTTTCAAAATCATCTTTGAGTTCTTCATTCAATAGAAGGAGTTTTGATATTTTCTAAAGTAACACTTTCAATATCATCATTTGAGGAATAGAGTTTCTTATAGAATGTTTTACCTGATTTAATATAGATGTGCTATCAGTAATCACTTCATTTTTGTCAGTAACAATTTTGTTTATTGATTTAGTGACATAAGTTCTTTTTCTAGATTTCAAAAGTATTTTGTAGGTTTTGCACCTTTTTCATCCATTGGATCTACTTTTTAAAAATATCATTAAAAATAGTATGATGACCTCCCTTTTTTCATTCATTATATTGATTTATATATTATTTTTTTATGGTTCTTTAAATTTTGGGGTCACTGTAGTGGGTTTTTACCAACCTGTTTCCCCCAAAAATTCCTAAATAAATTTAATAAAGTTGTTCATACGCGTCTACATTTTGTATTTAAACATTGTTAATCAACATGGAAAAACCCTTTATTTTACTGATACTGTCTTCATAATAATTACTCTTTAAATTTAGATCAATATAAGAAACAAATATTGCACATTTTGAAAATTTCTAATTGTGTACATGTAAGATAGAGACGAAAAGTATGAAAATTGTCTCAATCAGCTTGCGGCGCCACCAAGTAAAACAGTTTCAATGGTGAGGTACCCCTCTTCCGTTTCTTTGTAAGAGTCAGTATTCAATCTATCTTATGACCATTTTTCATCAATTTGTAGTGGATTTTACATAGTGTGTGGAACCTCCGGAGACGAGGATCCTTGAGAAAGCAATGAACACCAGTCTCCAATGTAAACATGATAAGTTTCCCGTTTGGAAAATAACCCACAGGACATTGTGATTATTTCTTAGATGTACTGGTGTAGATTGCTTTGATGCAAGGAAATGCATGCACCGGTTACTTCGTGCAATTCGTTCATGTGTATCTGTTTACAAACAATATGACCCCGTGACTATCACGTGATTTGTTGTGCAGGATTTGTACCTAAGACGAACTCGTCCCAAAATGTATTGAGATTAAATAGAGGTTTCTCGGGGTATGTTTGTGGACATAACATGCAAGGTAACATCCCTGTTCGTGCGGATAAACGGGGTCTCACTGTACATGTAAATTATTATTCACAATAACCCATATTAACACTGTATACATATACATGAACTGTTCATATTAAAATATGTCTCACAAATGCTTATGGTTGGCTATATCTACCATAAATATAGTTTTAGATTAAATGAATATACGACAAAATGAGTGTATTTCGTAGGTTGTCACACAATACTTTGCAAATAAACTTAGTAAATATCAATTTAAATTACTTCATCATCATGCCTACACTTACTGTTTTCATACTGACATGTCTATCATTCCTCCATTTTCTAAAAGTAATCAACATTATCAAAACACCCTCAATCAATCAAAATTGAAAAATCCTTTTGCTATGATCTGTATGACTATGAAATTAGTTTTTAATTTCATTTCTACCGGGTGAATGTACATTGTTTCCTTTATTGGTAATATCCCTAAGACCATAGCTGCTATTGTTTGAGCCGTGGTATAACCAACGTGAATTTCAGTTAGACCACGGCCGGAACTACTTTTTATTCGATTACGATTTTTACGTAGTTTCATTTTCTCGTCAAATGTTTGTATTAATTAAAAGATGAACATAACTCAAATAAAGATATTTATTTACATCAATATTGTGTTTACAGTTTGAACAGCTTGGGGAAGTCATTATAAGTATGTACAGTGGTGTCAAAGTTTACGTTCAGAAGTATTCAGTGAGTGAGTGAGTTATTGTTCATCGCCGCTTCGGCAGTATCACAGCCATTTGCGGCGACAGAAGTATTCAGGTGGTTCTTCTCCGAGCTACGGCGTCCTTATTAACTTCGTTCATCATAGATACAGTTGACTGGACATTACCTTCCTAAATCTGTAAAAATAAATTTAAAAGGCCTTGTGAAATTTATATTGATAGCATACAAGTTGACGGTATGTTCAGTAACCTATTATAAGTATTACACCATTTCAATCGAAGTTTTTAAAATATTTACAGTGATGTAAAATTGCGTACTGTTTGAAACCAAATCTATTTAATACTAGTTACCGCTACCTATTTAAGCAAATGCAATGCCAATGATCAATTTGCAAGTGAAAGGAGAAACTGAGACACACGTGTCCATATTCCCGCTAAACTATCTTGACTGCGAGATGTAGATAAACTTATATTTTTTTAAAGTTTCATGAAAAGTTACTTAGTAGTAGTTGTTGTTCGTTATCATTATAATAATTCTTACCTCACAACAAGCAGAACAACGTTTCAATCCCTCAACGTACGTCGAATTGAGCTGCAAATACTCACTTCTGTACATTTCAAATGTCTGTTTTCAAATGACAGAACCTCAATGTTGGGATAAATGTTACTATACATTGTAGTCGGCGCACATACAAGAGAGCCCTCTTTGTAAAGTGGTGTCATATAACATATCTAAGGACTTTGATTGGCTGACGAAGATGTTTGGCATTACCTGGGCTACAGTATTCGTTCATAACGAAAGTTCATGAATTTTCAACGACACCTATTACTTGTGTCATTTTTCAGGTTGTTTATGTTCTCATAAAATAATCGATTTTATTGAATGCTAAACGGGAAAGATTACTAATATCAAGACGATCAAATATAAATAGATGATTAGGATTAGAGTGCAACAAGATACTGATCGAAGTTATATTGATAAGTATGTTTTGTAACAAACGAAAGCATATTTTGAGCGAATATCTTTGGAACCCAGACTGATACCAAGAGGTGCCAACAAAACCGTCCTCTGTCCTATTTGTTGTGACGTAGCAGATCCTAAACTAGGAACATGCGGCTGTTTCAAACTCTGGACACCACCCCCCGGAAGACTTGCGTGTTTACATCAGACTTCAGATTTGATGATGGTTATATAGACAGATTTTTTATTTCGTTTCAATTATTTTTTCAAATTTAGAATCATATTAGGTACAAACATACAATTAAGATTTACAAAAGATAAGTTTGTTAGTTAGTCTGGTTTTGTAGTTATTGTACGAAATAGGGGTGTCACCTACTTTCCTGCTAAACTATAGAAACAATTAGATTTCAAAATGCATAAACATAACCGAAATATCAAGAACAAAGAATTTGGAAATCATTTCAGATAACTTGAAACAAAAATGTTTTTCTTTCTTAAAGGTACATCCATTGTGTTGTTGGGGGTCAAATATTCCAAACGTTATAAATGGTGTTATTTTATCGAGAAGTACTGACTGTTACCGAAAACTACCATTTTGATGATAGTAGACTTAGCATTTTGATGATCTGAAGGTAAAAGTAGTGATTTCTGATCGAAAACCGGACAATGCACAGCGTGTGGCGCGCGTCAATGAGTCAAACGTAATTTTGGAATCTTATTTATAACAGATAAAAAGACAAATTTGAGTGGATAATGTTTAATAGGTCCCATAACTACTGTGCATGTAAATGGGACGTGCAGTTTCGGTTTCTGCACATGCATAATTATGTTACTCAATTTTAATTGGAAACTAGTTATTATGATATATTTGGCGATTGGGGATAAATATGCAAGCTTGGTGAATTTACTTGTGTTGGAGACAACACATGTCGTGAGTTGGAACGTATAAAAGCCAAATAAAATTTTATGAAACACAATGGATGTACCTTTAAATTATAGACTTTATCAACTATTATCACTTCAATTATTTATATAACAACAAAAGAGGACAGAGTTCATATTCCGTGTGCCTTGTTTGATACGAGCTCGTTTTAGTTACGAAATCACCACACTTCACTACGGGATCGTTGAACTTGAACGGTGCTGGAAACTTCTCTTGATATATGGTTTTAATATTGGTTGTCAACATAACAGAAGGGTACGTTTAGTTACACAATGTATTTCTAAGAATATTTTGTTTCTGATTTTCTTAGTATGTCTTGAAAAAACTGTCAATATTTTAGGATATAGAGAGTTGTCCTGTTTTCGATCTCAAAGTGTCAGCTAGTGTACTACCTGGTGGGTGGGCAGGCCGCCATTTTTAACATTGCTAACAAATGTGGGTGTCAAATTGAACGTTAATAACTAAACGAATTACTAAACGTAATGATTCATTTAGTAAGCTTACTAATGTAATTGAGTTTAGATTTTAGTAAGCTTACTAATTCATTTCCTGTTTGCCCAGATATCTCAATAAATAACTGCTCTCAAAAACTCGACGAAAATCTTGTACATTTTGTGTCCTATGCACATGTAACTTGAAGATATGCATCATGTTATGATATAGTATTTCGAAATGATCTTATTTAGAATTAATGCCGAGAACGAGTGAACGTTTAATATACTAGCGCATGAACTGTGCTGAACTGCAGTAGTCATGGTCCTATACACTGAGTGGCAGCTTTTGATGAAATGATATATTATATTGTTTGTGCACAATGTATATTTCAGTTTTAGACTGTAGATCTCTCATGTTATATCTTTGAACAAGAATATAGAGTATTATTCTGTCGAGAAACCTTGTGATAATTAACCTGTGGCTAATGTTTACAAAGGGAGATAATTCCAATATCCTTGTTACCTTACAAACCTTAAAGGTACGTCCATTGTGTTGTTGGGGGTCATATATTTCAAACGCTATAAATGGTGTTACTTTATCGAGAACTACCGTCTGTTACCGAAAACTACCATTTTGATGATAGTAGACTTAGCATATTGGTGATATGATGGTAAAAGTAGTGATTTCTGATCGAAAACCGGACAATGCACAGCGTGTGGCGCGCGCCAATGAGTCAAACGTAATTCTGGAATCTTATTTATAACAGACAAAATCACAAATTTGAGTTGATAATGTTTAATAGGTCACATAACTACTGTGCATGTAAGTGAGACGTGAAATTTCGGTTTCTGCAAATACATAACTATGTTACTCAATTTTAATTGGAAAAGTAGGCCTAAGTATGATATATTTGGCGATTGGGGATAAATATGCAAGCTGAGTGAATTTATTTGTATTGTAGACAGAACATGTGGTTAGTTGGAACGTATTAAAGCCAAATAAAATTTTATGAAACACAATGGATGTACCTTTAAAAGGGGAAACAGGAATAAATGATTCAGTGATTCAGTGGTAATCGAATAGTATCATTTGTGTTGACTGGAATCTGGTGAAAAAGGCGCCTGAACCTAAATTTATACATAGGAAGAGAAAAGAGAAGAAATATACTTTATTTATGTATCACATGTTGTTTTACATTACATTACATATCATCAAAGGACATGTTTAAAAAAATACAACATCCGGCCGAAAGGCCTATACACAAATGGACATTTTGATACCATGAAAATTTAAAATATAGATGTTAAACTTTAAAACAAATTGGATAAAATGATTTAGACTGGGACACATTCCCTACGATGCCTAAACATTGAATTAAGTAGTGCAGAGAGGGGAATAACAAATTCGCTATTTAGGAAGATCAACTGTTCTACCGATGAAAGATGACAAAACGAGGGATGTGCATCACATATTAATTTCCATAAATCATATCTTAAATCAGAATAAAATTTGCAGTTAATCAAAAAATGAATTTCATCTTCAACAGTATCACTGTGTATCATCGTACACCGGAAGTAGAGAGGTGTACATCGATGGCATGTTTGTAGAGAGAAGTAGAAAACCAAACACGCCGTATATAACAGCTGATTTCTCCTACTTCTTATTAAGTTTAGTACATAGTAATGAATACATAAGAAAAAATACATTTTGCATATACGGAAGGCTGTTTCAGTGTACTGCGGCATATAGAAATTATCAAAAACTTGCTTTGCTCAGTGACCCTGTCGACATCTTTTATCTGATTGAGATGTTTACAATGACAATTTGACAAAACAGGTTATGTAATTTTTGGAAAATTAACTGGTATGCATAACTTGACCTCTGCAGGAAAGAATCCATGCCTAGGAAATTGTTTCAGATAGTTTCTAGAGCGGAATGCTGTTTTTTCCTTTCGTTACTTGTGTACCGTTTGTATTATAAATTGCTGCTTCGCTGTACCGTTTGTAGTTTCGGTTGATGTCCCGCATGTATATTTAGAGGAATTATAATATAAATGAATGTTACCATGAGGTTATTCGAAATAGGCTTTAGTTTCTGGCACCTTCCAGAGATGCGTGAATTTATTGGATTTTAAAAAAAAAACACGTTGGTTACTCAATGATGGCCTGGGCCATGTTCAAAATAGGTTTCAAAGTAATCGCTCAATTAGCGATTACTTTTAAGCCTCTCTTGAACGCGATTGCTCAATGTAGCGCTAGGTAGCAAGGCGAGCAAACTTCGAGGAATTTGCACTGTGTCGTTCAAGAGAGAAGAAGCGCTCATTGAGCGCTACATTGAGCGATCAATGAGCGCTTCGAAGCGCTTCATTTGTTGAACCGCCGGCAGGTTTGCACCACGAAAGACTACGATTCATTTATTTGTAAAATCTTTCCACAAAATAATGTGAGACCAGCGGACAATATCCAAAAGCAGCAAAAATGCGATGTTCCTGATCGGAAACTGGTCAGCTGACAACAGTTTATGGAACGACAGGTATTTTTGTAATAGTCAATATTCTTTTAATTTTTCTGTCACACAAGGGGTCATTTTAATTATCTTCACTAAGTTCGGATTAATTGGATCGAATTAGCCATCATATGATAATTCGGATTCTCGTAAACATTCACTCAGTACGTTCTGTCTTGGCGAAACTCACTTAGTCATCCATAATCAAGAGTTACCTTTGTTTACTTGCATGCTAAAGCCTTTACCCTAATTAATAACCTAATGGAAAGACAACACAACAAGCAATGCCTTACACTCACATTTATCAACGCTTCTCTTCAATTTCCATTTATTCCTTGATTGATAGATACATTGTTTAAGCCAAGTCTAAAGCGTGGACGATTTTTCGGAGAGTTCAATTACATGGGTTAAACAGATACGACTCAGGTTCTAAGACAGATTTAAACTTGCGAAAACAATCATATTGTGAACTTTCATGTTAAAATAAGTGCTAGTCGTGTTAAAATATATTGAAATAGGCTGGAGAAATGTACTCTGGAAACATGGATATATTCTTGATATACATTTATAGAAATATATCTCCCCTGTTCAGAACATATTTCTGAAATGATTCTATCTGACAGTTTCGAAGCCTCCAAAAAATCTTTTCTGATCACGATTTTTCTTTCAGGGTGTTTATTGATGGCATGGTTGATAATGTCATAAATTTATATCCTCCGTGTCGTGGTTCATATATATAATTAATATATAATAAAGGATACAGATAATACAAATGCATTTTACGTTATTCCGTAGTACAAAATATCTACAAACAGTGCACAAAGGAAACTCCACACCGATGTTTTACAGACTGAAATAACAAACTTGATTAGCATATTGTTAGAAGTCACACTGTCATAGGTAAACTTGTTGCTTACTTAAAGAGCCATCAAGGATGTTGATGAACATATCGAAAATTTTCCAAAAATATATCTCCGTGAAATAGATACACTTAATTTTTCCTAATTTTTTTCAACCTAAAATAAGCCGAGAAATTGCATTAATTAGTAAAGGTGTTTTCCAGTCTCAATATAGATCCAGTCTATTATTTTCAAACGCAAAGCATTATGGTCTAGCTCACACACAGTAAACAAAGACACGAACGAAAACTATGAGCAATGAAAGAAATCGAAATATATAATTTTTTGGCGGTTATTTATTTTCCATTTCATTTAATAATGTATTTGCTACAGATATTGGAATAATTGTTTTACCCAACTAGGTATTATTCTTGAATTTTATAATTAATGAGAGTAAATATTTGTCATTATTTGCTGGTCTTATCTCAATAAAAAGTACATTAAACAGGCAATAATTTGTATATTCTCATGACATTTAGAATCATTGTTTGTAAAGTAATCGTCACATTCAGTAATGTGTGACAAGGGTAATTTGCAAGAGAGACACGTGCAGCACGTGCAGCACGTGCAGCACATGGGTTGTTATGGCGACTTGCGCTAGAGACGAGCCTTCACGCTTCGGAAGCGCTAACTGTTTGTGTAGTACGTTTTACGCAAAAAGGGGATTCTGTTTATATGACGTCAGATACCCTAAGCGCGCGCTACTCTAAGTGATACTTCTCTTTGAAACCAAATTGCATTACATTGTCATGATATGAACATTATTTAACATATGCCATGTTGTAGATAAAAGATTTCTCTGGCGACTGACGTTATAAGTATATTTTCCAAATATTATTTTTAATTTGAAACACTAACATCCTTGATGGCTCTTTAAGACACTTCTCGTGTGAGTAAATCAGACTGTATAACATATATATTTATTAAATGATTAAAATACGTGAACATATGCCACACAAAATACAACCTCCAGATTGAGCAACGTGAAAATACAATGATATACGTTAATATAATCACTCACTTGTAATGTTGTTCTTTATTTATATGTACAAGGTAAAAATTCAAGGCAAATGTGCTTTTAATAAGTATCCGTAATTAGTGTTATTTCCAAATAAAACTGAAAACGTAGCCATTTTACTCCTCTCTACAAACATATCATCGCTGTACACCTCTCTACCCGGTGTACGATGATACCCAGTGAGTATTTGAAATCACAGTATTTACAAATTCTGTCTGATAAAGGAGTAACCGGTTTGGAAAATCTGCCCACCTCTATATGTAATGGTAAAGCACCACAACGAAATTTACTGTATATACTACGAATTTGCCTATTTTAATAGATGATACTTAACTTTTTGTATTGAGGTCAGTTTTTAATAATCTATATGTACGGAGTTTGTTACCATTTATAAGACCCTTATCATTCCAAATATCATAGGTATACCTGAAAGGGAGTATGCCTATTGCGCACATTTTGATTGATTGGAATATGGCTACTGCGCACGAACATTTTTAACTTGTGCGCCAATTAAGCAGGTAAGCTTGAGTCAAAACACGCTGGTGGTATGCTGATTAGTCCAGCGTGTTATGTAAACAAGTAGCCTAAAGCGAGATGACAGGGGCCATGGTCAGATATAAAGTTCTTTTAACATTGCGAACCATGCTACAGAAAATACAGAACCATCAAGGATGCATGTATTTCATGTACTTAAAGAAATGGTCAAGTGGCGAAATCTCTGTCCAACATTATAAGAGGGCAATGAATGAAAGAGTACCTTGTCAGAACTTTTAACTGCCTGAACTTTTAATGATTTTAAGCGTTTTTACCAGATAATGTATTGTAATGACAGTTCTTATATCCCGTTCAAGGGGGCGGGATAGCGCAGTGGTTAGCGCATTGGGCTTCAGATCAAGAGGTCCAGGGTTCGAATCCCGCCTGGGGCACAGCAACTTTGTCTGCAGTAGAGAACTGTTCTACACGCGGTAAGGTTTAGGTGCAATGATACAGTGAATTTCAGTGTAGTACCACCCATGGTTCGCTAGTTCCAGCCGATGCTCGCAGGTTTCACCGCAATGCATAGCCACATGGCGTTGCGGGCTTTCTCCCTGTCGTAATACTAGCAGTCGCGATATAAGTCAATATAAATCACCTCACCCACCTCACCTATATCCCGTTCAAAATCCAACTTATATATCTCATCGTAGTAAACGAGGATAACAGATCAAATCTTGCTAACGGAAGTTCTTTGAGTGAGTGAGTAAGTGAGAAAGGTATAATGTGCGAGCGAGTAGGCTATAAGCTGGTTTCAGCGAGGGCGTGTGCGCAAAAATATGTAACAGGGTGCGCAATAGCAATTTTTTAGGGGCGCAAAAGTAATATGAATTCGCGCAAAAGCAATGATACCACCTGAAATACCATATATGAAATAGAATGCTGAATTTTGTGTAGTTAGATTACACTTGTGATCACATCGCATTGTTCTCCCGCTCCATTATTATGTTGAAGTTGAAAGGCCATATAGTCACATTAAAAAGTCGTCGTCCTAAACCTTTCACATCGTCCATTTCTCTTCAATAACAGCTTCACCCTAAAGCTGAAATGTTGTTGGTAGGTACCTCGCACCTAGGGGATGACAATTTATTCATTTGCTCTCCGCCCCGAATTAAGATCAAACAAAATATTTACCCTACTCCCAAAAATAAGGGATATGGCAGGGACAGTGATCAAATATAAAACTTGTCGTCTTATCTATACCAGCTCAAAGGAACCCAATTGCAAGCATTTAAAGGGAAGGGAAGGCCATCTTGGATTTTGTTGCATTACGTGAAATGAAAACATGCTAAATTGTACCTTATTATACAACTTTTTAATAATAAATTAACAATTTGATGTTATGCTGTAGCAAACACTCGCAGCGCAGATGAATGGCTTCAGTTATTACCTTCATTAGTATCTTGTCAGTCCGTAATGTATTCGTTTCTAGCTCAACTTCAAATCCAGAACCAGTGACTCTAGAGAGTTGAAAATTTATATACAGACTCCTTGGCAAATGGGGGTTCTCAATCTTACACTTTGACCCCATATAAAACTTATTTTCATCTTTTTCTCATGAACCAAAGTTTTAGAAAGCTGGAATGTTGTTGACAGACTCATTGGCCAAAGAGGATTCTAAATTGTAGATTTAGTGACACTGTGATTCCACATATGGGTCACAGGGGTCATGATCTAAAACGCTATCTTCATCTTCTTCTCGAGGACAAAAAGCTCTAGAAAGCTAAAAAAATGTTATACAATAAGGATTATAATTTGTTGACTGCTTGGCCCCTTAAAAGGGCCAAGGGAGCCATTCCCTAAATTCATTTGCAGAGGCCATAGTGGATGTGGATTATACATGGTACATTTTCAACCTACATATATAACGTATTATTGAAGGCCTTTGGCTCTAGTTTTAGTAACAAATCTCTTTCAATGGTAACAACTTGGACTTTGTCTATTTGAAGTATAGGGTTGGTTTCCGGAGCAGATCTCTAAAACTTCTTGTCTAATCCTAACCAAATTTGTGCCTTTTGGAGGTTTGAACATTTAAATTTTTTACTTTTCTCTGTTTCCATGGCAACAATGTGGACTTTGTATATTTGAGGATAGGGTTAGTTTCTTGGCCAATCCTCACCAAATTTGGCTCACTGTATCATATAGATGTGCCTTATGGGATTTAAACTTTTTTAGTTCATCAGGCCTGAAAGGCCCGATGGGCTTATGGCATGGCATGGCGTCCGGCGTCCGTCCGTCCGTCCGTCCATCCGGCCGTCCGTCCTTTTCGCATTTTCGACTTCTTCTCCAGAACCAATGACTCTAGAGAGCTGAAATTTTATGTGCCTACTCCTTGGCTAATGGGGATTCTAAATTGTAGATTTCGTGACCCCGTGACCCCGTGACCCAAAATAGGGTCACAGGGGTCACAACCTTAAAAATCTATTTTCATCATCTTCTCCAGTTGCAAAAGGTCTAGAGAGCTGAAAAGTTGTGTGCAGGCTCCATGGTTAATTAGGACTCTAAATTGTTGATATCGTGACCCCGTTATCCCAAATGGGGTCACAGGGGTCACAACCTTAAAAACCTATTTTCATCTTCTTCTCCAGTTCCAAAAGGTCTAGAGAGCTGAAAAGTTGTATGCAAACTCCTTGGCTTATGGGGATTCTAAAATTTGGATTTCGTGACCCCGTGACCCCAAATTGGGTCACAGGGGTCCCGACCTTAATAACCTATTTTCATATTCTTCTCCAGTTTCAGAAGGTCTAGAGAGCTGAAATCTTGTGTGCAGACTCCATGGCTAATGGGGATTCTAAATTGTAGATTTCATGACCCCGTGACCCAAATGGGGGTCACAGGGGTGACGACCTTAAAAACCTATTTTCAACTTCTTCTTCAGTTCCAAAAGGTCTAGAGAGCTGAAATGTTGTGTGCAGACCTCTTGGCTAATGGGGATTCTAAATTGTAGATTTCGTGACCCCATGACCCAAAATTGGGTCATAGGGGTCACAACATTAAAAAGCTATTTTCATGTTCTTAGCCAGTTCTAAAAAGTCTCGAGAGCTGAAAAGTTGTGTGCAGTTTCCTTGGCCAATGGGGATTCTAAATTGTAGAACCTACTTTTGACTTCTTTTCCAGTATGAAATTCTCTAGAATAAGTTTAGAACAATTTATTTCGGATTGAAAACAATACAGATCCTGATGAGTTACAGAGCTCATGGCTCTATTTTTAATTTAACTATTTTATGTTTCCATGGTAACAATTTGGACTGGAATTCCAGGAAGAGGGAGACATCTATTATGTAGTTTCTGTAGTTATGTGGTTCATTGTTTAAAGACTTGTAAAGCTTTGGTGGAGCATGTTTCAAGCTAGGGTGAACTAAAAGGTAAAACTACTATGAACTACAATTACTAGTACTTTACATTTAATGTTGACAGCGGGGATATATCAGTGAACTACATCTCACTAATTATCCAGTTGGATATGTTTTTGGCCCAAATATAAAAATATTATATCGACCAGTAGCCAATGATATGCGTTTGGTTTCATTACATTTGGAAAAGTCAGTTTTTACTGCATTTTCTATATGAACTACTGTATAATTTTAACATATTTCTTTTCTCTGAACAGGACTAAAGAAGTAGCTGGCATATTTCTCTTCTGATGGGATCTTAATTCTAAAACGACATGCTATCTAACGGACAAAATAAGTTCCTTGACAGACTGAAATCCATCTCACAGGAGGAGAGATTCTGTGATGTCCAGATCAAGTTTTCTGATGGAAACCGGAAGTTTAACAGCCTCGTTCTGGCCAGCTTGTCTCCTTTCTTTGACGCCATGTTGTCTTCATCAATGAAGGAGGGTCTCACAGGAGAAGTAAGTCTGCCCACTGTAAGTGTGGAGGTTTTTGATGCTGTCATGTCCTATTACATAAACGGAGAAGGGGAACTGGATGAAAAGGCGTTGTATGAAGCAGTGGATGCTTGTGAAATGATGGAGCTGCCAGATTTGAAGGACGTATGCATCCTCAACATGAAAGAAAATTTGAATGCTGAAAGTTGCATACGAATCTGGCAACTGTCCCAAAAGTACACAGAAGACCATAACCTGGTTCAGAACGCTTTCAAAATGATTCTTGAAAATATAGGAACGGTCTCGACTCATGAAGATTTCCTGAAGCTTTCAAGGTCTGCAGTATTTGAAATCGTCTCATCGGAACGTCAGAACTTTAAGCAAGAGACCATGTTATTTGAAGCAATGTTGAAGTGGATAGAAGCAAATGAACCTGACGAGTCCAATATCAAAGATTTGATTAAAAAGATCAGGTTTAATTGCATTAGCAAATCCGACCTTCTGAAGAAAGTGTTCCAGTATTCTGAAATTCTGAATAGAAACAAATCATTGATGAAGGCTATGCAAACATATGCAGTTGAAGACAGAGAAAAAGAACATTGGTCCTCATCTCTTCAGAAAGTTATCATTGTCTGTTCTTCTTCTGATCGACCAATTCTACACGTCCATGCTTGGCACTTGGGTCACAAGAAATGGTACGACCTGTCCACGACCATCCCAGAAGCAAGGGAACAGTTTGCTGCAAGTTCTGTAGGATTAAAGATTGTTATTTCAGGAGGAAAAGCCAACGATCAAGTTCTCTCTGAAACCCTGATATACGACAGCTTTGCAAACAAGTGGGAGAAAGGACCAAATCTTAAAACTGCAAGATATTGCCATGGATCTGCTGAAGTCAATGGCAATGTGTTTGTATTTGGAGGAACAAACGGGTCATTCTTGAACTCAGTAGAAATGCTAAATATTGATGGAGACCGATGGGACACAGTCGGAAATCTCGACACTGCTGTTTCTTATCCCCAGGTAACAAATGTTGGACAGTATGTTCTTGTAATGGGTGGATACATTCAAGTGAATGCAGAAGAGCAAGACTCCTCAAAAGTGCAATGCTTTGACGTTCAGAATAAAAGTACCCTGGTCGTTAAGGCGAATCTAGGATATGTGAGTCAAGTAGCTTCTGAGGCATCAACCATTTTCTTAATCACTGAAGATGAAAACAAGATGAAACCCCGATTCAACCGCCTATTGCTGAAAAAGCAGAATAGAGACTTAAACTTTCACCCTCTACAAAATGAGTTCAACTGTCCATTTAGACTATATACAATATATGATGCTCAGTTTGTTGTATCTGATGATGAAGGGTACATGTTCAGCAAATCTTCTTCTCGGCAATTCAGTCTGCGTGCTGAAGAAACAAACAGAGTAGTTCTGCCCACAATACCCGGACCTGTGAGCCACGTCTGGAGCGGGTTCCCAATGTTTGTAGGAGACGAGAGTCTTCATAGAGCTTCAACGTGAAGAGGGTTTGAATTTTGGGTTTTCCTGGTTAAGTTAAATACAGTAGCTTACTTTTGAATAGCGCTTTTCAACTAACACAGTGTAGTACTTATTCTTTCGGGAGGGTAACCCAGTAAAGATGCCTTATATTCGCGATACAAATTGCATATGCTCTGTAAAAATCAAGACAACAAACTTAGTAATCAGAGGATAAAACATAATTTGACTATTGACAGCAGTTTGGTTGGAGTACCCGTACCACCTAATTTAATGAGTAATACTAACTGAATTATACCCCTATCTACGAAGAAGTGGATAATAGCACTCAGCTTGTCCGTCTATATGTCCGTACGGTGTCCGTCAGAGTATGCTTGTGCATGAGTATATTTCCAACACTTTTTGTAAGAATATTTTTATGTTTTACATATTATGTTCAATATGGATTATCGAATTTTACCCTTGAAGAAAGAAACATTATTTTTCTTAACTAAATTTACATATTTTTTCACCTAACGGCCTAGTTCGTTTTTGGAGAAATTTATCAACTGACTTAATTTGCATATATTATGTAAAGTATTAGTTTTAATTTCTACATTGTAAATCTACATTTTCAAGAGATCGACATTGGATTCAACATTTAATTATTGGACATAAAATATTCATAGACTATGTCCACTTGATTTCCAAAATTAATCAATTACTTAATTAATTAATCAATACTTGTCCTGATGGTAACATAACTCCTGCCTTCGATATTAAGTGCAAAATGTGTTATTGTCAGTTTATTCATTAGTTCCATGTGCTCAAAGTGCAAGTGTTGGAATAACACGTATTGTTAATTTGTACATATAAAGGCACTTGAATTTATTCCTGTCTACTTTGTGAAAGATACAAGGGTTCCTATAAGGGTAAACTGACATGTCCTCTCCGCTGCCATGCTGTTTTGTTATTTGTTGTCGTTATTTAATGAATTAATTAACAAAATCCGTTCATATTGCACAGAAATCTCCATCACAACCGACTTCAAACATGTGTGACGATATTTATAACAAACAAGGTCGATAAGGGTCGGAAACAACACATTTAAATGAATCGTCTCCGCTTCGAAAACGAAAGTCCGATAAACTTCAGCTTGATAACGCAAATACGCGAATTTCTTGCAGTTTATACACGAAAACTCTACACGAAGGTATTCCAGAGTTATTTCCCGGTTACCGACAGTAAAATGTAACCAACTAAACCTCGGCAATTATGAGAACTGGACATTAGAAGCAGACACATCTTTGTCTCTCTGTTTCGGCCGCCATCTTGAAATGTCCTCTCCCTACCGGGTACACTACAGTGATATGTACTCTAGGATATTGTCATACATTAAAGCATGTATTGGGTATTCACCGAGAATTCTTACAAAGCATGCTAGCTTTAGAATAGAAAATAAACAATAAAAGCAGGAGAAGGGTAATATTTTGAGGGAATGGAACATTATAATTAGTTATTTCCAATCGCAATATTGACACTGATAAGTCATCATGGGACTACAATCTCATTAACTGCTTTCTCTTTCTTGCGAAGTCATAACCAGCTGATGTCCTCTATTTCCATTGAGTAATAGCTGGAGGAATTCCATGTGTTTTACGTCATTAAGTGAAACTGACAGGTCGAGTGAAATATATGGATCATGTTATTTGACATTATATTTTCATGTTTATTCCATAGTTTAAACAGTGAAACATATTACAAACCATAGAGGAACGTTTTTTGCATAAGATGGATTATTTGCCTGGCATATACAAATATTTGCAATGCCAACATGACATATTCATTTTTTTAAAAGGCAACCAGTCAATGAGATACGGGTGGGTGTCGGACTTGATATGTGAATAATATCAGAAAAGAAATCCATTCATTTCACATAGGTTCGAATCACTGTTTTGACAATATTTTTCAAAATTAAAAATCTCGACTTTTGCTTTCATATACTATTTATATACGATACTGTGAGCTCATATTCCAAATTTGAGCGAAATCGGTTAAGAAATAAAGATTTGGGATAAATATCCCCGCTATTGATATAAAGACACAAGGGAGGACACTTGCTCTACGAACTTCTGATCGAAAACTGGACTGCCAAACTATTCTAAAGTGCGGTTCGATCAATCTTTGCTTTCCTCATAAAATGGGGCATTGAACATATAGACAAGTATTTTGGCTTTCTGTGAATCCCAACCAATGTCTCCAACTTCACGCCACATTTGACCACTGACCCTCGCAATGACCCAACCCTCCTTTTTGTACATATATGTGGACGACATCGGGAAAACATCGGTTTTTCCGGAAATCACACACGTCTCTTCGCAATCGAATTATGACGTGTGAGGATATTATTAATGATGTTTTGCCAGTTTGATGTGTTTATATCGGACATACGTATATGTTATGGGTTAGACATTCTTTCGTTGTGAGTGATATTATTTAAGGTATTTATTCGACATGCATATGAAGAATCATTGTTAAAGTTCGTAGCAACTGTCCACGCATATCTCCGATGTGTCAGGTTTATTCTCTCAGAACTTAATAGCTAAGGTCCATTTTTCATCAACAGTGTGTTGTGAGAAACATTAAAAATCAAATTACCTTTTGATACTAATAAAGAAAGGTAGTGGTATTATGGTTGTGTGAAATACTTTGTGTTTTATGGTAAAATATCATCTGCTCTACAACCTTATATAAATAAGTATGTCATAAAAAAAATTCAATTTCCAGTAAAGAGTTATCCCCCTTTGCCAATACTGTTCATGTGTCAAAATTTATTTCATATTTTTTTTAAAAAACCTGCATTACACTTCAATTCTGATAATGTACGTAACGTTTGCATATAAGTTTCAAGTATTGTGTCTGAGGTATCTAAATAGTGAGTGAGTGAGTTGGGATTTAACGCCGCTTTCAAGAGTATATCACTTATGTCGCGGCTGCTAGTATTATGGCAGGGAGAAAGCCCGCAACGCCATGTGGCTATGCATTGCGGTGAAACCTGTGAGCATCGGCTGGAACTAACGAACCATGGGTGGTACTACGCTGAGATTCAGTGTAGCGTTGCACCCAAACCGTGTAGAACAGTTCTACTGCAGACAAAGTTGCCGTGCCCCTGGCGGGATTCGAAACCCGGACCTTTTGATCCGAAGCCGAACGCGCTAACCACTGCGCTAACCCGCCCCCTTTCTAAATAGACAACGTCAATTACGACGAGAATTATAAGGCGTAACATACCAGGAAAGCAGATAACGTTTTTGTGCTTAACTCTGCATAGGCTAGATCATATCAAATGTTTGTCAAAACTGCCTGGACATACCATTTACCTACGACTACATGAACACATTAAAACATTAAAACGATAACAAGTTATTCAGATATCAGCAGGTTTAGCATTGAATATGAAAGGAAAATAAGAAAATCAAATCTATATATGCATCTTCAATTTAAAAATCCGCTTACGTTAACTTCCGAAATTCCGAATTTGCAGGACAATGTGAATGAATCGGTACCTGAGAATAATGGTACAATATCATCACTCTGTGGGTTGCCCCTTCGTGGCTGGATAACCTGAGTTTGAAGGGTTGATCCCCTGTTCCCACACAGAAACATGAGTTGAACATTGTAGTGTTACCTTGGGGATTTGACTTGTTCAAGGTATGTCTCTGTTCATCAAGCAGTTCGATTGGGAACCTGGTGTGGAAGGGAAGGCAAAGTGAAGATAACATCAAAGCGCTTTACTAATACCCCGACCACGATCAACGCTCACGTTTTACCTTGTTGCCGGTGTGAGATTGAAAACGTACCCGCGTTGAAAACACACCAGGCGGGTATTTTCTCAACGTTGAATAATGACGTGGGGACGCCTAGGGTCTTTTGTCAACGTTGAATAATTACACAGTCGGGTAATTATTCAACGTTGAAAATATACCCGAGGTGTTGAAAAGTGACCCTGAGTCATAATTTAACGTTGAAAAAATACCCGTCGGGGATGTTTTCAACGCGGGTACGTTTTCAATCTTACACCTGCTAGGTCGCATAGTTCCACACTTCCAATGAAAAGGAACACGATGTTGGTCCTTACACCAAAGAGATAATATAATTTAAGATATAGAAGACTCGTTTTATCGTAAAATAAAACGTAGCAGAGAGTATAAAACACAAAGGGCACATCCCTGGGTGTTTTATGCTCCCTGCTATGTTTTATTCTTCGATAAAGCACAACAACGGGTCTTATATTTCTTATATGAGATGCCCTTGAACAGTTACTCTTTTTTATACAAAAACCGTGGAGATATTATGTTTTTTGTACAAACTATGTTTTGAAAATATTAATGTCTTCCGTCGTAGAACACATTCATACAAGCACTACATACCAAAATGGCACAAAAATATTACGTCTTTTACTAAGCGAAGCACTAAATGACGTCTGAAATCAAGAGGATGTTTATTGTCTTGTAAAGCACGCTGTCGGTCCTATTGACCGCCTGTATTTTGTTACTCTGGGTATCTTATACTATGTCATAAACATGTCTTGCCCTACTGGTTGCACCCCAGCGTGAAGAGTAAGTCGGTATTGAGACGATGAACAAGATAGTTTAATGACATGGCCTCACACGTTCCGGGTATGAGATAACGCTGGTTGACATGTCATAATGCTCACATGACTAACAATAGGTCCGCCAATAGAGATTGTTCGTTAACAGCCACACCTCCCACGTCCATGACAACGTCTTATCTATCTTACTTCTGATCTTGATGTGAATTGCAGTCAACAAATACAACCACCAGACTACCCTCAAAGTACACTTTGAAACATTGATAAACAGATAGATTCATTAGGTAAGCATGTTCATATACAGGATTTATATCTACTTGATTTTATTATATTTCGTATATTTATTTAATAATACTCTTGTGGTTTGTTTCAATGTATCTTATAAGAAGGTTTCATAATTCAATATTTGAAATAAGCTATTGACATTGATATGATGATCTATTTGACATAAGTGTCCTTTAAAAGACTGGCAGTGCGCTTGTGGAGTTTGGGAGTGTATATTTCAGAAACGATTATGCTTCCAAAGAGAGTTGGAAGTTGGAAGTTAAAGATATTTTATGTGAATATATTTGATTTTAAAGGGGCAGTAGCACGTTTTTTTTCAAATTTTATTTTTTCAAATTTCCAATTCATAATGATAGTTTATGTCATTTATATTTACTTTAGGGGGTAAAATATCTTCGTAAACAAACCAAATTTCTGTAGTGGTAAAAACAGTGTTGCATATAAAACAAAAATTGCATGGCCGCCATTTTATTGTGAACACAATTTATTATTTCTAATGACAAAAAACGATTCCTATGGCTTTACGGAACCATGTACACTCATTTTAGCTTGATTTTCCGAAGAGGGAATGGTGTTTTACTGCTGGTGACATTTTTTTTTCAATTACATTTCATCGACTTATTTCACCGGAAAAACGTGCTACTGCCCCTGTAATATACCTCTGCCTTACAGCGTAAGCGGGGGTATACATAGCGTTCATTATGTTCGTCTGTTTGTCCTTCCGTCCGTCACAAAACGTGTGCAGAGCATATCTCTCAAACCAAACACCAATCTTGCTACACCGTTCAGACCGATGTCTGAATTTTACTTTTAGAGGTTTCCATGGAAACATGACCAAAACTTTGACTCTGTGATGAAATCATTTTGTTCGGAACTCATCTCCAAAACTATACATCCTATCATCACCAAACTTGCTACACATATCAACATGGTGCCTAGATGTGTCCTTTGAGGCTTAGACCTATTTCTGAATTTCATTTTTGATGGTTGGCTTGAACTGTACATTCCATATCCATTCAACTTAACACACGGGATAGGCATTTCCATAGTTGTGTCTTTCCTATTTTCAATTATGTCAAACTATATTTTGAAGGGGGGGGGGGGGGGAGACTTGTTCTATTTGTTGTCATTTAAGGTAATCGAGTGCTCAGGGAGTGTTAAAGGCGCTGCGTTTAGGGAGTTTTCTTACTGAAGTAAAGTGCTCTCACAAAAATGTTACCAATGGCTAGATAATACTCCTGAATCAGTACATAGTTTAAGGTTAAGGTTAAGTTAAGCCATGCGAGTCCATCTCCCATCGAGCGGCCATTTTAATGTGTTCCCATTAAAACGGCCGCACGAAGATAGTTCCATTGATCTGACTAATGTAGCTGTGCCTAAACACTCAGAGTAGAGTTTTAAACATGGTACTATGATGTAATGGTCAAACATCGTGCTGTCTGAACTCTCAAATTCTCATGAGACCCACAAATCTACCTGTCACACTGAAGAGTTCATCACCACCGTCGCTTTATATGTCGCACCTTTTTCTTAGAAAACAGTAAACACTTTTCTATGGATACTGTTTATTGGGTCGTGTAGTGAGATTTTTTACCCATTAACGTACCAATATATATTGTATAGACTTTAATATAATAAATGTCAAATTTGAGAAAACATAATATGCAAAAAAACATGCTACAGCGCCTTTAAAGGATTCAATTCTACTAACAACAAAAAACATGACAACTGTGCTGAAAACACAAGGATTGTGGGACTTTATCCTAAAATGGAACAAGTTGTCCAAAGAATACAAGTTCGGTCATATCCTAGTTGAATTTATAGCCGTAAGAAACGGGAATTTGACTAAATCATCTCAATATAGATTTTAAATTTCAGAGAACAACGCGTTCCCATCTGATGTTTCTCAACGTTACTTTTTAAGCTGACTGGAAGACTGGGAAGAAAAAGAAGAATATATCAACATCTTCATATCTGATGGGATCTTGGTTTTCAAAAACTATGCCAACAGACGGACAAAGAAAGTTTCTTGGCAGACTGAAAGCCTTGTCGCAGGAGGAGAGATTCTGTGATGTCCAGATAAAGTTTTCTGATGGAAACCTGAAGTTCAACAGCCTCGTTCTGGCCAGTCTGTCTCCTTTCTTTGACGCCATGTTGTCTTCATCCATGAAGGAGGGTCTCACAGGAGAAGTGAGTCTGCCCACTGTTAGTGTTGAGGTTTTTGATGCTGTCATGTCTTATTACTTGGACGGAGAAGGAGAACTCAACGAAAAAGCGTTGTATGAAGCAGTGGATGCTTGTGAAATGATGGAGCTGCCAGATTTGAAGGACGTTTGCATTTTGAACCTGAAAGACAATCTGAGTGTAGAGAGTTGCATAAAAATCTGGCAACTGTCCAAGAAATACACAGAGGACCAGCAACTGGTCACAAACGCCTTCAACATGATTCTGAAAAACATTACGATGGTTTCCAGTCAAGAGGAGTTCCTGAGCCTATCAAAGTCTGAAGTTTTAGAAATCATCAAACCAGACCGTCCAAACCTGATGCATGAGAGTCTGTTCTTTGAGGCAGTATTGAAGTGGATAGAGGTAAACGAACCTGAAGAGGCGTGTATCAAAGAGTTCCTTGAAGAAATCAGATTCCAACTCATTCCGGAATCTGACCTTCTAAAGAAAGTGTTTCAATACCGTGACCTTTTGAAAAGATACAAATCAGTGGATAAAGCAATTGAAATGTATGCAGTGAATGGAATAACAACTAATTTTAATAAAGACAGGAAATTGACGTCATCACTACACAAAGTGATCATTGTCTGTTCTTCCTCTGATCGACCAATTCTACACGTCCATGCTTGGCACTTGAGTCACAAGAAGTGGTACGACCTGTCCACGACCATCCCAGAAGCAAGGGAACAGTTTGCTGCAGTTGCCACAGGATCAAAGATTGTGGTTACTGGAGGGAAAAGCAAAGATAAAGTTGTCTCTGAAACACTCATATACGACAGCTTTGCAAACAAGTGGAAAAAAGGGCAAAATCTTAAGTCGGCAAGATATCGTCATGGATCAGTGGAGGTCAATGGTAAAGTGTATGTATTAGGAGGACAAAACGAGTCATTCCTGGACTCAATAGAAATGCTGAATACTGACCACAACCAATGGGAAACCGTAGGAAATCTCGCCACTGCTGTTGTTGATTCAGTAGTGTTTAATTCCCAACATCACATTCTTGTGATGGGTGGAGTTTACATGTCACCAAAAGAGCAAGAATCGTCATTAATTCAGAGTTTTGATACTAGATATAAAACCACAACTATCCTCCAGAACTATTTGGGATATGTGACGACAGGAGCTTCGGAGTCAACAGCCATTCACGTAATTGCAGGCAACATGAAAAGTGGCTTTAACATGTACTCTGTATCGATGAAAGAGCATGATGAAGAATTTGTACTTTACAAACAACAAGAACTCTCAGTACCATATCAACATTATGGTTTTCAACAGAGAAGCGGTCACCAGTTTGTTGTAACTGGTGGTGTGGGTTTCATCTTCAGTGCTTCCTGCACAAGACAGCTTAATCTGCGTAGTAGAGAAACAAATGCGGTAGTTTTGCCAACAATACCTGGACAGGTGAGCCAGGTCTTCAGCGGGTTTACAATGTTTGTTGCTGACAGTAGTCTCCTTAGAGCTTCAACGTGAAGAGGATATAAATGTTGGTGAATTATTATGTGGAAACTATGATGTGGTGAATAATAGCGCTCATTTCAGCAGTTTATTTTTCATGATTCATGATTTTTCATTGAGCACAATATCATCGATGATATGATATGATACTCGTGATTCAAATTATCGATAGTTGTTATACTTATGGATCTTAGAGGAAACTGTTCATCAACACATACCATACCCCAAAAATAGTTTCGAGTGCCTCATGCTTGGTAGCGTGAACGCTACTATACGTGTATTAGGGAAATGTTTATTTTCGGTTCTGCCATCGAAACAATATCCCATCATGACAGATTGTTGACAATATAGTAAAAAATGTAAAATTTTATTTTAGGGATTCTTGATCAGTAGCTTGTTTTATTCATTGTTTTGTTTATTATTAATGCCGCTACGAATTATGCAGCTTATATAGCAGCCATTCAATCCATTCGTCCACCCGTTTTTAGGGTTCGTTTAGTTTTCTCAAAAACCGTTAAGTGTACAGTTTACATTTACAGTGTGTTTTATCGTTTCCATGGAAACGTCACTTCTAAGACTTAGTACTATAGTTACAATGTTTTCTCGTAAACTATTACACGTAGGTGAATGAAATGCTGAGTGCGAGAACCTCTGGCCATGCTCTTTTTGATTGAATTCGAAAGTCAGTTCCGATATATTATTTTTACAGAGTTATGGTTCTTGAATAACTGGACATTATGCTACTATAATGTTGGACTGCATTTTCGATCAGTTCGGGTTTAAATTTTAAATTATATTATGTATGCCTCTCGGACTGTCCGTCTCACACAACTCACCATGGCAGGCTCATCTCCTCGGCCAATGTGTGACGTAACGCTGTGGACACTGCAGTCTGACATTATATGAACTCAATCAATAAACAGCATCAACCTTCATCTTCATCTTCATCTTCATCTTCACTTCCTCTCTAGACTCTCAGACGAAACCATATGCAATGACAACTTTTTTTCATAAGCAACGTCTTGCACTAGTACAGTAGCCCTTATGATGCTCTTGATCGAGGTTTACAGCCTGTTCCGAGATATTATTGTTAACGGATTTATGTCCCTTGAATCTGTCCTTGAACTATTTACGAATAACTGCTGTGGTATTAGAATGGGGACAGGTTTTCTCAAAACCTTCTACATGAAGGTGCATTAAATCTTTAATGTTGATATATTGGTCAAAAGGCCTTCTTTTGATTGAGTATGCAAAATGATTCCGAATTTTAAAACATATTTTATTGAGCTATGACACTTGAATCTTAAAACTGTCAAATTTCAACTTTACTACTCCAAAAATGACAAATTTACTCTGAAAAAAGTGAATGAAATTTTGTAATGTGAACTCTAGCTGATACTCATTATCAAGTTTCAAGGCCAGTTGTAAAATTGTCACTAAATCTGGATTTTGTATCATTAACACCTGAAATGCTCAAATGAACGGATAGCAGACGGTGGAGGTTTGTAGGTCATTCTCACTTTTGTCTATAGTTTTAACTTAGTAATTGCAAAATTTTCTTTTGCAAATAATGAGATGATTTTAAACAAACGAGACAATAAAAATCATAAGTTTAAGTTGGGAATAATGAGTAAACAGCAGAACTATCAAATGCACTTTCATAGGCAAATTACATATATAACAGATAAAAAAGCTGTTTGCACGTTATATCTTTAAGGTGGTCATTTAAAAAATTTTAATATTCTACACCTAATGACATAAACATTTCGAGTCGAGTCGATCGATCAAAAGATTAGCACTGATAAGTGTATATTTGTATAATCGAACCGACCCGAGAGCAATGTGACCTGAACATGAAGCGAAAGTATACCGTAAATCCATCATTCCAGATGATATCTCAATCTTAATATCTGATATAAATTATTAGTAGGCCTACTTTTTATTATATTGATATAGAATTATTGATCTTAATTTATTTAGATTGGTGATAACAGTTTATGCATTTTTTTTTAAATTGTCCAAATATGTTTACGTAAATTGTGGGAAAAATTAACTGATATTATTTTGAATTAATTGTGACACAAAATGGTACATATAATAATATACTGAAACACATCAACATAAAAGTAAATACCACATCAACTATTTAATAGCCCGTCGACGAAGTGATTACTCCATGCTGGCGATTATTCAGGGGTCGACTTGACCAACGCAATACTATACATTACCAAGAATCGTATCAGCTTTAGATTCCAGGAAAGCTTGAATTATATCAACAGATAAGATAAGAGGTTTCGTGCTGAACTCAACCAGGACCAAATGTGTGTCATCTACATGTACCTCTGACTATATCATTTGAACAAGGTATACAGCTTTTTGTTTTCTGGCATTAAAATGACACCAACTTAGTTTGATGCATTCTCTTCCCAAAAATGTTACTTCCTTTAGATTTCCGATTCAACCTCTGTTATATTAGGCCAAATATCTCGGTTCCAGTAATTTTCTCCAAGCGGAAAAACGTCCTACGACATACCTGATTCTAATCCAATGAAAACGCATCTTACATCGGCTACGTCGACCGAGTTACATCAAAGACCTTTGTATTTGACTATAAACACTTATTCACAATATATCCTTACACAAACACATTAAACGTGAAAAGGTTTATCATAAATTTTTGTTTCCAAAAAATAGCATTACGACGTGTAATTGGCATCGATGATTGCGCAACAAACTTCCAGTGCAACCAATCAGGATTCTCCCTTTCTAGCCAAATAATCCGCCCTAGTAGAACAGAGGTTAGGATCGTAAATTTGAGTAACCTATATGGGAAGAGAATGGCTGTGTTGACATGAATATCGAATGACTTTAATTGTCATTCTAGAATTTGGCTGATGAATACAAATTTATCTATCTACAAACTACAACAATTTTTTAGTCGAAATGCATCCTACACAGAATATAGAACGTTTAGATCCATAAATTTCTTCTTCACGAATATCGATTCGGAAGTAAAATCATGAATTAATTTTATTTTTTATATCAAGAAGTCTTCGGCTAATTTAAATGTTCTTCTGGAATTCAATTCCCTACCTTAACTGACTCTATTCATGTGGCAGAAATAATGAAAAGTGTGAATGACTGTCTGAAAGTGTCATCAAGTGTTAGGACGTTCTACCAAAACGATAGCACACACCATTTATACACATGAAGAGAACGCGAGACTATATCTTTCCTTCATACAGCTTAACACGTTTCCAGTATGAGATAACGCTTTCTGATGTAAAATTTCTGTTCACCTGATCAAAACTGATCAACCTGAAGTGATTTATCTTGCACAGCAGTCTATCGTGTCATTGGCCACGTCTTATCTATCTTATTCTTAGAAGTCCTATCAAATGTTATACGACAGCCACCCATATCTAACGCATTCTACAAAAAGATATCTACCGAGTAAAGTGGCATATATGAACTGTAAAATATAACATAGTGGAAACTGTGTAACAACTAAATACATGAGGTAAGCACGTTGATATATATATGTATATCTCCTTATTAACATATTGTTCTTGTGAACATTTGAAGTTTAATTTTTGGCCAAAACGATTATGTTTAAAATAGTTAAAATATTGAATATTGACATCTGAAAATGACAACAATATCCCAAGAAGGACGTTGTATGGAATATGGTAGTGCATGGGCATGTTTTACTTTTTTGTCATTGAACATTATCGTAAAACTTCATGACGGAGTAAGGGTCATTTTAAGGCTAACGATGTATCTACTGCTAGTGTAGTCTTATGTGTGAAACTATATGTACTCAATCCAAATAACAAAACACTTGCATTACAGCTCCGCTGAAAACACAAGACATATTAAACTTGAATGTAAATCATCATCATTAACAAATTTAAGAGTACTGCTAATCAGCTTAATTACTCATGAGTGAAAAGTTAGAAACTGGAATAAGTACTATGTCTTCAGTTACATTAGAACGTCGTTTGGTTATAGACCGTCCTTTACTCCAATGAGAGCATTCCAGAGGGACCTGCGACCTAGAATGAGTGGTCTCCATTATGGCATATTACTAGAATTTAAGTGTCAGGTCTAGACAACAAGACAAAATTTTTATTATCTGAAACTTCGGTTAGATTGTTATCTTCTGCTCAATGTTGACAGATAGGTTTGACCTAGCTTGTAATTGTATATGATATGGGAAGCCCGTATTCTGCACACGTTAAACTTGTCCTAGGATATAGTGTATAATAGCGTATAATAGTGTATACAATTGCTGTGAGATCCGAGATACACATCGAAGCCAAGGAGTGGTATGTTAGAAAGCTGTGTTTGTATATACTCTTTGTGTTCATCGTGTATCTCTGTTAATTCAATTGGCTTCGAATGTGTTGTGCTTATCTCTAAGATAGATAGAACCGCCTTCTCTATTTCATCTGCATCTGCCTTTAAGAAAACAACTGATGGTATTTTTGGGACTTCATTGATAAAGTTCATTGGATAATATATGCATGGATCAATGAGCAGGTTGTTCTCTCACCGTAACGAGTGGTGATGTGTTATTATGAACGAGAAAACGGGCAAAATCTTGTTTACTGCGATAATACTTTCTAAAACTGTAAACGATACTTCACAAATAAATTCCTAGTAACTAAAACCTGAAGCAAACAATGATTATGGAAGATTGTTAGTTCTATTGAATACAGCATTTCTTCACCTATATATTGGATCGGTTGCGGCAGTTGTCCTGGGAAAACAAGAAGGACTGTCATTGCACGTTTTAAAAAGCATGATCAGTTTTGCATGATATTTTATTTTGTTGTAAAATTATCAAATTACAATAGGTGCTGGTTTAGGTTAAGTCTTCTTACTCGACTTTCATATTCACCCCCAAATGCTTAATAAATATATATGTTGAAAAGACTTGAAAACATTAACATGATATCTACAGCAAGTGTCTTCTTAAGTAGTTTATTTATATTTATATATATTTATTAATATATATATAAATATGTGTGTGTGTGTGTGGGGGGGGGGGGGGGGGGGGGGGGGGGGGGGGGTGGATGGGTGGGTGTGTGTACTTGTGTAGTAGTCGACAATTCTGGCTCTTGCTTACTTGATAACATTAATACAATTGAGAATGGTTTTCTCTTAATGAAATTATTTACTAAATATTTATTTGATCCACAAGAATGATCCCACAAATAATTTGATTAAGAGAATAAATTTAGAATTTATTTTTTCTCTTAATCAAAAATTATTTACTAAATATTTATTTGATCCACAAGAAGAATCCCACCGTTGTCACCATAAAACTGTAAATACCGTTGATCTAGCACGATGACAAATGTGATAAAAATATACACGTAATTACATATAGGTATAGGGTATACATGAGTATGGTTATTTACACTAAGACTTTCATTCGTCTTTCATAAAATGCATCCCTATTATTACATTCACATTGGTTTTTCTTAACAGGACTTAGTAAGCTGACTGGCAGACTAAGAAGAACACTATCAACATTTTAATACCTCATGGGGTCTTGGTGTTCAAAACCAATGCCAACATACGGACAAAATAGGTTTCTTGGAAGACTGAAGTCCTTGTCACAGGAGGAGAGATTCTGTGATGTCCAGATCGAGTTTTCTGATGGAAACCGGAAGTTCAACAGTCTCGTTCTAGCCAGTCTGTCTCCTTTCTTTGACGCCATGTTGTCTTCATCCATGAAGGAGGGTCTCACAGGAGAAGTGAGTCTGCCCACTGTTAGTGTGGAGGTTTTTGATGCTGTCATGTCTTATTACTTGGACGGAGAAGGAGAACTGGATGAAAAGGCCTTGTATGAAGCAGTGGATGCTTGTGAAATGATGGAGCTGCCAGATTTGAAGGATGTGTGCATCCTCAACTTAAAAGAAAATTTGAGTGAAGAAAGTTGCATAAGAATCTGGCAACTGTCCAAGAAATACACAGAAGACCAGGAACTGGTCACAAACGCCTTCAACATGATTTTGAAAAATATTACGATGGTTTCCAGTCAAGAGGAGTTTTTGAGCTTATCAAAGTCTGACCTATTAGAAATCATGAAATCAAAGCGTCCAAACCTGTTGCATGAGAGTATGATCTTTGAAGCAGTATTGAAGTGGATTGGAGCAAATAAACCCGAAGATGCATGCATCAAAGAGATCCTTGGAGAAATCAGATTCCAACTCATTCGGGAATCTGACCTTCTGAAGAAAGTTTTTCAATACCGTGAACTTTTGAAAAGATACAAATCAGTGGATAAAGCAATTGAAATGTATGCAGTGAATGGAACAACAACACCGTCACTCAGAGAAAGCAAAAGATTGATTTCGTCCCTACATAAAGTCATCATCGTCTGCTCTTCATCTGATCGACCAATTCTACACGTCCATGCTTGGCACTTGACTCACAGGAAGTGGTATGATCTGTCCATCACCATCCCAGGAGCAAGAACACACTTTGCTGCAAATTCTGCAGGATCCAAGATTGTCATCTCTGGAGGGAAAACTGACAATGAAGCTCTCTCTGACACACTCATATACAACAGTTTCGCGAACAGGTGGGAGAGAGGACCTGATCTTAACACTGCCCGGTATCGTCATGGATCAGTGGAGGTCAATGGTAAAGTGTACGTATTAGGAGGACAAAACGATTCATTCCTGAACTCAATAGAAATGTTAAACACTGGGACTGGACGATGGGAAACCGTAGGAAATCTTGTCACTGCAGTTGTTGAACCTGTGGTAATGAAGTCTGGAAACCACATTGTAGTGATGGGTGAATATAGGATGTCCAGATATGAGGAAAAGTGTCTGGAAATGCAGTGTTTTGATGTTGAGAATAAAATCACCACTGTTGTAAAATCTTATTTTGGATTTGTGAGAATGGGAGCTTCGGAGTCATCGGTCATTTACATCATCACAGATGATAAAGGTGGCAAAAGAATGTACTCCACATCAATAAAAGAACATAATTCTGAACTCAAGCTTCATCATGAGCGAAACGAGATTAAGCTTCCTGATATCTACCTTGGAAACGATTCCAAATATGTTGTAACTGATGGCATGGGCTTCATATTCAATAGTTCATACACAAGACAGTTAAGTCTAAGTAATATAGATACGAATGTTGTTTTGCCCACCATACCTGGATCGGTAAGAAAAGTGTGGAGCGGGTTCCAAATTTATGTTGGAGACAAGAGTCTTCACTTAGCCTTAAAGTGAACATATTTCCAGTTAACCGTGACCAAATACGTCGGTGACAAAGGATGGCAAATCAAACCTTTTACTCATTCAAATGATATGAGTGCCGTGGCTTATTCAAAGACAGTTATCTTTTTAATTGTTCATGTCGGAGATAGTGATATAACATGGTATTTTTTAAGTTTAGGAAATGTTTGATCATTAGAACAGTAATTAAGAATAAAGTTGACTGATCAAAAGGACCGCTTACAGCGAAGGACAGAGTGTTTTTTTATCACAGCGATGTTGTTAGGTGTCAATAGAGCAACTGTTGGTGATTTCACCTTTTAAACAAAAGAACAAATTTTGTACCTTATAGATTCTTTGTTAGATGAAGATGTTTTGTGTCATGAAGAATTAAATCCACTAGATGTTATTTTACGAATAAAGTGCGTATAATGTTTAGCTCATCAGGCCTGAAAGGCCCGATGGGCTTATGGCATGGAATGGCGTCAGTCTGTAAACTTTTCGCTTTTTCGACTTCTTTTCCAGAACCAATGACTCTAGAGAGCTGACATTTTATAAACAGACTCCTTGGCTGCATCGGATTCTAAATTGTAGATTTGGTGCTTAGGTCTCAGAGAGTCATCTCATCTTTTGGTGTGACAGTCCTAACATGTGCATATGTTTGTTGAGATAGAGAAGTTGAGAATGAAAACTTGGGACTGGGGGGTCTAAACAAATTATATGTAATCTTTACTGTGTGTGTGTGTGGGGGGGGGGGGGGGGGGGGGGGGGGGGGGGTATATTTATATATCTCTTTGTAACTTTCACATTTCATATGAGTAATTATTAATATTTTGCATGTGAATTGCTGATTAAAGAAAGTTGGTTTCATGATGTTATTCACTAAGTACATATGTCTAAAATTATTTGAAAGACTTATTTCAGAAAATGCTATTTAAGGTTATAAAAGGTTCTTTGAATATGATATGATATTGTGTAATTTTCTTGAGATAAAATTTGTTTACATTTTAAATGAGAATTTCCAGTTCGAGTAAATTTGGTATTTATTTCATAGGCGTTTATGCTGTATAACTGTTTAAGCTTTCTATAAACTTTGCAGTTAATCTTATTCAATAGGAATGTGAAATAGATATTTCAACATAATAACAACATTATGGACATGTATGACGTAATGCAATTTTGAATAGCTTCTGAAGTGAATATTGTGACAGGCAACAAAGGAATAAATTTAAGAGAAATTGAGAAATTGGTTATTTTTACATGAGATATGTGAACTGAATATGCCTGGTGATGAAATGAAAAAATAAGACTATAAAAAGTAGCTACATGAGATTGTGACAACACACCTATTTCCATCTTCTTCTCCAGTACAGAAACATAAATAAGTGTAGGCAAAACAACATTTAAAATATATAATTCACTGGTTGTGATTCCAGGATCTGCATGCCGTGTAATTACATTGTGTTGACCTGGGCAGTGACCACTCCCTGGTAGAGAGTTAACTTAACTCATAAGGGCTAATACAGAGGTTTCAGGTTACTTCAAACGTATGTGCTGTGTTACAGTCTGTGTGTGAGACTGGTTTAGTCTTACACGTGTAACAAATTTTAATTATGAGGTCCCAGTATCAGACCCTCCAGCTAGAAGTTTGCCGATTGGAGGTATCAATTTGCATTTTCTCGGATTCTGGCAGATTGAGAAATTCCCTTTGAGAAGAAATCACTTCAATATTTTCAAGTATCATCTTAAATGCATCCTTGACAAGTGTTTTATCTTTCGAATATATCTTGGCGAGTTGCCAGATCCTTACACAATTCTCCACATTCAATTTTTCTTTCATTTTCAAGAGACATTTTTCCTTAAGTTCCTGCAAGTCCATCATTTCACACAAATCCACAGCATCTGATAATGCCTGCTCCTTCAGTTCACCATTCATATAATAAGACATGACAGCATCAAAAACCTCCACACTAACAGTTGGCAGACTTACTTCTCCTGTGAGACCCTCCTTCATTGATGAAGACAACATGGCGTCAAAGAAAGGAGAGAGGCTGCCCAGAACGAGGCTGTTGAACTTCCGGTGTCCATCCGAAAACTCGATCTTGACATCACAGAATCTCTCTTCCTCTGACAAGGACTTTAGTCTTCTCAGGAATTTATGTTGTTCAAATCTCAGCATATTTGCATAATCTTCAATGTCCTTGAAACTCTTTACGACCCTAAACCTGCAGTTAAATGATATCAAAAGTCATTAGAAGGTGACATATTCAATATAACATAACCGAAATATAATGGACATACATGAATACTAATAAATACATGTGAATACGTTACCCAGAAACAATACATAAATCTGAATCTGAACATTTGTTCAAAGTAAAACATAATCTTATTGTCAAACATGTGGGAAATTCTCAGATTCACTTTGGAACACAGGAACTCGATATCGTAATTAAAACGTAGGTAAAACGTAGGTAAAAAAAACACTCCTTGTATAACAGAGTAAAGGAGCAAGGGCAGCCATATTGCCGATCTAAGGGTCCATTCAATATTAGGTCAAAAGTTACGCTAAGAATTGGTGACATTCACAAATGAACGCACGTACTTATCAATTAATCATTTCTTCGCACAACCCGGCTCACCATCCATGGTCCAAGTAATATTGATGGTCGTTGTTTAAATACATACAGATATGTTTATAGAAGCAAAAATTCAGAAAACGTAAAGACAGATAAATGAATTCATTTTCATCCTGCATAGAAAGTCTATTCACCAGGACTTTTTTAAACGCCCAAATACCCCTCTTGGTTAACTACTGCTACTTCAACAGAAGTGGAAAGTGCTATCGGGGTATTTTTTCTTATTTCTACTAGTTAAGAATAGACAGTCCATTTGCCTTGAATCATTATATAATGTCATTTTGATAATCGTGAATAGCATTTAGACAATCGGGTCTCATGTTCACAAAAAGTCACCAGTTGTACTGATCTGATGTTTATCTGAGTTTTATGCTAAAACCTTTCGTAGTGATGAACAACAGTATCAATACCGTATATCAAACATACTGATATCATGTTGATATTTGATTGTATTTTCTAAAATGACTTACCTTTTTTCTGTGTAATGTTGGTACGAACAAATGAATAAGGTTGTGAAGTAACGTATATTCTATCACAATACCCTTCGGTACATATTCAAGTAAATTTATGGATACACAGTATGAATCGCAGTACAGACCGCATTACAACCGTATACTTACCTTCCAATGAAAGGCGTGAATAGAAAACATTCAGTACATACCTGGTACCGATCACTGATCTATCGCCAAACAGTGAAAGGAGCTCCTCTGGAAATGCAAACGAATATAGCGCGTTGAAAAAAAAGAAAGAAATATTTGAAAGAATCGAACATAGGTTCAACAGAAGCCTATATTGAGTACAGGTGTTTGTTTGCCAACATATCGAGCACCTGATGGATTTTCCTATCGCTCCTGAGGAACATATGGAGCACTATAGTTATACATAACATGCGACGTTAAACTCCTCGGGAAAGCCGTATAACCAGAGAACCTTAGATATAACACATGCCGCTTATACTAAAATGACTTGTGCAATAGCATAAAGAAAGAAGTTTAGGACTGAGGACACTCCTAAACGGTCGTCTTGACAAGGAAGTCACCTGACTCGAGCACATAATAAAGACATAAATAGTCTTACTTACATTACACCTCAACAGAGTGGTGTGTATGACCAGACTATATCAACGAATATTGATCAGTAATATTCCGTTATGTGAGGATTTAGTTAGAGGTCTAAATCCTTGTGTTATGTCACACCCAGCATGTACTAGAACATAAACAAGTTCACAATCAACACATCACCTATATGTTACTAAATTCAGGTAAGCAAATACATGTTGGGTTATTTCTCTAAAATATGTGCAACCTGTATACGTGTACTCGTTAATTTGGTACTTACTTTATTAATTTTGTTGTAAATACGTGTATCTCTTTAACTCCTGCTGAAAGAGCCGAAGGGGTTTATGTACTGGCGTCCCAAATCCGTTGTTTTATCGTGATGTGAAACTTTACAGTTGCTTTGGATATATATTTGGCATGTTATAGAAGTTACCTGGCGAATCAACCTGGTAAAACCCACACTTTTAAATAAATTTCCATTTAAGATTTTGGATGATATACCAGTGTTGTACATGTCGAACGTCTGAGTGAACGGTTGAATATTCCAATTTCAGACGGTAAAATCTCCTCCTCGTATAGCTAATCATCAATATCAACTTTTAGTATTCTCGGAGATAACAGTTATAGACTTTATAATTTCAGACTGTGGGTAACTTATGTTCTGTTGATAGGCCGCAGATAGGTCATTAATGCTTATATATGCAGATCTTGATCATTGAAACAAGGCGTTACCCACAGGCGCCAGACCCTAAATATACACCTACGTATATCTACCTACCTATGTAACATATAAAGAAGGTATGACACTGCCGCCATTTTGAATCCTGGCATAGGACCGGAAATGTAAACTTGGATCAGTCTACGAATGTTACAAGGCGTATTTGACCCAGCAAACCAGTTCCGGTCCTATGCCAGGATTCAAAATGGCGGCAGTGTCATACCTTCTTTATATGTTACATAGGTAGGTAGATATACGTAGGTGTATATTTAGGGTCTGGCGCCTGTGGCGTTACCATCTGACCTTGGAGTAGGACGCTTTACCTGGAGACTTTAACCTTGACTCCTTATCGGTCAAGCATAGACCTTTGATACTTGACACGTGTAACCCTTGTTACAAGACCATTCGTCAGATGAAGTCATAATTTTCAAGCAGATAAAAAAACACACCTCATCTTAAATGCATATCAAGATGACAAGATATAATTCGTAACCTACACTTACAATTTGAAGGTTGATCTAGATGAGTGATTGTTCATTCAGATGAGGTTATACTCTTCAAGCTGAACACAGATCATATCATCTTAATGCAGACATTACAAGATGTAATCCTTACATTTAACTATTGTTTAGATGATAGATTATGCATCAACAGGAAACGCGAGAGGGTGTTTGAGCCCTCTGTACATTCAATCCTCTAAAGGCGCGTTCACACGTTGCAATTTGTGGCATACAACAAGTTTTATGCAACAAATTGCACCGTGTGAACGCGCCTTAATACAACTTCCCCCTCAAGTTATAACTCCCGCCAGTAGCAACATACACTGTGAAGTTCAGGTCCAGTTCATTGCTATGCGTGCACAGAACAGTTAACGAAAAGCAGCTAGTTTTAAATTAGCCAGTGATGGATATTGGATGAGGTATGCCTTGCGGGAGAGGTTGTGTTGGTGGATACGCAAATCTGATATTACATTTCTTCTTCGAACTTTTTGGGTTTGTATAACTTAAAATGTAATCTTTATTCTCAATCAAGTCCTGTGAAAACATATAATAATCTTCACGTGGTTCTTTCATCGAGACAAAACAGAATGCAAAGTAAACTTTCCTTGATAAATTCCGGGTATCCATTGTGTTGTTGGGGGTCACATATTGCAAACGTTATAAATGGTGTAACTTTATTGAGAGGTACCGACTGTTACCGAAAACTACCATTTTGATGATAGAAGAATTTACATATTTACGATATGAAAGTAAAAGTAGTGATTTCTGATCGAAAACCGGACAATGCACAGCGTGTGGCGCGCGTCAATGAGTCAAATGTAATTCTGGAATCTTATGTATAACAGACAAAAAGACAAATTTGAGTTGATAATGTTTAATAGGTCACATAATTACTGTGCATGTAAATGGGACGTGCATTTTCGGTTTCTGCACATGCATAATGATGTTACTCAATTTTAATAGAATCTAGTAATTATGATATATTTGGCGATTGGGGATAAATATGTAAGATGAGTGAATGTATTTGTATTGTAGACAGCACATGTGGTGAGTTTGAACGTATAAAATGTTATGAAACACAATTGATGCACCTTTAACACATATGTTATTATTGCAGTTTTCGAAATTTAAGGAGAGTCATAACGTGACTGATATGGATATCGGGAGTTTCACAGATACATCAACAGACGGACAACATAAATTTCTCAACAAACTAAAGTCCTTGTCACAGGAAGAGCGATTTTGCGACGTCCATGTCGACCTTTCTGATGGACACCGGAAGTTCAACAGCCTCGTTCTGGCCAGCTTGTCACCATTCTTCGACGCCATGTTGTCGTCCTCGCGGACAGAAGGTCCAAGAGTTGTAAAGCTTCCCTCTATAAGTGTGAAGGCTTTTAACTCCGTTGTGTCTTATCACATGGATGGTGAATTGAATGAAGAGACACTGTTTGAAGTTATGGAAAGTTGTGAAATGATGGATTTGCAAGATCTAAAGCACGATTGCATGATATATATGAGAGAAAACGTGAAAGTGGAAAATTGTGTGAGAATCTGGCAATTGGCAAAGACACATTCGAATGACGAAAGACTTATTACAGACGCATTCGACATGATTATTAAAGACATTGATTCAATTTCTACTCAAAGGAATTTTCACCAATTATCTAAACGTGAGATAGTGCAAATAATCACATCAGAGCGCAGAAAATGGAAGCAACAGGATCGTTTTGTTCATGCTATATTTAAGTGGATAGAAGCAAACGACCCTGACGTCGCATGTGTTAAAGAACTGATAGGGAAAATAAGATTCAAAATCATTCCAAAGTACCACCTTATGAGGACATTCAATGCCCATCATAAAATTCTGACTAAGTATAAATTACTAAACGAAATGAAATTCAAATACATGCCATGGATGGAATAGTTTCTGTTAAAGTGAGAGTGCGACGATAATATTTTAAGCATAGAACTTCTTTTCGTATTCCCCTTTGTGTATCTGTTATTATTCTTCGTGCGGAAAATACATTGAGTTGTATATTGAGCATTAACAGCATTATTGGACCAACGGAAATATCTCTCGGTGTTCCTTTCACAAATAAAGCCCCGTCTTACTGTGCCTTTAAATCGTAAGTGGGTCGTCCTTATGTGTTAGTTTTCTGACGAGCCATCACTGCATGATGCTGCACGCCAACAGCACGGTGTGGTACATCATTACAATGATAGACGGGACATGAAGAATATATAACTAACGAGAACGGCGATCTGGGAAACGAAGAAGTATAAGCACAACACGTCTTTGAAAGGCATTCATAAGTAGAATACATGAGAAAAGCCAGATAATAGTTTATTTATTGTGAACACGGTTCGGAGTATATACTTTCTCCTTTATCAGGTGGATTTTCTTGGTATACGAAAATGGGAAAAGAAAACATGTTACCAGTTTTGATGAAACCAAAATAGAAGAATATGTTATATGTATGAGAATTTGAAATACAACAGAATGGGTATATATCATAACATGGTTATATTTGGGATAACTCTACCTTCAATAGAACAAATTATTGTACTTTGTACTTACTCTGGGGGTGTGAGTTTGAATCCCACAAGGGACTCGGCCCGAAAAAGTCAAGGAATGTGTGCTATTGAAGGTAGTGTTATTCCAAATATAACCATGTTATATTTGTTCACTATTTGAATCGCATGTATTTCTAATGGGTACATATTTGATGAATAAAATAGATAATGACAACTTGTGTTGGTAAAAATGTGTGTATTGATGTAGTAGTAGAATATACTCCCCGTGTACACTCACAAATCATCCTCAAAACCTTGTCATTGAAACTCACTCCAAGTTGTGTTTGCACCCATATGGATAAAGCAGATACGTGATGGCACAAGTGGATGTATTCGGAACTCCGCTGATAAAGTGATTTATCCTACCTCATGTAAGAATGTCGATCCCTGATTGGTCCAAGTGACCATTAACAAATATTAAAAAACGTAATACGGGTTGATAAATCTTCCTGAGGGTGATAAATGTTTTATATCCCGTAACATGAATAAAGCATGCATCCACGTCAATCATTCCATGTCACGTGACACAAGTTAAAGGTCATAGTTTGTCGATCGATCAGCTGTTTTCTGTCAAAATTTGTCATTTTTTTTTTAATGATATGTTGAGACATGCGGTAAGATAAATACGTTATAACATTCAGTTTTTTTTCGGGTGACATCGTAATTTATCGGATCCATGTTAGTGTTTATCCAACTCGCCTACGACTCGTCGGATAAACACTAACGCGCGTCTGATAAATTACGATGTCACCCTCCACTGAATGTTATAACTTATAACATATCACAATCAATGTGTATTCACCATCTGTTACAGGATGTAATACCAGCATTTTAATATGACAGTGTGTGAGACAATATATATATCGATGATACGAACTGTATTGAATAACATTAACCAGGAAGCGGCGGACAAAACAAACGAATGTAATCTCCAACTGGGCCCATTCAAATGCTCAGGCCAGCTTTTAGATACAAGTGTATATTTGTTTATCCATAATAGTGTGTAGCACAGTCCTTTACGATACAATATAATTCATCGGCAATCGGCGTTCGACTCAGAAACAGAGACCGACACAGAGAGGCGAGAGTTGGGTCGGCATCACGCCAGGTAAATCACTCATCACTTCTCCATCGTGGACACCAACTACTTTTGTGACATTCCATGTACTGGTCTGGACATACATGCTTAAATGCATCTTGACTTGTCTCTTATTTTAAATTCATTGAGTAAAGGATAGGGAACACGTTAGCCAACTAAGACATTAGAATACCTTCTCACGTGTACCACCCGCGGGCAAAACTGAGAAAGTATAGGGACAACCAACGGGAGCAGGACAACAACTCAAGATATTATAATCAACGAATGATGAACACGACTGAAACATAGTTACACCATGGTTCTAATACCCAGCTGACTTGATTTGTTATGTTTAAATGCCGTTAAAGAAACTCCATAACCAGACGAGATAGAAGGGTGGAAGTGGTGGCTTTCTGGCTTGTTTTATGACATCCAACAGAAATGATGCGTTATCAATTTAAAGTCCAAGAAGCACTTTTATTGACACCATCTTGTACTAACATAATTTCCATATTTCATAAAATTTTACCTTAAATACCAAACATGAATAGCAATTTCAGCACCCAATGTCTGTTTGAAAAGACACAAAATATTGAGTACCATACTCCCATGAATGAAAATCCCTTAACGAAATATATCCTCATCGCAGACATTCAAAATCGACTTCATCCGGCAGAAATATTTGGTGTTTAATTCTTTTGAAAATAAGGTATAAGGTACAAGGTGTATACTTATTACTTACACCCGTCAAACTTTGCATGCATATTGAAGATGTCCCTAGATCACTAAGAGTTTTCCTACACAAAATATATTCAATAGTTGCATCAGGTGACCATTTTTGGAAACTGTTTGTATCGTAGTTTGAATATGATCCACCCATGTTCTTTGTTTACCAAGAACCCAAGATGCTTATTCTTAAATACAATTTTAGCCTGCTTTAGTTGTCATTTATATTCATTTGTGTTTGTGAAACAAATCCGTAAAACATACAACCATTACTTGAGTATCATGTTATACATAGAATAACGAAAGAAACTTCTCATCCTGTGTATCACATTGTAATATATGTAATGAACATTTAAGACAAGACATGTTATTAAATAATTAATACACTTACTTCATGCAAAGAAGTCAGAGACATGATAAATAGTTGTTTCCAACGTTAATATATCTTGAAGCTTTGCATCAAATAGACAGGCGGTTAACAGACGCTCCAGGGAGGACAACATTACGAGATCGTAAAGATCAGCATTTGAAGAACTACATGAATCTGACATATGATACAAACTTTGTATAAATTAAAGTTTATAAAGTATGACATTATTAGGCCTACATGTCAGAGGGATTCTCTAATTTCTCTGTTTATAGAGTCCCTGATACAAACATATGACATGGTATTGTTATTATTTAGGCGTTACTCCATCTACAGGAAGATTTTCTGGATAACAACTTCTTTAATGTGAAACTACACGACGTTTCAGATTTTCTGGATAACAACTTCTTTAATGTGAAACTGCATGACGTTTTAGATTTTCTGGATAACAACTTCTTTAATGTGAAACTACACGACGTTTCAGATTTTCGGGATAACAAATTATTTAATGATAAACTACACGACGTTTCGGAGTTTATACTCACTCCTTCATCGTCATTAGTTAAATCATTAAAGAAGGAAATTTTAAACATGTGTCAAAAAAGGAAATCTTCATTGGATTGAATTGAAGAAGTGAATTTTACACGATTATGGCCATAGATCACTATAGGCTGTTGTTTTCTAAGGTTATGCAGTATATATAAATTGATATAGGCTATGTTATACGTTATTCCTTCCTTCAAAATCATTACAAACACACTCTTAAAAGTCTTTTCCAGAAAAAAACCCTTTATTTTGCTACCTACCTGTTGGTTCTTCCTATTAAAGTGATTTTAGTGACGCTTCCTGTAATGATACTCTTGGACGTATAGGCCTACACATTTGCTGTGTATTTTTGTTAGACATTGACATTTAATTTTCTTTGCAAAATGACTTGACGCAATCATAATTCAATGTTGTTCAGCTCAAACGATTTGGAGTGTTTCAAGTGGCTTTTCATGTTGTTTTGTATATAGTTGTTTTTAATTCAGTAACCTCAGATATCAATCATATTTGAAAATACATTTATATATAATAATATGTCCGACGTAACGAATGAATTAAATATAAGCAGCTGTTCGATTTATTTTTTCTCTGCTTTTCAGTAACTATTTCTCGGCAGCGCGCGGTTATAAATCCGATTTCTTGATGCGAGATTGAGTGAGATCCGTCGAGATCTATAGAGAAGCTGTACTTCCGGTGGAAAAGAAGGCCTTGTGGCTCTGTTATTTCTGTGGTGTTTTGTTGAAAATTATATCATATCAAAATGCCGCGTATTATGATAAAAGGAGGAGTGTGGAGAAACACCGAGGTATGAAATCCATTTGTTAAATAATCAGGATGTGTCAATCGCATGACAAAACAGTTATATTCTGTATTTTTAGTTTATTTGCAAAACGTTTTTCTAACGTTGTGTTCACTTATTCGTATGCATTGTTTTTAAAACATCGCTAACATTCAAATATTATTTTACAAGGCTACAGGAAACGAAAAAAAATCAATAAAAATATTTGCTTTTGTATTTATCGGTATCATGTTTTACTTAAACTTAAAGTTTTTTAAGAAATATTAAAGAAAAAACCCTTGATCAGTTGGGTGAGGTGATTTTGTAGGAGGACCCGATTCGTTAATTTAGGTGTTGGGAGTACTGCACTTTACCGGGCGCTAGTAACTAACCCTAAAAGATCGTCGAAAGGGTTAAAAATATAGTTTACAGATAAAAAGATAGTACGAAATTACCAAGAATTATATACGCCCGGTAAAGTGCAGTCTAGCCTAGTCCCACATATATCCTGGCGTAATCAATATTCGCGCACCTAACACGTTACGATTGGCTGTGCGGAAACAACATAACACATAATGATAAAAGTTTTAACAAACCTTTTTTGATATTAAGTCTTTATAAAAACGTACATTTCGATTGTTGACATAATCGCTATCGTAGCGGGAAAAGCCATTTTGAAGTCGGCACTATCTGGGTCAGATGTGCGCTACGTCATCAATAGTCGTGATAGTTAAAATCCGGACAAACAGTGTGGCGCCCAGTTAAGTATGTCAAATGACATCGATATATTATTGAAGTTTATATCCCAATGTATCAAAATAATAATTTTGAAGAAGAAATAATGACATTTTATCTCTCTTTATCAAAGATGTATAATAAATAGTTCTACGATAACAAACAATTGAATTCAGTATTCATTGACATCATCTAGTTAACATAAGTATTTCAAGTAAGAGTTCTTAAAAAGATTTATTTTTTTAATTATAAAAATTTCATTCTTCAAAAAACAACAAAGAAGACATGGTCAAAATAAATATTCTGTGTTGAATATTTTTAATTTCAAGTGAGACAAATTGACATTCTGTGAGGGATGAAAGTTGTTGCTTGTACAAATGTTGTGAAATAAAGTGAATTTTTTTTTAAAAATTATAAAAATCGTAATTTGACAATAAAATAAGTCTCACTTCTTTTACATTTTACATCTTGAATACATAATGTTAGTAAAATATATCGTAAAAAATATTTTAATACATGATTTTGTAGCAACATTGAATATTATAGTCTATACCCCCATTTAACAGGAGAAAACTCAATTCACAAAACGCTATTATCAATATTATTATCTTACTAGAAATTAAAACTATTTTTATTTTGCATTTTCAAACATGTAAATTATTCTATAGATTTCCATTTTACGAAACACGCTTTCTTAAACTAAAATTTATCAAAAAAATAAATTTTCTTATACTCCTCAAGATCGGTTTTAGCCTAACAAAACTAACCTTTATTCAAAATTTACTCAAAAGTTATAAGGATTATGTCCAAAATAGGCCTTCGGAGATTTATTCCCTACGAAACATCCCACCTGCCGAGGTCATGACCTCTTAGCATCGGTATTTGGCAAGGCGTAGGACCAAACGGGAACTTCCGTCCGTCATGATTTTAATTTGTGGGTCTTATACTTGTCTCAGTGTTTTTAGCATTATAGCAAAGGCATGAAAATTAGATTGCCAGATGATTATGGATCGAAATCGAAATATTGATAAACTTTTTTCCAAATCATGTTGGCAAAAAAGCAAAAACGATTGGCATTAGGTAAATATGAAGTCTGACGTCACGGCTTTATGTGTAGCGACCGCATGAACCCGGAAATGAAAGGTGCGCGAAAATTGATGTCCGCGACTTTACATGACGGCACAGTAACTAGACTATAATTTCGCACAAGTGCTACATATATAGAAGGCCTTGGCCGTATACGAGTTTATATTAGATGAACTAAGTCTAGCCTAGGTGTTTTTGTAGGAGGATCTATCAAACAGGGTTTACATATTGGAGTTTCAATTGCATTATGCTGGATAATCATATTTCATAGAGAAAGTCGTATTTACTGAGGTAAAAAGTAAATAAACAATGCTCCAAATATATCAAAATAAAGTTTTTAAAAATAATTAATTACATAATTAACATAAATATTTTTACACTCTTATGAATTCACCTTCTAAGAACTTGTTCCTCCTACGGAACAACCTCTTTTAATTACAAATCCTTTCCCCCAACTACTTCGCGATCAGTTGCTCTTCTTATTCAACAATGCAATGGGGGGCAGGATAGCGCAGTGGTTAGCGCATTCGGCTTCGGATCAAGAGGTCCGGGGTTCGAATCCCGCCAGGGGCAAGGCAACTTTGTCTGCAGTAGAGAACTGTTTCTACACGCAGTAAGGTTTGGGTGCAATGCTACACCGAATTTCAGCGTAGTACAATCCATGGTTCGCTAGTTCCAGCGGATGCTTGCAGGTTTCACTGCAAAGCATAGTCACATGGCATTGCGGGCTTTCTCCCTGCCATAATACTAGCAGCTGCGATGTAAGTGAAATAATCTTGAATCAGCGTTAAACCCCAACTCACCTCACCTCAACAATGCAATGCAATCAAATTCGCCTGTCATGACGACAAAACTAATGTATCTTGTTTATTTTCAGGATGAAATTCTTAAAGCAGCTGTTATGAAATATGGCAAAAACCAATGGGCCCGAATTGCGTCACTTCTTCACAGAAAATCTGCCAAGCAGTGTAAAGCAAGATGGTATATGATTTTATCAGTTCATTCGTTTAATAAATTAATTATTTGTTTTGTTGATATGAGATGTCTACAAATGCCATATTTCCTCTAATAGATGCCGGGTCTTGAATAGACGCCAGGAAAATTACCATTTAAAAGAAGTATCCGGTAGATGCCTGGTCTCGATTAGACGACGGGTGATGAGATGAGAAAAATGTTAAATATGCAATGTATATATCTATTCCTATCCAATAATGAATAACTAATCACCAAAACACATTTATATTAAAGAAAAAATATCTATATGTTGTGAGTATGGTGATTTATTTGTAAAAAATAAATAGAAGACAGTCTCTAATAAAGCTGGGGTTGGAAGTAGTTCTGAAAACAATACATGTCATGGGCGTCTTTTAGAGCAGGGTTCATACAAGCCTGGAAAAAGCCTGGAATTAGGGCAGTTGGCCTTAAAAAGCCTTAAAAAATTAATTTAGCCTTAAAAAGCCTGAAAAATGACTAAAACGCCTGAAAAACTACTAAAAAGCCTTAAATTTAGTACTGTCTCATGGATTTTTTCAAATTTTATGTAGGTGTGTCTGATGCAAATCAAGTTTTGAGTAACTTCTGTACATTCAGAAATCATCATGAATTTCCGTCGTTTCAGAATATATACACGGCCTATTGCGCATGCTCAGTTATTTCGTGTGGCTTCGCTTCTTATGATTATTAGCCTTAATTTTGTCAAGAAAAGCCTTAAAAAAAGCCTTTAAAAAGCCTTAAATATGGATCTTGAAATTCTGTATGAACCCTGTAGAGGAAAAATGGTACTTCATGATATCATTATCCTCATTCTTACTGCGTAGAACCTCATTGAGTCTGGTGTAATAAAATATCTCTTTGTAAAACTTGCAAGTATCTGCTTCTGAGTTCATATGTTAGTGAATTTATAATGTTCACTCAAAGTCTCATTTGCAATTGTTTTGTACAAAAACAAAATTTCTTTAAAATGTCATTCCTATAGCACAGATTTTGAATTCGCTAAGCTGGCTTCTTAAATGGATACCAATGAAGTATTCTGGGGGAATTCTAGTACTGAAGACATTGTTGCATCACTCCAAGCTTCAAATATAGAGAAACATTGTCATCGGGTATTAGTCACCTTACGTACAATTTATAATGAATTTATACATTGACCAGGTACGAGTGGCTGGACCCGAGTATCAAAAAGACGGAATGGAGTCGAGAGGAGGAAGAGAAACTTCTCCATCTGGCCAAACTGATGCCCACCCAGTGGAGAACCATAGCTCCTATCATCGGCCGCACTGCCGCACAGTGTCTCGAACACTATGAATATCTCTTGTGAGTGGACAGAGTTGTCTCTGGTAACATACACCAAACGTATACCCAAGTGACAGTAAGATTAAGTCGCACAAACTGATTGATGATGTACAAATCTCCCAAATTTCTTGATGTTTGCTGCATGTAATATACAGCTCCATCTTGAACACATAAATGGTTTTCTGTAAGTATCATGACATTGATAATACATCAATTTCATCTAACTATTTAAAATCAGTCCTTCATTATCCTGGGTATCACATTAAGTATTCCAGAACTTTGCTACAACTGATTTTATGTTGACCTAAATATCTGTGTAAATTTCAGAGACAAAGCCCAAAATAGGGATGACACTGAAGACGATCCAAGAAAACTCAAACCAGGTGAAATCGACCCAAATCCAGAGACAAAACCTGCCAGACCAGATCCTGTGGATATGGACGAAGATGGTAGGAGGTCAAAATTCAGATGAATGTTAATCTGTTTTCATCTCTCATATTTGTTATTGATTTATACTCAGTCTTTATCAACTGAAGCTCCTCTCTGTATCTGTTCATTGGTGTAAAAATCAATTAATTTGTTTGACGATCGTTTGTTGATTGTCAATCAATTATCAATGATATGTATACACTTGATAAAAATAATAAATATTTTCTTAACAAGTTTACATTCTGTAACTTATTTAATTTTGATAATGAAAAAATACTTTTGAGAATACAACTATGTAGCTGACAGTGAAATAGAAGTCAAGAAATGGGTTGTAAGTTCTTATCCATTTTGTACAACTAATCAATCAGCCGTTTCTCAAATTTCACTTAATATTTATTTTCTTATTTTATGGTTGACTCTTATCACCAATTTACTATTCTTCGTGCCTTTTCTCCTAATAGAACTGGAAATGTTGTCTGAAGCCCGAGCCAGACTGGCCAACACACAAGGAAAGAAGGCTAAGAGGAAAGCTCGAGAAAAACAGCTGGAGGAAGCCAGGTTTGTTTTATTTGTGTTCAGCCTTTAACTTTGATTTAACTTATTGGGTATGTTTTATTTCAAGGGATATCTTTCCCACCATATTTATTAGATGCAGATGTCCATTTCAACTTCACATAACAAAATAGTGAGGTCACATGACACTCAGCCTATTCATCTATGTGTCACATTATTATTACACATCATATATGCATTGCACATCTCTCACATTTTCAGGGGTTAACAGATTTGTATGTTTAAGTCTCTGACTTGGAAAGTTTACTGTTAACTTGCCCAAAATTCACCAAAAAGACTTGATCTTAATGAAACAAATTGGCAACACTTCCAGTCAAAGCACAGAAACTGCTTTCAGTCCATGACACTGAAAACGTTTTGTATCCCCCATTTTTTGTCAGTAACATATGTAAAGAAGACTGAGTTAGTAAATGTACTCTTCATATGATGATGGTGTTAGCACACTCAATGTTATCTTTTTCACAATTTGTTTGCTCTTTTGATTTCAGACGATTAGCAGCTCTGCAGAAGCGGAGAGAGTTGAGAGCTGCTGGCATTGAGTGAGTAAACTACCGCTGTTTGGAAACACAAACTATAGTGAATATATATTTATCTTATAGTGAATGTCAGCCCTTTTTGTATAGTGTATATAGGAATATTTCAGGTCATTGTTAATTCTCCTTTCAGACTTTTAAATACCTTTGTTTATGGAGATATTTAAATGTACCTTTACCCTGCAGGTCAAGAAATATCCAAGATTAATCCCTTTGTTAAGATTACGATTCCTGTAAATTGATCACTCCAAAAGGTTTGGTACTGATTGATTCAGTGCTAAAGAGTCAATTCAAATATGCTCTAACTATTGCAGAAAAACAAAACTCCACATTTTATTGAATGGATCATTGAAAACGGTATCTAAAGCTATACAATTCGCCATTGAATTTCAGTGACAAAGGAAGTACATAGAGAGTAATTAGTAGGCTAAGCTCATATGTTTCTATTGTTCCAGTGTGAAGCAGAAGAGGAAGAAGAAGAGAGGAGTGGACTACAACTCAGAGGTTCCCTTTGAAAAGAAACCAGCTTCAGGTAGGCTACAGTCGTCACACGTCATAGCATCATTGGTTCCTTGCAGTTTACCTTTACCTTGTCTGTTAGATCATTGCCAATTTGTTTATCAGCTGAAACTGTTTTCCACTGCAGATAACACATCTCAAACTCAATGCCTAGATTTTCACATTTCTCATAGTGCTAGTTTTAATTACCTTATAATAACATCAGCTTAGGAATATCTTAGTGTCAGTGAATTCTGTAGCGTTAGATATCCTTTAGCAGTAGTTGCTGTTACATTACCAATGCCTTGCCACAATCATGTACATGAATTACAATGGTATGAGGTTTCAATGCTACAGCATCATAAACTGATGACATCACAATGGTTTGACATCATGGCTCTCCAAGTCTAACATCAGTAGTGTTAAAAATATTCATGGAAATTTCAATATCACTTGTCAATTTGATGACGGAGCACTTTGATTCGTGTATAGGTTTCTACGACACATCTGAGGAGCAGTACAACGCTCTTGATCCTAACTACAAGAAACTGAGACAGCAGAACCTCGACGGGGAACTCAGGAGTGCTAAAGAAGAGGTAAACATGAACTCACTATAATCCATGTAAAAAGGGCTCTTGGTGCTCAGCCAAAAGATGTAAAAAAAATAAGGGCCATTACAACTTAGGCCTCTTATGCTTGAAAGTGCTAAAAAGGGAGGAGGCACAAACATACATGTTAATATAATATTACCAATACAGTGTCCCATCTAAAAATTAGAATATTATCAAAAGTCTGTTATCCAAGAATCATAATGGTGACTGTCGCGCATTGTTATTTAATCCCTACCTTTGAAAGCAATACTGTTTCCTCTCCTATTTTTTCAAAATCGCTTCTTTCTTCATGAAGGAGTGATAAATCCCCCCTCAAAGTTTGGTTTTAGATTGAACAGTGCTTCTATGTGATCTTTTCCAAATTTCTCTTGCATACTGGGAATCAGTTATTATTATGCCCCCGCTACGAAGTAAGCAGAGGTAGCGGTCATTCAGTCCGGTCAATTTTCTCAAAAAACGTCAAAGGTACATCAACCAAACTTTGTACAGTTGTTAACTATGTTCCTCCCATCGCACAAGAGACAATTTTCAGTTTTCTGAGATTTTAATTTTGTGTCATTTTCATGGAAACATCACTTTTTGGACTTAGTTTTATTGTGTTCAATCGGGACAAGTTTTCTCAGAAACTATTAAATCTAGGTGAATGAAATTCTGGTTGTGAGTACTCATGACCATACTCTTTATCGAGTCCGAAAACCAGTTCTGAAATATTATTTTTTAAGGGAGCTATGGCCCTTGAATCAGAAATTGATACCAACAGAGCTGTGATGCTCCAATTGGGACAAGTTTTCTCTGCAACTATTACATCTAGCTGAATGAAATTTAACATGTAGGTAGTCAAGATGATACTCTTCATCGTGTTCAAAGTCCAGTTCTGAAATATTTTTTACGGAGTTATGGCCCTTGAATCTGTAATTGAAATTGGTACAAATTACCGCTGTGATGCTCTAATGGGAACAATTAAGTTTCCTGAAAAATATTATATCTTGGTGAATCAAATTTTGTAATAACAAAACCAGTTTTCAATAATATTTTGGACAATATTATGATGCTTGAATCTGTTTTTTAAACATTGTACCCTTGACATCTATGATGCACAATGGACGGATGGCAGGGGTATGTGAGCCATGCTCACTTTTTTAGCTCATCAGGCCTGAAAGGCCCGATGGGCTTATGGCATGGCATGGTGTCCGGCGTCCGTCCATCCGTCCATCCGTCCATCCGTCCATCCGTAAACTTTTTGCTTTTTCGACTTCTTCTCCAGAACCAATGACTCCACAGAGCTGAAATTTTATGTGCAGACTCCTTGGCCAATGGGGATTCTAAATTGTAGATTTCGTGACCCCATGACCCCAAATGGGGTCACAGTTGTCACATCCTTAAAAACCTATTTTCATCTTCTTCTTCAGTTCCAAAAGGTCTAGAGAGCTGAAAAGTTGTGTGCAGACTCCTTGGCCAATGGGGATTCTAAATTGTAGATTTTGTGACCCCGAGACCCCAAATGGGGTCACAGGGGTCACATCCTTAAAAACCTATTTTCATCTTCTTCTTCAGTTCCAAAAGGTCTAGAGAGCTGAAAAGTTGTGTGCAGACTCCTTGGCCAATGGGGATTCTAAATTGTAGATTTTGTGACCCCGAGACCCCAAATGGGGTCACAGGGGTCACATCCTTAAAAACTTATTTTCATCTTCTTCTCCAGTTCCAAAAGGTCTAGAGAGCTGAAAAGTTGTGTGCAGACTCCTTGGCCAATGGGGATTCTAAATTGTAGATTTCGTGACTCTGTGACCCCAAATGGGGTCACAGGGGTCACATCCTTAAAAACCTATTTTCATCTTCTTCTCCAGTTCCAAAAGGTCTAGAGAGCTGAAAAGTTGTTTGCAGACTCCTTGGCCAATGGGGATTCTAAATTGTAGATTTCGTGACTCAGTGACCCCAAATGGGGTCACCGGGGTCACATCCTTAAAAACCTATTTTCATCTTCTTCTCCAGTTCCAAAAGGTCTAGAGAGCTGAAAAGTTGTATGCAGACTCCTTAGCCAATGGGGATTCTAAATTGTAGATTTCGTGACTCCGTGACCCCAAATGGGGTCACCGGGGTCACATCCATAAAAACCTATTTTCATCTTCTTCTCCAGTTCCAAAAGGTCTAGGGAGCTGAAAAGTTGTATGCAGACTCCTTAGCCAATGGGGATTCTAAATTGTAGATTTCGTGACTCCGTGACCCCAAATGGGGTCACAGGGGTCACATCCTTAAAAACCTATTTTCATCTTCTTCTCCAGTTCCAAAAGGTCTAGAGAGCTGAAAAGTTGTTTGCAGACTCCTTGGCCAATGGGGATTCTAAATTGTAGATTTCGTGACTCTGTGACCCCAAATGGGGTCACCGGGGTCACATCCTTAAAAACCTATTTTCATCTTCTTCTCCAGTTCCAAAAGGTCTAGAGAGCTGAAAAGTTGTATGCAGACTCCTTAGCCAATGGGGATTCTAAATTGTAGATTTTGTGACTCCGTGACCCCAAATGGGGTCACCGGGGTCACATCCATAAAAACCTATTTTCATCTTCTTCTCCAGTTCCAAAAGGTCTAGGGAGCTGAAAAGTTGTATGCAGACTCCTTAGCCAATGGGGATTCTAAATTGTAGATTTCGTGACTCCGTGACCCCAAATGGGGTCACCGGGGTCACATCCTTAAAAACCTATTTTCATCTTCTTCTCCAGTTCCAAAAGGTCTAGGGAGCTGAAAAGTTGTATGCAGACTCCTTAGCCAATGGGGATTCTAAATTGTAGATTTCGTGACCCCGTGACCCCAAATGGGGTCACTGTGGTCACATCCTTAAAAACCTATTTTCATCTTCTTCTCCAGTTCCAAAAGGTCTAGAGAGCTGAAAAGTTGTGTGCAGACTCCTTGGCCAATGGGGATTTTAAATTGTAGATTTTGTGACCCGTGACCCCAAATGGGGTCACAGTGGTAATGATCTAAGAACCTATCTTTTGCTTGTAAACAATAACTCAAATAACTTAAATATTCAACTTTAGATAGTAAATCATAAAACCCTGATGAGCTACAGAGCCCATGGCTCTATTTTTCTTGTTTTTTCTGGAAATGAACTTTCACATGAGACAATTTGATTAGCTCTGTTTCTAGATAATATTATGACTTGAATATTTCTCTTAGACGTCTTATGTTCAAATCTCATCCTCTGGCACAGGTAGATCAGTCATTCGAGTAACTGTTGAAATTGAGGCACAGTTGGAATAGTTTTGATTTCATCTATTATATTATTTTTCAAGAGGGAAAGAAAAAAGGATAAACAGAGGCAGAAGAAGAGAAAAGAAAATGATCTACCCGGTGCGATTGCTGCACAAACCAAGTAAGCATTTCATTTGTTGCTTTATTAGTTTTCATATTTATTTGGTATTTCTATGATTTAACAGATTTCAATGAAACTTATATTGCTGATGCAGTAGACATAACTTTTGCTTAGTATTTGCTGTACAGTTTAAACGAAAGTTCAAAGAAAGTTCATTTGTTCAATGATTGTTTGTTATTTTCAGTTTTACAGAACCAGTGAAGAAACGTAGTAAGCTTGTTTTGCCAGCACCTCAGATATCAGACGCTGAATTGGAAGAGGTTTGTGAACTTATTTCATTTTATTATTTCATTTCTTACATTATCTTCTCTTAACAATTTAAAAAATTTCGGATAATTGTAATCCAAAACTACAATTATTTAAATAATTCAGGCAACAGAAATGATTTGTCAGTGTACAAATAAACTAAATAACTCAGATTCTTAAATTGTTTATATGTCATCTGTATGGAAAATAATTTTAGAATCTCTACTAATGTGCAAGGATCCGACCGTTTAGCTGTTATCATGAATTCAAAACCATTCTGGTGACCAACTTACAGGAATCCACTCAATATCAAAGTGTATAATCTGTTAGCTACTTAAAAATAGATTGTTTGCTTGTGTTCCGGACCCAACAAAAAGTTGCAGTGTGTCAGGCGACAGTGATGCCATTAAATTTATTCTGATGTTGAGACTTCTTCATCTGTTCTGTAGGTTGTGAAGGTGGGTCAGGCGAGCGAGTATGCGAGACAACAGGCGGAGGAAGCAGGACAGGCTGACAGTGCATCCAAGGGTCTTCTGCAGGACTACAACACTACCCCTAACGCTGTCAACCTCCGAACACCCCGCACACCTGCTGTACAGGACACGATACTTCAGGTAACTAGCTTTCCTTGCTTCTTCTTGATCGGCTTAAGCTTTTAACTCTTGCATTATATCAAAATCTTGCATAGAACTTTTAACACTTTGCACAGGATATTCTTACAAGCCAAACCTGTCACAGAATTTCACATTGAACAGGACAATTCCACTGAAAACTGAAGCACTAGCTTATTAGTGGAAATTAAAACAATGTTTGCTCATAACAGCTTGTGTATTGTTCCGTTCATTTGATTTTTTTATGCCTTAAACAGTCGTCAGTATGTAGTGTCTTTTCAATTTCTAGGAAGCACAGAACATCATGGCTCTTACGAATGTAGACACACCACTGAAGGGCGGCCTGAACACTCCAATACACAACAGTGACTTCAGCGGGGTCACCCCTAAACACCAGACCTCCCAGACCCCCAACACAGTGCTCGGTACCCCTTTCCGCACACCTGGCCAACCAGGTGAAGGTAAGCATGCAGATTGTACACATAGGTAACTAGATAGATGACAGTAGCATTACCTCTGTGTTACTACTTGATGGAATAGCACTCAGGTTAGTCCTGGATTTGAGCTCTGCAACTTTGTCAGCTATGCAGATCTTTTCTAAGTGCAGTAAGGTCTTCGTGCAATGCTACATTGACTTTCAGTGCAGTACCAACCATGTTATACGAAGATTAACTTCCACTGGTTTCACCACAATGCATAGCCACAGGGGAAGTTTGGATTTTCTGGGACATTAGTTAAATTCTTTTGATGAAGTGATGTTAAAAAGTAGATCATCTCATTTCATTGTTACCACTCATTTGTTACCAGACTGTATTAGTGTAATTTCAGTCGCTCCATTGAATTCTATAAATATAATACCAGCGCTCTCAAAGACAGCGATATCTCAACCATTTGACAAACATGCCTCCAAAAGCAGACTTAGCCTTTAAGGGTCTCTGACCGAGATCCCAAGTCATTACAATGAGACTCAACTAAATATTCAGCTCAATGGCATATTGGTAACACTAGCCAAAACAACCACTTCACAGGTACGACCCCAAGGAATGGCCTGACCCCACGAGGAACCCCAGCAGGAATGACGCCCCAGGGTACCCCGATGAGGGACCGATTGAACATCAACCAGATGGAAGAGGAAGAGGCTTCACAGTATGATAAGTTCTATCAGGTAGGTCTCACGCCAGCACTGAGGTAGGAATTAGTATCAGATAATACATGGATAACAATTTCTTCTTTATTGAATGCACAAAGTTTCTGGGCTGTTCCTAGCCCCCTCATCAGGTCCCCATCATTCACAGAAACTTTATTGGATTGAAAGGAAACGTATGAATTAATGTTTGTGCTTTTGGATGAAATAGTAAGACTTTTAATAGCAATTTTTTTTAAAAGTAACCCCGTAACTGCTATTCTTTAACATTACCCAAAGATTAACTCGGTGACGTACCTTGGAGTTTTGTGAAAGGAGGCCCTGTTACTCCTTGTGTCTTAAAAGCATTTTATATAATGTGAATATTTAAGATTGATTCTAGTTTAACAATCTAACCAATCCGGATCTCCACATTTTTACAAAGATTTAGATAAACAAAATGAATTCCTTGTTATTTTTTCAAATATGGTATAAGACAGGTACATATAAAATATGAAAAAATAGAATATCGTTCATTGATATGAAACAAACTGAAGTGAGATCAATAAACTCAAATCCCTATAAATCATCAACTGCATTTCAGCGTGACATGAAGGACCAACTGAGACGAGGACTGGCAGGATTGCCGACTCCGAAGAACGATTATGAGATTGTTGTCCCAGAAGACGAGCTACACGGCGGCGAGGAGAGAAACGACAACGAAGGGTATGTGGAGGATCAAGCTGACATCGACAACCGTGTAGATCTGGAGGCCCAGCAGCGCCGTCTGGAGGAGCTTAAACTCCGCTCACAACCCGTGCAGAGAGATCTGCCGCGTCCCACCGACGTCAACTCTACAATATTGAGGATAGTCGGCCCCGGGGATCCGCCACTCAGTGAACTGCAGAAGGTGGGTCATTTGTTCACATCTAGTCTGATTTTAAATTGCAGATAGTCCATTAACAGAATTTGATATTTCTACATCTCCACCATATTTGATGTTGGGGACAGGATATCATCTGTTCAGTGAACTACAGTAGGTTAATGTCAATGGTATTTATTCGTGAAACGCAGTACGACCCATTGATTGCTAGTTTCAGCAAATGCCTGCAATGAATATCTTCAATTGTGTTTGCATGCTTTCTCCCTGCAATAATACTAGTCGCCATGATGTACTCTTTAAGGCTGCGTTTAACTTCATGTCACCTCCCCTTAAAATGTATCAAATATCAAGATGTTAAAGCACCCAAATCTTTAATATTTATAATATTTTAACGCTATTCTAGCAACACTATTATTTTCAAAACGTTAAAGGGGGACAAGTCTCACGAGTGTCATCCCAAATGGACCACCGCTAACAAGCCCGTTACGTAATTGATTTTATGGGTATACCGGTCACGTGAATCAAACTGGGCTTCTGCCGAGCAAGCTCGTCAATGTCTAAGCGGGGAATGTCCCCTTTTGACACGCGATCGCTGATTGGCTGTTTCATATCACTGCACACCGACATGTACACCTTGTCCCGAGTTTTTCACGCTTCTGATGTCGTATTTGAAGAGTTAAAAAATTCTATTGATATTATTAGTACTGACAATATAACATCTTGAAATGAAATTAATAGAAATATTTTCAACTCGAAATGATTTGACAGGATGTTGATACACTATTTCGGAATTTACTTCTACATTAAAACTTCACATACGGGATTAAATGTAAATGTAATAACGCGTATATATTACTTAAACGGCATGTATTTCAAGATGATACATGGAAATGGGGATTGACAAACAGGGTTACAGGTACACACACATTTATCATTGCTATACTGCATGTAATGTTCGTCCAGGATTGTGATTTCAACAAGTTTGTTACAATATTTCATAGAGAAAGTCATAGTTTACCAAGCTTCTGAATACCAACAAATAATAATATAATTGAAATGCTACTAAATGGTTTCATAGAATGCATTAGAGAGGTAATATTACGACATCGATTTCCTGAAAAGATGTGTGCGTGTTTGGTGAAAATATCATGGTTACGACTCACATTTCATTCAACGTTTCTTTGTTGCTGTCACGTTGATATCAATGACAAAGTATATCCAAAAGTGTAAGAACATAAACATAAAAGGTTATTATCCCCCGCCAACATAGTTGGGGGGGGGATATTGAAATGGGCTCCGTCCGTTCGTCCGTTCGTCCGTCCGTCCGTCCGTCCGACCCGATTTTGTTTCCGGAGCAGAACTCGAAAACTATTAGACATATCTCAACGAAACTTGGTGTGTGGAACAATCATCATGTGTAGATGTGCCTTTTGGGGTTTTCAACTTCTTCGAGTTATTTTTTTTGACCGTTTCCATGGAAATGTAACTTAGAATTTCGTTTCCGGAACAGAACTCGAAAACCATAAGACATATCTCAACGAAACTTGGTGTGTGGAACAATCATCATGTGTAGTTGTGCCTTTTGGGGTTTTCAACTTCTTCGAATTATTTTTTTTGACCAATTCCATGGAAATGTAACTTAGAATTTCGTTTCCGGAGCAGAACTCGAAAACTATAAGACATATCTCAACGAAACTTGGTGTGTGGAACAATCATCATGTGTAGATGTGCCTTTTGGAGTTTTCAACTTCTTCGAGTTATTTCTTTTGACAGTTTCCATGGAAATGTAACCTAGAATTTCGTTTCCGGAACAGAACTCGAAAACTATAAGACATATCTCAACGAAACTTGGTGTGTGGAACAATCATCATGTGTAGATGTGCCTTTTGGGGTTTTCAACTTCTTCGAGTTATTTTTTTTTACCGTTTCCATGGAAATGTACTTAGAATTTCGTTTCCGGAACAGAACTCGAAAACTATAAGACATATCTCAATGAAACTTGGTGTGTGGAACAATCATCATGTGTAGATGGGCTTATGGCATTGCACGGTGTCCAGCCGTCTGTAAACTTTTCGCATTTTGTCTTTTTCTCCAGAACCACTTTGTCTAAGGAGCTGAAATTTTGTGTTGTGTTTATTTGAAAAAAGGTTCATAGTCACTGTTATTCAACAACTATTCTTCAATAAATTTTCCCAAAAGCGGGGGATATGGCCGACTCTGTCTGCTTGTTCTAATTCAAGTTTGTCGATCAAAATATTGTTTAGACCCCTATATGATGCAATGCAATGCAAACCATTTTCACTTGGTATATGAGTTTCATGAAATTTATTTCATGTATAAATACATGAACTGGATTGGTCAACAACTGAACAAGCTCACTGAATTTTACATGAAGATTGTTGCACTGTACACGCACACATATACATTATGATTATTGTGTTCATAAATGTATCATAATTTAAACATCATGTATAAATGTGAACCATACATGCATTGTTGATTGGCATTTACAAAAGTCATCTAGACTATTTTGCCAATTCATTTCTTCTTATTGAATAAAATACAATTAAACCACATTGTGATTATACACATTTATAGACAACGAACAAGATCGAATGAAATCACTTTTGTTACCAAACTTACTGTACATCTCGTAAATGAAAACGACACGGATCGGTAAATACGCTGATAGAATTTACTTGCCGCTCCAATACAAATGATCAGTTTAGCGTACCATATAGATGTTTCTTCAAGATCAACGAGGGGAGAAGTGTTGTTACAGCAAATTAGTTTACATAATTAAGCAGAACAAAGTCAAATAAGCTGAGTACAGGTGAGAAAAAGGGAGGAGCCTCGGGTGTAATTATTACGTTTTTACAGTTAACAAGTTTACTGGACCGGTTCTATTACACCACAAATGGCATCTCGGTGACCGGCATGTCAATAGACATGTTAATTGTCAAATGTTCGGTCTTGGTGACACAATGCTGATCATGACAACAAATACACATTAATGCGACATTTAGTCTAGATATTGTCAGCCAATCAAAGTTAGGAATATATATTCGACCAATGGAATTTAGGAATAGGATGATAGTTTTGTATTTTGTTTGTTTGACACTCATTAAAATAAAACCATATCATTGGAAGTTACTAACGGTCACTATCTCTGAACGCAGACGTTAACCTCTAGTCAACAACAATATTAGGCAACTTCGGGTGTTATACGACGATGTGCATGGATTATCAAGCTCACAGGTTCGTTATTCTAATCACACATTGTAGATTGCTATTCGCATGCGAAATATTTGCAAAATCATCACAATTGTACTTTGGTTATATTTACAAAAATGATATAATTGGCCTGTACGTCGCGTGTATGTTTTCTCTATACTTTCATATATTTAAGACGCTCGCATCCGGTTGAGTATCGCGCTTGTACGGCAAGTAGTGGCGAGTAGGCCTCTGCGCAATGAAAACACTGCTGAGTAGAGGATGCGCTGATTGAGATTTCGGACTGGCTGTGAGCTAATAAATTAATGCCTTCCACAGCTAAATTGGCCGAAGTGTCTACCTTTAACCTTTCAATAGTGTTATATTCTAAGCTTATTTCTGCAGGCGGAGGAGCTGATAAAGAAGGAGATGATCACCATGTTACATTACGATGCTGTGTACAGTCCCACCTTGTCACAACTCGGAATCAACCCCGGCTCCAAGAAAGCAGTTCCGAGTCAGAAGAGCATCATAAACCAGGCACAGCACATAGCCTACCTGGAGACTCACCAATATGATGCCTTCAGTGAGGAGGACTTGCATGATGTGAGTAGTAGTTGTTTTTCTGTCACTATTACCATTTAATTAACAAAATTACACTTTCAGTCTGGTCAGTCTTCAAGTTTTTTTCACACACTAGTTATAAAGCTTAACAAAGATTGACATTCTAGAAGCTGGTCAACTTCTTTATCTTGCGACACTCCACTGGAATCAGACAGTTCCAATTTCTTCTGATTTACCCGAATAACCTGGAATTTACTAAAGACTTTTTTGGATAATTTGGGGGTTGCTTGTAAAGGGTTAATGATAGATGACAGGTGAAGTTGGTGTAAATGATTTGTTAGTTGACCGTAGATGTCAATCTATTGTTGTGTTGATGCAGGCGCGTGCCCTGCTGAAGCAAGAGATGGAAGTGGTGAGAGAAGGGATGAACCACGGTGAGCTGTCTCTAGAAGCCTTCTCTCAGGTGTGGGACGAGTGTTATTCACAGGTGCTCTACCTGCCCTCACAGAACAGGTACACACGTGCCAACCTCGCCAGCAAGAAGGACCGTATAGATTCCCTCGACAAGAGGCTTGAGGTGAGTGTCTTCTCCTCTCCTTGTGTTAGATACAATATAGATTCCCTCGACAAGAGGCTTGAGGTGAGTGTCTTCTCCTCTCCTTGTTAGATACAACTATAATCCGTGAGTTAGCAGAATGCTTAGTTACATATAATGTTAATGAAGCACTGATGACGAAACCCTTTGAGGAGATAAGTAACTTTTTATATCCCAGAAAAGTTACTGTAATCGATGTATGTAATTCCCCTCCCCATTAAAGGTACCTCGGTCAGTGTCCCTATTGCTAATCCACGGATGTAGTACGCCCTGAATCCGTCCTTTGAGTAGTGGCGTTTTATGTCACACAAAAGCTTCTTGAAAGGATTTATGTAATGTGTCTTCCCAAGTAAGTGCCCCTATTATAAATCCATGGATGTTGAGGGTTCTGCATCCCTCCTCTGTGGGGAGTGCTGACGTTTTATATCACATAAGAGCTAATGTAATCAATTTATGTAATCCAACATTATGCGCCCTCCAAAGTAAGTGCCCTTATTACAGTTCCAAAATGTTGAATATGTTGCATCCCTCCTCCGTAATTCAGCAATAACGGTGTATCATAAGCCATGTGCACTAATATATAAATACATGCTCTTAATAACTTATGTTAAACCCAAATAACAGTGTCCCCTAAAGAGGCTTATTCTTGTTAGTCTTTTTGAGTTGATAATAGTAAATATAATTTTCATGTTTCAGCTATATTTCTAGATATCCAATGACTATGCTTAAAACATGCATTGAAAAATTGCTTAAGATATTTTCTCCTCTCAGGCTAACCGTGGTCACATGACGAAGGACGCAAAACATGCGGCTAAACAGGAGAAGAAGTTAAAGATATTGCTTGGAGGATATCAGGTGGGAGAACAACCAAAAGGGTCATAACTGTTTGTTTAGAGCCAGTAGAAATGTTTGTCTTTTCAGCAGCATTTTGATTTTGGTCTTGAATATCTTACAAAGGAATCACTGATTGGTCAGCTGTATTTTAGGTGTTGCGCAACTCGGTCTACAAATATTATGTAGTGCAACTTAACCAGGGCACCAGTCTGGATTGTTAGGTTAAAGTCAGTCCATGGTACAACAATCTTATGTTTGACTGCCTCGCTAGTTGATCATTTCTTTAAGAGAAATTTTAGGTATTGTAGAATTTGAAAGATAATTTAGTTCTATGGATCACTTGTTTATTGTATTGACTGCGACATTTCAGATTAGATACTTACATCGTTATCAAGAAAGTATAATGGTGTAAGTATCTACATGGAAATGTCGCATCTAGAAGTAGATTTCCCAAGAGAATAATTGTTATTAATTGCTATCGATTCAAAGCTCAGCCTTGAGAATGTTGATTGTTGATGCTTTTAAGTTATTGTGACCATTTAAATCTAAAAAGAAATTTGTTTATTTTATTTTCAATGTGAAATTATTATTCAATTTCAGTCCCGCTCCCAAGCACTTGTAAAACAGCTGCACGACCAATACGAACAGATAGAACAGACCTATGTGGAACTGAAAACATTTGAAAATCTCCGACAGCACGAGATAGGAGCCATTCCAAAAAGACTTGAGGTAGGATTATGGTGCTTTTATTTATCTAAAGTGATAATTTATATTGATCTCTGCAAAAATAACATTTGAGAAATAGATTGAACATTAGAAATACATGCCATTTAGATAGTGAACACATTTTACGTTGATATAATGGAGATCCTACTGTCTGCAAGGAACAAATTCTTGTACTTTTTCAGGACAAGTCCCTTCAAACTCTCACCGTCAAATTTCAAGAATTTATACAATTGCAGATATTGTGATCCCAAACATAACAATGATTTAGATAGAACATGTTTGCTACCTATTGAAAATGTCACCGACAGTTTTTTCATGAATCAAGGTTATCAAATGACACAGTAACAGATGATTATCAAGATTACAGAATGATTTCCTAAAAGAATAAAATGAAGGCAAACTCCCAAACTGAATAACTATAATCATAACTATATCAGTGTATGAAATGAGACCCTCGCACAGTCAGGAACCTGATAACATTTGGTCCGAACTGGTAACATTTTGGAATGTTTTCTTTAATTTTACCATTTAAATTTACAAAATGACTCTTTTTGTCTGGCCTCTTTTCAAGCTTACTTCGCATGCTGGCCATATATCAACATATTGCGCCCTCCAGGAATTTTAATTCATTTCACTACTCAACATATACCCGGAATTTAACAGGGAAAATTTGTGTAAATGTTACCAGCTTGTTATGCATCGTTATTTATAGGATTATATATATATATATATATTGTCAGCCAATGAAATTCTGTGATTTGAAAGTTGATGATTGCTGATTGATTTTCTTATCAGGGGACTGCCAACATTTTGTCATTTCTTTGGCTGGTTATTTTTAGCTGTTATTATCATTTTTCGTATGACACTCTCCGGGTAGATACTGAGTAGTGGATTCAAATACCCTGAGTGCTCAGATTGATATATCAACAACTCTATACAAACCTTTCATCAGTTATTCACTTTTTAACCTGCAGTTACCTGAAAAGTCTGGAATAGCATACCTTAAATTGGCAGTAGCATGTTCTGAAAATTTTTATTTTTTCAAATTTCCTATTTATAATGGTAGTTTATGTTATTATACCCCCGTTACGAACTAAGCGGGGGTATATAGCGGTCATTCCGTCCGTCCCTCCGTCCTTCCGTCCGGTAAATTTTCTCAAAAACCGTCAAAGGTACATCAACCAAACTTTGTACAGATGTTGAACATGTTCTTCCGATCGGGCACAGACAATTTTCAATTTTCTGAGATTGATGTTTTTTGTCGTTTCCATGGAAACGTCACTTTTTGGACTTAGTTTTATTGTGTTCAATGGGGACAAGTTTTCTCGGATACTGTTCAACCTAGGTGAATGAAATTTTGGTTGTGAGTACTCATGACCATACTCTTTATCGAGTTCGAAAACCAGTTCCGAAATATTATTTTTTACAGAGTTATGGCCCTTGAAACCAAAATTGAACTTCGTACCAGAAGAACTGTGATGCTCCAATAGGGACAAGTTTTCTCAGAAACTGTTACATCTAGGTGAATGAAATTTAATATGGAGGTAGTCCAGATGATACTCTTCATCGAGTTCGAAAACCAGTTCCGAAATATTAAATTTTTTTACAGAGTTATGGCCCTTGAATCCGAAATTGAACTTAGAACCAAAAGAACTGTGATGCTCCAATGGGGACAAGTTTTCTCGGAAACTATTACATCTAGGTGAATGAAATTTAATATGGAGGTAGTCCAGATGATACTCTTCATCGAGTTCGAAAACCAGTTCCGAAATATTATTTTTTCGGAGTTATGGCCCTTGAATCCGAAATTGAACTTTGTACCAAAAGAGCTGTGATGCTCCAATTGGGACAAGTTTTCTCGGAAACTATTACATCTAGGTGAATGAAATTTTACATGTAGGTAGTCCAGATGATACTCTTTATCGAGTTCACAGTCCAGTTCCGCAATATTATTTCAAAGCCCTTGAATCTGTAATTGAACTTGGTACAAATTACCGGTGTGATGCCCTAATGGGAAAAATTAAGTTACCTGAAAAATATTACATCTGGGTGAATTAAATTTTGTAATAACAGTCAGTTCCTAAAATTATTTTGGACAATATTATGATGCTTGAAGCTTTTTTTTAAACATAGTAACCTTCACATCTATGATTCTCAATGGACGGATAGCGGATGACGGGGGTATGTGAGCCATGCTCACTTTTTAGCTCATCAGGCCTGAAAGGCCCGATGGGCTTATGGCATGGCATGGTGTCCGGCGTCCGTCCATCCGTCCGTCCGTCCATCCGTCCGTAAACTTTTCGCTTTTTCGACTTCTTCTCCAGAGCCAGTAACTCCACAGAGCTGAAATTTTATGTGCAGACTCCTTGGCTAATGGGGATTCTAAATTGTAGATTTCGTGACCCCATGACCACAAATGGGGTCACAGGGGTCACAACCTTAAAAACCTATTTTCATCTTCTTCTCCAGTTCCAAAAGGTCTAGAGAGCTGAAAAGTTGTGTGCAGACTCCTTGGCTAATGGGGATTCTAAATTGTAGAGTTCGTGACCCCATGACCCCAAATGGGGTCACAGGGGTCACATCCTTAAAAACCTATTTTCATCTTCTTCTCAAGTTCCAAAAGGTCTAGAGAGCTGAAATGTTGTGTGCAGACTCCTTGGCTAATGTGGATTCTAAATTGTAGAGTTTGTGACCCCATGACCCCAAATGGGGTCACAGGGGTCACATCCTTAAAAACCTATTTTCGTCTTCTTCTCCAGTTCCAAAAGGTCTAGAGAGCTGAAAAGTTGTGTGAAGACTCCTTGGCTAATGGGGATTCTAAATTGTAGATTTCTTGACCCCGTGACCCCAAATGGGGTCACAGGGGTCACATCCTCAAAAACCTATTTTCATCTTCTTCTCCAGTTCCAAAAGGTCTAGAGAGCTGAAAAGTTGTGTGCAGACTCCTTGGCTAATGGGGATTATAAATTGTAGATTTCATGACCCCATGACCCCAAATGGGATCACAGGGGTCACATCCTTAAAAACCTATTTTCATCTTCTTCTCCAGTTCCAAAAGGTCTAGAGAGCTGAAATGTTGTGTGCAGACTCCTTGGCCAATGTGGATTCTAAATTGTAGATTTCTTGACCCCATGACCCCAAATGGGGTCACAGGGGACACTTCCTTAAAAACCTATTTTCACCTCCTTTCCAGTTCCAAAAGTTGTAGAGAGCTGAAAAGTTGTGTGCAGACTCCTTGGCTAATGGGGATTCTAAATTGAAGATTTTGTGACCCCATGACCCCAAATGGGGTCACAGGGGTCACATCCTTAAAAACCTATTTTCATCTTCTTCTCCAGTTTCAAAAGGTCTTGAGAGCTGAAAAGTTGTGTGCAGACTCTTTGGCCAATGGGGATTCTAAATTGTAGATTTTGTGACCCTGTGACCCCAATCTAGGTCACGGGTCATGACCCAAAAACCTATTTTCATCTTCTTCTCCAGTTTATATGTAAAGCTCTAGAAAGGTGAAATGTTGTGTAGAGATTCTTTGGTCAAAGGTGATTCTTAATTGTTGGATTAGTGACCGTGTGACTCCAAATGTGGGTCTCAGGGGTCATGATCTAAAACCAATATTATTTTGCTTGTTAACAATGTATTACTTGAGATAACTTAGATATTCAACCTTTGATAATAAATCAATAAAACCGTGATGAGCTTCAGAGCCCATGGCTCTATTTTTTCTTGTTTATATTTGCTTTAGAGGGTAAAACATCTTATTTCACAAACCAATTATCCGTAGGGGTAATAAAGTTGTTGCGTATAAAGCCATAATTGCATGTTGGCCATTTTATTGTGAACACATTTTATTGCTTCAAATGACGATTCCCATGGCTTTACAGAACCATGTACACTAATTTTTTAACATGATTTTCCAAAGAGAGAATAGTGTTTTACTTTTGGTGACATTATTTTTGCAATACATTTCATCGACTTATTTCAGCTAAAAAATTTGCTACTGCTCCTTTAAGCTAGTAACCAATCCCTTATCCCTTCGTAAACAAGTTTTAAGGCTGTAATGTAGCATTTCAGAATAGTTTTGGATTAAGGAATTCAAAAGCTAAAGTGTTATTAACTGTCCAAATTATTTCCAGTCTCTAACAGAAGACGTACAGCGGCAGACGGAGAGAGAACGAGAGCTACAGAAGAGATACAGTGAACTACAACACAGGAAGGATATGATGTACAACTGAAGAGAGAGACACGCTTCACGTTGTGGGATGAATAATGTTGTCTTCATGTTACTGAACAAGAACTTTTAAAGGTTTAGAAAATTTAGAGCACGTTCAATATAAAAAGGCAGTGAAACTGAATGGTCATTTTGCCAATTCTAATCATTCGGGACCCTTCGCTTAGGTGAAGTACCAACTTTGAAACAATTGCAGGAAAAGCTGGAAGGACGAGCAGATTACAATCCAATGAAGATTTTAGTACGAATACAAAATTCAAGTGGATACAGCATTCCCGTTTTGTATGTCTAGATCAATAATTTGAAACCTACTGACTACACTAGTTTATATAATGATAATGGCACATAACCTTCTCATACCATTCGATTTGAATAAGTTTTAGGGGGTATCTGGATATGCAACAATTTACATTTAGAATATCAGTTTATGTTGTAAGGTTTCTAAAAACTACAAGAGGAAGAGTGTTTTGTAAAATTCTTGGTTATGTTATTTGCATAAAGCTTTAAAATGTTCTTTGATCATACTAGGACTTGAAGCTTAGACTTTACTTTTAAAAGAATAAAACTCTGGATGTCATAAATTATAAACTTAACCTCCAATCGATGTACAGTTCTTAAAAGTATCAATCATCATGTACTGCCCCGGTAGTACTGTATTGTGAGAAAGTATCATCGTTTAAAGTATTACAGCATTCTCAGATCTGGCTGTGTTAAATGTTCATCAATTGGAAATATACATGGACAATACCAGTGCTGTGCGGCCCAGTCTGTGAGTGTTGTGTTGCACAACCTATCTACGGCACCAGTGTGTGGTTATACCTCTGCTGATACATGGACAATACCAGTGCTGTGCGGCCCAGTCTGTGAGTGTTTTGTAGCACAACCCAGCTACGGCACAGTGTGTAGTTATACCTCTGCTGATACTTGGACTACATTCAGATCATGGGCGTATCTAGCATCAAAAGAACTTGCTTGGCTACAAATGTGTATCAATTGCCACATATTCAATGCAAAACTTAGTCATGTTTAAAGTTCAAGAAATGTTATGCAATAGAAGAAAGTGTTTTCTTTGACTAAATATTTAGTTTAAAGATCAGGGCCCATATTTTCGAAGCTCTCTTAGCGCTAAGATAGTCATAAGTGCCATACATTAACATTGACTTACGACTATCTTAGCACTAAGAGAGCTTTGAAAATATGGGCCCAGGTTATTATTATGGTAAAGTGAGAATTATTTTTTGATTTTCATTTGTGAATGTCATGACTATGTAACATAACATGTTTTCTTTTTTGAAGATTTGTTCTCAACATCTGCTATAAATGTAGCTTTACATTCTCATTCTGTTCAAGATATTTATAAATAGTTCCATGTGGGAATCAGAACAAGATTCTTCAGAGTTATTAATTGTACATGTACGTTTATCCTTAGTTAATATAATTGGGGTTGTTATTGTGTTCATTTTGCAATGTGTTAGACTTCTTCACCTTCTATAATCATAAATATCATCGAGATACTCAGATGTTCATACCATGATGCTCTTAACTGTCGTGTATCAATCATGTTTAAATATAGGAACAAAAACTCACCACATCAGTGTTTTGTTGTCAGTAAATATGAAAAATATGAAGATTTTTTATCCGAACTTGTGAATAAAAATATAAAGAAAAGTAGAGTTTTATCATTTTTTTACACCTTGTTGTTATCTGCCAAACTAACTGCATGGAGCGAGTTTATACCCCCATTATTGGAATACTTGAATAATTGTCATTGGAGTCCATCTTATGTAGTATGAGGGCTGGTCAGTAAGTTCTTGGCCTACATAACTTCTAAAAGTCTCAATTTATTTTAACTTGACAGATAAGTGTTATGGAACAACATTTCAAGTTAGTGTGAATGCAACTGATTCCTAAAACAAATTGGGGTACTGTTTCTTCTGTTATGTTTAGAAGAGATAGAGAACCTGTTAGTAACATCTTTTTACTGTAGAAGGTTGTCTTCCAGAGGTGCAGGAACATAAGATGAAGCTTTATGGGGACAACTGTTGTTAAGTGATGGGCTACACTTTTCTAATCGAAGAGGGAGAATTGGATGATGACCCCTCAATCAAAGTCCCTCAAAAGTTACTCATCAACAACAAAATGGCACAATATCCATGTCCTGTGCTGGACATAAGGTCATGATGACCTTGCATCCATCCAGGAATCTCTGATGAACCACTCAGTGATACAAGATTGCCTCTTCTTAATCTTAAAGGGGCAGTAGCAATAAGTATTTGAAAAATAATGTCACCAAAAGTAAAACACCCTTCTCTCATTGGAAAATCAAGTTAAAAATGAGTTTACATGGTTCAGTAAAGCCGTGGTGATCTTTTTTGTAAATCGAAATAATAAATTGTGTTCACAATAAAATGGCCGCCATGCAATTTTTGCTTTATACGCAACATCGTTATTACCGCTACAGATAATTGGTTTGGGTAACAAGATGTTTTACCCTCTAAAGTTCATTTAAATGACACAAACTATCAATTTAAATGGGAAATTTGAAAAAATAAAATTTGCAAAAAAGGTGCTACTGCCCCTTTAAAGGCGCTGTAGAACGTTTTTGGCAAATTTTATTTTTTCAAATTTCCCATTTATAATGATAGTTTATGTCATTTATATACACTTCAAAAGGTAAAACATCATATTACACAAACCAATTATGCGTAGTGGTAATAACGGTATTGCGTATAAAGCAAAAATCGCATGGCAGCCATTTTATTGTGAACACAATTTATTATTTTGTATGACAAAAACGATTCCCGTGACTTTATGGAACCATGTACACTCATTTTTTAACTTGATTTTCCGAAGAGGGAAGGGTGTTTTACCATTAGTGACATTATTTTTCAAAAACATTTCATCAACTTATTTGACCGGAAAAACGTGCTACAGCGCCTTTAAACCTGTATAATGCCCATACAAAGATTGCAGGTTTCGAATTATTTCAAAACTTGAAAACATTTAAATCATATTTGACACTATTTTAGGTCATCATGTATTTATCATCCAAAACTGTGTTCCACAGGAGATATCGCTTGTGTGAGATCAAGCGATATCTCCTAGGAGATATCTTTTTGGCAGTAGATTTTGCACAATGCCCTGTCGCCGTCAACTTCATGACATCACAATGCTTTTACATCATCGAGTAATGACGTCACAATGCTATGACGTCATAAACATGATGATGTCACAATGCTATGACCTCACCGCACTGGAAGTAAAATGGCAGAGATGTGCTAAGAGATGTACACTAATTTCACTTAAACGTAATAAGAATGATTTTGGATGATAAATAGAATCTCACCCTCGTGTCTTCTGATATCAAATATATCAACACTCGTTGATAAAAGTAAAAATATCCTCGGCAAGCCTCGGATATTTGTAACTTTCATCAACTCGTGTTGATATATTTGATATCAGAAGACACTTGGGTGAGATTCTCTATATAATGCCAGACACGGAAGCTGAGGACACACAATATTTTACTGTAAGCAATGTATATAAAAGTGTCCACACCCATCTGTACCATGGTCTGGACTCAATTTCCTGTGAGGCCAGATGGATTCATTGCAATGGACAGTCCATCAGCTTTTCACATTGTCAACTTCTCAACATCTTGAATCTATGGATCAAAGTTAACATTTGGTCCTGACATCTCCTCTCCCCTTCTCGTATATCTAAGGGTGTGACAGACATTTTCCCCAAAAAATTTAAACGACTTCTTCTCCTAAACCAACTGACATAGGAGGCTCAAATTTCAGAATACCATCTTTGTTACACAACTATAAACAACTATAAATATTGTCCATTTATTTTGAAAAAACATGCCAACACATCTTCCTAAAATACAACCTTTTAAAACAAAGGTTATGATCAATACGCTTTTGATCAAATTCATTACAATAAAACAAATATAGTTTATGTTGTATATAAGATTCATATTATCTTTTCATGAAACAACATGGTAAATAATAATGGATGGTTATTTCCTTGTTATCTTATCCTTCAATGAAATACGAGATAGGTGCGGATAGCTGTCATGAGTAACACTTTAATTACAAACGTTATCATACCTGTCTGACAATATGAAACCAGGGTTGTTACCTATGAACCCTTATCCGGAACAAGAATGTCATTGATTTCCTATTTCCAAATGCACACTGTCATATGCAACTCTACACTTGTCTGCAGCCCTAGATCCAGTCTCACATAAAATCGTAATTTACTTAGTTTACGAGTGATTTTCACACGAAAACGGAGACCTGTATACGATTTTTTTGTGAAACGGGGTCCTGATGACAAAGATCATGCACAGTCGATTGCATTCGTGTGTGTTCCTTAAACAATTCATGTCGGCATATTGCCGCACGGAAATTAAAACTAGCATGTTGGCGCATCTAAAGGCTTGGTCAGTAAGTCGAGTACGTTCACTCCGGGTCCACTGTCATGTTATTCACAAATGTCAAGAGAACAAGATTTCTTTCCATTATATTTAAACATACACCGATATTGTTTACCTCGTTTTAGTGACAACAACTTTTTGAATGAGAAACTTTTTAACAATTTGGGTAACATAACGCTTTCAAAGACAGTTCATTCCTTCAAATTTCAGCGAATGAATAAATCAATCAGATAACCACAATGATTATGAATTCAATCATGCTACTCAAACGTTCCCATCTTATCCCTGTCTGCAAACGGTTGAAAGACGTACAAATCCCAACATCCTTATTATTCATCTGAATGAAAAACACAATGTTCTATGGAATTCCTTGAACCTTGTTCGATTCTAGAACTGAACATTGCATAGACATACATGCATAGTTCCATATGAAATAAATATACATGCATAGTTCCATATGAAATAAATATACATGCATAGGTCCATATGAAATAAATATGTATACATGCATAGTTTCATATGAAATAAATATACATGCATAGTTGCATCTCATCTGACTCTAGGGTGTCGCTGGTTGTAGTCCTGTAGCAGCAACACCGCGTCCTGATGATGTTCTTGTCTAGCGAGGTCCTGTGCAGTAACACCAGCCCTGTTCTTCAACGTGACCACTGCCTGGTTCCTCAACAGAAGCCTGATGACGTCCAAGTGTCCATTCCTTGCAGCAACATGAAGGGGAGTGTCGCCTGCACTATCGGTCACATCAACCTTGATTCCCCTAGACAGAAACATGTTCACCACGTGAATATTCCCGCTAAAACAAGCAGCATGTAGTAACGTTTCTCCCCATTTGCCTTTACGGGTGAAGTCAGCACCTTTACCAAGGAGGATTCGCACAGTAGTAGCATAACCATTGATGGTTGATATATATAGAGGACTGCAGCCTTCCTGAGATTGTATATCAACATCTGATTTTGAAGCCAGTGCTTCGACAAGTTCAATATGTCCCTCCTCACATGCAATTTGTAGTGGCGTCTTTCCAGAAGATCCGAACATATTGGTATCAGCACCTCCTTCCAACAACGCCTTCACCACCTTGACATGACCCTCCACACTTGCCGAGGCGAGTGCAGTGTCTCTTGACTCATTCCGTACATTCACCTTACATGCTCGTCTCAACAGCACTTGCACCACATTTACGTGTCCACAGCTTGATGCAACGTATAAGGGCGTATCGCCCCATGTGTCCAGCGCATTTATAGCTGCCTTGTTGTCTATCAGAACTTTCACCACCTCAGAATGTCCTTCAGAAGCTGCTGTGTGAAGAGGAGTAGCGCCCCAGAGATCTGTCGTGTTCGTATCAGTCCCCACACTTACTAGAGCTCGCACCACATTCACATACCCACGCAGACATGCGATGTGAAGTGGTTTGGATGGGTAGCTATGTGAGTCTTCATCAACACGACATCCGCTACTGACGAGTGTCTTCACTACAGAAGCATCTCCATCGAGCCCAGCAGTACACACGAGGTGCAGGGGAGAGTTCCCTTGTTGATCGTGTACTCTCACATTCACCCTTCTGTCAAGAAGTAACCTGAGCATTTCTTCTGAGGATTTCGAGGCAGAGATTAAAATTGGTGTATTCGAATGGCTGTCAGTAGCGTTGAGGTTCAGATGTACAAATTTGGACATCAAAAGCTTCAAAGAGGGAACAGACACATGTTCGCATGCTCCAAACAACGCTTCAGCTTGCTCGTGTTGTGAGAGCTGTACATACTGGCAGATGAATTCCAGCAACTTAGAGGATCCACTGATGGACACTACAAACAGAAAAGGTCTTCCTGAGTCTCGATCATGTCTGTGAAATAAATTTCTGATTTCTTCAGAATTTCTTGTTCGAAGGACTTGTGACATGAAATTGTTGACAAAGTGTGTATCATGAAAAGAGTCATGACGTAATGCAAGAGACAAATTGTTGTTCTCAAACTCTTTCTGTAACCTTTTCAAAAACAGGGGCGTGAAACGTCCGTGGAGAGTTGTAGTCAATGCAAAATCACCGTCAGGATTACCCTGGTTCCCGCTCATTCGAACCCTTTCATTCAAGAAAGGAACTGGACAGTTCTGTAACACAAACTCTGGATCTATATTGCACAGCACAAAAGCAGCACTGTCGTATATGGAGGAATGGTTAAACTTGACAACATCATTCTCCCGTGATAATAAGGTACCATTCAGTATTTTCACAACTTTAAGGAACTCATGACGAAGTTCCTCGTCGTCCACCCCTTTCAGATTCCATTGGCCATCTCTTTTTAACATTTGTCTCAGGAGACGACCTGCATACTTGTCTTCCATGTATGATGCCATAGTCTGATTCAAGAACTCCAGTGGTTTGGAGAAGAAAAGTTCCATTGAGAAGCTTCTGTTCAGTGGCTGAAGTGACCTGCTTGCATAAAGCTTACAGCAATGCGGAAAGCCGTATGGAACATCAGTGGACTTTGTGCAAACTCTACGGACATCCTTTGACTCAACGTCAATACGAAATCGTTTTGCATGACAATTCCAAATTTCAATTCTCTCTTCCACAGGACTGGACATGCGTGTGAGATTGACCAATCCCTCGGGCTCCATCATGAAATCCGAGAAACGTCCAAGATGATTCAGAGCTGACTCCAAAACACATAATCTACTGACAAGAATGACAATCTGTTGACGTTTCTTCCTCCGAATCGTCTTGTTGCTGATCGCTGATTCAGGACTATCTCTATGTTCAGTCAAAGCCAGAATATCATTAAGCACATGACTCCACAACCCTAGGTTGGTCACACTGAAACAGGACGGACCAAAGATGTCATCAAGCATGATGACAGATCCAGCAGCAGTCTTCTGTGTAAAGTAATCCATTGGGTGACGCAGATAGAACACAGTTTTACCCATGTCATGGAGCTTCTTTAGGGCCAGGTATGCTGCTGTAGTTTTCCCTTCTCCCGGTCCTCCTGTGACTGTCACCCATGTTCTCCCTTGCCTCACAAGCTCCACGATCACCTCGGCTGCTTGGGTAAAGACCATTCCCTTTGTCCATTCCTCGACCAGTTTCTCGGTATCAGCTGCATAACATTGAAGAGAGCTTTATGGGATTTACAATTTTTAATTGCTTTTTTATATCGTTTTTACAAAACCATAATTAAGCTTTATATAATTAAACTTATATAAGTTACCAATCAGAATATGCAATGATAATTAGTAAGACTTATGCTATACAAGTTGATTACTCAAGCTATAAGATCTGAAATGATGAAAATATGTATGTTCTGTTACTAATAGTTTTCTTTTCAACTCACATCGAAGATTTTGCATGTCATTCCTGTGTAGGACTGCAACATCGTTTGTCCTCTTTGCCACATTATGTACATTGACATTTCTAGCCTCTAGCGTTACATTAGATGCGTTTTCAAGATGGACATGAACTGCAAGAAGACAAAAAACTTAATCATTAGATTAGAAATTCAAATAGGAAAAAGATGGGTAGAGGAATATAATGAAGATGAAAACAAAGAGAAGAGGTTAAGACAAGTATAAGAAGAAGAGTTTGAAGAAAACAAGAAGATAAGGCAAAGGCTAAGGATGAATGTGAAAAACAGAAGAACGAGGTGAATGATTGGATAGAGGAGGACGGAATGAAAAGCAAAGTAAAGAAAATGAAGAGAAATAAAAGAAGAAAGACGTTGATATGGTAAAAGAAGAATATAAATAGAACAGACGAAAGGAAATATATATATTTTTAAAAAACATACATGTTTTCTGTTTTCATGTGATTGCCTTGAGTAGGGAAATAAGGAAGATCCTTCTACTGGATTTTAAAGTCGATAGTTGTTTTTCCTCCTTGGCTAAGTGTTAATCCATTAAACCAAGGCATGTCAACTCTCACGATCGTCTTGTCTTGTCGCAAAAGAGATTTTAAAAATACCAACTGACATTAATATCAGCTATAACGTATCGAAAATCAGTTAAATATACTGTTTTTATAGGGAGTCGCATCTATGCAACTTTTAAACTAGCTACAGTTGCCTCGCTAAAATAGGCTCTTTGACAGTTCTACAGTTCTACCGGCACAACCCAACCTGCGCCTAACCGGGGATTGCATCCCCTGACCCGCAACTTCTCACCCATTGGAACTCTTCAGAGCTGACAGCTACAAGAGGTTTTATTATCATGTAACTTACTTTCGGTGGGTTGTGCTGGGGTTATATCCCTTGAGGTTTCTGATTCAGTATCACTGTCAAGTTTGTCCCATTCTTTAGTATACTGCTCTGTCCTTCTCCTGTATACTGTATCAATCTTCTGTCTCGATCCACCTTTAGGGTTGAAGATTCGCTCAGTGAAGTAGCCCTTCCGATAACTGTCAGTTGAGAGTGGTCTCCCCTTACTGAACCTGTATGGAAAATGGCGACCTGCGTTTGGTTTCTTAGTTGGTTGAGCTTCTAGATCTTCTCCAAGTTTGACTACCTCGTCGAATGATTTGAACAGTTCTGATTCGGCAACTTTGTCTTGTACATCCTCCTCGCCGAGTTTGATCACTTCGTTAAAAGATTGAAATAATCCGGCTTCGGATTCGTTGTACTCTTCGGTGGGATCCATTCAAGCTATTAGGCCTTCATGTATTTATTCAAGCTTTTTTTTCATTTCGTTGATGACTTATTCTTCGAGTTATATCTGAAATGTTAAGATATCCATGTCAGTGGTTACGAAAGTCACACTTGCCTCAGTACTACGTCTACTTGCAAAAACAATTAATGTAATTGATTAATGTAATTTGACATGTTGGTTGAAGCTATAAAGTTGACAAGGGTTCTGGAACAATGACTGTCAACTTGATTTGATATAGATTTTCTTTCAAAACGTTTGAATGTAGTTTGAGTTATGATTTGGGACATTATATGGCCCCACGTCACTCAAGTTTTAGGGAGGGCATCATATATGGCCCCTTGCGCTCTGAGGGTTAAGCTTACCCCTACATCTAGATTTTGATTCACAACTTTTAATTATATATGAGGATAAGTGAGGGCTCACATTAACATTGTATAATGAAATACCCAGATCGCGATCCATAAATGGTTTCTGTTTTATATGTGTCCAGGTCAATTTTAACCAGCTTTCAGTTTTGCCAATAATATCGTGAATACCCGTAGGCCATTTTGTTGTTTGTAATTATAAGAATTGTTCGTGACGTCACTTGGGGAAGTGGGGTTTTTTCTGGCTATTTATATATAATACACGATTCAAATAAATAGAATGGACAATACAGAAAGTTTAACACTCGATAGTATTTCATGTGACATTTGCGAAACCTACTTTGACTTAATTTGTTTAGATCGAGTTTAATTATCACTCTCGTTCGGGTAATACAAACAAGAATACTGGGTTTCGTTACATTATAACAACATCATGTAAAACATATCTTGGGGTGAAAAACAACACTACGAACACAGTGGTTTATGGAGAATGTGGTAGATACCCAATGCACCTATTCACAAGTATTAAAGCCATAAAGTATTGGTTAAAGTTATTGAAAATGCCTTCATATCGTCTACCAAAGAAATGTTACAATATGATGATGTTATATGATAAGAATGGTCATAAAAATTGGGTCACTTCTGTAAGAAATTTCTTATCCACAAAGGGTTTTGGTTTTGTTTGGATAGACCAGTGTGTTGGTTCAAACGAGGACTTTATTTGTCAAGTAACGAGGAGATTAAAAGATATTTATTTACAAGAATGGACTGAAAACATATCCCTTTCTAGTAAGTGTCTATATTATAGGATGTTAAAATGTACTCTAGAATCAGAAATTTATCTTTCATGTATAAATGTCAAAAAGTTTAGGATAGCCTTAAGTCGATTAAGATGTTCATCACATGATTTATATATCGAAAGTGGAAGATACAAATCAGTCCAAAGAGAGAATCGAATATGCAGACTTTGTAATAATAACCAAATAGAAGATGAATATCATTTTCTTTTAATTTGCCCTATTTATAACTCACTGAGGAAGTTGTATATTAAAAACTATTACTATGTCCATCCGAACCTTTATAAATTTGTAGACTTGTTAAGTAACACAAAAATTACAGTTATTCAAAATCTAGCTATGTTTATTTACCATGCTATGGTATTCAGAACAGAATATATTTCTACACATAATATAAGTTATACCTAATTGTTGAATATCATTTTCATTGTATTTGATGTGCGTGTACATATTATCATTGACATGTATTGTACTACAGGCCTGTGGCCTTTCAGTACTGGAAATAAAATCAATAGAATAAATGTACCAAACAAAAAGGTGTCCGAGGACAATTTTCACCTGAAACTGAACGTGTGTCGCTCTGTAACTACGAGTGTTTCAAGAATGCAATACAGACATCACATACTTTATCCAAATCAGCATAGGCGTTGGTCTACACCTGTTCACAACAATACTAACACGACAATACATCTTGACAGTTACAGGTTTAATGGCAGAGGGTTCAGTTCTCAGTTTGTCCGCCTGGCTTGAGGGACTTGATTAACATCTTGCTCAATTGAGGTATTTTTATTAGCATTTCTACTACATATCCCTGATTGTCTGATTAGCAGTAGATTCGTAACGCTTGTGATAACCAGTCAATGAAATGACTTAAACTCGAGCAATATTGGCAGTGCAGGGATGGCGATACAGATCGAGCGATCGCGATGTTTCTACTCACGACATGTCTTGGTTGACAGAATACATGATTAAATAGCGACCTGGGCAACCAGCAGGTATAGCGTTACGAGGCAACTGCGTACAGACAATCAGAGTGTTTGTAGTGGAATTGTTGGTAAAATACCTCGACGGAGCAGGATGATATATTGCACGACAAGTCGAATTTTTAGGAGAACTCATATTTCGTTTTTTAACAGAAGCATTATTGTCAGTTAAACGATTAAAGAAGCATCAATTGTGTTTCTTAAACTTTTGTTTGGCTGAAAAACACGTGCCAACATACCATATGTGCTGATTTTCGTTCATATAATTTCACACAACTTGCGGTAATCCCAAATCGCCAAATATATCATAATTACTAGTTTCCAATTAAAATTGAGAAACATCATTATACATGTGCAGAAACTGAAACTACACGTCCCATTTACATGGACAGTAATTATATGATATATCTTGAACATTATTAACCCAAATTTCTCTTTTGTCTGTTGTAAATAAGTTTTCAAAATTGCGTTTGACTAATTGACGCGCGTAAATCGATGTGAATGCCCTGTTCTCGATCAAAAATCACTACTTTTATCGTTTTATATATCGTCACTATACCCAGCCGATCATAATCAAACCTTTTTCGGCGAAGGTCAGTATACTTCTCGATAAAATGACACCATATATATCGTTTGGTATATGTGACCCCAAACAACACAATGGATGCACCTTTAAACGTTTCTAAAACTGCGTCTTAATGTGATATTTTTTATATACATATTTTTACCAGATAATACGAATGCATATGACTCCACTGCACTGATCGTTGTTAACTTCCATGAATAACACGTATGAAAAACATTATAAGCTCATCACGAGTTCTATCAAGCGGTGTTGTCGTACCGTGGCATGTATGAAAAGAATAGCCCTAACAAATATAACAATATAGGGACGGTAAGGCATGGCTACAAGTGACCTAGAATACATTCACTTTACAAACTGTTATAAATAAGGTGCTGTACTCGTTGTATTCAATGCAAATGTCAAAGTATCATACCCATAAATATATACCGTTTACGCGACAGGTATAAGTGAATTGGAATTTTTAAAAATGTAGGTACAGGCTTTGTATAGACTGATATAGATTTAGTCTTAAAGGGGCAGAAGCACGTTTTTGGAGAGAGAAAAAAATCAAATTTCCCATTTATAATGATAGTTTATGTTATTTATATTTACTTTAGAGGGTAAAATATCTTATTACACAAACCAATTTCCCGAAGTGGTAAAAAAACAGTGTTGCGTATAAAGTAAAAATTGCATGGCGGCCATTTTATTGTGAACACAATTTATTATTTCGAATGACAAAAAACGATTCTCATGGCTTTACGGTACCATGTACACTCAGTTTTTTAGCTTGATTTTCAGAAGAGGGAAGGGTGTTTTACTGTTGGTGACATTATTTTCCAATTACATTTCATCGATTTATTTCACCGGAAAAACGTGCTACTGCCCCTTTAGATATATCAACACGTGTTCTTTCTGTGAGTTCTTCGGGAGTTATGATAAAACCTAATGGCAGATATTTCAACATTTCATGCCTCCCTACAACTTAAAAAAAGAAATGTTTCCAGTTCGTGTCGAAGCATTGCAGTCGTAAATTGAATCATGTCATCTTCTCTCTACACGGTCTTAGATTGTAAAATTATCATATCTTACTTTAAATCTAAAAACAAAATGTTGCAAGCGACAGGAATTTGAACATGGTCTCTGACGAATAACATTTTAAAATCATTTATTATAAAAATATATATATATATATATATTATTCTGTTAAATATATTGGAATGAGGCCTAATAGAAATCAGATAGAAATCTAGACTTGCTGTTCAAGTGGTATTCAGTGTTCAGGTTAGGGTGAAGTGAACATGTAAGTACAGCCTATGTATAACTACAGCACCAGTACCAAGGTGTTTAACGATGGTTCATTTGTCGACCCTCCCATAAGCGTACATAACATTTAAACAGTGCGTTACATTACGGAAATTAATTCAAAATTATGTTAGAGACCACCCAAAACGCAAACTTTACACATTCAAAAGATTTCAATTCAGATAAAACAAAATCGATAACTCGATGATTACGAAGGACTTTGCACCAGGAAGAAGGGACAACACATATGTTCGTCGCTTCAAACTACACATGAACTATATACGCCAAGCTGCAATAAGTATCGTACATGTTTTACAAGAGATTGTCAAATCGGGGCCTACAACAGCAATTTAAAAAACGAGAAGATAGATGTTTCATTTTTTTTTATTCGACTTGACGTTTTTGAAGTCTGTACTAAATAGGTATGCTTTTGAATACAATATCTAAGCAATGTATTTAAAACTGGCTTTTAATCATTGGTATAAATCTACAAATTTGAATATTCTTAGATTCAGTTTCAGGACATACCACTATACCATTAACATTCCACAGAGACATACATCAACACGACTCTCACACTGTACACAATCTTACTGATGTGTATCAAAACTCAAATTAAGCCGGTTAACATAAATAGTCCTAGGTGATTGTATTTAGTATAATACACAATTTAAAGCAGACAGACCCACCTTCCGCTCGCCTCGGGTAGTTGTATATCGAATCATAACATCCACCCCTTCTAGTTCGTCTCGACGAGACTCCTAGCCGACTGAGCACAATGTAACACACACGAGTCCCATTTCAACCTGTCAGTATGTTACATTCTAAAGTGAAATAGCCATATCGGCCCTACAATGCTATCGGTATACATGTAGGTATACATTATAGTATATGACTTATCTATAGTCACCGCTGGCGATACAAAGCGGAACAAACAAGTTACATTTACGCCTCCCAGTATATATAGAGACATATGATGAAGGGGTAAGCATATACTCCGAAACGTCGTTTTACAAAAAAGAAGTTGTTGTCATATAATCATGCTTTTCTCAGTAAATACACACAGAAATTCCCAAATCTTCTTCCTGTTGTTATTGATAAAGGTAACACAAAAATTCGAGAATGCCAATACCTGAATTAATTTCGATGGAAAATGCCTTCCAAAAAGTACCCCGTCCAGTGAATATTTATGGAGGAGTGTGGCTATTTGGGAAGGCTATTTGATGTCTAATGTATATATATGTAGGCTAAAATTTGTTCTCAGAAATGTTTGTTTTTTTCAAAATGAAGCCCTAAAGATGCCTTAATGTCTGCCTAGAGCTGAGTAATCTAGATTTGCTATAATGTTTTGACTGGGCTGGTCGTCAATTTAATATGTTACTCTAGGGTGTGGATGACATACTAGTATATATTCTCTGTCGACATTAAGGTGTAACAGACACCATATTTCGCGTGGATCCTGCGTAAGCGAGAGGCTCACTGTCACGGTCTGTAAGCGATGAATTAAATCTTTAATCTTCAAAGACCTCCACTCACTGAATAAACAGGGCGTGTCGAACATAGGAAACACACAATATGAAATGAATACTTGGAACGTGGTGGACTCTCTGAAGAAAATAGTCTTCCTGGTCTAAGAATAAACGTTGGGGTAGTCTGGGGTAAAGCGAGCGTAACATACCTTAGACTTGTCATCAGTGACGTATATGACATGAAATGAAACATAATAGGCTACGATACAATTTAAGTGAACCGTAAACGGGTAGAGTGAGATGGGCGTGATGTGTAGACTGTGCATGCACCATTTAAAGTGACACATCGTATTTCAGGCATGTCGCTCTATGTCAATTGTGTTGTTCAATGTTTGGTGCTAAAAATGTTCATTTTAATGTTAATCGGGTCAGAACAGTCATAGTGACACTGGCATTATTATTGAAAGCCGAAATATGTAAAACTTAATTTGGAAACCTAAGGCAGACAAAAGAGAGACTTCGGTTTGTAGTGTTTAATATAAGGAGAAACCATGATACCGGGGATATGTTAAGGTTGTGGACCCTGATAGGAAGGAAAAACCCGAGGATGCGAAGCAGTCCTTGTCCTATTGGATCTGTCGGCTGCCTTTGACACCATCGACCATGACATACTCCTGAAACGTCTCAGAGATGATATCTAGAGGTACTCTTCTCTGGATAACGTCCTACTTGTCAGGACGACATCAATGTGTGACCGTGGAACGATCTGTGTCAACACGGAGAAAGCTATCATTTGGTGTCCCACAAGGATCTGTACTTGGTCCTATTTTGTTCACCATCTATACAACCCCAATAGGAGATATCGCCAGGAAACACCATCTAAAGTTTCACTTATATGCAGACGACACTCAACTGTACCTTGGCTTCAGACCACTAATGCCATCCTCTGTATCAGACACATTCCAGTCAATAACAAACTGCATCGACGACATCAGGTTCTTGATGAAAACTAATTTTCTGAAGATAGACGACGAGAAGACAGAACCACTCATTATCACACCAAAAACAGCAAGATCATCAGTCGTCTTACACCACCAACTGAGCATTGGCAACTGCACTGTTGTACCCAGTGATTCAGCAAGAAACCTAGGGGTTGTATTTGATTCTGAAATTAATTTCCAGGCCCATGTCAGCAAAGTATGCAACAAATCGTACTACCACATCAAGAACATAAGCCAAATCAAGAAATATCTGACTGAAGATGCAGTCAAAAACAGCCTATTGTATGGCATACCCAAGAATCAGCTGGGCAAGCTTCAGCGGAAACAAAACTGTGCTGCTAGAATGATCACAGGTACCCGGAAGTATGATCACGTCAGTCCAGTATTAAAAGGTCTACACTGGTTGCCAATCAGTGAAAGAATACAGTTCAAAGTCCTGTTGCTAGTATTCAAGGCTTTGCATGGGCAAGCTCCAAGCTACATCCAGGAGCTCATCAAACCATACAAACCAAGTAGGACCTTAGATCTACATCAAGTTTGACTGTGTCTGTTCCAGTAACTCGCACAGCACGCTATGGTGACCGTTCTTTCTCCAAGGCTGGCGCTGACCTCTGGAACAAGCTCCCTGAATATCTGAGATCTATTGAGAACCTAGAACATTTCAGAGGAAAACTAAAAACACTCCTTTTCAAGAGAGCATATGACTGAAGCGCCCGCTCTGAGTTCTGGATAATGGCGCTATATAAATCACTAGTTTATTATTATTAAGCCTTAAATGTACATCCATTGTGTTCAATAAAATTGTATTTGTCTTGAACACGTTTCAACTCACCATATGTGCTGTTTACAGTACAAATAAATTCACTTAACTTGCATATTCATCACCAATTACCAAATATAGCCTATCATAATTACTAGTTTCCAACTAGGATTGACGCGTCAATACTTAGGTCTTCGAGACTTCTTCTTGACCTTGAACTCCTTGTTGGACTCTCGGTTATTCGACAGTTTCTCTGCTTTAAAATGAGCTATCAAACATGTCTCTATCTTAAGTAGTTATTTTACAAAAATTCTCCAAAGACAATGACCCTCTAAAAATGGAACAATCGGTTATTAATGAACCCCTACATGATTTTTCTCACGATTAAGACAAAATGGTTGATATTTTGATACTAAGGTGCAACATAGAAAATATTGTGCTTTAATTTCCACCTAAGTAGATGTAATCATCATTACGTTTGCATGT